>CM046007.1:41846568-42471568 GCA_025175895.1 Wurfbainia villosa | reverse complement strand
TCTATAAAAGGAGGGCTAGGGATTGGGCAGCAAGTAGAACAAGGTTCATTGGTCTTGGGCGACAATAGAAGAAAGGAAAGGATTAGGGTTAGGGTTTCCTTCTCTTGGGATCCTCTTCCTATTGTCGGCGCCTATCACCACTTCCTATTAGGCGGCGCCTATCTTCTTCCAAGATTGGTCGGCGCCCACCTCCTTTCTTCCTCAAGCTTTGGCCGGCGGCAACAAGAGCTCCTCTATAGAGAATTCGGTGACCGCTAGAGGGGGGGTGAATAGCATTTCGATGCTCGATGGAATTCGTCTCGTCTACAAATTTCGTTAGCGCAGTGGAAATAGAAATAATAGCAATAACAAAAGTGAGAGCAAACACAAATACACCAATACACATGTATGTAACGTGGTTCGGAATCGAATGGTTCCTACTCTATGGATCGAGCTCTAAAGAGATCTAGTGATGCACACGCAACCACTAATCACAAATAACTCCTTCTCGGAACAATCAAGAGGAGGAGAAACCTCGTACAAATATTCTTACAACAATAAGAATAAAATACAAGCAATTACAATAAAGAAATGCACTACAAGTAAAGGAAAAACACTTTACAATTGCCTTTGGATTGCTTGCTTTTGGTTGCTTGAAGAATATCCTTGGAGACCCTGATTTACAACAACAAATTGCCCCAAAGTAGCTCAAGAACTGGGTGTGATTTCCTCCTCCACGAGCTCCATTTAAAGCTGCTACCTGGGTTGGAAATCGTCTATCATTCGACTGATCGGGACCATCTGTCGACTGATGAAACTATTGATGTGAGACAACGGTCTGATCTACGCTGAAAAAATCCAACGGATAGGACATCAGTAGACTGATCATGTCTATCAGTCGACTGATTGAGCCTTCACTCGACTACTAACCCCAGCAGTCGAGTCGGACTCCATTCTGTGCCTGAAATACCGAGCACCAATCGACTGATCACAAGATCAGTCGACTGATTGGTCCAACAGTCGACTGCCCACCTCTGGCAGTCGACTGCTAGGGCACTCCCCCATAGTCAAACCCTAGTTGACTCATGCCAGTCTACTGATACACCTCAAACATGAGGTTTTAACCTCAAACATTAGGTTTTAACCTTAAACATGAGGTTTAACCCAAGTATGGTTCCCCGATATTTGCTAGACCACCCGTAGCCTAGACCTAAGCCTTCTAGCCACCTCCGTCATCCTCGTGTCTATCGGATCCCTCCAAGTTATCCATGACTTGTTAATCCATACGCTAGCCTTCAGGTGCTTTCATCGGCTATATCATGCTAACGGTGACTACACAGCCAAGGCACATTGGACTTACGCTGTCAAGACTCTGCTTGGACTTTACGCCGCCAATAATTGGACTTATGCTACCAAGACTCCACCCTTAGACTTTACGCTGCCAATATCAAACCCCTTGGACTTTCCAAATGCCAAGACTCAAGCTTGGACTTTCCATGCCAAGACCCATGCTTGGACTTTTCTTGCCAAGACCCATGCTTGGACTTTACATGCCAAGTACTCAAGACTTGGACTTTCCATGACATGGTCAACCCTAGTCAACCATCAAAATCCCCCTCGAGTCAAACTCGAGTCCGGTCAATCATGACCCGGGCCGATTGCATCAATAATCTCCCAAAAATATTATCAGACATCAATGTCAATCCTTCATGTCAAACATCGAAACATCTCTCGAGCCAAACTCGAGTCCGGTCAATCGTGACCTGGGTCGATTGCACCAACAATCTCCCCCTTTTTGATGTTTGACAAAAACACATACCTTTGAGTTAGAACACTAACTCAAATCTCCTTACCAATTATCCCAAATTTGTAATCCCAAACATTTTCCAAAACATTCTCCCCCAAACATTCTCTCCCTTTTTGACTAACATCAAAAAGGTTTTTAATCCAAGGAGGTCAATGTCTCATATCCCAATGAGATCTTACAATCTCCCCCTTGGTCCAAGAATACCTAGGATGCCTACAATCTTCCTAGTGATAAGTCCCATATCACTCAAGAGAGACAATCCTATACACTCTCCCAATTTTCAAATTGGGTATCTTCAAAATCCATTTTCCTCCTCAAGAGGAAAAATACCATCCATCATCCCATGATGGATACCTCCCCCTAAAGGCTTGCTCCCCCTTGACCATTGCACCAACAATGTCCTTGGGAAGTCCCTATGTCAATAGGAACTCTAAACCATCAAAAATAAGGTCTAAAGTTCAACATTGAACTTTCCAACCCCTTAAATTTGATGCGTCACCCTAACAACTCTCCTAATCCATATCCAATGGATTTTCACCCTTTATAATGCTTTCCAAAGCATATCCTAAGGTTAGAAATGGTTAGGGAATTTTACCATAGCTGAAAACAGGCTAAACAACTTTGTTTTTCCCAAAATCAACCTGGTAGTCGACTATATCAGAGATCAGTCGACTACCACCAAGGGCAGTCGACTGATAACTGAAATATCAGAATTTTAGTTATCAGAAATAAAATTCATAAATTCATAAATAATTATACATATATCGAAAAATCATGAAAATTCATACATATAATACTTATGACACATACAATTGGAGAAAAATGTTAGAAAAATATTTTACCCACAAAATATCGAAATTGATACAAAGTTCAAAAGTAAAGAAAAACTTCAATGTTTTAGCTCACTTTGTATCAATTTCATCAATGGTGATTGCTATCAAAAGATAGACTTCACCAGGGTTTTCTAAAAAGAATTTTAAAATGATTTTGAGAACCTATATTGGATTATATTCCTTGGGCTTAATGTACATAACTTGTGCACTAGCTTTCCCAATGATCCACAAATACAATAAGATGAGTTTAAGTTCATCTAGATGCAAAAACTATGCACCTTGAACTTAACTCATATCCTATCATCTCACATATATCTAGGGTGTATAAAACACACAAAAGTCAATGTGATGTGAGATGTGGGTTTTATTCATCCTAATCTAGGGTTTCATGCATTCTCTAAGGCAACACTCCTTGATTCCCTTATAAATGGGACTCCAAGTAATGTAATTGCCCTTACATCAATTTTAATCAAATGCATAAATGATTATGGAATAAATAATAACATAATTAAGCATGACCAATGATCATGATGTCATGACATATGATATAATCTAAAAATACATGACATTAAACCTTAATCCTAAACATGATCATGACATATTAAATGATTAAAAATAAATATGATGTCATGACATGTTATATGGCAAACAAAGCATGACAAATAAAATGTATAGGTATAATAATACCTAAATTTTAATATTAATTATCATTTGATATAATCAAGTATATTTTGCCATATTATCACTTTTCTCCTAAGTGTGCCAAAAACCCAAAATGGCACACTATGACCTCTAAACCTAAATTATGTCAATTTAATTGATTTTTCATAATCCCAAAAATGTATTGGTACATCCTAAAATCTTTTAGGATCATAAGATCAAATCTATTCCCAAGGTACCCATAACCTTGAAAATTACCTAAAGTGTCACATTTACCATGGTTAGGTTAGCTACCCTTCCATTTAAAGTTGACACACCCTAAACCCATCTAGCATGAATCAATCACGCTCTTAGGAACCCAAAACATATTTGATCTCCTAGGGTTAATTAGGTATTCCTTAGGGATAATCTCCCTAGATACCTTCTTAATGACCCTTCTAGGCTTGTTAGCCTTGGTCATTTGGGTCTTACCTAGGTTGACTCTAGGGGTAACTCTCCTTGCAACCTTCTTAGTGGCTTCCCTAGGTTTCTTCGAAACCCTAGCCACTAGACACACACCATGGTCAACTCTAGGGATGACTTCCCTATTGACCTTGGTCTTCCTAGACCTAGTTTGAGTTCCATAATCAAATGGAACATTGTGGTAGGTCTTTTTGGGCCTAAGCTTGCCCTTGGATGGTTCTTGTTTTCTAGGTTTTTGACTTTGACTATTAGACCCTAGAGTTTAACCATTTGACCTTTGCACTTGATTTATCATTTTTGCAAGGGTCTTTTCAAGTTTCTCAAGCCTTGACCTCAAGGCTTGATTTCCCAACTCTAATTGCCAAATTTTAGAATTTTGATTTAATCTTTGGCCATTGTTCTTTCTAGGCATATGCCTAGTCCATTTAGGATTAAAACCTAGATGGTCCTCAATTTTTCTAATAGATGCCTTAGGTAAAATATTTTTAGGGATATTAGTCCCAAATTTTTCCTTATTCCTAAGGTTGACTTTCTTAGCTCCTAAACAATATTCCTTATTTCTAGCTTTCTCTTTATGATAAATTGCAAGAGAATTAAAATTCCTAGCATGCTTTTGCCTATAAATTAAAGTAGAATCATTATTGAATTTTACCTTAGGGTTTACCTTAGAGGCTCCCCCTACATGTGTATCTTCTCCTTTTCTCCTAGGGCATTGGCTCCTATAGTGTCCCGATTGTCGGCATTTGAAGCACACCACGTGCTCCTTGCTCTTCTTGGTGGGGACACCAGCATCCTTTGACTTTTCTTGACTCTTAGGCATCGGTGGAGCTTTCCTTACTCTTTTCGGACACTTACTCTTGTAGTGTCTGGATTCCCTACACTCAAAACATATAATATGATTTTTATTTGAAATTGAAGTGTTTGAGTTACCTAGGGTATTTGTGGTGGTCGGAGTGGATTCTTCATCTCTCCTAGAGGTAGATGGCTCCTCTTGAGGTTGCTCCGGTGTGGGAATTCTCTCCTCCCCCTCAATCCTAGAGGTGGAGGCTTCTTCCACCTCTTCCAATTCCTCTCCCACCGATCCGGAAGTCGACTCCTCTTCAACTTCCAACTCCTCACTTCCTTGTGAGGATGAGCTTTCTTCCTCCTCTTCATCTTCTTCTTGTGCCAAGTGAGGCCCCTCATGGAATCTTGCCAATTTGCTCCATAGCTCCTTGGCATCCATGTAATCCCCTAGCTTGCACAAAACATCATTAGGGATTAAATCTTCCAAAAGTTTTGTTACCTTAACTTCGGTCTTGAACTTTTGGCGTTGCTCTTGGGTCCACTTCTTCAATTTTAGGACCTCTCCCTTCTTATCCCTCGAAGGTTCAAAGCCTTCCATGATGATGAACCAATCTTCTATGTCCATCATCAAGAAGTTCTCCATTCTTGCCCTCCATTCCAAAAAATCTTCTTGGTCGTATGGTGGCGGTGTGTTTATGTCCCATCCTAGTTTCTCTTGAAACTCCATCTTCTTCCTCTAGTGGTTTGCTTCCGACGGTTAGTCCATAGAAGAGCTCCTAGCTCTGATACCAATTGTAGAGGATTCGGTGACCGCTAGAGGGGGGGTTAATAGCGTTTCGATGCTCGATGAATTCGTCTCGTTTACTAATTTCGTTAGGGCAGCGGAAATAGAAATAATAGCAATAACAAAAGTGAAAGCAAACACAAATATACCAATACACAAGTAAGTAACGTGATTCGGAACCGAATGGTTCATACTCCACGGATCGAGCTCTAAAGAGCTCTAGTGATGCACACACAACCACTAATCACAAATAACTCCTTCTCGAAACAATCCGGAGGTGGGAGAAACCTCGTACAAATATTCTTAAAATAATAAGAATAAAATACAAGCAATTATAATAAGGAAATGCACTACAAGTAAAGGAAAAACACTTTACAATTGCCTTTGGAATACTTGCTTTTGGTTGCTTGAAGAATAGACTTGGAGACCTTGATTTGTAGCAACAAATCGCCCCAAAGTAGCTAAAGAACTGGGTGTAATTTTCTTCCAGCCCCATTTAAAGTCGTCTTGGGCCGAATGCCATGCTTTACCGCCGACCGGACGGGACCATCAGTCGACTAATGACATTGTTGCTGTGAGACAACGGTGTGATCCACGCTAGAAAAATCCAATGGATAGGACATCAGTCGACTGATCATGTCCATCAGTTGACTGATTGAGCCTTCACTCGACTTTTAACCCCAGCAGTCGAGTCAGACTCCATTCTGTGCCCGAAATATCGAGCACCAGTCGACTGATCACAAGATTAGTCGATTGATCGGTCCAACAATCGACTGCCCACCTCTGGCAGTCGACTGCTAGGGCACTCCCCTACAGTCAAACCCTAGTTAACTCACGTCAGTCGACTGATACACCTCAAACATGAGATTTTAACCTCAAACATGAGGTTTAACCCAAGTATGGTTCCCCCATACTTGCTAGACCAACCGTAGCCTAGACCTAAGCCTTCTAGCCACCTTCGTCAACCTTGTACCTATCGGATCCCTCCAAGTCATCCATGACTTGTTCATTCATACACTAGCCTTCAGGTGCTTCCATCGGCTATGTCATGCTAACGGTGTCTACACCGCCAAGGCACATTGGACTTACGTTGCCAAGACTCTGCTTGGACTTTACGTCACCAACCATTGGACTTATGTTGCCAAGACTCCACCCTTGGACTTTATGCCGCCAATATCAAACCCCTTGGACTTTCCAAATGCCAAGACTCAAGCTTGGACTTTCCCTTGCCAACCCATGTTGAACTTTCCATGCAAAGACCCATGCTTGAACTTTTCTTGCCAAGACCCATGCTTGGACTTTACATGCCAAGTACTCAAGACTTGGACTTTCCATGACATAGTCAACCCTAGTCAACCATCAAAATCCCCCTCGAGTCAAACTCGAGTCCGGTCAATCATGACCCGAGTCGATTGCATCAACAATCTCTCAAAAACATTATCAAACATCAATGTCAAACATCAATGTCAAACATCAATGTCAATCCTTCATGTCAAACATCAAAACATCTCTTGAGTCAAACTCGAGTCTAGTCAATCGTGACCTAGGCCGATTGCACCAACATCCTCTTGTTGGTCGGCGCCCATCTTCCATCTCCCTCTCCTTGGTGGCCGACGGCAACAACAAAGAGGAGGAAGAGGTTTGATCTTTCTCCAAAGGGATTGTGTCCGGAACTAGATAGGAGAAGAAGGGAGCTTATTATCTTCCTTTGTTCGGAGCGAACAAGGAAAGGAAGATACAAGATCTAGGAGGCTTCATCTCTTGGAGGATCGTTGCCCACACAACGTCCAAGAGGAGGATAGGATATACAATAGAAGACCAAGAGGTAAACAAGAGGTATAATTCTTGTTTTGGTTTCCTTTTGTTCCTTTGTATTATGTATGTAATTGCATGTGGCTAATTTACTTGGACCCCATAGATAAACATAAAAAATGATGATCCGTACATCATCTATTCCATGGCTAATCGAGGAAAAGAGTTAGGTTTTCAAGAGACCACTCTAATCGAATAGCACGATGATGGATCGGTTTCTTGGATAATCCATCATCGTCTTGGATTAATTTTTTTTAATCCGGGGACGTAGATGGGATCGCCATGTACGAGGTGCGAAGCGAAGCTTTAGTTCCAACCTTCAAGTGGTATCAGAGTCACGGTTTCCAATTTTGTGTGTTTAGGATTCGGTTACTTTTATGCACTTATCATATATTGTATGTGTCGGATAATAGTAGGATGTGCGAAGGCTAATGTTTTGGTTGCAAGCATAAGATCCAACTATTATGGCCATATGTGTGTGATTGGATGTATGTAATTGTAATATTATTTGAATCCTCGGGGTTGATGAGGCTAGTATTTAATTTTTGTAATTAAGTATGACATTGTTTAGCCACTCTTTTATTTTAGTTTACTTTCGATCTAGATTTTATGTACACTCCTTTGTGGAGTGTAATATCGATGGATGTAAATTAAAATAATTATTCTCGGCTCGGATCTCCGGATGGCTTGTACATGGCATAGGGAGGAGCAGACGAGATGGCGACACGACGGGAGGCATTTTGGAGAACAAAAGCCATAATAGTTGGAAAATATTTTTTTTCATATTTATTGCTTCTTGTTTGATATGCATGTCGTGTGCTAGGAAAATTCCTCATTTTATATTACTAAGTGGGAGAGGGATATTTTTAAAATTCCCAAGGCCTCCATTACGATTTGACATGTGATGCAAACAAACTTGCGCGTCGGCTCTGAGTGTCTTCCTCCCCATCGGATGAGTTTGTTTTGTGGATCACAGGGTCAAATATGGTTATAGGAAATTATTTAAGAGCATGTGTACTTCCCCATCGGAAGGCACATAATCTGAGATAATTATCTTGGTATCGAGTAATGGTGCATACTTAGATGCAAATAAGAGTATCCTCCCCATCGGAGTCACTGCTTTTATTTGTAGGGCCGAAGTGGAATCAACTATTAATTTTATTTGTGAAAAAGTTAGGTTGACAGGATAATAAAATTAATGGGTAAAACCTCCTCTTACAAATGTAGAATTCGTATACGTCCACACTATCGTGGCATACGATATTCTCGGTGTTTTGAGGTGTTGGATGATTTTAAAATTTTATTGTTTGAGGAATCAATAAATTTTTGAAATCTAATATTTTTCTCTATGTGATTTTTAGATTTTTCAAAAAAGACTTTCAACCCACTTGCTGTGATACTAAAGGAGAATAAATTTACTGGACCCAATTATGTTGATTGTAAAAGGAATCTAGATATTATCTTGACTGCTGAGTAGTACAAGTATGTACTCTTTGAATAGTGTCCTCCTAAGCCTATGGATGATTCTGGTGAAAAGGAGAAAGAGAGTTATAAAAAGTGGATTAAGGCTGATGAGATGGCGTGGTGTTACATTTTGGCTTCTATGTCAAATGTATTGCAAGATCAGCATCAAGCCATGCCCACTGCTTATAACATGATGCTCAATCTCAAGAAACTTTTCGAACACCAGAATCGAGCTGCTATGCAGGAAACCATGAGGAACTTCATTGTTGGATCGATAAGCGTCGCTAGAGGGGGGTGAATAGCGATCGTAAAACTTTCGTTCGAATTCGTTCGTTGAGACAATTAAATGAGTAAACACAGCAAAAAATAAAGCGACATGTTTATTTTACTTGGTTCACAACCCAGCGGTTGCTACTCCAAGGCCCTATCGATCCTAGACCGCGTACGGAGGGCAAATCACTATAACGTCTCCTCCTCGTTGGAGGTAGGAGACAACGATCACAAAATCCGGAAGTACGAGGATGAGGCAACAAGACTACCTCACCTCGTTACGAATAAAAAGAACAAATACAATATTAAAATAAATTACTAGATGTTGCTGCCGACGAAGAAGATCTGAGGTTGTCGTCGCGTCGGCGTTATGACGGTGTTGGAGCGTTGGCGTTGTAGGAGCACTTGATGAATAAACTTGATGTGATTTGGAGATGGAATCCTCCCCTCCTTTTATAGAATTTGGCCTCTGAATTTGTCTCCTCTTTTTTCGGAATGGATCATGAAGTTGTCCAAATTTTATCGCGAAGTGGCCGCGTCAAATGTTATCCGTTTTGACCTAGCGCAAAAGCCGAGAATCCGCCGCCATCACCGATCGTGATGCCTCCCATCACCGATCGATGGGCATCACGATCGCTCCATGTCCAGAATGACCGCCACCTTGGCTTCGCAATAAGAGGTTAGCTCGAAAAATGATAAATACGACGGTTTCTAACCGTCCGATCTCGACCTAGACCTTCCACAGGAAGTCTTAGTCGAATCGCCGCCTACGGTCGTCCTCGTAAAGAGGACACGACCTTACAATCTCTCACTCACAGAGCTTACCTCGATAGTAGCTCTCGCTTTCGGCCTTCCACTCGATTCCTTCGGCTCCCTCCGAAGTCACTCGAGTGTCGCCCGACCACCGCGGCTTCCTCCGGGTGTCGCTAGCCTTCAGCTCCAGCATTAATACTTTTCTGCACACTCGATAGCTCGTGAGATAACGATGTAAACTTAACTTTGTGTCTTTGCCATAATCAAAACACAGGTTCGATTATCTAGTGCCCCTGAACCAACATTCATGACGACCACCATGGTCGAGGGAACACCCGTGAGGGATCATGTTCTTAAGATGATAGCTCATTTGAATGAGCTAGAAGTCCTTGGAGCTGAGATCGATGGGGAAACCCAGGTCGATATCATTCTCCAATCTCTACCTAGGAGTTTTGAGCAGTTTCACCTGAATTACAATATGAATAAGTGGTTGTATTCGTTGGCAGAGCTTCTGACAGAACTTCAGGCGGCAGAGGGACTTTTTCGTCAGAGTACTTAGGCTCAGGCCATGGTTGCTCAGAAGGTTTCAACTTCTAAGCCGAAAGGCAAGAAGAAGAAGAAACAAGGTGGAGCAAAGGTGGTGGGAGGATCTCAGGGAGGAGTGAAGAAACTGAAAGTCAAGTGCTTCACTTGCAAGCAGACTGGACATTAGAAGGACTTCCCTAACCGAAAGCAGAACAAAGGTATATCTTTTGGTCTAGTCGTTGAAACATGTTTAGCGGTGTTATCTACCGGCACCTAGTGTGTAGATACGAGAGTCACTGCTCATGTCTGCAATACTTTGCAAGGGTTCCAGGAAACCAGACGACTAGCTGAAGGGGAGATTACCATTTACTTGGGCGATGCTACGAAGGTGGCGGTTGTTGCTGTGGGAGATGTTTATTTATCTTTTGATAGGAATAAAACTTTGGTTCTAAAAAATTGCCTTTATGTACCTTTATTTAGAAAGAATTTAATTTCGGTTTCTAAATTATTTTTGGATGGATATTCTATTTATTTTAATGACAGAGTTGTTATAAAAAGGAATAAGGAGATTATCTGTTATGGTGCATTGATAGGAAATTTATATACCCTTGAACCAAAAACTCCCACGATGAAAATAGAAGTAAATAACTCATCTTCTAAATCTAATAAGAGAAAAGAACCTTTGAAAATGAACCAAACATATCTTTGGCATCTAAGATTAGGTCATATTAACCTAAGTAGAATTCAAAGGTTGATAGCTGATGGACCTCTGGGTTCATTAGTGGTGGAAGATTTCCCAACCTGTGAATCTTTCTTGGAAGGTAAAATGACCAAGAGGCCTTTTAAGGCCAAGGGGTATTGAGCCAAAGATGTGTTGGAATTAGTTCATTCTGATTTGTGTGGTCCTATGTCTATCCAGGCTAGAGGTGGTTTTGAATATTTCATCTCTTTTATAGGCGATTATTCAAGATATGGATACATTTACTTGATGCACCACAAGTTTGAATGCTTTGACAAGTTCAAAGAATTCAAGGCTGATGTGGAGAAACGTCAAGGTAAAAGTATCAAGACACTATGATCTGATCGTGGTGGTGAGTACCTCTTGGGAGAGTTTAGAAATTACTTATCAGAGGCTGGGATTCAATCCCAATCATCTGCACCTGGCACACCCCAGCAGAATGGTGTAGCGGAGCGAAGGAATAGGACTCTTATGGAGATGGTCAGATCGATGATGAGTTATTATGAGTTACCAGATTCATTCTGGGGGTATGCTCTGGATACGACAGTGTATATTCTGAACTTAGTGTCATCTAAATCAGTACCTTCTACTCCCATAGAATTGTGGACTGTGTGAAAGCCTAGTCTGAGACATATTCGGATTTGGAGGAGTCCAGCACATGTGATGAAGGAAGATGCTAGTAAGTTGGAACCTCATACATAAGTGCGCATGTTCATAGGCTATCCTAGAGGAATGAAAGTATCCTAGAGGAATGAAAGGTGGTTTGTTTTATAGTCATAGAGATCATAGGGTGATCGTTAGCACGAATGCCAGATTTTTAGAGGAAGACTATGTGATGAACCACAAGCCCATGAGTAAGATTGTTCTGGAGGAATTGAGAGGGGAAGTCACTATTTCAGTACCACCGGTATAAGAGGATATACCACAAGTGACTGCACCACGTGTCATAGAGGATACACAGGTGATACCTCATCGTAGTGGGAGGGTTGTTAGATAGCCTGATAGATTTATGTTCTTGGGAGAATCTTCTGATTTGGTCCCTGGCGAACATGAACCTGATCCCTGGACATATGACGAGGCAATCCAAGATAAAGATGCAGTATCTTGGCAAAGTGCAATGAATTCTGAGATAGAATCTATGGATTCAAATCATATCTGGGATCTAGTAGAACCACCCAATGGTGTAAAAACCATTGGATGCAAGTGGATCTACAAAAGAAAGAGAGGAATAGATAGGAAGGTTGAGACCTTCAAAGCAAGGCTTGTTGCGAAAAGATATACTTAGAAAGAGGGTATCGATTATGAGGAGGTCGTTTCGCCGGTAGCCATGCTTAAGTCTATCCAGATTCTCTTATCTATTGTTGCTCATATGGATTATGAGGTGTGGAAGATGGATGTCAAGACAACTTTCCTTAATGGAAGTCTTGAGGAAAACATTTTATGGAGCAACCAGAGAGATTCATTGCAAAAAGCAAAGAGCATCTTGTGTGCAAGCTTAATCGGTCCATTTATGGATTGAAGCAAGCTTTAAGATCTTGGAACATCTGCTTTGATGAGGTAATCCAGTCTTATGGATTTATTCAAAGTCTGAATGAGTCTTGTGTATACAAGAGATGTGACGGAAACGTAGTAGTATTTCTTGTACTATACGTAGATGACATTTTGTTAATTGGCAACAATGTCAAGGTGTTATTAGACGTAAGGGTATGGTTGTCCAAACAGTTTGATATGAAGGACTTGGGAGAAGTGGGACACATCCTTGGGATCAAGGTTATAAGGGATCACAGGAAAAGGATGTTGTGCTTATCTCAAGCTTCATACATAGACACCATTTAGACTCATTTTAGCATGAAAAACTCCAAGAAAGGTTTTCTACCTTTTAGGCATAGAGTACCTTTATCTAAAGAGATGTATCCTAGAACATCAAAGGAGATAGAGGAGATGAAGGTGGTTCCTTATGCTTCGGCAGTAGGAAGCCTCATGTATGCTATGTTATGTACAAGGCCGGATATCTGCTTTGTCGTGGGCATGGTTAGCATATATCAGAGTAATCCAAGACAGGGACATTGGATTGTGGTAAAGCATATATTGAAGTACCTGAGAAGGACTAGGGATTATATGCTGGTATACCAAGCAGATCAATTACTCCCTGTGGGTTACACAGATTCTGAATTCCAATCAGATAGGGATAACAGTAAGTCTACCTCGGGTTTTGTGTTTACTTTGGGAGGTGGAGTCATTGTATGGAGGAGTGTTAAGCAAAAATGTGTGGCGGACTCCACCTTGGAAGCTGAGTATGTTGCAGCCTCTGAGGCGGCCAAAGAAGTTGTATGGCTCTGAAACTTCTTGATGGACTTGGATGTGATTCTTGATTTTTTTCATAACTATCATAATTTATTGTGATAACAGTGTGCAGTTGCAAACTTGAAGGAACCACGAGCCCAAAAGACAAGTAAACACATAGAGAACAAGTACCACCTGATACGAGAAATCATAAAGCGGGTTGAAGTTGTTGTCGCCTAGATTGCATCAGAGGATGACTTGGTAGATCCTTTCACTAAGGCCCTTCCAATGAGAGCTTTTTATAGGCATGTGGAGGGAATGGGAATCAAATGTATGGCAGTCTGAGGACAACATAGTATTCTAGTATAAATGGGAGATTGTTGGGATGTATACTAAAAAGTCTATCTTTTATATGAACATCTTTATTTTTGAAATAAAAATCACATGATCATTGTTTGCATATTTATGGTTATGCATATTGTCTGATACATTACATTGTAGATAACATGGTGTGTAGTGTCACATGGGAGATCATGTTATCAGTTCCTTGTAGAGTATAAGTAGAGGCTCACAACCGAGATGGTTTTGGACAAACCATTAGTATGATTGTAGTGTAATTTGGTATTGTTTGTCTTGACCATAGGATTACACTAGTACACTTTGTGTGTATTGACCAGGACCAACTTAGAGGTGATTCAATTTATTACTGACTACATAATTGTATCGAACCTCGGATATTATGGTATACATGCTCTTAATCCCGATATAATAACGGGCACATGTACTTAGTATTTATTTCTTTGATTTACCAATGGGCGAGATTGATAAATTAAATCGATAGGCTCGGTAAGTTGGGAAATGAAATTATTTACATGGTGTGTCGTTGGTTATAGGAGGAAACCGTGTCCTATATATATTAGGATGATGATGTCCCCTTGAGGAGCTCATAAGGATCATCATGTAAACCCTGCAGGTGGACTTGGTCCGGCATGATGATAAGGTTGAGTGGTACTACTCATGGAGTTAGATGTTGATTAATTAATCATCAGTAAATTAATTAATTGACGGACATTCGAGATCTTAAACACGGGGAGATATTTGTACAATTAATATATGGAGCCTATATTTATTTATGGGGGTTGGTGAGGTAGATCAATGATAATCCTCTAGTTGAATGGATTATCATTAATGGATTGGACTTTATGTGGGCTAGATCCATTGGGTGGCCAAGATCCAACTCCTCCTCATGGTCTCTATTGTAGCCTATTAAAAACCTCATGAAAGCCTAGATCCGACGGTGGAAAATGAAACCCTAGATCCGACGGTGGAAAATGAAACCCTAGATCTGACGGTGGAGATTGAAAGGAGGCTTAAGCCTAACTCTATAAAAGGATGGCTAGGGCTTGGGAGGCAAGTAGAACAAGGTTCATTTGTCTTGGGCGGCAATAGAAGCAAGGAAAGGATTAGGGTTAGGGTTTCCTTCTCTTGGTATCCTCTCCCTATTGTCGGCGCCAATCACCACTTCCTCTTAGGTGGCGCCTATCTTCTTCCAAGATTGGCAGGTGCCCACCTCCTTTCTTCCTCAAGCTTTGGCCGACGGCAACAAAAGCTCCTCTTGTTGGTCGGCGCCCATCTTCCATCTCCCTCTCCTTGGTGGCCGACGGAAACAACAAAGAGGAGGAAGAGGTTTGATCTTTCTCTAAAGGGATTGCATCCGGAACTAGATAGGAGAAGAAGGGAGTTTATTATCTTCCTTTGTTCGAAGCGAACAAGGAAAGGAGGATACGAGATCTAGGATTCTTCATCTCTTGGAGGATCATTGCCCACACAACGTCCAAGAGGAGGATAGGACATACAATAGAAGACCAAGAGGTAAACAAGAGGTATAATTCTTGTTTTGGTTTCCTTTTGTTCCTTTGTATTATGTATGTAATTGCATGTGGCTAATTTACTTGGACTCTGAAGATAAACACAAAAACCGACGACTCGTACATCATCTATTCTTTGGCTAATCGAGGAAAAGAGTTAGGTTGCTTGAACAATAAGTTTATTCAAAAAACCACTCTAATCGAATAACACGATGATGGATCGGTTGCTTGGGTAATTCGTCATCATCTTGGATTAATTTTTGTAATCCAGGGACGTAGATGGGATCGCCATGCACGAGGTGCGAAGTGAAGCTTCAGTTCCAACCTTCAGAATTCTCATTGGGATGTGAGAATTGCCAATTGGGATAATTAGTACACTTGAGTTTAAGGTTTTGTCAAACATCAAAAGGGAGAGATTGTTAGTGCAATCGGCCCAGGACTCGAGTTTGACTCGAACTGTATTTTGATGTTAGGCAAAATGCATGACATGGGATTATCATGGGAAGTCCAACATGGGTTGGCCACGTAAATCCAAGTGTGTAGCCTTGGTGGTGAAAATTCCAAGCATTGGGCTTGCTGTTGGGAAAATCCAAGCATAGGGCTTGGTGTTGAAAAGTCCAACATGGGTTAGCCATGTAAGTCCAAGTGTGTAGCCTTGGCGGTGAAAGTCCAAGCATGGGGCTTGGCATGGAAAATCCAAGCATGAGGCTTGGTGTGGGAAGTCTCTAGGACTTGGCAAGTTCACTAGGCTCAAAATCCTTGAGTCGGTGAAGGATGGAATTGCAAAGTATTGCGCTTAGTGCATCCGAGGGACCGCCAGACGAGGAGCGACTGGAGTGAGGCCCAAGGGATGTAGACTTTAAGGGCAAGAGATGCGAAGGATGGCATTGCGAAGTCGTGCGCTTGGTGCATCCGAGGGATGTAGGTCGAGGGGAGAGAGCTTGGGTGGGGAACTCCATGAGAGATGAGGTGGACTTGGCCAAGTGGCTAAGACTGAGTGTCGGAGGCTCAAACGTGGTGTTTGAGGGTTTACCGGACGGTCGGATGCTTAAACAACTTAGTGTTTAAGGTTTTACCCGACATCAGTCGACTGGTATAAGTACCAGTTGACTGCTCTAGGTCAATTGGACTCGATCGATGTTCGACTGACTAGGTTCTGGCCGAACAGTCGACTACCGAGGGAGGGCAGTCAACTGCCGACACCATTAGTCAACTGATGATGGAGATCAGTCGACTGATCAGGGTGAATTCGGGCATAGAATATTTTTCAGTCGAGTGATCGCACCGAGCACTCGACTGATGGGGTTACCTGTCGACTGATGGGTAGGATCAGTCGACTGATGATTATCCATTAGGTTTTTGCCAACGTGGATTCGGCCGTTGTGAGACAACGGCTACAGCAGCAGTCGATTGATCAACACAAAATCGGCCCGAGGGAAGCATAAAAGGAGGAGCTTGGGGGAGGATTTCAACAAGACTTTTGGGGCAATTTTGGAGGGGAACTACTGCTGCATTCCAGACCTTCAAGAGCAATCCAAAGCAAGCAACAAGCAAGTGTTCAAAGTGAAGTTTGTAAAGTGTTCTTTACTTGTATTTCTTCTTGTATTTGTATTTGCTTGTATTACTTAGTGTAATTGCTTGTACGAGGTTTCTCCACCTCCGACGTGTTGTCGAGAAGGAGTGTTGTTAGTGTCGTGCGCATAACACGAGCTCGTTGAGCTCACTCGTGGAGTAGGAACCCTAAGGTTATGAATCACGTATATCGTGTGTTGTCTCTTGTATTCTTGTTGTGTATTTGTTTTATTATCATTCTACTGCGCATTAGCTAGAATTGTAGACGAGCACGTGAAGAGCGATCGGATTCCACCGCATACGACGATTAAGGGCTATTCACCCCCCCTCTAGCCGGCCACCGACGTTCCAACAGCGCCAGCCTCTTCTGTTGGGCTAGGGAGGTAGAGTGACGGGCCTCCACATTGGACTGATAGTTCACTAGACAAGGCGTCGTCTCATTATAGGTGGCAGATATCTGAGGAGGAAGGTGGATGTTACAAGAACAAACATTGATACACATATACTAAAAGTTAAGGAAGAAAGAAGCCTACCTCGGCCAAGAGTTTTCCCATGCGATCGTAGGGGCCTTGTACACCAGACTGGTTGAAGAATTTCACTTCTCCCAGATGGCGAATTCTGAGAGCGGCTCCCAGAGTTGTCAGTGAAGGGTTTAGGGGGGGATGATCCCCTTCCACCAAAGAGGGGGAGGGACCCCTAGCCTGAGACGGAACAGGAGAAGAGGGTATGTCAGTAGGTGTATTTACAAGAAAAGAATCAGTGGAAGAATCAATTTGTGGGTCAGGTTTAATGGAAGATGAAACAGGAAAGGGAGAAGGAGGAAGTTCCCCTCGGGGGGAGGAAAGTGGGATAGGTAATGTGGTATCTTCCACCCAAGGTTCGTAGATAACCATGCATTGATGCCTAGCTCGCTTTAAGGGGGAAGGCGGAGGAGAATAATGGGAGGAAGAGGATACAGGAATAGAAGAAGAGCTAGGCAACTACATGCAAGGATCCAAGATATTATGAATGGCCTCCACTCGATCGAACAAAAGGTCAAAAACAGAGATGTTATCAGGTATACCTTAAATGCTTTTCCTAGGACTACCTTGTGGGCATCCATGGTTGATGCCTACAAGGTATCTAGAGATCTATCTAAGATTAGGTTAGATGAACTTTTTTCATAATTTGAATTACATGAACAGTCTAACACGGTCGAAAGAAGAAGGCGAAGAGCAAACCACCTCCCGAAGAAGAAGAAGAGGAGTACGAATCGGAGGTGAATGATGAGATGGAGACTGAACTAGTGAATCTAGTTCAGAAGAAGATCAAGAGCCGAAAATGCCCGATCATGCAATCCAAGGAAAAGAAAAGTTCCAACTATAGATGCTATGAATGCAACAAGATGGTCCACATCAAATCAGATTGCCCAAGACTAAAGAACAAACCATCTCAATTCAAGAACAAGGCATTCAACGCAACATGGGAGGAGTCGTCAGAGGAACCATGGTGGTCAGGCGACACTGGGAGAACTTCGGATAGAGTCGAAGAATCTAGGTGAAGACCGAAAGCTAAGCTACAAGTCACATAGAACCAGAGGTAAGCTCGAGTGTGAGTAAAGGTGAGGTCGGGTCCTCCGTATAGGAACGACTTTAAGCGGAGATTCGACTAAGACTTCCAGTGGAAGCTCTAGGTTAAGATTGGACGATAAGTAGCCTTCGAATTTATCTTAATCATGTGTTTTCGAACTAACTCTGTGTTGTAGTTGAATAACCAAGCTAGCAGTCGACTGCTGCTGGCATCAGTTGACTTATGGAGGCCATCAGTTGACTGCTACTCAAACTGCCCACTTCGGGGAAGGTCAAGATAAGAACCCCATTTCTTGGGGTGAGGTGTCCATTTGGATCAAATCTTGGACTTAATGTTCAGGGGGTTAGAGGGATATAAAGGAAGGGGTGTTTCACCCCTTTAGGTCATCTCAATTGCTCACAAAGTGCTCCCACAACGCCGAAGGTCTACGACAATGCTACGCCGCCACTACGCCGATGTCACGCCAAGTTTCCCACAACTAATGTCGATAGTCTTCTTCTTTTAAGTTGTCTTACCTTTTGTACTCTAGTTTTTTTTATCGTGCTTTCATTGTAAAGAGGAGAGGTGGGCTTGTGCCTCTTCCTCAATCTTTTATTCTTTTGTAATCGTCGTCTCCTACCTCCAATGAGGAGGAGATTTTGTTAGTGGATTGCCCCATCGTACATGGTCAAGGATCGTGAGGCCTTGGAGTAGAAACCGTTAGGTTGTAAACCAAGTAAAAAAACAAAATTGTGTCCTTTTACTTTTAGCATCTTAATTTCCACTGTGTCACTCGAGATTTATCGAACGAAAAGAAAGTTTTACGCTCGCTATTCACCCCCCTCCCCCCCTCTCTAACGTGCTTTCGATCCAATAATTGATATCAGAGCGAGGGCGCTACAATTTGGTGCAACCACCAATCTAGCGATTTTATTTTCTTTTCATATTGTTTTTCGTTTCATTTTTCTTTACTATTTTTCCCGCACTACTAATCCAAGGCAAAGTCTTGGAACTTTTTTCGTGTCTTTTTGTTTGTGTGCAAGATTTGGTTTAGATGACCCATCTCAAAGGGTTTAGCACCGCCTGACCTCTGTTTTACAACAGAGATGACTTTCGTTACTGGAAGGGTCAGATGGAGTGCTGCTTAAAAACCCAAGTAGAGATGTGGATCGTGATCCAAATCGGATTCTCGCTACCTACCAACGAAGACGACAAGTTCCTAGATTACGACAAGTGGACCAATGCCATGAAGCGTCAAGTAGAGGCCGATGCAAAGGCAACCCAAATCCTACAATGCAGTCTTTCCAAGGAGGAGCTCAACCAGGTCAGACCATTCATAAGCGCGAAGGACTTATGGAACATGCTCATTGAGCTACACGAAGGAACGACCGACACGAAGGTATGTAAGCGTGATTCAATAATAAATAAATTATTTAATTTGAAAATATAGGAACACGAGATCGCTACGCAACTACATGTAAGGATCCAAGATATTATGATTGGCCTTCACTCGATCGGACAAAAGGTCGAAAACAGAGATGTTATCAGGTATGCCTTAAATGTTTTTCCTAGGACCACCTTGTTGGCATCCATGGTTGATGCCTACAAGGTATCTAGAGATCTATCTAAGATTAGGTTAGATGAACTTTTTCAGAATTTGAATTACACGAACAGTCTAACATTGTCCTGGCCGAGAAAGGTATTGCATTGGTTGCAGGTCGAAAGAAGAAGGCGAAGAGCAAACCACCTCCCGAAGAAGAAGAAGAGGAGTACGAATTAGAGGTGAACGACGAGATGGAGACTGAACTAGTGAATCTAGTTCAGAAGATGATCAAGTGCCAAAAATGCCCAATCAAGCAGTCCAAGGAAAATCAAAGTTCCAACTATAGATGCTACGAATGCAACAAGATGGGCCACATCAAATCGGATTTCCCAAGACTAAAGAACAAACCATCTCAATTCAAGAAGAAGGCGCTCAAAGCAACATGGGAGGAGTCATCGGAGGAGGAAGACAAGCTCAACAATCTCGCATTCATGGGCAAGCCAATCGAGCCCGAAGATGAGTCCAAACCTGAAGCAAGCGATGAGTCCGAGACCGAGTCTGACTCCAGATCCGAAGATGAACTTCAATTCAAGACAACCCACGGATCTGGTTCAAGAGATTCGATCAAGGTAAGTCGGTCTTTAATTGATACACTTTACAATGCAATTAAATATTTAACTAAAAAGTTAGCTAAGTCCGAGTCCAAGGTCGAGACCATAGTTGAGGAGGTGAAACTCCTTAAACATGAGGTCTCCCTAACCTCTTCGACTAGTCAAGTTCAAGAGGAGAACTCAACTCGAGTTGAAAAACTCAAAGAAGAGAACTCTCTCTTGAAAGGACAAGTCAAAGATCTTAAGCAAACATTGGAAAGTTTACTTTGGAGTCCAAGGGTCTTGACCTACTACTTGGATCACAAAGGGTCGTGTACATTAAGGTCGGACTCGGGTTTAGATCAAACACAACAAATAAATCGTATATGTCAATTGTGAATCGAAATAGACAAATAGTCCAAGCATGGGTCCCTAAGACCACTTTGATTTCACAATTAGGATTCACTAAGTACTGGGTTTCCAAGGACCAAATCCACTACGTGGAAAGACCGAATCGATTCAATGGTCTAAGGAGAGCTAGTACTAAACTTGTTTGTTTTATTTCTTGAGTTAGACTTGCATGCTTAGTTAAGTTTTTGTTTTAATTTTTAGAATGGCTAGATAGGGTTAATAGTTAGTCAACCATGACTACATAGTATCATGACACGACGAGATGATAGTACGTTAGGAAAATGAAGTCTTGTGTGTCCGAACTAGATAAGGCATATCTAGCTTGGTGCACTCGATTAAGTTGAACTAGCTGAAGCTACCTCACTGTATCCTAAACTAGTTAAACTAGGAAGTAATCTTATGTGACTCAAGTGTTCAATTTCTTGAATTTGGCTTCGTCTAAGTAAGTGGTCGTTGTTCCGATCAAAGAAGACCTCTGTGCCTCGCCGTGACTTGGAAGTCAATTTCTCAAAAAGGTTACTTGACGAGCTATGGGTTAAATCGGAATCTAACCCAAGGCTGACTATCTTCAATTCACTAAAATTAATTAAATAAAATTGAAGTCATCTAAAAAACATATAAGGTTAAAATGTTTGATCATGTAGAAAGGGTGAGATGACTATTAGGCTAAAATATTCAACCAACTTTAAAATTCCAATGTTCGATCCAACTACTATATGTGTAGGATCAATGGATGTTGAACAGTGGGTGCTCCTGACACATGATCAGAGACCGACTAAAATTTTTGAAGCTCAGATTCAAAAGTCAAGGATCGGTAGCCTTCGAAAATAATAGAAAGCTCAAAATCATCAGTTCATGTGATATTGAGCTAAATTCTAACTTTATAATTCATAATGTACTTTTAGTTGAGAATTTCAATTTTAATTTACTTAGCGTAAGTTAATTGTATGATAACAACTATAAGGTTACCTTCTTACAAAATTAATGCCAAATCAAAAATAATAATACTTCAAAAATTATACTTAAGGGAACTTGGAATTGCAACATTTACACAATTAACTTACCCAACTCCTTAACCAAGTGTCTAATGACACAGCAAGAGGAATCTTGGTTGTGGCACCGATGACTCGCCACTCTCACCCAATACTTGTACATAAAATGAGTCAGAGTGGTTTAGTCAGAGGTCTGCCCAACCTTAATAACATGGAAAATAAAATTTGTAATGCTTGTCAATAAGGTAAATAAACTATGACCTCACTTCAACTAACCAACCAAGAAAGAACCAAAAGTGTACTTGAGCTCCTACACTTAGACCTATTTGATTCTCATGGAGCCAAGTCACTAAATGGAAGTCAATATTGTCTAGTCATAGTCGATGACTTCTCTAGGTTCACTTGGGTTAGGTTTCTAAAATACAAAAGTGAAACCTTAGAGAAACTCACCAACTTATGTAAATTAATAGAAAATGAAAAGAATCTTAAGGTAAAAAGACTTAGAAGTGATCATGGTGGTGAATTCAAAAACCATAGGTTTACCGACTTTTACAATCAAAATGGATACCACCATGAGTTTTCCTGCCCTAGGACTCCTCAACAAAACAGTCTTGTCGAACGTAAAAATCGAACATTACAAGAAGCCGTTAGAAGCATGTTGAGTGAGTATAACTAGCCTAATAGGTTTTGGGCAGAAGCGGTCAATACTGTCGGTTATGTTCAAAATAGGATCCTCCTAGTTAGAGGACACCTTAGAACCTCTTATGAAATTTGTTATGAAAAATATCCAAACATTAAGTATTTTAGGGTCTTTGGTTGTAGGGTGCACATATTGAACACTAAAGATTACTTAGGAAAATTCACCCCTAAAACAACTACCGGGACATTCCTAGGATACTCAACCACTAGTAAATCCTATAGGGTGTATAACAATGAAACCCTAAAAATTGAAGAAACAATTAACATAGTATTTGATGAAGGAAACAAAATTACAAAACCAAGATTAGAAGTGATTAATGAACCTAACTCTAGACCTGAACCTAACTCTAGACTCGAATCTAACTCACAAAACGAATCTAGTGTAAATCCTAACCCAAATCAATCTAGGGTAAAATCAAACCACTCGATTGATCAGGTAATAGGTGATTCTAATTTAGGAGTTCGAACTAGAACATCCTATAGAAACCTAAGCCAAATTTCACTTATCTCAAAAATTGAACCCAAAACAATTAAACAAACTCTTCTTGATCCCGATTGGATTATATCTATGCAAGAAGAGTTGACTCAATTTACTAGTAGTCAAGTTTGGGAATTAGTACCCCCACCTAAGGGGAAAACGATAATTGGAACAAGGTTGGTGTAATCGGCCCAGGATTCGAGTTTGACTCGAACTGTATTTTGATTTTAGACAAAACGCATGACATGGGATTGTCATGGGAAGTCCGACATAGGGTTGGCCACATAAATCCAAGTGTAGCCTTGGTGGTGAAAAGTCCAAGCATGGGGCTTGGCATGGAAAATCCAAGCATGAGGCTTGGTGTGGGAAGTCTTGAAGACTTGGCAAGTTCACTAGGCTCGGGGTCCTTGAGTCGGTGAAGGATGGCATTGCGAAGCCGTGCACTTGGTGCATCCGAGGGACCGCTGGATGGGGAGCAAATGGAGTGAGGCCTAAGGGAAGCATACTTTGAGGGCAAGAGACGGGAAGGATGGCATTGCGAAGTGGTGCACTTGGTGCATCCGAGGGACGTAGGACGAGGGAAGAGAGCTTCGGAGGAAAACTCCATGAGAGAATGAGGTGGACTTGGCCAAGTGGCTAAGACTGAGTGTCGGATGCTCAAACAACTTGGTGTTTGAGGTTTTACCCGACATTAGTCGATTGTCATAGGTGCTAGTCGACTGCTCTAGGTCGATTGGACTCGATCGGTGTTCGACTGACTAGGTTCGGGCGAACAATGATCGTCGAGGAGGGCAAATAATCGACACCATCATCGATTGATTATGGGACCGATCGGTGATAGGGCAAATTGGCACAAATGGTTTCAAATGAAAGTGATCGCAGCGACCACTTGACTGATGGGATCATCAATCGACTGATGGGAATGATCTGTCGACTGATGATGGATCCGTTGGAACTTAGCCAGCATGGATCAAGTCGTTGTGAGACAACGACAACAGGACCATTCGACTGATGGTCACTATCAATTGACTGATGGGTGCAAAATTAGCTCGATGTAGGTTATAAATGGAGCTCGAGATGGAGTATTTCGCCAAGACTTTTGGGGAGATTTTGAAGGGGAATTGTTGCTACATTCCAGTCCTTCAAGAGAAAATAAAAGCAAGCAATCAAAGCGAAGTTTTGTAAAGTGTTCTTTACTTGTATTTCTTCTTGTATTTGTATTTTCTTGTATTACTTAGTATAATTGCTTGTACGAGGTTTCTCCACCTCCGACATGTTGTCGAGAAGGATTGTTGTTAGTGTTGTGCGCATAACACGAGCTCATTGAGCTCACCCATGGAGTAGGAACCCTAAGGTTCCGAATCACGTATATCGTGTGTACTTGTGTCGTGTGCTTGTCTTCTTGTTGTATTTTCATTATTGTATATTCCGCTGTGCTAATGAGAATTGTAGACAAGCGATATGTGACAAACGATCGAATTCCATCGTACACGCATTTAGGGCTATTCACCCCTCTCTAGACAGCCACTGATGTTCCAACAAGTGGTATCAGAGCGGGTTGCTTGTCGAGGACTAACCGCCAACACAAGAACGATAAGATGGCCGGCTACAACTTCTAACCACTAAAATTCGAAGGGGACTTTCAATGGTGGAGAAGAAAAATGGAGGTATATCTCGAAACCGATTTC
Source organism: Wurfbainia villosa (assembly GCA_025175895.1). Taxonomy (NCBI): domain Eukaryota; kingdom Viridiplantae; phylum Streptophyta; class Magnoliopsida; order Zingiberales; family Zingiberaceae; genus Wurfbainia; species Wurfbainia villosa. Next base: position 42,447,022 of record CM046007.1, on the reverse strand, counting down.
GATTTCATGTTAATTCTAGAAAATGGTTTCAAAATGCCTAGGGATGAAAGCAATAGGTAAATTGAAAAGGCAAGATGGACCAAGGACCAAATGATGGATTTCAAGACAAATCTCAAGGTAATCACATTGCTTAGTGATTTGATTCCTAACAACATTTGGTATATACTAGGTGATTATAGGGATGCTAAGGACCTATGGGACAAGGTGATCAAATTTCATGAAGAGCCCACATTGGCCCATGCCGAGAAAGAGTGCCCATCAACATCCGGATCCGAGGATGTTGAAGAATTGCCATCCACATTCGAAGATGTGGATGACTTGGTGGAAACCTCCACCTCTAGCATTAAGGGGGAGGAGAGGTCTTCCATTCTGGAGCAAGGTCAAGACGAATCATCTACCTCCGGAAGAAGTGATCAAGAGGCTTCCACCACCTCTCTAGGTAACTCATGCATTATAATTAAAGATAAAAGTTACATAATATGCTTTGAGTGTAGGGAGCAAGGGCACTATAAAAGCAAGTGTCCCAAGAAGGTGAAGAAGACTCAACCGGTACCAAAAGTAAAAGATGTCGGTGTCCCCACAATTAGAAAGCACCTTGTGTGTTTCAAATGTCATTAAAAGGGACATTATAGGAGCCAATGTCCTAAGGGGAGGAAGAAAGGGCAAGAAGGGGCATCTCATGTAGGGGGAGCTTTCAAAGCTAACCCTAAGGTAAATTTTAATGCACCTTCAACTTCTAGGACCAAGAAGCATGCTAATTACTTTAGTTCACTTGCTATTATTAATGAAAAGCATGCTAGTAGGAATAGATATGTTTTCCTAGGTGTCAAGCATGTAGAATTACCTAAGGACAAATCTAGGACCAATAACACTAGACCTATTTTACCTAGGGAGTCAATTAGGAGAATTGAAGAAAATTTGAATATTAATCCCAAGAAATCTAGGCATATGCCTAAAAGGAAAAACAATTCCCAAAAATCTTATGATAAATCAAAATTGGGAAAGTTAGAGTTAGAGAACTGAGCCTTGAGGTCAAGGCTTGAGAAACTTGAAAAGACCCTAGTAATAATTACAAATTCAGTAGGGGTCAAAGGATCAAAATTTAAGACCTAGGAGACAAGAATCGGTAAAGGGCAAGAGAGGTTTGGGTCACAAAACTATGTCCTATCATAATGTTTCATTCAATTATGGAACAATATCTAGGTCTAGAAAAACCAAGGCTAATAGGGAAGTTATCCCTAAGACTAGCCATGGTAAGTGTTTAGTGGCTAAGGACTTAAGAAAAACCAAGAAAGCCACTAAGAAGGTCAAAGGAGGAGTCACCTCTAGAGTTAACCTAGGAAAGACCCAAATGACTAAGGTGTCAAAATCAAAAAGGGTCATTAGGAAGGTATCTAGGGAAGTTATCCCTAGTGAATACCTAGTTAACCCAAGGAGCTCCAATAGGTATTGGGTTCCTAGAAGCGTGATCGATTCACGCTTGATGGGTTAGGGGGTGTCAACCCTAAGTGGATGGGTAGTTAACCTAGCCATGGTAGAGTTGACACATTAGAATGTGCCAATGTGCTTTGAGAAATTAAAAAATGATTAAATTGGCACAATTAGGTCTTAGGAGTAATGGTGTGCCATTTTGGGTTTTTGGCACACTAGGGGGATAATTGGCATTAAGGCAAAAATGGACTTAATCCTAGAAATGGGAATTTGGGCTTAACACTTAGGTATTCTATACCTTAGTATTTTATAATTGTCATGCCTTGCTTGCCTTGCCATGACATTGTTGGTGCAATCGACCCAGGTCACGATTGACCGGACTCGTGTTTGACTCGAGTGATATTTTGATGTTTGACATGGGATTTGACATTGATGTTTGATAATATTTTGGGGAGATTATTGATACAATCGACCCGGGTTATGATTAACCGGACTCGAGTTTGACTCGAGGGGGATTTTGATGGTTGACTAGGGTTGACAATGTGATATGGAAAGTCCAAGCATGGGTCTTGGCAAGGAAAAGTCCAAGCATGGGTCTTGGCATGGGAAGTCCAAGCATGGGTCTTGGCATGGAAAGTCCAACATGGGTTGGCAAGGGAAAGTCCAAGTCTTGAGTACTTGGCATGTAAAGTCCAAGCATGGGTCTTGGCAAGGAAAAATCCAAGCATGGGTCTTGGCATGGAAAGTCCAACATGGGTTAGCAAGGGAAAGTTCAAGCTTGAGTCTTGGCATTTGAGAAGTCCAAGGGGTTTGATATTGGCGACGTAAAGTCCAAGAGGGAGTCTTGGCAACATAAGTCCAATGGTTGGCGGTGTAAAGTCCAAGTGGAGTCTTAGCAGCGTAAGTCCAATGTGCCTTGACGGTGTAGACACCATTAGCATGACATAGCTGATGGAAGCACCTGAAGGCTAGCGCAATGGATGAATAAGTCATGGATGACTTGGAGGGATTCGAGAGGTGCGAGGCTGATGGAGGTGGCTAGAAGGCTTAGGTCTAGGCTAAGGGTGGTCTAGCAAGTATGGGGGCACCATACTTGGGTTAAAACCTCATGTTTGAGGTGTGTCAGTCGACTGGTGTCATGTGGCAGTCGACTGGTGTCAGTCAACTAGGGTTTGACTGCGGAAAGTGTCCCAACAGTCGACTGCTGGCTCAAGTAGTCGATTGATCGTGTGATCAGTCGACTGGTGCTTGAGAATTTGGGCACAGAATGGAGTCGAGACTCGACTGCGAGGTCAGCAGTCGAGTGAAGGCTCCATTAGTCGACTGATGGGTATGATCAGTCGACTGATGATGGATCCGTTGGATTTTTCTAGCGTGGATCTAGCCATTGTCTCACGACAACAGTGGCATCAGTCGACTGATGGTCCCGAGCAGTCGACTAATCGGCAATTTCCAGCCCACACAGAAGCTTTAAATGGAGCTCATGGAAGAGGAAATCACATCCAGTTCTAGAGCTACTTTGGGGTGATTTGTTGCTGCAAATCAGGGTCTCCAAGGCTATTCTTCAAGCAAGCAATCCAAAGGCAATTGTAAAGTATTTTTCTTTACTTGTAGTGTATTTCCTTGTTGTAATTGCTTGTATTTACTTCTTAATGTTGTAAGATCATTTGTACGAGGTCTCTCCACCTCCAGATTGTTCCGAGAAGGAGTTATTTGTGATTAGTGGTTCCGTGTGCATCACTAGAGCTCGATCCGTGGAGTAGGAACCATTCGGTTCCGAACCACATTAAATACTTGTGTATTGGTGTATTTGTGTTTGTCTATTTCGTTATTGCTTTATTATTATTCCGCTGTGCGCTAATGACAATTGTAGAGACAAGCACGAACGAATTCTATCAACATACAAAACGAGCTATTCACCCCCCTCTAGCAGTCAACATTTCCTCTACAATTGGTATCAGAGCCCGGGGCTCTTCTACGGACTAACCGCTGGGAGCAAAAGAAGCTAGAGGGAAGATGGAATTCCAAGACAAGCTTGGATGGGACATTAACACTCCACCACCATACGACCGAGAAGATTTTCTGACGTGGAGAGCAAGAATGGAGACATTCTTGATAATGGACATAGAGGATTGGTTGATCCTCATGGAAGGCTTTGAACCTTATAGGGATAAGAAGGGAGAGGTCCTAAAATTGAAGAAGTATACCCAAGAGCAACGCCAAAAGTTCAAGACCGAAGTTAAGGTAACAAAACTTTTGGAAGATTTAATCCCTAATGATGTTTTGTGCAAGCTAGGGGATTACATGGATGCCAAGGAGCTATGAAGCAAATTGGCAAGATTCCATGAGAAGCCTCACTCAATCCAAGAAGGAAAGGAAGAGAAGGAAGAGAGCTCATCCTCACAAGCAAGTGAGGATTCAGAAGTTGAGGAGGAGTCAACATCCAGGTCGGTGGAAGAGGAAGAGGAAGAATTGGAGGAGACCTCCACCTCTAGGATTGAGGGGGAGGAGAGACCATCCACACCAGAGCAACCTCAAGAGGAGCCATCCACCTCCGGGAGGGATGAAGAACCCACTCCGATCACCACTGCCGAACTAGGTAACTCAAGCATATCAATTAATAATAAAATTAATATTATATTCTTTGAGTGTAGGGAAGCTGGGCACTACAAGAGCAAGTGCTCAAAGAGAGTAAGGAAAGCTCCTCCGGCACCTAAAAGTCAAGAAAAGTCAAAGGATGTCGGTGTTCCCACCAAGAAGAGCAAGGAGCACGTTGTGTGCTTCAAATGCCGACAACGAAGACATTATAGGAGCCAATGCCCTAGGAAAAAGGAAGGAGCATCACAAGTAGGGGGAGGTAAGGCTAACCCTAAGGTATATTTCAATAATGCTTCTACTTTAATTTATAGGCAAAAGCATGCTAGGAATTTCAATTCCCTTGCAATTTATCATGAAAAGCATGCTAGAAACAATAAATATTTTTGCCTAGGAGCTAAAAATATTCATTTTAATAATAAGGAGAAATTTTGGACTAATGTTCCTAAAAATAATTTATCTACAGATAAATCTAGGTCAAATAATTCTAGACCAATTCTACCTAGGGAGACAATTAGAAAGGTACAAGAGCACCTAGGTTTTAACCCTAAATGGACTAGGCATATGCCTAGGAAGAATAATGCCCAAGGATTAAATCAAAATTCTAAAATTGGGCAATTAGAGGTTAAAAATCAAGCCTTGAGGTCAAGGCTTGAGAAATTTGAGAAGACCCTTAAGATTATGCAAAATCAAATAAAAGAGAAAATGGTCAAAGTCAAGGGTCTAGAGTCTAGGAGGCAAGGCTCATCTATGGGCAAGAAAGGCTTGAGCCACAAGCCTAAGTCCAAGGTAGATAAGCCTACCTACCATAGTGTTTCATTTGACTATGGAACTAAACTTAGGTCTAGGAAGACCAAGGTTACTAGGGAAGCTATCCCTAAGGGTAACCAAAGTATGTGCCTAGTGTCTAAGGTTTCAAGGAAACCTAGGGAATGAAGGGTGGATCTGAAGCTTCGCTTCCCACCTCGGTTGCTTGTGCATGGCGATCCCATCTACATCTCCGGATTAAAAAAATTAATCTTTGACGAAGAGGGATTACTCAAGCAACTGATCCATCGTCGTGCTATTCGATTAGAGTGGTCACTTGAACAAACTTGTTGTTCAAGAAACCTACCTCTATTCTTCGATTAGCCGCGGAATAGACAATGAACGGATCACCGGTTTTTGTATTTATCTTCGGGGTCCAAGTAAATTAGCCACATACAATACATACAAATTGCATAGAATAAGAAAACATACTTAAACAAGAATTATACATTTTGTTTACCTCAAGGTCTTCTATTGTATGTCCTATCCTCCTCTTGGACGTTGTGTGGGCAACGATCCTCCAAGAGTTGAAGCCTCCTAGATCATGATCTTCCTTTCCTTGCTCACTCCAAACAAAAGGAAGAATACTCGAACCCTTCTTCTCCTTACTTGCGCCAACCACCAAGCACCAACTTGGTGTCCGCTGGCCCTAAGGAGTGGGAGAGGATTTGCTGGCCAAGATTGATATCTTGCCGCCGGCCAAAGGATGAAGAAGAAGAGGATGGGGCACCACCCAAAACCCAAGGAAAAGGATGCCCTAGAGCCGGCCAAGAGAAAGGAGGAGAAAACCAAAGCCTTACCCTCTTGTTGTCACCAACCCAAACCCTAATCCCCTTGAGTTTCTTGCAGCCCAAACCAAGGCGAGCAAACACTAGAATCTCCAAAAACTCTTATGTTGCCCAAGCCTTGGCTCCCCTTTTATAGATTTCACCCATACCTCCTTTTAATCTCCACCGTAGGATCTAGAGATTTAATCTCCATCGTCAGATCTAGGGATTTAATCTCCATCGTCGGATCTAGAGATTTAATCTCCATCGTCGAATCTAGGAATTTAATCTCCACCGTCAGATCTAGAGATTTAATCTCCACTGTCGGATCTAGGCTTTCATGAGGTTTTTAATGTTAGTAATATATGAGAGATGTCCTAAGGCAATCGCCTTATGTTTGAACCATTTATATGATAAATGAAGATTCACTATTTGAGTATACATATTTTCATGTATTTGATTATATCTTAAACTCATTTACTGAATATCCACGATACGATTCACAACATGAGAGAATTTGTGATTGGATTACAACTAGTGAGTTTCTCTACTTGTGTAATTGTGATGTATCGGAATTATCCCTAGTTGATGGATTGATGGATTTGGACACCATCAATTCTGTCGAGATTAGCACGAGGTATACTCCTTGGTGTATAGAAGCAGCTGATTCTCATTGGCTGGAGACATTGTGATGTCCAGAGTTAAACGTGGATGCTAGTTATGGTAATTAGTTCATTGGAGTGACTAGCTGTAAAACTTCATAGGATTCTCTGCATATATAGATATGTCAATGAAGTTCTTACTGCAGTATAAGTGCAATGTTCCTTTGACTTGCGGTATTCAAATCATTTTGGTCATGAAGACTTATGCTTTGACATCTTAAGCAAACATCTCCGAGGAGATGTGGACCCGGGATGATTGGGCATAAGTAGAAGTGATCGAAGGTGTTTGAATAACCTATAAAGGATTCACCACTCCTTGCGACGAGATGTATACTCATGGCCTCTCGTCGGATTATTACTAAAGTCTTTGGCCAAAGCATTACATGTTTAGAGTAAGGTACTCTTGGATACATGTGCAGTAACTAGAATCCGTAGGACGAGGAAATGATACTTGGGCTAGGTGTGACTTAGTCAACCTAGTGGGGACTAACACTATAGACCATGTCCTGAACCAAGTGGGTATAAGATGCGTGAAGGGAACGGGGCACGATTCATTGTAGCTGCTGAAGGGTTTCAGAAATAGTTCTGGATCAATCATTGATCTTTTCAATTAATTGGGGATCATGATGTACTACTAGGTGCCACTCATGATCATTCTATAATTAATGGTTAATTATAGACGGCCAACATAAATTGAGAACCTATTTGGTCACACATATAATGAGCGTAATCCGAAGGATTTAAAATGAGCTTGAGAATGAGATTCTCAGACTGATAGAAACTAGGTTTGGTTGGACCAAACAAGGATCGAGCATGAAATCATTTCAGTCACAATGGAAGCATGGATGGGTCGTGTCTTATGAAGACATGATGGATGAACCAAATTGGTTTGGTTATAATCCAATGGTGAAGAATAAACCAAAGGGGTTTGGTTTGTTTTAAACGAATGAACCAAAGTTGGTTCGGTTCGTTTTAACTTAAAATAGACCAACTCGGTTCGGTTTATTTTAACTTAAGTTATTGGAGCGGGTTAACGGGTTTTGGTTATGAACCAATAATCGTTAGGAGAATGTGTTCTCTATAAAAACAAAGCTTAAGGGTTTTTCGTGGATAACCTTTGGTTGTTGGAAAAACCTAGCCGCCAAACCCTCTCCCTCTCTTCTCCTTGCCGCCGCACAAGAGTTCCACGCCGCCCAACTTTTTGCTGCCATCCACCCTTGCTGCTGGCGTTCAGCTGCTGTCGGCCACTCCTCCGGCGACCCTCCAGCGACTCACCTTGGTTCCGGTGACCAAGGGGTGTCCGGCCATCATCTTTGGTCGGTGTAACATCCTCCACCAAGCTGTCCAATTTTCTGGACAACTTGTTTTCTTCGTTTCGGAGTGTCGTTTGGACGATGTTTGGAGCTTCGACAGCGGCTACCTTGTCGGGGATTCGATCTCCAGTAATCCTCATAGGTGGAACACAAAGGATTTGTCAAAGGGTTGATGAATACCTCTCCGGAGAAGCGAGTTTTGGGGACTCGTTTTTGAATCCGAATTTTTTATTCAGATTGTGATCATCTCTCGATGACATCGTCTTCGACACGAGGCTAGTGACTCGTACGAAGATGAGGCTCGTGGCTTTATGAAGTCATCCCGACAATACTCGACGTGGATACAGATAGAGGTGATTCTAGTGAGAGTCGCTCCGGTTGATGTCTTTCCTGCTACACGTGATATGTCCGGTATATGTAGAGTAATTTCCTTTCATTGCAAAATTTGAAACTATGATTATGTCTACATATATTATACTATGCATGCGTGTGGTATGTGTGTTGTAATAAATTAGATTTATTGCTTTTTATTTCTTCCGTTGCACACATGTTTGCGAAACATGTTCAAACACGCACTCGCCGCGGTGTCGGAAACCCAACAGCGGTATCATAGCTCAGGTTGTGTTTCGACATAATCATAAAATTATTTTGCGATAGTCGTAATTGTATTTATGGAAATTTTCTAGTTTTGTAAAGTTTATAAGTATTTATGAAAATTTTCTAATTTTGAAAAATCTAAAAGTATTTATGGAAATCTTCTACTTTTAGAAAGTTTAGAAGTATTTATGGAAATTAATACTTTCCATAAATAAAATATTTGATTAGATTTGGAAATTTATTTCCTAATTTAATCATGATTTGATTTAGGAAATCAAATCTAAAATATATTTTATTTCCATAAATAGTTTTGACAATTTAGGAAATTTGTTTCCTAAATTAAATTTGACTTTTCCTTAATTAACACTTTCCATAAATAAAATATGTGATTAGATTTGAAAATTTGTTTCCTAATTTAATCATGATTTAATTTGGAGAATCAAATCTCAAACATATTTTATTTCCATAAATAGTTATGACATATAAGGAAATTTTGTACATGTCATAATTGTATGTCATGTAATTGCATTAGATGCATATCATTATGTCATGCGTGTCGTGACATGTAGATGTATGTCATGTCATGTAGATAATAGTTATTTGCATGCAAAGACGATGAGACATAAAAACCCTTACACAATATTAAAGTCTACACCTTCCATTAATATGGTTAGAACCAGAGTTCCGTTTCTTGTTTGGGTTGTTGGACTCTCTCCAAGCCCGGCTCGAACTCGAATATGTTCAAACCATGGAATAGTTTAATACTAATATGGTAAGAGTCAGAGGTCAATCATTAGCTTTGGTTGTTGGACTCTCTCCAAGCGGGGCTAATTGGTTGAATGCACTCTAACCATATTAAAAATGTCTTGATTAATGGGTTGGCTTTAACCTGGAGCATCGGCTTGTTGGACTCTCTCCAAGGTCGATGTAAAGGGAGGTAAAGTTGGGTGCTATGCATATGATGCATACTTGTTAATAGTTAACAACCCGATGTATGTGTGAACATTCAATTAGTTGATAACACATTGTGATAGTTGCATATATGTGATATGCAATCGGTATATATGATACCTACCATTGTAGCTATGAATGACTTGTTGGACTCTCTCCAAGGTTGTTCATATCTATATTGGATATCAGCCCATTCGGAGATGGACCTACAATCTCCCAAAGTGATTTTGGGGTTTTTGAAATTCGAAAAATGAATGAGATTTATGAATGTATGTTGATGCATTTTAAATCATCTTTCTCATATATGCTCGTTTTGTATTTCTAGATTAATCGCTTGATCATGATGTCTTTGAATTTGCGCTCTATTTTGAATTCGAATAAATTGACTGGATTGAACTTCTTGAACTGGCTTAGAAACTTGAGAATTATTCTCAAGGAGGAAAAGCTTGCGTATATCCTCGAAGAGCCTCTTCCCGCCCGTCCTAGTGATGACACAACTCTGGACCAATTGTTAGCCTATCAGAAACATGTGAGTGATTCTGAACTAGTGAGTTGCATCATGCTAGCCGCGATGGTACCCGAGCTGTGGAAGAAGCATGAGCATATGGATGCTCATACCATAGTCTTTCATCTTTATGAGTTGTTTGATGAGCAAGTGAGATTCGAAAAGTTCAAATTCTCTAAGCTCCTCTTCACCTCTGAGATGCAAGAAGGTTCATCTGTGGTACTGCTCAACATGCTGAAGACTGTGGAGCCTTCTGAGAAGCATGAGCAGGGGACGGTGTTGTTAGTTGATTCCTCGAAGAAAGGTTCTAAGAGGAAGTCAAAGGAACATCAGAAGGGGAAGAAGAAAAAGGCTAAAAAGGCAGAACCATCTCAAAAGGGCACTTGCCATCATTATGGCAAGGAGGGTCATTGGCGAAGAAATTGCAAGATTTATCTTGAGTCCGTAAAGAAGAATAAGGCATCAGATGCCCCATCTTCTTCAGATATCTTCGTTATTGATTGTCATTCTATTTCCTCAAACACTTGGGTATTGGATACTGGGTGTGCCTCACATATATGTAATGACATATATAGGCTAAGGAATAGAAGAAGACTCGTCAAGGGAGAGTCAAATTTACGTGTTGGGAATGGAGCAAAAGTTGCTGCACTCGCCATCGGAACGTATTTGTTGAAACTCTTTACATGACTTGTCTTGGAACTGGACAATTGCTTTTATGTTCCTTCATTGATAAAGAACATCATTTATATTTCTTGTTTAAATAGAAATGGGTACCATTTAACTTTTAGTAACAATTGTTGTTACATAACTTTGAATGTCGTTCTTTATGAGACTAGAACTTTAAGCAATGGTATTTATACGTTGGGCATATCCAGTGACAATATCGAAGCGAGCAACAAGGGTGCTCGAAAAGATAATCAATTAGACTCCTATATATGGCATTGTCGTCTTGGCCATGAGAGCAAGAAACGCATGTCCGAATTACACAGATGTGGAATTCTAGAATCGTTTGAATTGGATTCATATGATACATGCGAATCATGCTTAAAAAGTAAGATGACTAAGTTACCTTTTACAGGAAAAGGTGAACGGGTGGGAGAGTTTCTTGGTCTGATACATACTGATGTATGCAGACCTATGTCAACTCAAGCTCTAGGAGGCTATAGCTACTTCATTACCTTCACCGATGATCACTCATGGTTTGGGTATGTGTTCTTGATGAAACACAAGTCTGAAGCCTTTGAAAAATTCAAAGAATTCAGAAATGAAGTAGAGAAACAACATGACAAGAGTATTAAAATACTTCGATCGGATCGAGGTGGTGAATACTTAAGTGTTTCTAGATTATCTAAGAGACAATGGTATATTGTCTCAATGGACTCTGCCATATACACCGTAGCATAATGGTGTATCTGAGAGACGTAACCGGACCTTGTTGGACATGGTCAGGTCAATGATGAATCATGCAAATCTTCTCAAGTCCTTTTGGGGCTATGCACTTCAGACAGTTGTTTACTTGTTAAACAGAATGTCAACCAAGGTAGTCTCAACTACTCCATATGAGATATGGAATAGTAAGAAACCTCATGTATCTTACTTGAAGATATGGGGTTGTCCTGCTTATGTGAAACGGACTGCATCAGATAAATTTGATGCTAAGTTTGATAAATATCTATTTATTAGATACCCTAAGGAAACAAGGGATTATCAATTCTATCATCTTGTGGAACAAAAGGTGTTTGTTTCAAGGCATGTTGTGTTTCTAGAGAAAGAGTTTCTCTTTCAAGAAAACAGTGGCAGTGTCGTTGAGCTTGAGGAGGCTCAAGAGACTCAAATAGACATTGATGAGACACCTGGTGAAGCACCACAGCCAATAACTCATAGCGATGAGCCATCGGCTGTGTTGGATCGAGAAGCGTCGCTAGAGGGGGGGTGAATAGCGATCGTAAATCTTTCGTTCGAATTCGTTCTTTGATACACAAGTAAACGAGTAAGCACAGTGGAAAATAAATGAACACGTTTATTTTACTTGGTTCACAACCCAGCGGTTGCTACTCCAAGGCCCTATCGGTCCTAGACCACGTACGGAGGGCAAAGCACTATAACGTCTCCTCCTCGTTGGAGGTAGGAGACAACGATCACAAAACTGAATATACAAGGATGAGGCAACAAGCCTACCTCACCTCGTTATGAAGAAAAACAAAGAATACAATATCAAAAATATTACTTGATTCTGCTGTCGATGAAGAAGATCGGAACTTGGCGTCGCGTCGGCGTTATGACGATGTTGGAGCGTTGGCGTTGTAGGAGCACTTGATGAATAAACTTGATGTGATTTTGAGTTGGAATCCTCCCCTCCTTTTATAGATTTTGGCCTCTGAATTTGTCTCCTCTTCTTTAGGAACGGATTACGAAATTGTCCAAAATTTATCGCGAAGTGGCCGTGTCAAACGTTATCCGTTTTGACCTAGCGCAAAGGCTGATTCGTCGCCATCAGTCGACTGATGACTCCCATCAGTCGACTGATGAGCATCAGTCGATTGCTCAACGTCCAGTAGTCAACTGCCAGCCTGGCCACTTCCCTACAGTAAGTGGTTAGCTCGGAAAATGATAAATACGATGGTTTCTAACCATCTGATCTCGACCTAGACCTTCCACAAGAAGTCTTAGTTGGATCTCCGCCTACGGTCATCCCCGTAAAGAGGACACGACCTTACAATTTCTCACTCACACGAGCTTACCTTGATAGTAGCTCTCGCTTCCAGCCTTTTCCACTCGATTCATTCGGCTCCCTCTGAAGTCACTCGAGTGTCGCCTAACCACCATGGCTTCCTCCGGGTGTCGCTAGCCTTCAGCTCCAGCTTTAGCACTTTTCTGCACACTTGATTTAGCTCGTGAGATAACGATGTAAACTTAACTTTGTGTCTTTGTCATAATCAAAACACAGGTTCGATTATCTAGTGCCCCTGCACCAACAGGCTAGACCTATTGAGACACCACATCTTCGTAGATCTAGTAGAACATGCAATATTCCTGAGAGATATGGATTTCTCGTAAGTGAATCGAACGACGAGTTACTCATTGATGATGAGGAGCCTACTAGTTATGAAGAAGTTTTGAAAAGTTCAGAAAGGGATAAGTAGCTTGACGCCATGAAGTCGGAAATGGATTCCATGTATGAAAACCAAGTTTGGAACTTGGTTGCATAAAGCAAGGTGTCTCATCAAGCCTATAGGGTACAAGTGGGTTTTCAAGAAGAAAACCGACATAGATGGTAATGTGATTACCTATAAGGCTAGATTGGTGGCGAAAGGATATCGTCAAAAGCAAGGTGTTGATTATGACGAAACATATTCGCCTGTTGCTATGCTTAAATCTATTCGGATGCTCCTGGCCATAGCGGCTCATTATGATTATGAGATATGACAGATGGATGTGAAAATAGCTTTCCTTAATAGAAACCTACTCGAGGATGTGTATATGATACAGCCTGAGGGTTTCACATCGGTTAACAAAACCAAGGTATGCAAATTGCAACGGTCCATATATGGACTGAAGCAAGCATCCAGGAGTTGGAATATCTGTTTTGATGAGACAATCAAAAAGTTTGATTTTTATAAAATCTGGGCGAACCTTGTGTGTACAAGAAGGTTAGTGAGAGTGCAGTCGTGTTCCTAGTATTGTATGTCGATGACATATTACTTATAGGAAACGATGTTTTTGTCTTTCAGTCGGTTAAGATTTGGTTGTCCAAGACGTTCTCCATGAAAGACCTTGGAGAAGCAACCTACATCTCGGGATTAAGATCTATAGAGATAGATCAAAATGGTTGCTTGGTATTTCGCAGTCTACATATATAGACCGAGTGCTAAAGAGGTTTAGCATGTCAGAATCCAAGAAAGGTTTTCTATCCATCAGCTATGGGATACACCTTTCGAAGTCTATGTGTCCGTGCACAGAAGACAAGAGGATTTGCATGAGTAAGATTCCCTTTGCATCCGCAATAGGATCTATCATGTATGCTATATTATGTACGAGGCCCGATGTATCATATGCTCTGAGTGTCATGAGTAGATACCAGTCTAATCCAAGAATGGATCATTGGGCATCTATTAAGACGATCCTTAAGTACTTAAGAAGAACTAAGGGTGTGTTCCTAATATATGGAGAAGGAGACATGGTGGTACGCGGGTATACGGATGCCAACTTCCAGACAAACAAGGATGATTCCAGGTTTCAATTTGGGTACGTGTTCACCTTGAATGGGGGCGCAGTGAGTTGGAAAAGTTCTAAACAAGAGACTGTAGCGGATTCTACCACTGAGGCAGAATACATTGCATCTTTGGAAGCATCAAAGGAAGCGATTTGGATCAAGAAGTTCATTTATTAACTTGGTGTGGTTCCAGCCATTGTTGAAGTAATACCGGTTTACTGCGACAACAATGGAGTAATTGCATAGGCAAAAGAGCCAAGGTCTCATCAACAATCTAAACACGTGCTTCGCCACTATCATTTGATCAGAGAGATCATTAGTAGGAAAGAAATACAAATCAAGAAGATTCCCACTGAAAGGAACTTAGCATATCCTTTAACTAAGGCATTACCTCAAAGTAAGTTTGAGGGTCATGTTAGAGCTTATGGTATTGGATACCGTAGTGATTGGCATTAGGCCAAGTTGGAGTTTGATAGTAATATATAAGAGATATCCTAAGGCAATCGCCTTATGTTTGAACCATTTATATGATAAATGAAGATTCACTATTTGAGTATACATATTTTCATGTATTTGATTAGATCTTAAACTCATTTACTGAATGTCCATGATACGATTCAAACATGAGAGAATTTGTGATTGGATCACAACTAGTGAGTATCTCTACATGTGTAATTGTGATGTATCGGAATTATCCCAAGCCGATGAATTGATGGATTTGGACACCATCAATTCTGTCAAGACTAGCACGAGGTATACTCCTTGGTGTATCCAAGCAGCTGATTCTCACTAGCTGGAGACATTGTGATGTCCAGAGTTAAATGTGGATACTAGTTATGGTAATTAGTTCATTGGAGTGACCAGCTGTAAAACTTTATATAGTTCTCTGCATATATAGATATGTCAATGAAGTTCTTACTATAGCTTAAGTGTGATGTTCCTTTGACTTGCAGTATTCAAATCATCTTGGTCATGAAGACTTATGCTTTGACATCTTAAGCAAACATCTGTGAGGAGATGTAGACCCGGGATGATTGGGCATAAGTCGAAGTGATCGAAGGTGTTTCAATAGCCTATAAAGGATTCACCACTCCTTGCAAGGAGATGTATACCCATGGCCTCTCGTCGGATTGTTACTAAAGTCTTTGGCCAAAGCATTACATGTTTAGAGTAATGTACTCTTAGATACATGTGCAGTAACTAGAATCCATAGGACGAGGAAATGATACTTGGGTTAGGTGTGACTTAGTCAACCTAGTGGGGACTGACACTATAGACCATGTCATGAACCAAGTGGGTATAAGATGTGTGAAGGGAATGGGGAATGATTCATTGTAGCAGCTAAAGGGTTTCAGAAATAGTTCTGGATCAACCGTTGATCTTTTCGGTTAATTGGGGATCATGATGTACTACTAGGTGCCACTCATGATCATTCTATAATTAATGGTTAATTAAAGATGGCCAACATAAACCGAGAACCTATTTGGTCACACGTACAATGAGCGTAATCTGAAAGATTTAAAATGAGCTTGAGAATGAGATTCTCAGACTGAGAGAAACTAGGTTTGGTTGGACGAAACAAGGATCGAGCATGAAATCGTTTCAGTCGCAATGGAAGCGTGGATGGGTCGTGTCTTATGAAGACATGATGGATGAACCAAATTAGTTTGGTTCTAATCCAATGGTGAAGAATAAACCAAAGTGGTTTGGTTTGTTTTAAACGAATGAACCAAAGTTGGTTCGGTTCGTTTTAACTTAAAATAGACCAACTTGGTTTGGTTTATTTAAACTTAAGTTATTGGAGCGGGTTAACGGGTTTTGGTTATGAACCAATAACCTTTAGGAGAATGTGTTCTCTATAAAAACAAAGCTTAAGGGTTTTTCGTGGATAACCTTTGGTTGTTGGAAAAACCTAGCCGCCAAACCCTCTCCCTCTCTTCTCCTTGCCGCCGCCCAAGGGTTCCACTCCACCCAACTTTTTGCCGCCGTCCACCTTGTTGCCGGCATCTAGCTGCTGTTGGCCACTCCTCCGGCGACCCTCCGGTGACTCACCTTTGTTCCCGCGACCAAGGGTTGGCCAGCCATCCTCTTTGGCTAGCGCAACATCCTCCACCAAGCTGTCTAGTTTTCTGGACAGCTTGTTTTCTTCGTGTCGGAGCGTCATTTGGACGATGTTTGGAGCTCCGACAGTGGCTACCTTGCCGGGTATTTGCTCTTCGGTAATCCTCATAGGTGGAGGATGAAGGATTCGTCAAACGGTTGATGAATACCTCTCCGGAGAAGCGAGTTTTGGGGACTCATTTTTGAATGCGAATTTTTGATTCAGATTTTGATCATCTCTCGATCACATCGTCTTCGACACGAGGCTAGTGACTCATACGAAGACGAGGCTCGTAGCTTTGTGAAGTCATCCCGACAATACTCAGCGTGGATACGGATAGTGGCAATTCTAGCGAGAGTCGCTCTGGTTGATGTCTTTCCCGCTACATGTGATATGTCAGATATACGTAGAGTAATTTCCTTTCATTGTAAAATTTAAAACTACGATTATGTCTACACATATTGTACTATGCATGCATATGGTGTGTGTTGTAATAAATTAGATTTATTACTTTTTATTTCTTCTGTTGCACACATGTTTGCGAAATATGTTCAAACACACACTCGCCGCGGTGCCGGAAACCCAACATTTAATAGGCTACAATAGGGACCATGAGGAGGAGCTGGATCTTGGCCACCCAATGGATCTAGCACACATAAAGTCCGATCCATAAATGATAATCCATTCCACTAGAGGATTATCATTGATCTACCTCACCAAATCCCATAAATAAATATGGGCTCAATATATTAATTGTACAAATATCTCCCCGTGTTTAAGATCTCAAATATCTGTCAATTAATTAATTTATTGATAATTAATTAATCAACATCTAACTCTATGAGTAGTACCACTCAACCTCATCATCATGCCGGACAAAGTCCACCTGCAGGGTTTACATGATGATCCTTATGAGCTCCTCAAGGGGACATCATCATCCTAATACATAGGACATGGTTTCCTCCTATAATCAACGGTACATCATATAAATAATATTATTTCTCAACTTACGGAGCCTATCGATTTAATCCAAAAATCTCGCCCATTGGTAAATCATAAAAATAAATACTAAGTACATGTGTCCATTATTATATCGGGATTAAGAGTATATACACCATAATATCCGAGGTCCGATTCAATTATGTAGTCAGCAAAAAATTGAATCACCTCTAAGTCGGTCATGCTCAATACACACAAAGTGTACTAGTGTAATTCTATAGTCAAGACAAACCAATACCAAATTACACTACAACCATACTAATGGTTTGTCCAAAACCATCTCGGTTGTGAGCTCTTACTTATACTCTACAAGGAACTGATAACATGATCTCCCGTGTGACACTACACGCCATGTTATCTACAATGTAATGTATCAGACAATATGCATAACCATAAATATGCAAACAATGATCATGTGATTCTTATTTCAAAAATAAAGATATTCATACCAAAGATAGACTTTTCAGTATACATCCCAACAATCTCCCACTTATACTAAAAGACTATGCTATCCTCATACTACCATACATCTGATTCTCATTCCCTCCACATGCCTATCAAAAGCTCTCGCTGGAAGGGCCTTAGTGAAAGGATCTGCCAGGTTATCCTCTGATACAATCTTGGCCACAACAACTTCTCCTCGCTTTACGATTTCTCGTATCAGGTGGTACTTACGCTCTATGTGTTTACTTGCCTTATGGGCTCATGGTTCCTTCGAGTTTGCAACTGCACCACTGTTATCCCAATAAATTGTGATAGTTCTGGGCAAACCAGAAATCACATCTAAGTCCATCAAAAAGTTCCTGAGCCATACAGCTTCTTTGGCCGCCTCAGAGGCTGCCACATACTCAACTTCTATGGTAGAGTCTGCCACGTATTTTTTGCTTGACCTTCCTCCATACAATGGATCCACCTCCCAAAGTAAAAAAAAACCTGAGGTAGACTTACTATTATCCCTATCTGATTGGAAGTCGGAATCTGTGTAACCCACAGGGAGTTATTGATCTGCCTGGTATACCAGCATATAATCCCTAGTCCTTCTCAGGTACTTCAATATATGTTTTTACCACAGTCCAATGTCTCTGTCCTGGATTACTCTGATATCTGCTAACCATGCCAACGACAAAGAAAATATCCGATCTCGTACATAGCATAACATACATGAGGCTTCCTACTGCCGAAGCATAAGGAACCGCCTTCATCTCCTCTATCTCCTTTGATGTTCTAGGACACATCTCTTTAGATAAAGGGACTCCATGTCTAAAAGGTAGAAAACCTTTCTTGGAGTTCTGCATGCTAAAACGAGCCAAAATGGTGTCTATGTATGAAGCTTAAGATAAGCACAACATCCTTTTCCTACGATCCCTTATAACCTTGATCCCAAGGATGTGTCCCACTTCTCCCAAGTCCTTCATATCAAACTGTTTGGACAACCATACCCTTACGTCCGATAACACCGTGACATTATTGCCAATTAACAAAATGTCATCTATGTATAGTACAAGAAATACCACTACGTTTCCGTCACATCTCTTGTATACACAAGACTCATCCGAACTTTGAATAAATCCATAAGACTGGATTACCTCATCAAAGCGGATGTTCCAAGATCTCGAAGCTTGCTTCAATCCATAAATGGACCGATTAAGCTTGCACACAAGATGTTCTTTGCCCTTTGCAATGAATCCCTCTGGTTGCTTCATATAGATGTTTTCCTCAAGACTTCCATTAAGGAAAGCTGTCTTGACATCCATCTGCCACACCTTATAATTCATATGAGCAGCAATACATAAGAGAATCCGGATAGACTTAAGAATGGCTACCGACGAAAAGGTCTCCTCATAATCGATACCCTCTTTCTGAGTATACCCTTTCGCAACAAGCCTTGCTTTGAAGGTCTCAACCTTCCCATCTATTCCTCTCTTTCCTTTGTAGATCCACTTACATCCAATGGTTTTTACACCATTGGGTGGTTCTACTAGCTACCAGACCTGATTTGAATCCATAGATTCTATCTCATAATTCATTGCACTTTGCTAAGATACCGCATCTTTATCTTGGATTGCCTCGTCATATATCCAGGGATCAGGTTCATGTTCGCCAGGGACCAAATCAGAAGATTTTCCCAAGAACATAAATCTATTAGGTTGTTTAACAACCCTCCCACTATGACGAGGTATCACTTGTGTATCCTCTGTGACACGCGGTGCAGTCACTTGTGGTATATCCTCTTGTACCAGTGGTACTGAAGTAGTGACTTCCCCTCTCAATTCCTCCAGAACAATCTTACTCATGGGCTTATGGTTCATCACATAGTCTTCCTCTAGAAATCTGGCATTCATGCTAACGATCACCCTCTGATCTCTAGGACTATAAAACAAACCACCTTTCGTTCCTCTAGGATAGCCAACGAACATGCGCAATTCTATATGAGGTTCCAACTTATCAGCATCTGCCTTTAGCACATGTATTGGACTCCCCCAAATTCGAATATGTCTCAGAATAGGCTTTCGCCTAGTCCACAATTCTGTGGGAGTAGAAGGCACTGATTTAGATGGTACCAAGTTCAGAATATACCTTTGTCGTATCAGCGTACCCCGAATAAATCAGCGGCTCGAATAACCCATCATCGATCTAACCATCTCCATAAGAGTCCTATTCCTTCGCTCCGCTACACCATTCTGCTGGGGTGTGTCAGGTGCAGACAATTGGGATTGAATCCCAGCCTCTGATAAATAATTCCTAAACTCTCCCAAGAGGTACTCACCACCACGATCAGATCGTAGTGTCTTGATACTTTTACCTTAACGTTTCTCTACATCAGCCTTGAATTCTTTGAACCTGTCAAAGCATTCAGACTTGCGGCGCATCAAGTAAATGTATCCATATCTTGAATAATCATCTATAAAAGAGACGAAATATTCAAAACCACCTCTAGCCTGGATAGACATAGGACCACACAAATCAGAATGAACCAATTCCAACACATCTTTGGCTCTATACCCTTTGGCCTTAAAAGGCCTCTTGGTCATTTTACCTTCCAAGCAAGATTCGCAGGTTGGGAAATCTTCTAACACTAATGAACTCAGAGGTCCATCAGCTATCAACCTTTGAATTCTACTTAGGTTAATATGACCTAACCTTAGATGCCAAAGATATGTTTGGTTCATTTTCGAATGTTCTTTTCTCTTATTAGAATTAGAAGATGAGTTTTTTACTTCTATTTGCATCGTGGGAGCTTTTGGTTAAAGGGTATATAAATTTCCTATCAATGCATCAGAACAGATAATCTCCCTATTCATTTTTATAATAACTCTGTCATTAAAAAAAATAGAATATCCATCCAAAAACAATTTAGAAATCGAAATCAAATTCTTTCTAAATAAAGGTACATAAAGGCAATTTCTCAGAACCAAAGTTTTATTTCTATCAAAAGACAAATAAATATCTCCCACTGCAACAACCGCCACTTTCGTAGTATCACTCAAGTAAAAGGTAATCTCTCCCTCAACCAGTCGTCTGGTTTCCTGGAACCCCTACAAAGTATTACAGACATTATCAGTGGCTCCCGTATCTACACACCAGGTGCCGGTAGATAACACCGCTAAACATGTTTCAATGACCAGACCAAAAGATATATCTTTGTTCTACTTCCGGTTGGGGCAGTCCTTCTTTCAATGTCCAGTCTACTTGCAAGTGAAGCACTTGCCTTTCGGCTTCTTCACTCCTCCCTGAGATCCTCCCGCCACCTTTGCCCCATCTTGTTTCTTCTTCTTCTTGCCTTTCGGCTTAGAAGTAGAAACCTTTTGGGCAACCATGGCCTGAGCCTGAGCACTCTGACGAAAAAGCCCCTCTGTCGCTTGGAGTTCTGTCAGAAGCTCCGCCAACGAAAACAACCTCTTATTCATGTTGTAGTTCAGGCAAAACTGCTCAAAACTCCTAGGTAGAGAATGGAGAATGATATCGACCTAGGTTTCCCCATCGATCTCAGCTCCAAGGACTGTCAGCTCATTCAAATGAGCCATCAACTTGAGAACATAATCCCTCACGAGTGTTCCCTCGATCATGGTGGTTGTCATCAAGTTCTGTTAGGACCTGTGTGCCCGCTAGAGGGGGGTGAATAGCGTCGTGCACGTTCTATGATGGAATTCGTTGCGTTTGTCTCTACAATTTCGTTAGCGTAGCGAAAATAGAAATAATACAATAACGAAACAAAACAAACACACTTCACAACACGAGATATAACGTGGTTCGAAACCGAATGGTTCCTACTCCACGGATCGAGCTCTAAGGAGCTCTAGCGATGCCAATGCAATCACTAATCACAAATACTCCTCAACACAAGTCAGAGGCAAAGAAACCTCGTACAAACGTTCTTACAAAAATAAGAAATGAATACAAGAAAAATACAAGAGAGAAATACAATGTAAGTAAAGAAAACTACTTTACAAGAGCTTTTGATTTGCTTGCTTTTGATTGTCTTGAACTAGCCTTGAAGGACTGGAAAAACACCAACTATTCCTCTTCAAATCGCCCAAGAAAATCCTTATTTGGAGCCTTCCACGAACAGTTGCTTTTATCCTCCATCGGGCTGGATTTTCCCCTGGCAGTTGACTGCCATAAGGCCCCAGTCGACTGCCAACACTGTAGTTGTGAGACAACGGCTCAATCCACATTGGACAAGTTCCAACGGTACTCTCGCCAGTCCACTGCCAACATTGGCAGTCGACTACCAACGCCCATAGCCGACTGCCCAGTCGGCTACGGACCATTCTGCGTGCCTCAACTCAAGTGGCGGTGTTGCGCGATGGTCAATCGCTCACGATGAGCGATCATCGCCAAGGTAATTTCAACCCTAAGTGGCAGTCGAGCTCTAGTCGACTCACGGCAGTCGAACGGGTCATAATGTCAGTCAACTGCCAACCTCAAAGATGAGGTTTTAACCCAAGTATGGTGTCCCTATACTTGCTAGACCACCCTTAGCCTAGGCCTAAGCCTTCTAGCCACCTCCATCAGCCTTACGCCTCTCGGATCCCTCCAAGTCATCCATGACTTGTTCATCCATCGCGCTAGCCTTCAGGTGCTTCCATCGGCTATGTCATGCTAACGGTGTCTACACTGCCAAGGCACATTGGACTTACACCGCCAAGACTCCGCTTGGACTTTACGCCGCCAACCATTGGACTTATGCTTCCAAGACTCTACCCTTGGACTTTACGCTGCAAATATCAAACCCCTTGAATTTCTCAAATGTCAAGACTCAAGCTTGGACTTTCCCTTGCCAACCCATGTTGGACTTTCCATGCCAAGACCTATGCTTGGACTTCCCTTGTGCCAAGTACTCAAGACTTGGACTTTCCCAAATGTCAAGTGTCCCACTTGGACTTTCCATGTCAAGTACCCATGATTTGGACTTTCCTTGTGCCAAGAACTCAAGACTTGGACTTTCTCAAATGCCAAGTGTCCCACTTGGACTTACCATGCCAAGTACCCATGACTTGGACTTTACCTTGCCAAGACCCATACTTGGACTTTCCCATAATCACATGGTCAACCCTAGTCAACCATCAAAGTCTCCCTCGAGTCAAACTCGAGTCTGGTCAATTATAACCTGGGTCGATTGTATAAACAATCTCCCCAAAATATTAACCGACATCAATGTCAAACATACTATGTCAAACCACTTTGTCAAACATCAAAACATCACTCGAGTCAAACTCGAATCTGATCAATCTGACCTGGGGCGATTGCACCAATAATCTCCCCCTTTTTTATGTTTGACAAAACAAACCTTGAGTTAGGCCCCTAACTCAAACTCCCTTACCAATTTCCCAAATTGGTAATTTTACTCTCCCCCGTTTTGACATACATCAAAAAGGTTCTCTCCAAGAAGGTCAATGTCTCATATCCAATGAGATCTTACAATCTCCCCCTTGATCCAAAAATATCTAGGATGCCTACTATCTTTCTAGTGATAAGTCTCATATCACTCTAGAGAGGCAATCCTATACTCTCTCCCAATTTCCAAATTGGGTTTCTCAAAATCCCATCAATTTTCCCAATTGATGATACTCTCCCAATAACTTCTTCCCTTTAAGACTTGTTCAGTTACATGTGCTCCTAGCGTAATTAATTCAAATGTTCCATTGTATGGCTCTACTGAAAATCACCTTGACCATTGCGGAGTTTTGAGAATTCGAACTCTAAACCATCAAAATTAAGGTTCAAAGTTCAACATAAAACTTTCACTCACCTTAAGATTGATACAAACCCTAAAAACTCTCCTAATCCATATCCAATGGATTTTCACCCTTTATAATGCTTCCCAAAGCATATCCTAGGGTTAGGAGTGGTTAGGAAACCTTACCATAGCTGGAATCAGGCTAAACAAACCTTGTTAACTCGAAATCAGACCTGGCAGTCGACTCCTAACAGTAATTAGTCGAACTGCCCTTCATCAGTCGACTACCAACAAGTGGTAGTCGACTGATAACTGAAATTCCCTAATTTCAGCTATCATAATTGAATTTTGAAAAAGCATAAGTAATTCTACGTATTTTGAAAAATCATGAAAATTCATACGTATATTACTTATAGTCAATACAATGGGTGAAAAATGTTTGAAAAATATTTTACCCATAAAATATTGAAATTGATACAAAATCCAAAAGTGAATAAAAACTCTAAAGTTCTAGCTCACTTTATATCAATCTCATCAATGGTGATTGCTATCAAAAGATAGACTTCACTAAGGTTTTCTAAATTGATTTTAAAACATTTTCAAAAACCTTATTTTTGATCATATCCCTTGGGCTCTATGTACATGACTTGTACACAAGCTTTCCTAATGATCCACCAATGAAATTAGATGAGTTATAGTCCATCTAGATGCAAAACTACTGCACTCAACTCAGAGTGTATAAATACACATACATGTCGATGTAATGTGAGATGAGGGTTTTGTTCTCTCTAAAATAGGGTTTCATGCATTTTTCTAATGCAACCTTACTTGATTCCCTTATAAATGAGACTCCAAGTTATGTCATTGTCCTTAGTTCAATTTTAATCAAATGCATGAATGATTATGACATTAATGATGATATAAATAAGCATATGCTCATAATCATGATGTCATGGCATAAAATGAAATCTAAAAGAACATAACATTTAATCCTTAATCCTAAACATGATCATGACATTTAAATGATAAAAGTAAATATGATTTCATGACATGTTATATGGCAAACAAAACATGACAAATAAAATACATAGGTATAATAATACCTAAATTTTAATATTAGTTGTCATTTCATATAATTAATTATATTTTGCTATATTTCTACTTTTCTCCCTAGTATGCCAAAAACCCAAATTGACACACTAACCTCTAAACCTAAATCGTGCCAATTTAATTCACTATAAAAATACATCAATTTAGCAACGAAAATCAGCGACGAAAATAATTTGTTGCAAATCTGCAACAAATTTTGCGACTAATTCAAAAATTCATCGCAAATTTGTAACGAAATTTACAACAATTTTTTTTTATTGTAAACTTATTAATATTTCCAACAAATTTATTTTCGTCGCAAATATCGTCACAAATTTTCGACGAAAATGATATTTCGTCGCAAATTTGCGATGAAATATCAAATTCATTGGAAACTTTCCAACGAATCCGGGATTCGTTGCAAAAGTTTGCAATAAATCCGGGATTCGTTGCAGAATTTACGATAAATTTAGCAACGAAAGATTTTCATCGGACAATTTCAATTATTTAGAAAAAACAATGGCGAGATAATTTTGCGATGAATTTTATATTCATCGCTAATTTGGCAATGATTTTTATTTTCGTCGCTAATTTTGCGACGAAAAATAAAATTCATCACAGAATATTACGACGAAATATGAATTCGTCGCTGAATCTGCAACGATTTAATAATTCATTATAAAATTTTACAATGAATATTAAATTTGTCGCAAAATTAGCAACGAATATTTGATTCGTCACAAAATTCCTAATTATTAATATCCCCTCGTTTTCCCTTTCTCATATCCGTCAATCGGATCATCCTTCCGAAATCCCTTTCGGTGCGCATCTTCCCTTTCCCCGCTCTTCCGGCCGGAGAAGATCCTCCGTCCGCGCTCGTCCACTCCTGCCTGTCGCCGTGAGCTCGCAGCTGTCTGCCGCCGTGAACACTTGATTGAGATCCTCCGGCGAGGACGAATTGTGCCGGCACAAGATGAGGAGGTCTGTCCTCCAGAAGCTCCACGTGTTCTTCGGCGGATCGGACGAGGACAACTACGCCATCCGTCTCGATCAGGTCACTGAAGCCGAGATGTTCTTCCTCGCATCGATGTATTTCTTTTTTTCGCCGGGGAAGGGCACGCCTGGTAAAGCTCTGGCGGTAGGTAAGCACTTCTGGATACTCTCCCCTTCCGATTACTGCTACAGGGGCTTCTTAGCGGCGTCGGCAGGGTTTCGTACCATCGTTGTTGTTCCATTTGAGACGGGTGTCCTTAAATTGGGATCTGTTAGATCACTAGCTGAAAGCCCGGATGCCTTGCAGATGATAAAGTCGGTGTTTTGGGCAAGATTCCTACAGACATGCCACCACCGAGTGAGAAGATCGAAAAGAATGGATCAGATACATGCACGAAGATCTTCGGAAAGGATCTCAACCTTGGAACTTCTAGTGTCACTGGAAAGGTTTTGCATGCAAAAGTAGAAGACAATTCTTGGGATACAAACTTGAAGAGTGGCAGCAACGACAATTGGTTGTTATTTCCTAATGTTCACAAGGGAATGCAGAGTTTCAGTTGGAACCAAGTCCGAAGTGTGAATTCTGGCCAGAAGCAATTGGGTAATGGCGTCTTGATCTCTAGTAACGACAACATCCCAAGGTCAATGTGCAAACACTGTAAGATGAGGTGATCGTGCAAGTTAGCTCTCCTTTTAACACCCATCCCGTTTCTAAAGTTTTTCAAGCTTTAAAAGATGCACAGATTGATGTAGCAGAGTCCAAGGTATCTGATGGTAGAGACAGTATACAGCATACTCTCATCATCAAATCACCAGGTTCTGAACAGCAAATGAAGGATAAGATCGTTGCTGCATTATCCAACGAAGGAAATTCAACCTAGCAACAACACATGCATTAAATTAACAATGAAGTCTAGTATTAATTTAGGATGTAGATGGTACCATCTGACCTTATCACTGGGGATTTTGTTGCCAATTGAGACACAGTAGGGATATATATATACCCACAGCAAAAGTCTTAATCTGACACTAGAAGGATTTCACTAACTGGATAATTCATTTAACCCCAATCACTCTTTTATGTTCCCTAGTAAGAAAAACATTCAGATAATGTTATACTGATGTATCTAATGTACAATTATCTTTCAAAGTGCTATGGGTTTAATACACATCTCTGTTTATACCCATTGTCTTGGAGTGGACAATGTTTCTTATCATTTGATAGTTACAATGTTGTACCTGTATGGCTAAGAATTTGAACAATTTGTAAGTTACATCAAAATATATGGTAAACTGTGATTATAGTATATGATGGTATTTTTCAGTCAGCTGGGAATTAATATTTTGCAATGAATTTTTTATTTTCGTCGCAGATTTGGCGACGAAAAAAAATTCGTCACCAAATTTATTTTTATTCATGAAAATCTATTTATTAGTCTTTTGCGACGAACTATATTTTCGTCGCAGATTTGGCGACGAATAGTTATTTTCGTCGCTAAATTTTTGCGACAATCTTTTTTTTTCGTCGCAGATTTGGCAACGAACTATGTTTCGTCGCAAATTTGGCGACGAATAATTATTTTCGTCGCCAAATTTGGCCACTATAGTTATTTTCGTCGCCAAATTTTTGCGACAAATTAATTTTTCGTCACAGATTTAGCGACGAATTATTTTTTCATCGCAGATTTGACGACGAACTATTTTTTTGTTGCAGATTTGGCAATGAACTTTGTTTCGTCGCCAAATTTGGTGATGAGTAATTATTTTCGTCGCCAAATTTGGCGACGAATTTTTCAACGAAAATTTTATTCGTTGCAATTTTTGTGATAAATTTTTTGTTTTCGTTGCCAAATTTAGCGGCGAATTATTTCCAACGGAAAAAAATTCGTTGCAAATTTTGTTGCAAACAAATTTTGCAACGAAATTTTATTCAAAATTCGTTGCAAAATTTGCCGCCAAATACTAAAATTTTTGTAGTGATTGATTTTTCATAATTCCAAAAATACATTGGCACATCCTAAAATCTTTTAGGATCAAAGCTCAAATGTATTTCTAAGGTAACCATAACCTTGAAAATATCCTAAAATGTCACCTTTACTATGGTTGAGTTAACTACCCATCCAATTAAGGTTGACACACCCTAAACCCTTCTAGCGTGAATCTATCACGCTCCTCGGAACCCAAAATTTATTTGAGCTCATTGGGTTAATTAGGTATTCCTTAGGGATAACATCCTTAGATACCCTCCTAATAACCCTCCTATGCTTGTTAGCCTTGGTCATTTGGGTCTTACCTAGGTTGACTCTAGGGGTAACTCCTCTTGCAACCTTCTTAGTGGCCACCCTATGTTTCCTAGAATCCCTAGCCACTAGGCACTTACCATGGTTACTCTTAGGGATAACTTCCCTAGTAACCTTGGTTTTCCTAGGTTTAGTTCCATAATCAAATGGAACATTGTGATAGGTTTCCTTGGGCTTAGGTTTGCCCTTGGATGAATCTAGTTTCCTAGGTCTTCATTTTTTACCATTTGACCCTAGGCTTTGACTTCTATGTTGGATCGATTTGAAACGCTAGAGGGGGGGGGGGTGAATAGCATTAAAGCTTTCTTTTTGTTCGTTCATTTAAAAACCGAGTAGATAATTAATTTGCAGCGGAAAAGATAAGCAATAAATAAAAGAGACAATTCTTTTTACTTGGTTCGTAGCCTTCGGCTACTACTCCAAGGCCCTAGTGGTTCTTGACCACGCACGGAGGGCAAAACACTAAACGAACTCCTCCTCGTTGGAGGTAGGAGTTAATCGATACAAGAACAAAAACTTGAGGTAGAGGGACACTCCCCCTCTCCTCGTTACGATAGAAAAAAGAGCTTCGACAAATGTAAATGAACAACGAATCTAAAACTAAAACCGACGTACAAAAATAAAGGAAATGAAACTTAGACGTCGGAGAAGAAGCACTTCGTTGTCGGTAGCTTTGCGGAGGCTTTTGGAAGCTTGGAATTGATGAAGAAACCCTAGGATTGGCCCTCCTTTTATAGCCTTTGAGCCCCTTTTCGAGAGGAACCCTAACCAATCACAATTGAGCACCAATCTCCTTGAAATGGGGTGATAAGCCTTGACTCCTCGAAGCTGATCATTGACCATCAATCGACTGATGGCCATCATCACGATCGATGATGGCGATCGATCGAGTCTTGACCGGTCGGTGATTGGCGGCGATCGAGTCCTCAATGGCGATCGTGATGCTTGCTGCAAGTCAAAGTTAGCTCAAAGAAAACATTATTTCGACGGCCTTCGACCGTCTGATCTCGACCTAGACCATCGATGGGATGTCTTTGGTCGGATCTACGCTTAAGACCATCCCCGTAAGGAGGATACGACCTTACTTACGCTCGCACACACGAGCTTACCTCAATACTTACCATGTCGCTTTTGCTTTCGGCCTTCCACTCGATTCCTTCGGCTCCCTCCGAAGTCACTCGAGTGTCGCCCGACCACTGCGGCTTCCTCCGGGTGTCGCTAGCCTTCAGCTCTAGCTATAGCAATCTTCTGCACACTCGATTCAGCTCGTGAGATAACGACATGAGCTTAACTTTGTATCGTTTGCTATAATCATAACTTAGATTCGACTTCGGTGCCTACTGCACCAACAATCTCCCCCTTTTTGATTTATGGCAAACCCACATACAAAGTTAAGTAAATAGCAAGCATGAAGAATAATGTACATTAGAAACAAACAAAAAACAAAAAATAAAGAAGATTATGTTGGAGTAGTAAGGATTTTCTTCAAGTACTCCCCCTTGAGGAAACCTCCCCCTTGACCGAGGGTGAGTCTTGAAGAAAGACCTTAATCCTCCCCTTGAGGGTTGCTTTAAGTAACTAACATTACTTAAAGTTAGCCTTAGTAAAACATTTAAGTTAAGAGTTCTTCTTAACTTGACCCTTTCTCCCCCTTAAGTAAAACATTAAGGGCATAATGTTTAAAAATAAGTAAAACGTTGATGGCACAAATAAGTTTAAGGTAAGAATTCCTTTCTCCCCCTTAAGTAAAATATTAAGGGCATAATGTTTAAAAATAAGTAAAACGTTGATGGCACAAATAAGTTTAAGTTAAGAATTCTCTTAACTTGGCCTTTAATAAGTTTTCAAAACTTAAAGTTAACTTTTGGTTTAAATATAAAGTAAGTTTTGACCCCTTAACTTTGGCCTTTTTCTCCCCCTTTTGCCATATATCGAAAAGAGTGAGGGTGTGTGTGGAAAACAAAAATAAGTGTTAAATTTAAAGTCCAAGCATGTTCCACATTATTTTGAAAATAATATACTGAAAATAAGTTCATTTATAAAATGTTCGACTCATATTTGGCTTGATTGATATAAAAGATCAACCAGTCCTGGTCAGAGTCGGTTAGTATGTATGATTATACTCCGTGGTTCATGGCGATGCACTAGCTCTACATCTGGAACCAGGAGTAAGGTCATAACATCTCACGCCCATCTACGTGGCTAAGTACACAAACACATTAGTCTTATATGTTGTGAGATGTATTGGCTCCTTAAATCTATAGGTGCATGATATCTAAGGTATGTCCTATGCTAGTCCCATAAAAATGAAATTTAAGAAATAGTAGTTCCATAAAGTTCCTATTCTATTACGCACATGCCCAATTTTCATCTTAATAGACTAAATTCGGCTTCGGGTAGGGGTTTAGTAAATAGATCTGCTAAGTTAGACTTCGATTCGACATATTCGAGTTGTATGGCTCCGTTGACCACATGTTCTCGAATGAAATGATGTTTGACCTCTATATGTTTGGTCCTAGAGTGACATATCGGATTCTTAGTAAGATTAATTGAACTAATGTTATCTACGTGAAGTTTAGTATTCGTAAAGTCTAACTTAAAATCGCGGAGAGTGTGCTTCATCCAAAGAAGTTGAGTGACACACTCACCCATCGCGATGTATTCGGCTTCGGTGGTAGATAAGGCAACACAATGTTGCTTCCTACTGCACCAACTCACTATACTCGAGCCGAGAAGTTGACAACAACCACTCGTGCTCTTTCTATCGAGCTTACTCTGGCATAGTCCGAATCAGATGGCCAGGTTAGTTGAACTCGGTAGATCTAGGATACCAAATACCGACATTAAGTGTACCCTTTAGATATCTAAGGATACGCTTGACTAGAGTTAGGTGAGACTCCTTGGCACAGGTTTGAAACCTGGCGCACATATTTACTGCAAATAAGATATCAGGTCGGCTTGCAGTTAAGTAAAGGAGACTCCCTATTACGCTCATATAGTATTTTAAATCAATTTGGTTTCCGATTATATCTTCTTCTATATTAACATTAGTTGCCATTGGGGTATTAATA
Organism: Wurfbainia villosa; assembly: GCA_025175895.1. Lineage (NCBI taxonomy): Eukaryota > Viridiplantae > Streptophyta > Magnoliopsida > Zingiberales > Zingiberaceae > Wurfbainia > Wurfbainia villosa. Next base: position 42,416,447 of record CM046007.1, on the reverse strand, counting down.
ATTTTAGCGTCTTGCATTCCAAAGCGTTTAATTAATTCTCTAGTATATTTGCGTTGATGTAGGTATATTCCATCTTTAGTTTGTTTAATTTGTAATCCTAAGAAGAAACTTAATTCGCCTACTAAATTCATTTCAAATTCACTTTCCATAAGTGAAATAAACTCATTTAGTAGGATTGAGTTGGTGGTTCCGAAAATAATATCATCTACGTAGATTTGGGCTATGAATATGTCTTTACCTAAGGTTTTTCGAAAGGGTTGGTCAATTCACACCTTGGTTAAAGCCTTTGGACTTAAGATAAATCGAAAGTCTCTCGTACCAAGCTCGCGGAGCTTGTTTAAGTCCATAAAGCGCTTTCTTTAGTCTAAGGACATGATCGGGTTTGTCTAAACTTTCGAAACCGGGGGGTTGACTAACATAAACTTCTTCTTTAATGTATCCATTTAAGAATGCAGATTTCACATCCATTTGAAACAACTTAAATCCTCGATGTGCTGCATATGCTAATAGCATTCGAATGGACTCTAATCTAGCTACTGGGGCATAGGTCTCGTCGTAATCTAAACCTTCGACTTGACTAAACCCTTTAGCAACTAGTCTAGCTTTATTTCTAACTACTTCACCTTTATCATCAATTTTATTTCTAAACACCCACCTTATTCCAATGATTGTTTTATCTTTAGGTGGTGGTACTAATTTACATACTTCGTTCCTAGTGAATTGAGCCAACTCTTCTTGCATTGCAATAATCCAATCGGGATCAAGAAGAGCTTGGTCAATAGTTTTGGATTCAATTTTATAAATCAAAGATATTTGACTAAGGTTTCTGTATGAGGCTCTAATTCGAACTCCAAGACTTGGATCACCTATCACTTGGTCGATAGGATGATTCGTTTGAGTCCTAGTTGGATTTGGATTTGAGTCTACAATTTGATCCATAGGATGGCTTGTTTGAGTTCTAGTTTGGTTGGATTCATCTATCACTTGGTCAATAGAGTGACTTGGTTGACTTAGGTTAGGATTAACACTAGACCTGATCTCCGGATCAGAGTTAGGTCTAGTATGAATCGGCTCGCTAATTGGGGTTGCCGGGGGTTTTGTAGGTTCGTGTCCTTCATCAAATACTACATTGATGGTTTCCTCGACTCTAAGGGTGTCATGGTTATATACTCTATAAGCTCTACTTGTAGTCGAGTATCCTAAAAAGATTCCGGTCGTGGTTTTGGATGTAAATTTCCCTAGGTAATCTTTAGTGTTTAGGATATGTACCTTACACCCAAATACCCTAAAGTACTTGATGTTAGGTATTTTATCGTGATAAATCTCGTATGAGGTCTTAAGGTGCCTCTTTACCATAAGGATCCTATTCTGGACATAGCATGTCGTACTCACGGCTTCGGCCCAAAACCTATCGGGTAGGTTATACTCATTAAGCATTGTCCTAGCGGTTTCTTGTAGGGTTCTATTTTTGCATTCTACTAGGCCATTTTGTTGTGGAGTTCTAGGGCAAGAGAACTCATAGTGGTATCCATTTATGTTCTGCACTCAGAAACCTATGGTTTTCGAATTCACCACCATGATCAGTCCTAAGTCTTCTGATTTTAATGTTTTGTTGATTTTCTATTAACTTAAATAGGTTGATTAATTGATCTAGGGTATCACTTTTGTGTTTGATGAACCTAACCCAAGTAAATCTAGAGTAGTCATCAATAATGACTAAACAGAATTTACTTCCGTTAAGTGACTTAGCTCTGTGTGAATCAAATAGATCCATGTGTAGGAGCTCAAGCACACTTTTGGTTCGTTCTTGACTAGTTAGTTGATGTTGTGTTCTAGATTGTTTACCTTGTTGACAAGAATTACATATTTTATTATCCAAGTTGTTGAGGTTAGGCAAACCTCTGACTAAATCACTCTGACTCATCTTGTGGATGAGTCTTGGGTGTGAGTGACCGAGTCGTCGGTGCCACAACCATGATTCCTCTTGCCGTGTCATAAGACACTTAGTTGATAGTGTAAATGTTATTATTTCTAGTCCCTTTAAGAATTGTTTTAGAGGTTTCGTTTGTATTAATTACGCATTCATTTTCTAGAAATATGACCTTATAGTTATTATCACACAATTGGCTTATACTGAGAAGATTATATTGAAAATTTTCTACTAATAAAACGTTTTGAATGACAAAATTTGAGTTAAGCTCAATATCACCAAATCCGATGATTTTGAGCTTGCCGTTATTTCCGAAGGCTACCGATCCTTGTCGTTTGAATCGAAGCTTCGAAAACTTGAGTTGATCCCCGGTCATGTGTCGGGAGCAACCACTGTCCAACATCCATTGATCCTACACGTAAGGTAGTTGGATCGGATATTGGATTTATTAAAAATTGGTTGAAAATTATTAACCTAAATCATCTCACCCATGTCTACATGATCAAACATGTTAATCCTATATGTTCTTGTGAGATGACTTCCAATTTTAGTTGAATTAAATTTAATGACGTAAACACTTGTCAACCTTGCGTTAGATTCGGATTTGACCTTAGGCTCATCAAGTCACCTTTTCAAGATCATGGCTTCTAGGTCGTGGCGAGGCACAGAGACCTTCTTTGATCGGAACAACGACCACTTCCTTAGACAAAGACATTTTCAAGGAAATAGAGACTTGACTCACCTAAGACCACTTCCTGGTCTAACTAGTCTAGGATACGGTGAGGTAGCTTCAGCTAGTTCCGCTCGGTCAAGTGCATTGAACTAGATACGCCTTATCTAACCCGAATACACAAGACTCCGCTTTCCTAGCGTACTATCATCTCGCCGTATCCTAGTACTATGTTATCAAGTATTGACGAGTTATAGTCCTATCTAACCATTCTAAAAAGAAAAATCAAACTAACTAAAAACCTAAGCATGCAATTTCTAAGTTAAAACACAAACAAATTTCGTACTAGCTCCCCCTGGACCGTTGATTCGATTCGGTCTCTCCATATAGTGGATTTGGTCCTTGGGAACCCGGTACTGGTTTGATCCTAAGTTTGAAATCAAGGTGGTCTTAGGGACCCATGCTTGGACACGTTTTTTATGTCGACTTACGATTGACATATACGACTTATTGGTCGTGTTTGAGCTAAACCCTAGCCCGGCCTTGTTGTACATGGCCCTTTGCGATCCAAGTAGGAGGTCAAGTCCTTTGGATCCCAAAGTAAACCTTTCCATCGTATTCCTAAGATCTTCGACTTGACTCTTCAAGAGTGAGTTCTCAACTTCGAGTTTTTCAACCCGAGTTGAGTCCTTCTCTTGAACTCGACTAGTCGAAGAGGTTAGGGAGACCTCGTGTTTGAGGAGTTTAACTTCCTCAACCAGGGTCTCGACCTTGGACTCGAACTTAGCTAACTTTTTATTTAAAAACTTAATTGCACTATAAAGAGTAGTAATAAGAGACCGACTTACCTTGAGTGTATCTTTTGAACCAGATGCGTATCTGTGGCTCGTCTTGAATAGTGCTTCGCAGTCCGACTCATCTTCGGTTTTCGATTCAAGTTCTGGTTCCGACTCCGTCTCTGATTCCACCAGTTTAGCCATGAGGACTCGATCGTTATCTTCTTCCTCAGAAGCTTCTTCCCAAGTAGCGTTAAGTGCCTTTTTGTTTTTTGGTGTCTTGCTCTTGAGTTTTGGGCATTCGGACTTAATGTGTCCAAACCTGTTGCATTCATAACATCTTATGTTTAAACTTTTAGGCTTACCTTCGTTGGGTCGAGTGACGGCTCATTTTCGGCCCTTGACTATCCTCCGAACTAGGTTGACTAGTTTGGCCTCCATTTCCGAGTCGACCTCCGAATCGGACTCATCCTCTTCTTCCTTCGGGGGTGGCTTGCTGGCGGTTTTCTTCTTTGAACCTGCAAATAGTGCTATACCTTTCTCGGGTTCCGAGTTAGACTGCTCATGAAGTTCAAAATCAGAAAAAAGTTCATCTAATCTAAGTTTAGAAAGATCCTTGGAGACCTTGTAGGCATCGACCATGGATGCCCACAAGGTAGTCCTCGGAAAGGAGTTTAGGACATACCTTATAAGGTCGCGGTTTTCGACCTTTTGCCCGATTGCGTGTAGATTGTTGACTATGTCCTGGACGCGAGTGTGGAGTTGCGTTGCCGTTTCATGTTCCTGCATTTTTAGGTTATATAGTTTATTAAATAGAAGATCACGCTTACATACCTTGGCTTCATCGGTCCCTTCGTGTAGCTCCACTAGTTTTGTCCAAAGGTCCTTTGCGCTTATGAAGGGGCCGACGCGATTCAGCTCTTCCTTGGATAAGCCGCATTGAAGGATTTGAGTTGCCTTAGCATCGGCTTCAACTTGTCGTTTTGTCGCAATGGTCCATTGGTCATAATCCAAGGATTCACCCACTTCGTTAGTCGGAAGTGTGAATCCCGTTTGGATTATGATCCACATCTCGATTTGGGTTTTGAGAAAACATTCCATCCGACCCTTCCAATAACGGAAGTCATCTCCATTGTAAAACGGAGGTCGGACGGTGCTAAAACCCTCGAGATGGGCCATTAGAACAAAAGACACAAGGAGACGAAGACGAAAAACCTAGCAATGACAAAAACACACAAGAAAGTACCAAGACTCGCGTCTTGGATTAGTAGTGCGGGAGAAAAATTAACAAAACGAAATAAATCTGAAATAAACAGAATTAAAAAGAAAAATAAATCTGTAAAATGGCTAGATTGGTGGTTTCACCAAATCTTAGCAACCCCCGGCTCTGATACCAATTGTTGGATCGATTTGAAATGTTAGAGGGGGGGTGAATAGCGTTAAAGCTTTCTTTTTGTTCGTTTCTTTAAAAACCGAGTAGATAATTAATTTGCAGTGGAAAAGATAAGCAATAAATAAAAGAGACAATTCTTTTTACTTGGTTCGTAGCCTTAGGCTACTACTCCAAGGCCCTAGTGGTCCTTGACCACGCACGGAGGGCAAAACATTAAATGAACTCCTCCTCGTTGGAGGTAGGAGTTAATCGATACAAGAACAAAAACTTGAGGTAGAGGGACACTCCTCTCCTCTCACGATAGAAAAGAGCCGACAAATGTAAATGAACAACGAATCTAAAACTAAAACTGACGTACAAAAATAAAGGAAATGAAACCTAGACATCGGAGAAGAAGCACTTCGTTGTCGGTAGCTTTGCGGAGGCTTTTGGAAGCTTGGAATTGATGAAGAAACCCTAGGATTGGCCTTCCTTTTATAGCCTTTGAGCCCCTTTTCGAGAGGAACCCTAGCCAATCACAATTGAGCACCAATCTCCTTGAAATGGGGTGATAAGCCTTGACTCCTCGAAGCTGATCATTGACTATCCGTCGACTGATGGCCATAATCACCGATCGATGGCATCACGAAAGTCGCGACCTCCGAATCGATCGATTGATGGCAATGAGTCCTCCGTCGGGCAAATGATCGATGCTTGCTGCAAGTCAAAGTTAGCTCAAAGAAAACATTATTTCGACGGCCTTCGACCGTCCGATCTCTACCTAGACCATCGATGGGATGTCTTTGGTCGGATCTACGCTTAAGACCATCCCCATAAGGAGGATACGACCTCACTTACGCTCGCACACACGAGCTTACCTCGATACTTACCATGTCGCTTTTGCTTCCGGCCTTCCACTCGATTCCTTCGGCTCCCTCCGAAGTCACTCGAGTGTCACCCGACCACCGTGACTTCCTCTGGGTGTCGCTAGCCTTCAGCTCTAGCTATAGCAGTCTTCTGCACACTCGATTCAGCTCGTGAGATAACGACATGAGCTTAACTTTGTATCGTTTGCTATAATCAAAACTCAGGTTCGACTTAGGTGCCTACTGCACCAACAATTTAGACCCTAAATGTTGATCTCTTGACCCTTGAAATTGATTTTGCATTTTTGCAAGGGTCTTCTCCATCTTTTCAAGCCTTGACCTCAAGACTTGATTTTCCTTTTCTAATTGCCCAATTTTAGAATTTTGATTTGGTCTTTGGGAATGGTTCTTTCTAGGCATATGCCTAGTCCATTTAGAATTAAGACCTAGGTGCTCTTACACCTTTCTAATTGTCTCCCTAGGTAAAATTGATCTTGAGTTATTTGACCTAGGTTTGTCCTTAGGTAAATTATTTTTAGGGACATTAGTCCCAAATTTCTTCTTATTATCTAAGTGGACATTCTTAGCTCCTAAGCAATATTCTCTATTTCTAGCATGCTCTTTATGATAAATAGCAAGACTATTAAAATTATTCCTAGCATGCTTTTGACTAGAATATAAAGAACAAGCATTGTTTAAATATACCTTAGGGTTTGCCTTAGTGGCTCCCCCTACATGTGTCACTCCTTCTTGTCCCTTCTTCTTCCCCCTTGGGCATTGACTCCGATAATGCCTTTTTGATTTGCATTTGAAGCATATGACATGCTCCTTGCTCTTTTGACTTTGGGGACCGTCATCCTTGACTTTTGGTGCCGGAGGAGACTTCTTGATCCTTTTAAGACACTTACTCTTGTAGTGTCCTTGTTCCCTACACTCAAAATATATTATATGCATTTTATTACTAACACATATGTTTGAGTTACCTAGGGTAGTTGTAAGTGCCGAAATCGGAATTTGAGCTTCTTCATCTTGACCGGATGTCGAAGCTTCTTCTTGATGATCCGGTGTGGAAGTTTTCTCCTCCCCCTCAATCCTAGAGGTGGAGGTTTCTTCTACTTCTTCCACCGATCCGGAAGTTGACTCCTCTTCAACTTCCGACTCCTCAAGCTCTTTAGATGATGATGTATTTGCTTGAGCTTGAGAGGGTGAGCACTCCTCTTCTTCTTCTTCTTCTTGGATTGATGATGGATTTTTATGGAGCTTTGCCACTTGGCTCCACAACTCCTTAGCATCTATATAGTCCCCTACCATACACACAATATCATTAGGGACCAAATCAAAAATAAATTTTACTACCTTCATGTTTTTCTCGAAGGCTTGAATTTGATCTTCACTCCATCTCTTCTTTTTGAGGAATCCATCTTTTGGTCCTCTTGGATACTCAAATCCTTCCATTAATAGGGACCATTCCTCAAGATCTCTCATCATCAAAAAATCTTCAATTCTTTTCTTCCAAGAATTGAAGCCTTCTCATCCGTATAAAGAATATGGGACCGGTGTGTTGATATCCCATCCTAGTTGTTCTTGGAACTCCATATTCACCCTCTAGCGTGCTCCCTTCGTTGTTAAACTTAGAAGAGTGGCCTCGCTCTGATACCACTTGTTAGGACCTATGCGCCTGCTAGAGGGGGGGTGAATAGCGTCGTGCACGTTCTATGATGGAATTCGTTGCGTTTGTCTCTACAATTTCGTTAGCGCAGCGAAAATAGAAATAATACAATAACGAAACAAAACAAACACACTTCACAACACGAGATATAACGTGGTTCGTAACCGAACGGTTCCTACTCCACGGATCGAACTCTAAGGAGCTCTAGCGATGTCAATGCAATCACTAATCACAAATACTCCTTCTCGACACAAGTCGGAGGCGGAGAAACCTCGTACAAACATTCTTACAACAATAAGAAATGAATACAAGAAAAATACAAGAGAGAAATACAATGTAAGTAATGAAAACTACTTTACAAGAGCTTTTGATTTGCTTGCTTTTGATTGTCTTGAACTAGCCTTGAAGGATTGGAAAAGCACCAACTATTCCCCTTCAAATCGCCCAAGAAAAACCTTGTTTGGAGCCTTCCACGAACAACTGCTTTTATCCTCCATCGGGCTGGATTTCTTCCTGGCAGTCGACTGCCATAAGGCCACAGTCGACTACTAACACTGTAGCTGTGAGACAACGGCTCAATCCACGTTGGATAAGTTCCAACGGTACTCTCGCCAGTCGACTGCCAACATTGGCAATGATCGCTATCCTATAGATCGCCTATCGGCTACGGAGAATGTGCTCGCAACTCAATCGGTAGTCGATCGCCATCCATGGCGATCGATCGCGTTAGCTTCATCGCTTCCAATGAGCAGTCAACTACCAAGGCAATTTTCAGCCCTAAGTGGCAGTCGAGCTCTAGTCGACTCACGACAGTCGAACCGGCCATAATGTCAGTCGACTGCCAACCTTAAAGATGAGGTTTTAACCCAAGTATGGTGTCCCCATACTTGCTAGACCACCTTTATCCTAGACCTAAGCCTTCTAGCCACCTCCATCAACCTTACGCCTCTCGGATCCCTCCAAGTCATCCATGACTTGTTCATCCATTGCGCTAGCCTTCAGGTGCTTCCATCGGCTATGTCATGCTAACGGTGTCTACACCGCCAAGGCACATTGGACTTATGCCGCCAAGACTCCGCTTGGACTTTATGCCACCAACCATTGGACTTATGCTGCCAAGACTCCACCCTTGGACTTTACGCTGCCAATATCAAACCCCTTGGACTTCTCAAATGCCAAGACTCAAGCTTAGACTTTCTCTTGCCAACCCATGTTGGACTTTCCATGCCAAGACCCATGCTTGGACTTCCCTTGTGCCAAGTACTCAAGACTTGGACTTTCCCAAATGCCAAGTGTCCCACTTGGACTTTCCATGCCATGTACCCATGACTTTGACTTTCCTTGTGCCAAGCACTCAAGACTCGGACTTTCCAAAATCCAAAGTGTCCCACTTGGACTTACCATGCCAAGTACCCATGACTTGGACTTTACCTTGCCAAGACCCATGCTTGGACTTTCCCATAATCACATGGTCAACCCTAGTCAACCATCAAAGTCAAACTCGAGTCTGGTCAATTATAACCTGGGTCGATTGTATAAATAATCTCCCTAAAACATTAACCGACATCAATGTCAAACATCAATGTCAAACATACTATATCAAACCACTTTGTCAAACATCAAAACATCACTCGAGTCAAACTCGAGTCTGGTCAATCATGACCTGGGCCGATTGCACCAACAAGTTCCTCATGGCTTCCTGCCTAGCAGCCCGATTCTGGTGTCCGGAAAGCTCCTTGAGATTGAGCATCATGTCATAAGCAGTGGGCATGACTTGATGCTGATGTTGCAATACATTTGACATATAAGCTAAAATATAACACCACGCCATCTCATCAGCCTTTATCGACTTCTTATAACTCTCCTTCTCCTTTTCCCCCGAATCATCCGCAGGCTTAGGAGGACACTCTTCGAAGATTACATACTTGTACTCCTCAGCAGTCAAGACAATATCAAGATTCCTCTTCCAATCAACATAGTTGGGTCCAGTAAGTTTATTCTCTTTCAGTATCACAGCAAGCGGGTTGAAAGTCATTCTGAAAGAAAACCTAAGAATCACATAGATCAAAACATTAGATTTTAAAAAATTATTGATTCCTCAAACAATAAAATTTTAAAATCAACCAACACCTCAAAACACCGAGAATATCGTATTCCACTATCGTGTGGACATATACGAATTCTACATTTGCAAGAGGAGGTTTTACCCATTAATTTTACTATCTTGTCAACCTAAATTTTTGACAAATAAAATTAATAGTTGGTTCCTCTTCAGCCCTACAAATAAAAGCAGTGACTCCGATGAAGAGGATACTCCTATTTACATCTAAGTGTGCACCATTACTTGGTACCAAGGTAATTATCTCGAGTTATGTGCCTTCTGACGGGGAAGTACACACGCTCCTAAATAATTTCCTATAACCATATTCGACCCCGTGATCCGCAAAACAAACTCATCCGATGGGGAGGAAGGCACTCAGAGCCGATGCGCAAGTTTGTTTGCATCACATGTCAAATCGTAATGGAGGTCGTGGAAATTTTTTAAAAAATATCCCTCTTCCACTTAGTAATTTAAAATTGAGGAATTTTCCTAGCACACGACATGCATATCAAACAAGAAGCAATAAATATGAAAAAAAAATATTTTCCAACTATTATGGCTTTTGTTCTCCAATATGCTTCTCGTCGTATCGTCATCTCGTCCGCTCCTCCCTACGCCATGTACAAGCCATCCGGAGATCCGAGCCGAGAAAAATTATTTTAATTTACATCCATCGATCATATACTCCACGAAGGAGTGTACATGAAATCTAGATCGAAAGTAAACTAAAATAAAAGAGTGGCTAAAAAATACCGTGTTGGTGCAACAATGCCCCAAGCATTTATATGTTTTGATGTTTGGATAATCATCTAAGTTAGGTAATAATTTGTGATCTAATTGTGACAATGTTCAAGTGACAGGGAAATCCAAGTATGAAGACTTGATAAAGGCAAAGTCCAAGTATGATCTTGGCAAGAGAAGTCCAAGGTAAAGGTTTGGCGGCATAAGACCAAGCATGTTGTCTTGGCGGCATTAAGTCCAAACGGACCTTGGCAAAGGAAGTCCAAAGGCAAGTCTTGGCATTATAAGTCCAAGCATGTAGACTTGGCGGTGTAAAGTCTAAGCACGATTTGGCAAAGGGAAACCCAAGACATGACAAAATCGAAGGAAGCTCTTGGAAGCAAAGCGCAAAGGATGAACAAGTCGCAGACTCGGAGGGATCCTGGAGGCGCAAGGCTTAAGGAAGAGCTAGAAGGTTGAGTCTAGGTCTAGGGGGTGAAATCAAGTATGAATTACTCATACTTGATGAGTATCAGTCCACTGATACGATGTATCACCGATCGTCGTGCTCGACCAGCCGTGATGAAACCTCGATGATCACCGACCGTCGCAGGGCGTAGCCGATCGATGTTGCGATCGCCCATCGCCAATAGTGGTAGTCGATTGATCAAGTTAAATATGAGCACAGAATGGAGTCACACTCGACTGCGGCCTGTGATCACTCGACTGATCACTCCATCAGTTGATTGATGGATGAATCAGTCGACTGATGAGAGTGTCATTGGAGGCAACGACTCTGAATCCCGCGAATCCGGCTATTCAGAAGCCGTTAACCACTCCGGTAGTCGACTGATGTTGTGTATCAGTCGATTGATGGTGCTCCAACGGGAAAATCATCCTTCTCTCTATAAAAAAAGGGTTTGTAGAGGTTTTGAGATCTAATGCTTATTCTTTGAAAATACTCTCAAGCCTCCACAATTTTTCCAAGCTTTCTAGTGATTTTAAATCCCCTCCTCCTCTCTAAGCTCTATCTTCATCCTTTGTAAGAAGAGGAGGATTGTTGTAAAGGAAGGCTTCATAGTGATATCGATTAGGGTTGATCCACCTCAAGGATCACCGTGGAGTAGGAGCGCTATCTCTGAACCATGTAAAAGAATCATGTTAGCATTGTTTTCATTTGTGTTATTATTATTTTTGTTGTGCTTCTGCTAATATTTTTGTAGAGACAAAAAACAAGCTATTCACCCCCCTCTAGCTTCCAATCGATCACCAACAAGTGGTATCAGAGCCCGGATCGCATCGGAAGATCTAACAATCAACCGGAGCAAAATAGCTTTTCAAGAGGGTTATAGCACGACGAGGCCTCCGTTCTTTGACGGTAATGACTTTGGCTACTGGAAAGGTAGGATGGAGTATTATTTAATGAATGATATTGAAAATTGGTTTAGTGTTATAGATGGTTTCGAGAAGCCGGTCGATGAACATGGAGTGCCCATACCGACCAAGGATTGGACGAGAGACATGGCCAAGAAGGCTCAAGACAACGCTAAGGCAACAACCACACTTCAATGTGGTTTGTCAAAAGAGCAATTAAGCAAGGTGGGGCCATTTGAATCGGCGAAGGAGCTTTGGGAGAAGTTGATAGAGCTCAACGAAGGATCCAAGGAAACAAGAAGGGCCAAGAGAGATCTCCTAATTGGCCAACTTCAAAGCTTCTCCATGAAGACCAATGAGACTGTGAGGCAAATGCACGGTCGCTTCAAAGAAGTAGTCAACGGACTACATGTAATAGGTGAGAAGGTCGACAACTGAGACCTTGTAAGGTATGTGCTCCAAGCCTTCCCTAGAACAACCTTATGGGCTTCAATGGTAGATGCCTATAAGGTCTCTAGGGATCTCTCTTTGGTTAAGTTAGATGAGCTATTTTGTGAATTTCAATTACATGAACAAGCAAACACTTCATCCAAAGAGAAGGGTATAGCTCTTTTTGTAGGAAAGAAGGACAAAACGAAGAAGGAGAAGAAAGAAGTGTCCTCCTCATCCGAATCCGAGGAAGACTCATCAAGTAGTGAAGATGAGCTATCGACAAGCGAGGTGGCTCATTATCTCAAGAAATTTGGTGGGAAGTCAAGGAAACTCACCAAGAAAGATGTGAGAAGAATGTTCCAATCCTCAAGAGGTAAGTCTTCAAATAGTTCAAATTCTACACCTAACATAACTTGCTTTGGTTGCAACAAGAAAGGGCATATAAAGCCAAATTGCCCGGAACTAAAGAAGAAGGAGGAGAAGAAAAAGAAAAAGAAGGAAAAGAAGGAAAAGAAGAAGAAGGAGGCAATGGTGGCACAAACATGGGACACCCTAAGCATGGAGGATTCTTCCGACGATGAAGAAGTATGTCATGCCACCCGGAATCTAGCCCTCATGGCATTGGAGGAAGAAGCCGGGAGCTCAAGTGAGGAGTCCTCATCTTCTTCTTCAAGTGACGAATCATCATCAAGTGATGATGATGAGGTAAACAACTCCCCTAGGGTAGATTTACTTTACAAGACAATTGCATGTCTTCAAAATGCATTGAATAGATCGAAAACTAGGATTAAGGACTTAAAAGTAGAGATTAAATCACTTAAGAGTGTAGAATCGTCTTGTAGTAAATTATCTTGTGATGATGATGCATGTACCCTTAGGGATGAAAATGATGAATTGAGAAAAGAAATAGGTAACTTAAGAGCATGCTTAGAAAAATTTACTAATGGTTCTAAATACCTAGACATGATAATTAAGGATCAAAGGGATATTTACAACAAGGTCGGACTAGGATATAGGCCTAAGGAAAAGGAGGTAGCATTTACATCCCTTGTTAGTAGAAAAACCATAATTAAAAGCAAGGGTAGAAAGGCTTGGGTTCCTAAGAAATTTCTAATTGATGCTAGTGGTCCTAAGATTTGGGTACCTAAGGATTGTATTTTTCATGTGATATAGGTAGAAGAACCAAGCTTGTGGATCGTTGATAGTGGGTGCTCAAAACACATGATCGGTGATGAGAGAAAATTCTCCACTATCAACCACACTAGCAAGGGAAAGGTATCATTTGGTAATAGCGGCAAACTTAAGATTTTAGGAAAGGGCACAATTGAGGTATCCCCCAACCTTGCCATTCATAAAGTATTATTAGTTAAAAATATGAAATTTAATTTACTTAGTGTAAGCCAACTATGTGATGCAAATTTTGATGTTAAATTTGATTCTTCAAAATGTTTTATAAAACATAAAACCTTAAATGATTGCATGCTAGTAGGTTTTAGGAAATCAAATATATACTATGTTGATTTATCCTATGCTACTAATGCTTCTACTAAGTGTCTTATTGCAAAAGAGGAAGAAAGTTGGCTTTGGCATAGGAGGCTAGGACACATAAACATGAAGAACATAGCCAAAATAACAAAAATGAAGTTAGTCAAAGGGTTGCCTAAAGTCAAATTTCTCAAGGATAAAATGTGTGATGCATGCCAAGAAGGGAAATAATCAAAAACATCACACAAAGGTAAAAATTTACTTAGTACCGCTTTACCTTTAGAACTTTTACATATGGACTTATTTGATTGTCATAGTACCCCTTCTATGATTGGTAGTAGATATTGCTTAGTAATAGTAGATGATTTCTCTAGGTTTACTTGGGTATTTTTCTTGAAAAATAAAAATGAAACCCTAGGAATAATCATAGGATTTAGCAAGAGAGTAGAAAATGAAAGAAAACTCAAAATCAACCGGATCCGTAGTGATCATGGTGGAGAATTTTAGAATTCTAATTTTTCAACCTTTTGCTTAGAACAAGGGTACAAGCATGAGTTTTCTTGTCCTAGAACACCCCAACAAAATGGAGTTGTGGAAAGGAAAAATCGTGCCCTACAAGAAGTGGCTAGGACTATGCTAAATGCATATTCTTTACCTAGCTACTTATGGGCGGAAGCGGTTAATACCGCTTGCTATATCCAAAATAGGGTGTTAATTCATAGGTTTTTAGGAAAAACTCCATTTGAATTATGGAATGGTACAATTCCAACAATTCATTATTTTAAGATTTTTGGATGTAAAGTTTATATCTTAAATACCAAAGACAATCTAAGTAAATTTGAGTCCAAAGCGGATGAGGGAATCCTAGTTGGATACTCATCCACTAGTGTAGGATATAGAGTTTATAATAAAAGAACTCAAAAGATTGAGGAATCTTCAAATATCCAATTTGATGAAACTTCTAATACATACCCTAGGAAATCCCCTATTGATGATGATATTAATCAAGAAATTACCCAACAATTTCAAGATTTAACCTTAGGGGGTAATGATCAAGGGCGAGGTTTGAGTCAAGGGGGAGTAAGAGGTGATTCCGATGATGAGCATAGGATTGAGGTTAATTATGATCAAACTCAAATTAATACACCTTCTAGAACCATAAGAGTTCATCAAAATCACCCCTTAGATCAAATTGTGGGTGAATTATCTAAAGGTGTTAGGACTAGGTCATTTCATAGGGATCCCACTAGTCATATAGCTCTAATTTCTCAAATTGAGCCCAAAACAATCAAAGATGCATTACTTGATCCGGATTTGATCTTAGCAATGCAAGATGAATTGACTCAATTTGAAAGGAGTCAAGTATGAGAGTTAGTTCCTAGACCTAATGAAAACACCATCATTACTACAAGATGGGTCTTTAGGAACAAACTAGATGACCAAGGGAATATTACCAGAAATAAAGCAAGATTAGTTGCAAGGGGTTTTAATCAAGTTGAAAGACTTGACTATGATGAAACATATGCCCCGGTTGCTAGATTAGAAACTATTAGGATACTATTAGGGTATGCCTCCTATATGGGTTTCAAACTCCATCAAATGAATGTTAAATCAGCATTCCTAAATGAGTTTATTAAGGAAGAGGTATATGTAGAACAACCTCCCGGGTTTGAGAATATGGACTATCCAAACCGTGTATACAAGCTTAGGAAAGCTTTGTATGGTTTGAAACAAGCTCCCCGGACTTGGTATGAAAGATTATCATCTTTCTTAATTTCTAAGAACTTTAAAAGGGGTAGTGTAGATCAAACTTTATTTATAAAGTCAACATCAAAGGACATTTTTGTAGCCTAAGTATATGTTGATGACATTATCTTTGGGTCAACAAATGATGAACTTCTTCAAGACTTTATTAAAAATATGGAAAAAGAGTTTGAAATGAGTATAGTTGGGGAATTAAATTTCTTCCTAGGATTACAAGTTAAACAAACAAGTGAAGAAATTTATATTTATCAAACCAAATATGTTAAGGAAATGATTAAGAAATTTGGTTTGGAAAATGCTAAGGTAGTTTCAACTCCAATGACAACCAATACTAAAATAGATAGTGATAATGAAGGAAAACAAATTGATCTTACACTCTATAGGAGCATGATTGGTAGCCTTTTGTACTTAACCGCTAGTAGACCCGACATATTATTTGCGGTTGGTATGTGTGCTAGGTATCAATCTTGTGCAAAAGAATCTCATTTAGTTGCCGTTAAGAGAATCTTAAGATATATTAAAGGCACACTAAATGTAGGACTATGGTACCCTAGGACTAGGTCTTTTGATTTGGTTGGGTACACCGATTCCGATTATGCCGGTTGTAAATTGGATCGGAAGAGTACTAGTGGTGGATGCCAATTCCTTGGGTCCTCCCTAGTTAGTTGGAGTAGTATGAAGCAACCTTGTGTTGCCCTATCCACCACCGAGGCCGAGTATGTGGCTATGAGTGGTTGTGTAGCTCAACTACTATGGATGAAACATACCTTAGAAGATTATGAGCTATCCTATTCCAACATGAAAGTATTTTGTGATAATGTGAGCACCATAAATTTGACCAAAAATCTGGTGCATCACTCTAGGACCAAGCACATTGAAGTGAAACATCACTTCATTAGAGATCATGTGGCTAAGGGGGACATTGAGCTTAATTACATTGAATCCAAGTCTAACCTAGCTGACATATTTACCAAGGCTCTCCCCGAGGTAGAATTTTCATCACTTAGGAGAGAACTTGGAATGTGTTTGGTTGAATAAAGGTGTAGGTTTGCATGATCCTATAGAAATCCTAGGATTTATACCTTTAAGCATCTCACAAAATACCTAAGAAACCATGATTTTTGTATTGAGCCACTTAGACAATATGTGAGATGTTAGGAAGATGCACTTGGTTCATCATGCTTGTTATGATGCATTACTATGGACCAAAGTATCATCTAGAGACATTAATCCTTCATTGGATCAATCATTGGGAAGGCTTATACACAATTGATGTGCATATAGCTCCAAGAACAAGATTGAAAATGTCAAATAAAACATATTTTAAACTATGTTTGTCATATTTTGAAAAACAGTTTTCAAGTGGAACACAAAAGTGATACAAAGTTTGCAAAAACATTAGAACTTTTGTTAGTTTTCAAGTTTGTATCAATCTTGAAATATGGAAAATATATATTTTTCAAATTATTTTTTCTTGATAAAGTATAATTTCTGAAATGTGTACACAAAATTTCATGATTTTTCGAGGTTTCTAGAATTTCTAACGCATTTCTGAAGTTGGGCTGAAAAGGTTGAAATTCGGATTTCAGGCGTAGCAGTCGACTGGGTTAGAAACCAGTCGACTGATACACTGTGTTTTCTAATAAATAGCTCCATTTTCTGATATTTAGTATATCTTTGATTTCCTAAAACTATAGCATGATAATATTGAGTATAAACAACTTTTTAGGACTGTTTAATGCGGTGTTTTAGGGGGAGTTTCATAACATATATCTTTTTCATCCCCAAATTTACATTGTTGGTGCAAAGTTAGGATTTAATCTTCAAATTTTTTGTTAGGCTTTTGCTCCACATGTCTTTTGCTCATCATGAACTATATCTTCGATTAAGGGGGAGCTAAATGTCAATTCTATACCTTAGTTCAAGATTATAACACATTCGATTCTTTTATGAAATATATGATTTTTCTTTCTTCTCTTTTTGATGTATGTCAAAGGGGGAGAAGAAATGTTTAAGTTAGAATTGGATATATGATTATGTGATTTGGAAATATGATTATGTGCGTATCTTTAAAAGACCTAACTTAAATGATTGTCAAACATCAAAAAGGGGGAGATTGTTGGAGCAACAATGCCCCAAGCATTTATATGTTTTAATGTTTGGATAATCATCTAAGTTAGGCAACAATTTGTGATCTAATTGTGACAATGTTCAAGTGACAGGGAAATCCAAGTATGAAGACTTGGTAAAGGCAAAGTCCAAGTATGATCTTGGCAAGAGAAGTCCAAGGTAAAGGTTTGGCGGCATAAGACCAAGCATGTTGTCTTGGCGGCATTAAGTCCAAATGGACCTTGGCAAAGGAAGTCCAAAGGCAAGTCTTGGCAGCGTAAGTCCAAGCATGTAGACTTGGCAGCGTAAAGTCCAAGCACGATTTGGCAAAGGGAAACCCAAGACATGACAAAACCGAAGGAAGCTCTTGGAAGCAAAGTGCAAAGGATGAACAAGTCACGGACTCGGACGGATCCTGGAGGCACAAGGCTTAAGGAAGAGCTAGAAGGTTGAGTCTAGGTCTAGGGGGTGAAATCAAGTATGAATTACTCATACTTGATGAGTATCAGTCAACTGATACGATATATCAGTCGACTAGTCAGATGTTCGACTGAGTCAGGATGAAACTCTGACGATCAGTCGACTGCTTTGGCAGTGGCAGTCGACTGATGTTGCGATCAGTCGACTACCAACAGTGGTAGTCGACTGATCAAGTTAAATATGGGCACAGAATGGAGTCACACTAGATTGCGACCTATGATCACTCGACTGATCACTCCATCAGTCGACTGATGGATGGATCAGTAGACTGATAAGAGTGTCATTGGTGGTAACAACTCTGAATCCCGCGAATCCGGCTATTCAGAAGCCGTTAACCACACGGGCAGTCGACTGATGTTGTGCATCAGTCGACTGATGGTGCTCCAACGGCAAAATCAGCCCTCTCTCTATAAAAAGAGGGCTTGTGGAGGTTTTGAGGTCTAATGCTTATTCTCTGAAAATACTCTCAAGCCTCCACGATTTTTCCAAGCTTTCTAGTGATTTTAAATCCCCTCCTCCTCTCTAAGCTCTATCTTCATCCTTTGTAAGAAGAGGAGGATTGTTGTAAAGGAAGGCTTCATAGTGATATTGATTAGGGTTGATCCACCTCAAGGATCACCGTGGAGTAAGAGCGCTATCTCCTAACCACGTAAAAGAATCGTGTTAGCATTGTTTTCATTTGTGTTATTATTATTTTTGTTGTGCTTCCGCTAATATTTTTGTAGAGACGAAAAACAAGCTATTCACCCCCCTCTAGCTTCCAATCGATCACCAACATACCATACTTAGTTACAAAAATTAAATACTAGCCTCGTCAACCCCGAGGATTCAAATACTAATACAATTACACACATCCAATCACATACACACACATATGGCCATAAAAGTTGGATCTTATGCCTGCAACCAAAAAGTTAGCCTACGTACATCCTACTATCATCCGACACATATAATATATGATAAGTGCATAAAAGTAACCGAATCCTAAACACACAAAATCGGAAATCGTGTCTCTAATACCACTTGAAGGGTGGATCCGAAGCTTCGCTTCCCACCTCAGATGCTTGTGCATGGTGATCCCATCTACATCTCCGGATTAAAAAAACTAATCCTTGACGAAGAGGGATTACCCAAGCAATTGATCCATTGTCGTGCTATTCGATTAGAGTGGTCACTTGAACAAACTTGTTGTTCAAGCAACCTACCTCTATTCTTCGATTAGCCATGGAATAGACGATGTACGGATCGCCAGTTTTTGTGTTTATCTTCGGGGTCCAAATAAATTAGCCACATACAATACATACAAATTGCATAGAATAAGAAAACATACTTAAACAAGAATTATACCTCTTGTTTACCTCAAGGTCTTCTATTGTATGTCCTATCCTCCTCTTGGGCATTGTGTGGGCAACGATCATCCAAGAGTTGAAGCCTCCTAGATCACGATATTCCTTTCCTTGCTCACTCCGAACAAAAGGAAGAATACTCGAACCCTTCTTCTCCTTACTTGTGCCAACCACCAAGAACCAACTTGGTGTCCGCCAGCCCTAAGGAGTGGGAGAGGATTTGCTGGCCAAGATTGATATCTTGCCGCCGGCCAAATGATGAAGAAGAAGAGGATGGGGCGCCGCCCAAAACCCAAGGAAGAGGATGCCCTAGAGCCAGCCAAGAGAAAGGAGGAGAAAACCAAAGCCTTACCCTCTTGTTGCCACCGACCCAAACCCTAATCCCCTTGAGTTTATTGCCTCCCAAGCCAAGGAGAGCAAACCCTAGAATCTCCAAAAACTCTTATGCCGCCCAAGCGTTGGCACCCCTTTTATAGATTTCACCCATACCTCCTTTTAATCTCCACCGTCGGATCTAGAGATTTAATCTCCACCGTCGTATTTAGGGATTTAATCTCCACCGTCGGATCTAGAGATTTAATCTCTACCGTCGGATCTAGGAATTTAATCTCCACCGTCAGATCTAAAGATTTAATCTCCACTGTCGGATCTAGGCTTTCATGAGGTTTTTAATAGGCTACAATAGGGACCATGAGGAAGAGTTGGATCTTGGCCACCCAATGGATCTAGCCCACATAAAGTTCGATCCATTAATGATAATTCATTCCACTAGAGGATTATCATTGATCTACCTCACCAACCCCCATAAATAAATATGGGATCCATATATTAATTGTACAAATATCTCCCCGTGTTTAAGATCTCGAATGTCCATCAATTAATTAATTTACTGACAATTAATTAATCAACATCTAACTCCATTAGTAGTACCACTCAACCTCATCATCATGCCGGACCAAGTCCACCTGCAGGGTTTACATGATGATCCTTATGAGCTCCTCAAGGGGACATCATCATCCTAATACATAGGACACGGTTTCCTCTTATAATCAATGACACACCATATAAATAATATTATTTCCCAACTTACCGAGCCTATATATTTAATCCATAAATCTCGGCCATTGGTAAATCAAAGAAATAAATACTAAGTACATATGCCCATTATTATATTGGGATTAAGAGCATGTACACCATAATATCCATGGTCCGATTCAATTATGTAGTCAGCAATAAATTGAATCACTTATAAGTCAGTCCTGCTCAATACACATAAAGTGTACTAGTGTAATTCTATGATCAAGATAAACCAATACCAAATTACACTACAACCATACCAATGGTTTGTCCAAAACCATCTCGGTTGTGAGCCCATACTTATACTCTACAAGGAACTGATAACATGATCTCCCGTGTGACACTATACACCATGTTATCTACAATGTAATGTATCAGACAATATGCATAACCATAAATATGCAAACAAAGATCATGTGATTCTTATTTCAAAAATAAAAATGTTCATTCAAAAGATAGACTTTTCAGTATACATCCCAACAATCTCCCACTTATACTAAAAGACTATGTTTTCCTCATACTGCCATACATCTAATTCCCATTCCCTCCACATGCCTATCAAAAGCTCTTGCTGGAAGGGCCTTAGTGAAAGGATCTGCCATATTATCCTCTGATGCAATCTTGGCCACAACAACTTCTCCTCACTTTACGATTTCTCGTATCAGGTGGTACTTGCGCTCTATGTGTTTACTTGCCTTATGGGCTCGTAGTTTCTTCGAGTTTGTAACTACACCACTGTTATCACAATAAATTGTGATAGTTCTGGGCAAACCAGAAATCACATCCAAGTCCATCAAGAAGTTCCTGAGCCATACAGCTTCTTTAGCCGCCTCAGAGGCTGCCACATACTCAGCTTCCATGGTAGAGTCCGCCACACATTTCTGCTTGACCCTCCTCCATACAATGGCTCCACCTCCCAAAGTAAACACAAAACCTGAGGTAGACTTACTGTTATCCCTACCTTATTGGAAGTTGGAATCTGTATAACCCACAGGGAGTAATTGATCTGCCTGGTATACCAGCATATAATCCTTAGTCCTTCTCAGGTACTTCAATATATGCTTTTACCACAGTCCAATGATCCTATCCTGGATTACTCTGATATCTACAAACCATGCCAACGACAAAGCAAATATCCGGTCTCGTACATAGCATAACATACATGAGGCTTCCTACTGCCGAAGCATAAGGAACCGCCTTCATCTCCTCTATCTTCTTTGATGTTCTAAGACACATCTCTTTAGATAATGGGACTCCATGCCTAAAAGGTAGAAAACCTTTCATGGAGTTTTGCATGCTAAAATGAGCCAAAATGGTGTCTATATATGAAGCTTGAGATAAGCACAACATCCTTTTCCTGCGATCCCTTATAACCTTGATCCCAAGGATGTGTCCCACTTCTCCCAAGTCCTTCATATCAAACTGTTTGGATAACCATAGCCTTACGTCCGATAACACCTTGACATTGTTGCCAATTAACAAAATGTCATCTACATATAGTTCAAGAAATACCACTACATTTCTGTCACATCTCTTGTATACACAAGACTCTTCTGGACTTTGAATAAATCCATAAGACTGGATTACCTCATCAAAGCGGATGTTCCAAGATCTCGAAGCTTGCTTCAATCCATAAATGGACCGATTAAGCTTGCACATAAGATGCTTTTTGCCCTTTGCAATGAATCCCTCTGGTTGCTTCATATAGATGTTTTCCTCAAGACTTCCATTAAGGAAAGCTGTCTTGACATCCATCTGCCACACCTCATAATCCATATGAGCAGCAATACATAAAAGAATCTGAATAGACTTAAGCATGGCTACCGGTGAAAAGGTCTCCTCATAATCGATACCCTCTTTCTAAGTATACCATGTCGCAATAAGCCTTGCTTTGAAGGTCTCAACCTTCCCGTCTATTCCTCTCTTTCTTTTGTAGATCCACTTGCATCCAATGGTTTTTACACCATTGGGTGGTTCTACTAGCTCCCATACCTGATTTGAATCCATAGATTCTATCTCAGAATTCATTGCACTTTGCCAAGATACCGCATCTTTATCTTGGATTGCCTCGTCATATGTCCAGGGATCAGGTTCATGTTCGCCAGGGACCAAATCAGAAGATTCTCCCAAAAACATAAATCTATCAGGCTGTCTAATAACCCTCCCACTACGACGAGGTATCACCTGTGTATCCTCTGTGACACGCGGTGTAGTCACTTGTGGTATATCCTCTTGTACCGGTGGTACTGAAGTAGTGACTTCCCCTCTCAATTCCTCTAGAATAATCTTACTCATGGGCTTGTGGTTCATCACATAGTCTTCCTCTAGAAATTTGGCGTTCGTGCTAACGATCACCCTCTGATCTCTAGGACTATAAAACAAACCACCTTTTGTTCCTCTAGGATAGCCAACGAACATACGCACTTATGTACGAGGTTCCAACTCAAAGACATGTGTGCGACTCCCAACCGAATATGTCTCAGACTAGGCTCACCCACCCACAGGGAGAAGGCACTGATTTAGATGGTACCAAGTTCAGAATATACACTGTCGTATCCAGAGCATACCCCAGAATGAATCTGACAACTCAGAATAACTCATCATCGATCTAACCATCTTCATAAGAGTTCTATTCCTTCGCTCCGCTACTTCATTTTGCTAGGGTGTGCCAGGTGCAGACAATTGGGATTGAATCCTAGCCTCTGATAAGTAATTTCTAAACTCTCCCAAGAGGTACTCACCACCACAATAAGATCGTAGTGTCTTGATACTTTTACCTTGACGTTTCTCCACATCAACCATGAATTCTTTGAACCTGTCAAAGAATTCAGACTTGCGGAGCATTAAGTAAATGTATCCATATCTTGAATAATCATCTATAAAAGAGACGAAATATTCAAAACCACCTCTAGCTTGGATAGACATAGGACCACACAAATCAGAATGAACCAATTCCAACACATCTTTGGCTCTATACCCCTTGGCCTTAAAAGGCCTCTTGGTCATTTTACCTTCCAAGCAAGATTCGCAGGTTGGGAAATCTTCCACCACTAATGAACCCAGAGGTCCATCAGCTATCAACCATTGAATTCTACTTAGGTTAATATGACCTAACCTTAAATGCCAAAGATATGTTTGGTTCATTTTCAAAGGTTCTTTTCTCTTATTAGAATTAGAAGATGAGTTATTTACTTCTATTTGCATCGTGAGAGCTTTTGGTTCAAGGGCATATAAATTTTCTATCAATGCACAAGAACAAATAATCTCCCTGTTCATTTTTATAACAACTCTGTCATTAAAAGAAATAGAATATCCATCCAAAAACAATTTAGAAACCGAAATCAAATTCTTTCAAAATAAAGGTACATAAAGGCAATTTCTCAGAACCAAAGTTTTATTTCTATCAAAAGATAAATAAACATCTCCCACTGCAATAGCTGCCACTTTCGTAGTATCGCCCAAGAAAATGGTAATCTCCCCCTCAGCCAGTTGTTTGGTTTCCTGGAACCCCTGCAAAGTATTGCAGACATGATCAGTGGCTCCCGTATCTACACACCAAGTGCTGGTAGATAACACCACTAAATATGTTTCAACGACCAGACCAAAAGATATACCTTTGTTCTGCTTTCGGTTAGGGCAGTCCTTCTTCCAATGTCCAGTCTGCTTGCAAGTGAAGCACTTGCCTTTTGGCTTCTTCACTCTTCCCTGAGATCCTCCCGCCACCTATGCCCCACCTTGTTTCTTCTTCTTCTTGCCTTTTTGGCTTAGATGTAGAAACCTTTTGGGCAACCATGGCCTAAGCCTGAGCACTATGACAAAAAAGCCCCTCTGCCGCCTGGAGTTCTGTCAGAAGCTCCACCAACAAATACAACCTCTTATTTATGTTGTAGTTATGACAAAATTGCTCAAAACTCCTAGGTAGAGACTGGAGAATGATATCGACCTGGGTTTCCCCATCGATCTCAGCTCCAAGGACTTCTAGCTCATTCAAATGAGCCATCATCTTGAGAACATGATCCCTCACGGGTGTTCCCTCGATCATGGTGGTCGTCATTAAGTTCCTCATGGCTTCCTGCCTAGCAGCCCGATTCTGGTGTCCGAAAAGCTCTTTGAGATTGAGCATCATGTCATAAGCAGTGGGCATGGCTTGATGCTGATGTTGCAATACATTTGACATATAAGCCAAAATATAACACCGCGCCATCTCATCAGCCTTTATCCACTTCTTATAACTCTCCTTCTCCTTTTCCCCAGAATCATCCGCAGGCTTAGGAGGACACTCTTCGAAGATTACATACTTGTACTCCTCAGCAGTCAAGACAATATCAAGATTCCTTTTCCAATCAACATAATTGGGTTAAGTAAGTTTATTTTCTTTTAGTATCACAGCAAGCGGGTTGAAAGTCATTTTTGAAAAACCTAAGAATTACATAGATCAAAACATTAGATTTCAAAAAATTGTTGATTCCTCAAACAATAAAATTTTAAAATCAACCAACACTTCAAAACACCGAGAATATTGTATGCCACGATCGTGTGGACGTATACGAATTCTACATTTGTAAGAGGATGTTTTACCCATTAATTTTACTATCTTGTCAACCTAACTTTTTGACAAATAAAATTAATAGTTGGTTCCTCTTCGGCCCTACAAATAAAAGCAGTGACTCCGATGGGGAGGATATGCCTATTTGCATCTAAGTGTGCACCTTTACTTGGTACCAAGGTAATTATCTCGTGTTATGTGCCTTCCGATGGGGAAGTACACACGCTCCTAAATAATTTCCTATAACCATATTCGACCCTGTGATATGCAAAACAAACTCATCCAATGGGGAGGAAGGCACTCAGAGCTGACACATAAGTTTGTTTGCATCACATGTCAAATCGTAATGGAGGCTGTGGGAATTTTTTAAAAAATATTCCTCTCCCACTTAGTAATTTAAAATTGAGAAATTTTCCTAGCACACGACATGCATATCAAACAAGAACCAATAAATATGAAAAAAAAATATTTTCCAACTATTAGGCTTTTGTTCTCCAATATGCTTCCCGTCGTATCGCCATCTCGTCCGCTCCTCCCTATGCCATGTACAAGCCATCCGGAGATCCGAGTTGAGAAAAATTATTTTAATTTACATCCATCGATCCTATACTCCATGAAGGAGTGTACATGAAATCTAGATCGAAAGTAAACTAAAATAAAAGAGTGGCTAAACAATGTCGTACTTAATTACAAAAATTAAATACTAGCCTCGTTAACTTCGAGTATTCAAATAATAATACAATTACACACATCCAATCACATACACACACATATGGCCATAATAGTTGGATCTTATTCCTGCAACCAAAAAGTTAGCCTACGCACATCCTACTATCGTCCGGCACATACAATATATGATAAGTGCATAAAAGTAACCAAATCTTAAATACACAAAACTGGAAACCATGTCTTTGATACCACTTGAAGGGTGGATCCGAAGCTTCGCTTCCCACCTCGGTTACTTGTGCATGGTGATCCCATCTATGTCTCTGGATTAAAAAAATTAATCCTTGACTGAGAGGGATTACCCAAGCAACCAATCCATCATCGTATTATTCGATTAGAGTGGTCACTTGAACAAACTTGTTGTTCAAGCAACCTACCTCTATTCTTCGATTAGCCGCAGAATAGACGATGTATGGATCACCAGTTTTTGTGTTTATCTTTGGGGTCCAAGTAAATTAGCCACATACAATACATACAAATTGCATAGAATAAGAAAACATACTTAAACAAGAATTATACCTCTTGTTTACCTCAAGGTCTTCTATTGTATGTCCTATCCTCCTCTTGGACGTTGTGTGGGCAACGATCCTCCAAGAGTTGAAGCCTCCTAGATCACGATCTTCCTTTCCTTGCTCGCTCCGAACAAAAGGAAGAATACTCGAACCCTTCTTCTCATTACTTGAGCCAACCACCAAGCACCAACTTGGTGTCCGTCGGCCCTAAGGAGTGGGAGAGAATTTGCCAACCAAGATTGATATCATGCCGCCGGCCAAAGGATGAAGAAGAAGAGGATGGGGAACCACCCAAAACACAAGGAAGAGGATGCCCTAGATCCGACCAAGAGAAAGGAGGAGAAAACCAAAGCCTTACCCTCTTGTTGCCTCCGATCCAAACCCTAATCCCCTTGAGTTTCTTGCCACCCAAGCCAAGGAGAGCAAACCCTAGAATCTCCAAAAACTCTTATGCCGCCCAAGCCTTGGCTCCCCTTTTATACATTTCACCCATACCTCCTTTTAATCTCCATCATCGGATCAAGAGATTTAATCTCCACCATTGGATCTAGAGATTTAATCTCCACCGTCGGATCTAGAGATTTAATCTCCACCGTCGAATCTAGGAATTTAATCTCCACCGTCGGATATAGAGATTTAATCTCCACTGTCGGATCTAGGCTTTCATGAGGTTTTTAATAGGCTACAATAGGGACCATGAGGAGGAGTTGGATCTTAGCCACCTAATGGATCTAGCCCACATAAAGGTTGATCCATTAATGATAATCCATTCCACTAGAGGATTATCATTGATCTACCTCACCAACCCCCATAAATAAATATGGGCTCCATATATTAATTGTACAAATATCTCCCCGTGTTTAAGATCTCGAATATCCATCAATTAATTAATTTACTGACAATTAATTAATCAACATCTAACTCCATGAGTAGTACCACTCAACCTCATCATCATGTCGGACCAAGTCCACCTCTGGATTTACATGATGATCCTTATAAGCTCCTCAAGGGGGCATCATCATCCTAATACATAGGACATGGTTTCCTCCTATAATCAACGACACACTATATAAATAATATTATTTCCCAACTTACCGAGCCTATCGATTTAATCCATAAATCTCGCCCATTGGTAAATCAAAGAAATAAATACTAAGTACATGTACCCGTTATTATATCGGGATTAAGAGCATGTACACCATAATATCCGAGGTTCGATTCAATTATGTAGTCAGCAATAAATTAAATCACCTCTAAGTTGGTCCTGCTCAATACACACAAAGTGTACTAGTGTAATTCTAATGTCAAGACAAACCAATACCAAATTAGACTACAACCATACCAATGGTTTGTCCGAAACCATCTTGGTTGTGAGCCCTTACTTAATACTCTACAAGGAACTGATAACATGATCTCCCATGTGACACTACACACTG
Organism: Wurfbainia villosa; assembly: GCA_025175895.1. Lineage (NCBI taxonomy): Eukaryota > Viridiplantae > Streptophyta > Magnoliopsida > Zingiberales > Zingiberaceae > Wurfbainia > Wurfbainia villosa. The sequence continues at coordinate 42,389,056 of CM046007.1, read as the reverse complement.
TGTTATCTACAGTGTAATGTATCAGACAATATGCATAACCATAAATATGAAAACAATGATCATGTGATTCTTATTCCAAAAATAAAGATGTTCAAACAAAAGATAGACTTTTCAGTATACATCCCAACAGGGAAGCCACTAAGTGTTGGGTTTCCGGCATCGCGGCGAGTGTGTGTTCGAACATGTTTCGCAAACATGTGCACAGTGGAAGAAATAAAAATAATAAATCTACATTTATTACAACACACACATCACACGCATTCATAGTACAACATGTGTAGATATAACCATAAATTTAAATTTGCAATAAAAAAAAATTTAACTACGTATACCTCTTGTATCATGTGTAGTGGGAACGACATCAACCAGAACGATCCACGCTAGAATCGTCTCTATCCGTATCCACGCCGAGTATCCTCGGAATGACTTTGCTAAGTCACGAGCCTCGTCTTCGTATGGGTTACTAGCCTCGTGTTGAAGACGATGTGATCGAGAGATGATCACGATCCGAATCCAAATTCGGATCCAAAACTGAGTCCTCAAAACTCACTTCTCCGGAGAGGTATTCGTCAACCGTTTGACGAATCCTTCGTCCTCCACCTCAGAGGATTACCGGAGATCGAATTCCCGGTAAGTAAGGCACTGTCGGAGCTCCAAACGTTGTCCAAACGATGCTCCAACGAGAAGAAAACAAGTTGTCCAGAAAACTGGACAACTTTGGTGGAGGAGTAAGGGCCGGCCAAAAGAAAGGTGGAAGCTCACCTTATTACCGAACCCAAGGAAGATCACCGGAGCACCAACCGGCAGCAGCTCGATGCCGGCGAGGGGAAGGAAGGCTCCTTCTGTACGTCGGTTGGAAGAGGTGGGGCGGCGGCACTAGGGTTGGAGCCGACTCCTTCAATGGGGTGGGCGGCAACTCTAGCTAGGGTTTTTGGATTAGGGCTTAACAAACCCTTAAGCCCTCTTTTATAGAGAACTAATTCTCTTAATGGTTATTGGATCATAACAATAAGGCCCGCTAACCCGCTCCATTAATATAAGTTAAAATAAACCAAACCATGATGGTTTATTTTAAATTAAAACGAACCAAACCAATTTTTGGTTCATTCGTTTAAAATAAACCAAACCCTTTGGTTTATTCTCCTCCATTGGATTAGAACCAAACCATTTTGGTTCATCCATTATGTCTTCATAAGACACGGCCCATCCACGCTTCCATTGCGACTGAAACGATTTCATGCTCACTTCTTGTTTGGTCCAACCAAACCTAGTTTCTCTCGGTCTGAGAATCCCATTCTCAAGCTCATTTTAAATCCTTCGGATTACGCTCATTGTACGTGTGACCAAATAGGTTCTCGGTTTATGTTGGCCGTCTATAATTAACCATTAATTATAGAACGATCATGAGTGGCACCTAGTAGTACATCATGATCCCCAATTAACCGAAAAGATCAACGGTTGATCCAGAACTATTTCTGAAACCCTTCAGCAGCTCGAATGATTCGTGCCCCATTCCCTTCACTCATCTTATACCCACTTGGTTCAGGACATGGTCTATAGTGTCAGTCCCCACTAGGCTGACTACGTCACACCTAGCCCAAGTATCATTTCCTCGTCCTACGGATTCTAGTTACTCCACATATATCGAAGAGTACCTTACTCTAAACATGTAATGCTTTGGCCAAAGACTTTAGTAACAATCTGACGAGAGGCCATGGGTATACATCTCCTCACAAGGAGTGGTGAATCCTTTATAGGATATTCAAACACCTTCGATCACTTCGACTTATACCCAATCATCCCGGGTCCACATCTCCTTAGAGATGCTTGCTTAAGATGTCAAAGCATAAGTCTCCATGATCAAGATGACTTGAATACCGCAAGTCAAAGGAACATCGCACTTAAGCTACAGTAAGAACTTCATTGACATATCTATATATGCAGAGAACCATATGAAGTCTTACGGCTGGTCACTCCAATGAACTAGTTACCATAACTAGTATCCACGATCAACTTCGGACATCACAATGTCTCCAGCCAGTGAGAATCAGCTGCTTGGATACACCAAGGAGTATACCTCGTGCTAGTCTCGACAGAATTGATGGTGTCCAAATCCATCAATTCATCGACTAGGGATAATTCCGATACATCACAATTACACATGTAGAGATACTCACTAGTTGTGATCCAATCACAAATTCTCTCATGCTGTGAATCGTATCGTGGACATTCAGTAAATGAGTTTAAGATCCAATCAAATACATGAAAACATGTATACTCAAATAGTGAATCTTCATTTATCATATAAATGGTTCATACACAAGGCGATTGCCTTAGGACATCTCTCATATATTACTAACACTAAGAAGGTTGCAAGGGGAGTCACCCCTAGAGTTAACAATGGCAAGACCCAAATGACCAAGGCTAATAAGCCTTGAAGAGTCATTAGGAAGGTATCTAGGGAGGTCATCCCTGAGGAATACCTAGTAAACCCTAAGAGCTCAAATAGGTTCTGGGTTCCTAAGAGCGTGATTGATTCACGGTAGATGGGTTTAGGTGTGTCAACTTTAAATGGATGGGTAGTTAACCTAACCATGGTAAAGGTGGCACTTTAGGTAATTTTCAAGGTTATGGATACCTTGGAAATAAATTTGATTGTTAATCCTAAAAGATTTTAGGATGTGCTAATACACTTTTGAGATTATGAAAAATCAATTGAATTGGCACAATTTAGGTTTAGAGCTCATAGTGTGCCATTTTGGGTTTTTGGCACACTTGGGAGAAAAGTAGCAATATGGCAAAATACAATTAATAATATCAAATGGCAACAAATATTAAAATTTAGGTATTATTATACCTATACATTTTATGTGCCTTGCTTGATTTGCCATATAACATGTCATGACATCATGTTTATTTTTATCATTTATATGTCATAATTATGTGTAGGATTAAGGTTTAATGTCATGTGTTTTTTATATTATATCATATGCCATGACATCATGATCATTGGCCATGTTTAATTATGTTAGCATTTATGCCATGATCATTCATACATTTAAGTTAATGAAAATTGATTTAAGGACAATGGCATGATTTGAAGTCCCATTTATAAGGGAATCAAGTAATGTTGCCTTAGAAAATGCATGAGGCTTTAGTTTAAGATGAAACAAAACCCCCATCTCACATCACATTGACTTGAGTGTGTTTTATACACCCTAGATACATGTGAAATGCTAGGATATGAGTTGAGTTCAAGGTGCATAGTTGTTGCATCTAGTTGAACTAAAACTCATCTTTTACTAAATGTGGATCATTGGGAAAGCTTGTGTACAAGTCATGTACATTAAGCCCAAGGAATATGATCCAATATAGGTTTTCAAAAACATTTTAAAATCCTTTTAGAAAATCTTGGTGAAGTCTATCTTTTGATATCAATCACCATTGATGAAGTTGATACAAAGTGAGATAAAATATTAAAGTTTTTCTTCACTTTTGAATTTTGTATCAATTTCGATATTTTATGGGTAAAATATTTTTCTATCATTTTTCACCCATTGTTTTGGTCATAAGTATTATACATATGACATTTCATGATTTTTTGAATTATGTATAATTATTTATGAATTTCTAAATTTCATTTTTGATAATTGAAATTTTGATATTTCAGTTATCAGTCGACTGCTCATGGTGGCAGTCGACTGATGGGCATGGCAGTCGGCTGATTTCTGAAGGACTCAACTGCTAAGCTGATTTTGGGATAAACAAGGTTGTTTAGCCCATTTTCAGCCATGGTAAAGTTCCCTAACCACTCCTAACCCTAGGATATGCTTTGGGAAGCATTATAAAAGGTGAAAATCCATTGGATATGGATTAGGAGAGGTGTTAGGATGATGTATCAAATTTAAGGTGTGGAGAGTTCATGTTTGAACTTTGAACCTTATTTTTGATGGTTTAGAGTTCCTATTGGCTTAGGGACTTCCCAAGGACATTGTTGGTGCAATGGCCAAGGGGGAGCAAGCCTTTAGGGGGAAGTATCCATCATGGGATGATGGATGGTATTTTTCCTCATAAGGAGGAAAATGGAATTTTGAGATACCCAATTTGGAAATTGAGAGAGTGTATAGGATTGCCTCTCTTGAGTGATATGGGACTTATCACTAGGAAGATGGTAGATATCCTAGGTATTTTTGGACCAAGGGAGAGATTATAAGATCTCATTGGGACATGAGACATTGACCTCCTTGGGGAGAAGACCTTTTTGATGTTAGTCAAAAAGGGGGAGAATGTTATGGAGAATGTTATCAATTGATATTATCAATTGTTAATTTAGAGAATTGGGGAGAATGCTTGGGATTACTAATTTGGGATAATTGGTAAGGAGATTTGAGTTAGTGTTCTAACTCAAAGGTATGTGTTTTTGTCAAACATCAAAAAGGGGGAGATTATTGGTGCAATCGGCCTAGGTCACGATTGACCGGACTCGAGTTTGACTCGAGTGATGTTTTGATGTTTGACATGATATTTGACATTGATGTTTGACATTCATGTCTGATAATATTTTGGGGAGATTATTGATACAATCGACCCGGGTTATGATTAACCGGACTCGAGTTTGACTCGAGGGGGATTTTGATGGTTGACTAGGGTTGACTATGTGACATGGAAAGTCCAAGCATGGGTCTTGGCAAGGAAAAGTCCAAGCATGGGAAGTCCAAGCATGGGTCTTGGCATGAAAATTCCAACATGGGTTGGCAAGGGAAAGTCCAAGTCTTGAGTACTTGTCATGTAAAGTCCAAGCATGGGTCTTGGCAAGGAAAAGTCCAAGCATGGGTCTTGGAATGGAAAGTCCAACATGGATTGGCAAGAGAAAGTCCAAGCTTGAGTCTTGGAATTTGAGAAGTCCAAGGGGTTTGATATTGGTGGCGTAAAGTCCAAGCGGGAGTCTTGGCAGCATAAGTCCAATGGTTGGCGGTGTAAAGTCCAAGCGGAGTCTTGGCAGCGTAAGTCCAATGTGCCTTGCTGGTGTAGACACCGTTAGCATGACATAGCTGATGGAAGCACCTGAAGGCTAGCGCAATGGATGAACAAGTCATGGATGACTTGGAGGGATCTGAGAGGCGCGAGGCTGATGAAGGTGGCTAGAAGGCTTAGGTCTAGGCTAAGGGTGATCTAGCAAGTATAGGGGCACCATACTTGGGTTAAAACTTCATGTTTGCCATGTGGCGATCGGTGCCATGTGTGAGTCAACTAGGGTTTGACTATGAGAAGTGTCAGTGATCATTGCCGAGGTGGGCTCGATTGTTGGCTCAGCCGATCGGATCATATGATCGACCGGTAGTGCTCAAGAATTCGGGCATAGAATGGAGTTGAGACTCGACTGCAGGGTCAGCAGTCGAGTGAAGGCTCCATCAGTTGACTGATGATGGATCCGTTGGATTTTTACAGCGTGAATCTAGCCATTGTCTCACGACAACAGTGGCATCAGTCGACTGATAGTCCTGAGCAGTCAACTGATCAGCGATTTCCAGCCTAGGCAGAAGCTTTAAATGGAGCTTGTGGAGGAGGAAATCACATCCGGTTCTTGAGCTACTTTGGGGCGATTTGTTGCTGTAAATCAGGGTCTCCAGGGCTATTCTTCAAGCAACCAAAAGCAAGCAATCTAAAGGCAATTGTAAAGCATTTTTCTTTACTTGTAGTGTATTTCCTTATTTTAATTGCTTGTATTTACTTCTTACTATTGTAAGATCATTTGTACGAGGTTTCTCCACCTCCGGATTGTTCCGAGGAGTTATTTGTGATTAGTGGTTGTGTGTGCATCACTAGAGCTCTTTAGAGCTCGATCCATGGAGTAGGAACCATTTGGTTCCGAACCACATTAAATACTTGTGTATTGGTGTATTTGTGTTTGTCTATTTCGTTATTGCTTTATTATTATTCCGCTGCGCGCTAACAAAAATTGTAGAGACAAGCACGAACGAATTCCATCAACATACAAAATGAGCTATTCACCCCCCCTCTAGCGGTCAACATTTCCTCTACAGACATGACATCATATTTAGTTTTATCTTATAAAATGTCATGATCATTTTTAGGGTTATTTATATATGTCATGTATGCTTAGATTTCATTCACATGCCATGACATCATGATTTTGGCACATGCTCTTATCTTTGTATCATTTATGCCATATTCATCATTCATGCATAAATAAAATGGATTTAAGGACTAAGGCATGATTTGAAGTCCCATACATAAGGGAATCAAATAATGTTGCCTAGAGATATGCATGAAACCCTAAATAACAAAGACCTCACATCTCACTAATACTTGACTTGTATGTGTTTTACACATCTAGATACAAGTGAGATGTTTAGACAAATTAAATTAAAGGTTTTAAAAACATTTCAAAAACATTTTGAAAAACCTTGGTGAAGTCTATCTTTTTATAGCAATCACCATTGAATGAGGTGATACAAAGAGAGCTCAATATTGAAGTTTTTCTTAACTTTAGAACTTTGTATCTATCTCACTATTTTGTGGGTAAAATAATTTTCAAATATTTTTCACCCATAATGTTTATGATAAGTAATGTACGTACAAAATTTCATAATTTTTCAATGTATGTATATTTACTTATGATTTTCGAAAAGTCATTTCTAAAAATTGAAAACTGCATTTATAGCTTATCAATCACGCTATGGATGGCAATGATCGATGTGGAAGGAGTCGATCGATCTCTCGAGAGAGTCAATCGACATCGCTGATTTCGGATAAACCTTGGTTGTTAGGCCCATGTTCAGCTATGTTTTGGTCCCCTAACCACTCCTAACCCTAGGACATGCTATGGAGAGCATTAGAAAGGGTGGAAATCCATTGGATATGGATTAGGAGAAGTGTTTAGGGTGAGTATCAATTTTAAGGTAGATGAGAGTTCATTATTGAACTTTGCCTTAATTTTGATTGTTTAGCATTCCTATTGGCTTAGGGACTCTCCAAGGACATTGTTGGTGCAATGGTCAAGGAGGAGCAAGCCTTTAGGAGGAGGTATCCATCATGAGAAGATGGATGTGTATTTCCTCATGGGAGGAAAATTGGGAGATGGCCTCTCTTTAGTGATATGGGACTTATCGCTAGAAAGATTGTAGGCATGTATTTTCCTCCAAGGGAGAGATTGTAAGATCTCATTGAGATATGAGACATTCATACCCTTGGGGAGGACCTTTTTGATGTATGTCAAAAAGGGGGAGAAGTTACTATTTGGGATAGTTGGAATTCTCATTAGGATGTGAGAATTGCCAATTGGGGATAATTGGTAGACTTGAGTTTGGTTTTGTCAAACATTAAAAAGGGGGAGATTGTTGGTGCAATCGGCCCAGGATTCAAGTTTGACTCAAACTGTATTTTGATGTTAGACAAAATGCATGACATGGGATTGTCATGGGAAGTCCGACTTAGGGTTGGCCACGTAAATCCAAGTGTAGCCTTGGTGGTGAAAAGTCCAAGCATGGGGCTTGCCATGGAAAATCCAAGCATGAGGCTTGGTGTGAGAAGCCTTGAGGACTTGGCAAGTTCACTAGGCTCGGGGTCCTTGAGTCGGTGAAGGATGACATTGTGAAGTCGTGCGCTTGGTACATCCTAGGGACCACTGGACGGGGAGCGAATGGAGTGAGGCCCAAGGGAAGCATACTTCGAGGGCAAGAGACACAAAGGATGACATTACGAAGTCATGCGCTTGGTGCATCCGAGGGACGTAGACCGAGGGAAGAGAGCTTCGGAGGGGAACTCTATGAGAGGATGAGGTGGACTTGGTCAAGTGGCTAAGACTGAGTGTCGGATGCTCAAACAACTTGGTGTTTGAGCATAGGTGTCGATCCTCTCAGTCGGTGGACTCGATCGGTGTTCGACTAATTAGGTTCTGGCTGAACAGTCGACTGTCGAGAAAGGCCAGTCGACTGAAGACACCATCAGTCGACTGATAGGGTGAATTTGGGCACAGAATGGTTTCCAGTCGAGTGATCACGGTGACCACTTGACTGATGGGATCATCAGTCGACTGATGGGCATGATCAGTTGACTGATGATGGATCCGTTGGAACTTAGCCAGTGTGGATCGAGTCATTGTGAGACAATAGCAGCAGGACCAGTCGACTGATAGTCACGATCAATTGACTGATGGACACAGAATTAGCTCGATGCAGGTTATAAATGGAGCTCGAGATGGAGGATTTCGCCAAGACTTTTGGGAAGATTTTGAAAGGGAATTGTTGTTGCATTCCAATCCTTCAAGAGCAAATAAAAGCAAGCAACAAGCAAGCAATCAAAGCGAAGTTTTGTAGAGTAGTCTTTACTTGTATTTCTTCTTGTATTTGTTTTTGCTTGTATTACTTAGTGTAATTGCTTGTACGAGGTTTCTTCACCTCCGACGTGTTGTCGAGAAGGAGTTGTTGTTAGTACCGTGCGCATAACACAAGCTCATTGAGCTCACCCATGGAGTAGGAACCCTAAGGTTCCGAACCACGTATATTGTGTGTACTTGTGTCATGTGCTTGTATTCTTGTTGAATTTTTATTATTGTATATTCCGCTGTGCTAACGAGAATTGTAGACAAGCGATATGCGATGAACGATCGAATTCCACCGTACACCCCCCTCTAGTCGGCCACCGACGTTCCAACATGGCTCGGATAGTCCAACACAATAGGTGGGTATTTTGAAACAAACTTGATGATAAAGGAGATGTTGTTACGAATAAGGCTAGGTTAGTTGCTAAGGGATTTAGTCAAGTAGAGGGGTTAGACTACGATGAAACATAAGCCCCCGTAGCTAGATTTGAATCAATTAGGATGTTATTAGCCTATGCTGCACATCAAGGATTTAAACTATTTCAAATGGATGTTAAGTCAACGTTCTTGAATGGAATTATCAAGGAAGAGGTTTACGTTTGCCAACCACCTGAATTTGAGAGTCTAGACAAACTCGACCAAGTCTTTAAACTTAGAAAAGCCTTATATGGACTAAAACAATCTCCTAGAGCTTGGTATGAAAGGCTTTCTATTTATCTTAAGTATAAGGGGTTTAGTCAAGGCTTAGTTGACCCAACCTTGTTTGTAAAATCTATAGGAAAAGAGATTTTCATTGCCCAAATATACGCAGATGACATAATCTTTGGAACAATTAATTCAATATTACTAAATGAGTTCATTTCACTAATGGAAAGTGAATTCGAAATGAACTTAGTAGGAGAATTAACCTTTTTATTAGGCTTACAAATTAAACAAACTAGGGAAGGTATCTATCTACACCAACGAAAATATGCTAAGGAATTAATTAATAGATTTGGAATGCAAAATGCTAAGGTAATTAACACACCAATGGCAACTAATGTGAATACAGGAGAAGACTTAGAAGGAAAATCAATTGATTTAAAATACTATAGGAGCGCAATAGGTAGCCTCCTTTACTTGTGTGCGAGATTTCAATCTTGCGCTAAGGAGTCGCACCTAACGCTAGTCAAACGCATCTTTCGATACCTTAAAGGGGCACTAAACGTAGGAATTTGGTACCCTAGGTCAAACGAGTTTGAATTAATCAGCTACTCCGATTCAAATTATGCATGTATTAAACTTGATAAAAAGAGCACGAGTGGTTGTTGCCAACTCCTAGGCTCGAGTCTAGTTAGTTAGTGTAGTAGAAAGCAACATTGTGTTGCCTTATCTACCACCGAAGCCGAGTACGTTGCGATGGGTGACTGTGTGGCTCAACTTCTTTGAATGAAGCACACTCTCCAAGATTTTCAATTAAACTTTAATCACACTAAACTTTTCATCGACACCATTAGTTCCATTAACCTAACTAAGAACTCAATTTGTCACTCTAACTAAACACATAGAGGTTAAACACCATTTTATTCGAGAACACATAGCAAATGGAATAATACAACTCGAATATGTTAAGTCTAAATCGAACCTAGAAGATATTTTCACCAAACCCTTACCCGAAGTAGAGTTTAGTCTGCTTAGACGGAAATTAGGAATGTGTGTAATAGAGTAGAACTCAACTCTTATATTTTTCTTGTATACTCTATTTTTGTTTTTCATGCTACATGGAACTAGCTTAGGGTTTATCTTAAAAAGCATGCACCTATAAATTTAAGGAACCAACACATCTCACAACACATAGGATCAATGTATTTTTGTACTTAGCCACGTAGATGGGCGTGAGATGTTAGGGTCTTACTCCTGGTTCCAGATATAGATCTAGTTCATCGATATAAACCATGGAGTATACTCATTTAAAATAACCAACTCTATTCAGGACTTATTGATCATTTTATATCAATTAAGTCAAAAAGAGTTGAACATACTATTAGTGAAGATTATTTTGAAATTATTTATTTTCAAAATCTATATGAGACATGCTTGGACTTACAAAATTCAAATTATTTAAGTTTAAGGTTTACTTAACTTAAACTTTTTGATTTATGGCAAAAGGGGGAGAAGTGACCAAAGTTAAGGGATCAAAATTGTTTTTTGATTGATAACTTAATTTAAAACGTTCAGGACAGGACAAAGTTAAGTAATCTTGATTACTAAACTCACTTAACCTTTATAGTGGCAAACGTTAAGGGGGAGAGCTAGGCTTCTTCTTTTCAAGTACTCACCTAAGATCAAGGGGGAGGTTACCTCAAGGGGGAGGACTTGAAAAAGAAGTTTTGCTCTTACTTATGCTAACTTACTAAGTTACTCATACTAAACTACTAAGTTATGCATTCTTTCAGGTTCATCTACTAAGTTACTACTCGTCTTGTTTTACACTTAATTTTCCCTTAACTTTGTGTCGGTTTACCATAAATCAAAAAGGGAGAGATTGTTGGTGCAGGGGCACCAGATAATCGAACCTAGGTTTTGATTATGACAAAGACCAAAAGTTAAGGTCTTATCATTATCTCATATGCTCTGTTAAGTGTGAAAAAATGATTAAGCTGAGCTGAAGGTTGGCGGTACCCGGAGAATCTCGAGTCGAGAAACCGTGGTGGTCGGACGACACTGGGAGAACTTTGGATGGAGTCGAAGAATCCAGGTGAAGATCGGAAGCTAAGCTATAAGTCACATAGAACTAGAGGTAAGCTCGAGTGTGAGTAAAGGTGAGGTTGGGTCCTCTGTACGGGAACGACTTTAGGTGGTGATCCGACTAAGACTTCCAGTGGAAGCTCTAGGTCAAGATCGGACGATAAGTAGTCGTCGAATTTATCTTTACTCATGTGTTTTCGAACTAACTCTGTGTTGTAGTTGAATAACCAAGCTAGCAGTCAACTGCTGGCTATTGGCAGTCAACTACTACTGGCATCAGTCGACTGATGAAGGCCATCAATCGACTGCTATTCAAACTGCCCACTTCGATGAAGGTCAAGATAAGAACCCCATTTCTTGGGGTGAGGTGTCCATTTGGATCAAATCTTGGACTCAATGTTCAGGGGGTTAGAGGGATATAAAGGAAGGGGGGTTTCACCCCTTTAGGTCATCTCAATTGCTCACAAAGTGCTCCCACAATGCCAAAGGTCTATGACAATGCTACGCCGACGTCACGCCAAGTTTCCCATAACTAATGTCGATAGTCTTCTTCTTTTAAGTTGTCTTACCTTCTGTACTCGAGTTTCTTTTTATTGTGCCTTCATTGTAAAGAGGAGAGGTGGGTTTGTGCCTCTTCCTCAATCTTTTATTCTTTTGTAATCGTCGTCTCCTACCTCCATTGAGGAGGAGATTTTGTTAGTGGATTGCCCCATTGTACATGGTCAAGTATCGCGAGACCTTTGAGTAGAAGCCATTAGGTTGTGAACCAAGTAAAAAAAACAAAATTGTGTCCTTTTACTTTTTGCATCTTCATTTCCGCTGTGTCACTCGAGATTTGTCGAACAAAAAGATGATTTTGCACTCGCTATTCATCCCCCCCTCTAGCATGCTTTCGATCCAATAATTTATATCAGAGTGAGGGCGCTACAATTTGGTGCAACCGCCAATCTAGCAATTTTATTTTCTTTTCATATTGTTTTTCGTTTCATTTTTCTTTACTATTTTTCCCGCACTACTAATCCAAGTCAAAGTTTTGGAACTTTTTTCGTGTCTTTTTTTTTGTGAGCAAGATTTGGTTTAGATGGCCCATCTCGAAGGGTTTAGCATCGCCCAACCTCTATTTTACAATGGAGATGACTTCCATTACTGGAAGGGTCAAATGGAGTGCTGCTTAAAAACCCAAGTAGAGATGTGAATCGTTATCTAAACTGGATTCTCGCTACCTACCAATGAAGACGATGAGTTCCTAGATTATGACAAGTGGACCAATGCCATGTAGCGTCAAGTAGAGGCCGATGCAAAGGCAACCCAAATCCTACAATGTTGTCTTTCCAAGGAGGAGCTCAACCGGGTCAGACCATTCATAAGCGCGAAGGACTTATGAAACAAGCTCATTGAACTACACGAAGGAACGGTCGACATGAAGGTATGTAAGCGTGTTTTAATATTAAATAAATTATTTAATTTTAAAATGCAGGAACACAAGATCGCTACACAACTACATGCAAGGATCCAAGATATTATAAACGACCTTCACTCGATCGGACAAAAGGTCGAAAACAGAGATGTTATCAGGTATGCCTTGATGTGAGCAAAACATATAGGGTTTTAGGAGTAGTTTTCGCTCACATCTTGTTACATTTTGTGTTAGTTTCATGCATATGTTACTATATTCTTGCACGCATTGCCTATTTTCTGGTTCGGAGGTCTGCTCGTTGTACTTTTCTGTGCAGGTTAGCTTTTCTGGTGAAAAAGATGCATTTTTGGAGAAAAAGAAGGACTTTCGCAGCTAGACGCAGAGTGGGACACGGTCAGGGCATGTGGATTCACACGGACGTGTCCAATGGGTGAAGATCAGCACCCCAGGGTCGCACACAGCCTGGCCATGTGGAAACACACGGTCGTGTGGCGGCCCGACATATTTGCGCAACTAGGGTTTTTTTCGGATTTTGCAGCTGTCCGAGCGATGTCTATATAAGGACGGCACGCCGAAGCCCTAAAAAGCTTCGGTAACTCACAGCAGGGAGGAGGAACGCCGCCGGAGGTCCATAACTTGCAATACAATGTCGGAGAGAAGATCACAAAGCATCGTATATCTCTATTTCTGTGCTATATTTCTATTGTATTCAAACTTAAACATGTTTTGTGATTCTTCCTTCGTATTTATGGAGTAGTGCTTTCGATTCTAGGATTAGGGAGTAGCTTGTGTACATAAACAATGTTGGTTCATATTAAATTTTGGCTAATAGTTTGATTTGACGATTGGTAGTTGCTCTCTATTATATTTATGTGTGTTTGGCTTTCTTTTTGTTGTGCTTAGGTGATACGAGGTGGTGACAGCCCTCACAATCTAGAATTTAGGAGGTTTGATCCAAGGAACCTAGGGGTAAACCTGACCTCGCGTAACTGCAGGGAGAAGGGAGCAGTGGAATCGGAAATAGTCCACCGCAAGGATTGATTTGGCATCCTCGTACCCTCTATCCCATCCTTTTGGGCGGAGATAGCTCCTGGTGAATGCGGTGGCTCTATGAGAGAGTGTATGATGTCCCTTCCCCAAAACCGTAGGTAGACGTTTAGACGACGCCAATTAACAACATTGTTCTGTGGTACACAAGCGAAACCGAAGTCCTAGAATCGCCTTTTAAGACCCCGACACACTCTTTTCCTCCTCCGTGTGACACCGTACAGAGTAGGGTCCACCGATAGTCCTCACCAACCGACTCTCTCAGAGATTACGTCCGAACAATCGTAACCACTAAGTGTATTGGTATTCGAATCCCAGTCCTTGTGGGATCGATAAATCTTTATTGCTTGACAACATCCGTGCACTTACGGGCGTTGAGCACGAGCATGCGCTTTGAGTCCGCAACGATATTCGTCACGAGATTCAAGGTCGCGTCCGTGCGCATCAAGTTTTTGGTGCTGTTGTCGGGGACTATCGATTCGATATCAAATCGAACGGTGGTAAATTGGATCGGACTTAGGATTAGATTATTTACTTGCTTTATTTTCTTATTAGTTTACTTTATTTGCTTTAGTTCTATTTTCCATATTTAGTTTTTATTTGCAGCAGTAGTTTCCTATTTACTTATTGTATCTTAGATTTTTATTTGCTAGATTGTTTATTTTCTATTTTTAGGATTAGATTAGCACTCTTAACTTTGTGGTTTGGTTTGTCGTATGCTTAGACGATTAGGGTCGGAAGGTCTAATTCCGATCAACTTAGAGATTGAGCGAACCTTTCACCGTCGGAGAGCAGTACAGTGAATGATGGAAGATCAAGCTGCATCCGAGGTGAATATAAGAAGTCGACCTCTGCGGGACTACGTAGCTCCTAGCGCTAGATGATTCAAGCCGAGCATAGCTGGACCGTCTATTTCGACAAATAACTTTGAGCTGAAGCCGACACTTATACATATGGTCCAGCAGAGCCAATTCGGGGGAGCTGCGACTGAAGACCTGAACCGGCATCTTGAGGCTTTTCTCACAATCTGCTCGACAATGAAACTGAATGGAGTCCCTTCTGATGTGATCCGCCTGAGCCTATTCCCGTTTTCACTGCAGGATAAGGCTAAGGCTTGACTTCACTCTCTACCCTCTGGCAACATCACCACATGGGAGCAGTGTGAGCAGCAGTTTCTGAATAAATACTTCCCACCAAGTAAGACTGCTCACATGAGCCATCTTATCACAAGCTTTCGCCAAAAGGAGGGGGAGTCCTTATTCGAAGCATGGGATCGCTACAAGGGGCTACTTTATCAATGCCCCCACCACAAACTCGAGAGGTGGCTGGTGATCCACATTTTCTATAATGGGATCACTTACACCACAAAGATGTCCCTAGATTCTGTCGCAGGAGGAGCACTAATGAACAAGACCATAGAGGAGGCAGAAGAGCTTATCGAAGAGGTGGCACAAAACCGCCATCAATGGGCTTCCGAACGTGGTCAACCCACGCCTGCAGCAGGACGATACACTGTCAACTCCATGGACCACCTTTCGGCAAGGATGGATGCGCTCAGTAGATGGTTTGAATCTTTGAATCCTTCATATGCATGGGCGACCATTGATTTTGGAGAAGGAGCGGCAGCATATCGTGAGGACCACTATGGAGGGCAGGGGACCTCAGACGAAAAGATTGAGCACTGTGACGCGATTGGGAACTATGATCAAAGGCCCCACAACCCATACTCTAATACCTACAATCTTGGATGGAGGAGTCACCCGAATTTCTCCTACAAAAATAGCTCGGGAAACCCCCAACCATCCGGAGGGTATGAGCAACAACAGGGCAATGGGTAGCGACCACAGAAGTCCAGACTAGAACTGATGATGGAAGACTTCATCGCTACCCAAACTAAGGCCAATGAGGAATTTCGTCACCAACATCAGAAGTCTGAAGAAGCACTGAGAGACTTGAAGGCCACCGTTGACAGCCTTACAAGTCATACTCAGATGTTGGAGACACAAGTGGCCCAAATAGCTCAATCCATGTCACAATCTGTGAAGAACTCTCCGGCGAGTCAAGGAAAAGAGGAAGGAGTGAGGCAGAGTAGCCAATTCGCCAAGGGGTCTGCAGCCATGATTTCCACCCTACCTGACTAAGCTGACTTTGAAGAGAAGATCCCAATATTGCTTGAGGACCCTGGTGAATTTGTTATTCCCTGCTCGATTTATGGGGAGAGCTTCGATGAAGCACTATGCGACTTGGGGTCATCAGTCAGTGTGATGCCTTACGCATATTTTCTAAAAATGGGACTGAACGGGCTCCAACCAGCGAATCTTGGTATTCGTATGGGGGATGATTTAGTAAAGGAGCCTGTTGGCCTGCTACCACACGTTCCTGTGATGATTGAGGATTTCGTGATACCCACGGACTTCATCATACTGGATACAGGACCAAATCCCCAGAATCCCATCATTCTGGGAAGGCTTTTTCTAGCAACCGCAGGGGCATGCATAGATGTGAAGGCACATCAGATCTCCCTGGAGGTAGATGGGGAGATCATCCTATTTAGACTTTCGAAGCACAGAGCTCCCTACTTTGACGGCTTCACGATTAGCAGAATGAAGCTGGAACCTCCAGATCAAGATCTCGAGATGGATGAATAGAGGTTCACTGAACCACCAGAGTCGAGTTGATAGTAGAGTGCGGTCGAGCTAGACGACCTTAAACAAAACGCTTCTTGGGAGGCAACCCAAGTTTAGTTTTAGATTTCCCTTTTTGATTGCATTGCATACATTTGTTTGATTTTAGTTTTGATTTCCATCACATTTAGAGTTAGAAATAGAAAAAAACTTTGCTAGGCAAAAATGAGACCCATATTAGCCTACACGGCGAAGTGTATGAGAAAATTTGGGCCATGGTGCATGAATGGGCGAAAAATGGGGACACACGGCCTGGCCGTGTGTTTTCCCACGGCCGTGTGTTTTCACACGGCTGTGGCGCACGAGGTTAAAAGGGGTGAGCCGTGTGTTTTCACCCCATTTGCATCGTGTGCTTCAAAAGTTCTTGCCCTAGCCGTGTGATTTCGTTTTCCCCTTCCTCTAGAAGCATTTCTAACCTCTAAAGAAGCCAAAAGAAGCAAAGATGAGGAGGACCAAGACCATAGCACCCCGATCCGGTGCCTCGGAGCGATGAACAAGGAGAGCCGACGCCCCTCAAACTTCGGAGGAGGGTAACGCCCTACCCACTCTACTTTTTCACAATAATGACCATAGAGATAGATACAATATGCTCTCTACTCGTAAACTCACTGCTACTAGGTATTTAGATGAGGATTTGTTAGAATCTTTAGGGTTGTTAGGTGATATGCAAAACCTATTTGCAAAAATGGGGTGGGATGAGATTATGGGAATAAGGCACCTAACCTACCCTAGGATAGTTTTGGAATTTTTGAGCTCTTTAGAGGTGGAAGTTTTAACGGGTAGAGAGAGCGAGGAGGGTAGGATAACTTTTAGGCTTTTTAATATTGAGCATGAGTGGACCCTTCACCAATAGAATTCATGCTTTGTCTTACCAAGTGGGGGAGAGAGAAGAACCCCTATTGGGTTCAACTCTCGGGAATGTTGGACCGACTTGACGGGGGAGCACGCTTATGACTCTTCTAGGGCCAAAGAGTCACGCCTCCAAAACTCCGTCTTTCGATACCTTCACCGCGTCATGGCCAGTACTATATTTGGTCGTGGGGAGAGTGACGGTGTAGTTTGAGCTAGCGAGCTGCTTTGCCTATGGGATATGCTACAAGAAAGGAGTAGCATCGATGTAGGATCCCACTTCATCAGACACTTAGTGAAGATGGGCAAAGTAGCATGCGGAGAGATCAATGTGGGAGGCCTACTTATCCACATTTGCTATAGGATGGGGTATGATTACACAGCATTGGAGAGTATAGAGGGGAGCCCTAGGATCGACCTAGGAGTATGCATGGCCATGAAGATGATTGTAAGAGAAGGAGACTCCTTATTCTATGTAAGGAAAAATCTTACGACCCTTAGGCTCCCCGACCCGGATCGTACCACCATCGCTATATGCGCCAACTGGCGCTTAGACCTAATAGTGGAGTCCCCTCCACATGAGGGACCATCCACATCAGTGCCCATCTTTCCACCTTTGTATCACTCTCCCTCTAGTCCAGACATGCATAGGAGCCCACCTAGTCCACGCCGACATAAGCCTACGCCTGCACCACCACCTTTTTCTACTTTTGAGCAGGATGCAGGTACGTCGGCCTATGATTTCTCTCGAATGATTTGTCCGTCGCGCCTCAGAGCATTTACAGCGGCGGCGGAGCGAGGCGGCGATGGGAGAAGGGATTCCAATGGGATGAGGAGTTTTACGATGAGGCTCGCATATACTTCCAGGAAAAGGCTGCTCGTCGCCAGGATGAGGTCGCCTACCGCAGGGAGATGCGGCAGCATATGCATGCCCAGCAGGCGCAGTGGGCTAGGGAGGAGGAGCACCGAGTAGTCGCTGCATCCACCAGCTCCCAGATCAACCACATGTATATGTGGCATCAGCGGCTCAGCAGCAGGTTCTCCCAGGATCCAGAGATGCCCAGACTTCCAGACTTTCCACCTCGTCCACCATATTAGAGGTATATTTTTATTTAAGTCTGGGGGGAGACCCCAAGATTTATTTTGTTTTGTTTCCTAGCAGTAATTTTTTTTTCTGGTATTTTCATTCATTTGTTCATGCATGCATGAGTTGTTGAGTTTCTTTCAGTACTTAATTTTTGGTGTCTGTAAAGCTACCTCAGTAGTATTTTTTGAGAGTTGCTTGCATGAGTTGTTCCCATAGGTAGCTTAAATCCATTTATCTTGTGGTATTTTATTTTATTCGCTCTATTGAATGTTCTAGACTTACACTAGTTAGTTTTATTTTTGCACTTACACATGTTGAACAGTAGTCTAGTACTTTGGAATCCATAGGTGACTCTAGGTTTAGCATTTTAGTTACTGGAGATGCTCGGATTGTGTAAGCCCATTCGGAAAAATTAAAATCCCTATAAGCCGAAAAAAAATATAAAAGAAAAAAAAAGAGAAAAAGAAATGAGAAAAAAAAAGAGAGAGAAGAAAAAAAAGGAGATTATGAGGGATAAAAAAAACAGTTGTCGTGGGTGAAAATGGCTAGGTGCCCCTTTGAGACCGAGTTAGGTTACTGGGGAAACACCTATCAATTTCTCTCAATACCAAGCACGCCTTTGAGACTTTATGCTAGATCTAGGGAACGACCCTCGCTTTGGGCAGGTAAGTGCCTAAGAGCCGGAAACCTTAGGAAAGCTATGGGGTGACGACTTAACTCACCATGGAACGGGCATCCCCTAAGAATGGTTCGCCTAGCACGAGCACGAGGAGCTAACTTAGTGAATTTTTAGCACATATCTGTTTTACTTTGATTGCAAATACCACCTGATAAATTTAGTTAGCATGCTAATTATGGAACAATATCCTTTTAAAATTTTATGGCACTGAGGTTTGCTTGAGAACAAGCAAAGATTTAAGTCTGGGGGAAGTGATGTGAGCAAAACATATAGAGTTTTAGGAGTAGTTTTCGCTCACATCTTGTTACATTTTGTGTTAGTTTCATGCATATGTTACTCTATTCTTGCATGCATTGCCTATTTTCTAGTTCGGAGGTCTGCTCGTTGTACTTTTGTGTGCAGGTTAGCTTTTTTGGTGAAAAAGACGCATTTTCGGAGCAAAAGAAGGACTTTTGCAGCTAGACGCAAAGTGGGACATGGCCAGGGCATGTGGATTCACACGACCATATCCAATGGGCGAAGATCAGCACCCCAGGGCCACACACGGCTTGGTCGTGTGGAAACACACGGCCGTGTGGTGGCCTGAGGGATTTGTGCGACTAGGGCTTTTTTTGGATTTTGCAGCGGTTTGAGGCGATGTCTATATAAGGATGGCTCCGCCCAAACCCTAGGGAGGAGGCACGACGGCTAGGACGGCACGCCAAAGCCCTAAAAAGCTTCGGTAACTCGTAGCGGGGAGGAGGAACGCCGCCAGAGGTCCACAACTTGCAATACAACGCCGGAGAGAAGATCATGAAGCATCGTATATCTCTATTTCTGCGCTCTATTTCTATTGTATTCGAACTTAAACATGTTTTGTGATTCTTCCTTCATGTTTATGGAATAGTACTTTCGATTCTAGGATTAGGGAGTAGCTTGTGTACATAAACAATGTTGGTTCATATTAAATTCTGGCCAATAGTTTGATTTGGCGATTGGTAGTTGCTCTCTATTATATCTACGTGTGTTTGGCTTTCTTTTCGCTATGCTTAGGTGATACGTGGTGGTGACAACCCTCGCAATCTAGAATTTAAGAGGTTTGATCCAAGGAACCTAGGGGTAAACCTGACCTCCCGTAACTGCGGGGAGAAGGGAGCAGTGGAATCAGAAACGGTCCACCGCAAGGATTGATTTGACATCCTTGTACCCTCTATCCCGTCCTTTTGGGCGAAGATAGCTCCCGGTGAATGCAGCGACTCTGCGGGAGAGTGTATGATGTCCCTTCCCCAAAACTGTAGGTAGACATTTAGACGACACCAATTGACAACATTGTTCTGTGGTACACAAACGAAACCGAAGTCCTAGAATTGTCTTTTAAGACCCCGACACACTCTTTTCCTCCTCCGTGTGACACCGTACAAAGTAGGGTCCACCGATAGTCCTCACCAACCGACTCTCTCAGAGATTACGTCCGAACAATCGCAATCACTTAGTGTATTGGTATTCAAATCCCAATCCCTGTGGGATCGATAAATCTTTATTACTTGATGACATTTTGTTGGTGCAGTAGGCACCTAAGTCGAACCTGAGTTTTGATTATAGCAAACGATACAAAGTTAAGATCATATCGTTATCTCACGAACTGAATCGAGTGTGCAGAAGATTGCTATAGCTGGAGCTGAAGGCTAGCGACACCCGGAAGAAGCCGCGGTGGTCGGGAGACACTCGAGTGACTTCGGAGGAAGCCGAAGGAATCGAGTGGAAGGCCGAAAGCAAAAGCGACACGTAAGTATCGAGGTAAGCTCGTGTGTGCGAGCGTAAGTGAGGTCGTATCCTCTTTACGGGGATGATCTTAAGCGTAGATCCGACCAAAGACATCTTATAGATGGTCTAGGTCGAGATCGGATGGTCGACGACCATCGAAATTATGTTTTTGTTGAGCTAACTTTGACCTGCAGCAAGCATCGTCATTGCCCGGCTTGGAGGACTCATTGTCAGACATGCGTCGGTATCAAAGTCGACTACTAATCGCCATCGGATCGATGATGGCCATCACGGATGGTCAATGATCAAATTCGAGGAGTCAAGGCTTATCACCCCATTTTGAGGAGTTTGGTGCTCAATTTTGATTGGCTAGGGTTCCTCTCGAAAAGGGGCTCAAAGGCTATAAAAGGAGGGCCAAACCTAGGGTTTCTTCATCAATTCTAAGTGCTCAAAAGCTTCCGCAACACTGCGACTCTCCGACGACTCTATGACAACGAAGTGCTGCCAACAACCCTAGCTTAAGGTCTTTCTTTTTAGTTGTTGGTATAATCCTTGTTATTGTTTTCAATATTGCAATTCTCTTACTCGAGGTTTTTCTATCATTGCATTTTACTTTAATAGAAGAGAGGGTTTGTCTCTCTATCGTTTTCTTCGAAAGTTTTTGTAATCGTCAAACTCCTACCTCCAACGAGGAGGAGTGTTTTAGTGAATTGCCCTCTGTACACGGTCTAGGACTGTTAGGGCCTTGGAGTAGTAGCCGAAGGCTACGAACCAAGTAAAAAATAAACTTGTCTCTTTGTTTCATTTATCTTTCCGCTGCACTTAATTGTTTTGATACGAACTCGAAAAAGAAAAAGTTTTTATCGCTATTCACCCCCCCCTCTAGCGAACCGCATCGATCCAACAATTGGTATCAGAGCCAGGGGTTGCTAAGATTTGGTGAAACCACCAATCTAGCCATTTTTACAGATTTATTTTTTCTTTTAATTCTGTTTTGTTTGTTTTTAGGATTTATTTCGCTTTGTTAAGTTTTCTCCCACACTACTAATCCAAGACGCGAGTCTTGGTACTTGTTTTTGTGTTTTTGTCGTTGCTAGTTTCTTCGTCGTCGTCTCCTTGTGTCTTTTGTTCTAATGGCCCGTCTCGAGGATTTTAGCACCGTCCGACCTCCGTTTTACAACGGAGATGACTTCCGTTATTGGAAGGGTCGGATGTAATGCTTCCTAAAAACCCAAATAGAGATGTGGATTGTGATCCAAACCGGGTTCACCCTTCCTACTAATGAAGAAGGTGAATCCTTGGATTATAATCAATGGACCATTGCGACAAAATGACAAGTCGAAACCGACGCCAAGGCAACACAAATCCTCCAATGCGGCCTATCCAAAGAGGAGCTAAATCGCGTCGGCCCCTTCATAAGCGCAAAAGATCTTTGGACAAAACTAGTGGAGCTACACGAAGGGACCGATGAAGCCAAGGTATGTAAGCGCGACCTCTTATTCAATAAATTATATAATCTAAAAATGCAGGAACACGAGTCCGCGATGCAACTCCACGCCCGTATCCAAGACATAGTCAACAACCTACACGCAATCGGGCAAAAGGTCGAAAACCGCGACCTTATAAGGTATGTTCTAAACTCTTTTCCGAGGACTACCTTGTGGGCATCCATGGTCGATGCCTACAAGGTCTCCAAGGACCTTTCTAAACTTAGATTAGATGAACTCTTTTCGGATTTTGAATTACGTGAGCAGTCCAACTCGGAACCCGAGAGGGGTATAGCCTTGTTTGCAGGTTCAAAGAAGAAGAAAATCGCAAGCAAGCCACCACCAACCGAGGAGAAAGACGAGTCCGAAGAAGAAGTTGACCCGGAGTTGACTGCCGAACTAATGAACCTAGCTCGAAGGATAGCCAAGGGATGAAAGCGAACCACGACTCGACCCAACCAAGGTAAGCCTAAAAGTTCTAATATTAGGTGTTATGAGTGTAACAGGTTTGGACATATAAAGTCCGAGTGCCCCAAGCTCAACCACCAAGCACCTAAGCACAAGAAGGCCCTCAACGCGACATGGGAAGAAGCGTCATCCGAAGAAGACGAAGACCACGTCTTCATGGCGAAATCGATTGAGTCAGACACGGAGACCGAACCTGAACTTGAGTCAGAACCTGAGGATGACTCGGACTACGAAGCTACCTTCAAGTCAAGCCACGGATACGCATCCGGTTCAAAAGATACCCTTAAGGTGAGTCGTGCTTTATTTAATACTTTACATAATATGGTTAGGTTTTTGTCTAGGAAGTTAGCTAAGTTCGAGTCCAAGGTCGAGACCCTGGTTGAGGAAGTTAAACTCCTCAAACACGAGGTCTCCCTAACCTCTTCGACTAGTCGAGTTCAAGAGAAGGACTCAACTCGGGTTGAAAAACTCGAAGTTGAGAACTCTCTCTTGAAAAGTCAAATCGAAGATCTTAGGAACACGTTGGAAAGGTTCACTTCGGGATCCAAAGGACTTGACCTCCTACTTGGATCTCAAAGGGCCGTGTACAACAAGGCTGGACTAGGGTTTAACTCAAACACGACTAATAGGTCGTATATGTCGATTGTAAGTCGACATAGGAAACATGTACAAGCATGGGTCCCTAAGAGCTTTTTGATTTCAACTCTAGGATCCAACCCGTACTGGGTTCCCAAGGACTAAATCCACTATGTGGATAGACCGAACCGATTCAACGGTCTAGGGGGAGCCAGTACAAAACATGTTTGTGCTTTAACTTAGAAATTGCATGTTTTAACTTAGAAAGTTTGTGCTTTAACTTAGAAATTGCATGCTTTAACTTAGAAAGTTTGTGCTTTAAAACTTGTGAACTCTCATTCAGAACACGTACATAACCAACTAAAATCCTTCGAAAAGATTGAGCCTCGGGGAGCCTCTTTTCAAATAACTAGCTAAAATCCTTCGAAAAGATTGAGCCTCGGGGAGCCTCTTTTCAAAAATTAACCAGTTAGACTAGGAAACAATCTTAGGTGAGTCAAGTCATCATTTTCTTGAACATGCCTTTGTCTAAGGAAGTGGTCGATGATCCGATAAAAGAAGGCCCCTGTGCCTCACCACGACCTGGAAGCCATGATCTTGAAAAGATAAACTTGACAAGCCTAGGGTCAAATCCAAATCTAACATAAAATTACTTGAACCTAAATCCACTTAATCAACTTAATTGGAAGTCATTTCACAAAAAAAACACATAAGTATAACATGCTTGATCATATAGACACAGGTGAGATGACCTAGGTTTAACAACTTACAACCAATTTTTTTTTTTTAAAAAAAATCTAACATCCAATCCAACCACCTTGTGTGTAGGATCAATGGATGTTGGACAGCGGTTGCTCCCGACACATGACCGGGGATCAACTCAAATTCACGAAGCTTCGATTCAAACGACAAGGATCGATAGCCTTTGGGAATAACGGCAAGCTCAAAATCATCGGATCAGGTGATATCGAGCTTAACTCAAATTTTATTATTAAAAATGTATTACTTGTAGAGAATTTTGAATATAACCTGCTTAGCGTAAGCCAATTATGTGACAATAACTATAAGGTCATATTTTTAGAAAATGAATGTGTAATTAAAACAAATAAAACAGCTAAAATAATACTCAAAGGAACTAGGACAAATAACATTTATACAATTAACTTAATCAATTCCTCAGCCAAATATCTTATGACACAGGAAGAGGAATCATGGTTGTGGCACCGACGACTTCACCCAAGACTCATCCACAAGATGAGTCGAGTGGCTTAGTCGAGGCTTACCCAACCTCAACAACTTGGTTAATAAAATCAGAATGCTTGTCAACAAGGAAAACAACCTAGGACACAACACAAGTTAACTAACCAGAACGAACCTCAAGTGTACTTGAGTCACGCATATGGATCTATTCGATTCACATGGAGCCAAGTCACTCAATAGAAGTCAATATTGCTTAGTCATAATTGATGACTACTCCAGGTTTACCTGGGTTAGGTTCATCAAACATAAAAATGATACCCTATATCAATTAATCAATCTATTCAAATTAATCGAGAATCAAAAAAACCTTAAGGTTAAAAGACTTAGAAGCGATCATGGTGGTGAATTCGAAAATCAAAGGTTCACCGACTTCTGTAACCTAAACGGATACCACCATGAATTCTTTTTCCTTAGGACCCCTCAACAAAATGGCCTAGTGGAGCGGAAAAATCGAACTCTACAAGAAGCCGCTAGGACCATGTTGAACGAATACGACCTACCCGATAGGTTTTAGCGGTGAGCTAGCACGGAATAGGATCCTTATGGTAAAGAGGCACCTTAAGACCTCGTACGAGATTTATCACGATAAAATACCTAACATCAAGTACTTTAGGGTATTTGGGTGTAAGGTACATATCCTAAACACTAAGAATTACCTAGGGAAATTTACATCCAAAATCACGACCGGAATCTTTCTAGGATACTCGACTACAAGTCGAGCTTATAGAGTATATAACCACGACACCCTTAGAGTCGAAGAGACTATCAATGTAGTGTTCGATGAAGTGCCCGAACCTACAAAACCCTTAATGACCCCAAGTGTTGAGCCCACTGATACCAAACTCGTCTCCGACCCTGAGATCGAGTCTAATCCACATCAACCAACTTCTCTTGTCGACCAAGTGACAAGTGATCTGAGTCAACTAGTGTTCAACCAAGTCACCCCATTGATCAAGCATTAGGTGACACAAACCCAACCCAATCTAGGATTCAGACTAACCACCCTATCGATCAATTGATAGGAGATCCTAATCTAGGAGTTCGGACTAGAGCATCCTATAGGAACCTTAGTCAAATTTCCTTAATTTCAAAGATAGAACCCAAATCAATTGAACAAGCTCTCCTTGATCCCAATTGGATTATTGCAATGCAAGAAGAGCTAGCTCAATTTACTAGGAACGAAGTGTGGGAATTAGTACCACCACCTAAAGATAAAACGATAATTGGAACAAGGTGGGTGTTTCGAAATAAGCTTGATGATAAAGGTGAAGTAGTTAGAAACAAGGCTAGGTTAGTCGCCAAAGGGTTTAGTCAAGTCGAAGGCTTAGATTACGATGAAACCTATGCCCCAGTAGCTAGACTCGAATCCATTCGAATGTTGCTAGCTTATGCCGCACATCGAGGATTTAAGCTGTTTCAAATGGATGTTAAGTTAGCATTCCTAAATGGATACATTAAAGAAGAAGTTTATGTTAGCCAACCCCCCGGATTCGAAAATCTAGATAAACCCGACCATGTTCTAAAACTTAAGAAAGCTCTCTATGGACTTAAACAAGCTCCTCGAGCTTGGTACGAGAGACTTTCAATCCATCTTAAGTCAAAAGGGTTTAACCAAGGCTTAGTTGACCCAACTCTCTTCGTAAAAACCTTAGGTAAAGAAATATTCATAGCTCAAATTTACGTAAACGATATAATTTTTGGAACCTCTAACCCAGCCTTACTAAACGAGTTTGTTTCACTCATGGAAAGTGAGTTCGAAATGAACTTGGTAGGCGAGTTAAGTTTCTTTTTAGGTCTACAAATTAAACAAACTAAGGATGGTATATACCTATATCAACAAAAATACACTAAGGAGTTAATTAAAAGATTTGGAATGCAAGACGCTAAGATAATAAACACCCCAATGGCGATAAATGTTAACATAGGAGAAGACCTAGAAAGTAAGTCCATTGACTTAAAGTACTATAGGAGCGCAATAGGAAGTCTCCTATACTTAACTGCGAGTCAACTTGACATCCTATTCGCAGTAAGTATGTGTGCCAGGTTTTAAACCTGTGCTAAGGAGTCTCACCTAACCCTAGTTAAGCGTATCCTTAGATATCTAAAGGGTACACTTAATGTTGGTATTTGGTATCCTAGATCTACCTAGTTCGAACTAATCGGCTACTCCGATTCGGACTATGCCGGTAGTAAGCTTGATAGAAAGAGCATGAGTGGTTGTTGTCAACTTCTCGGCTCGAGTCTAGTGAGTTGGTGCAGTAGGAAACAACACTGTGTTGCTTTATCTACCACCGAAGCCGAATACATCGCGATGGGTGAGTGTGTCACGCAGCTTCTTTGGATGAAGCACACTCTCCGCGACTTTAAGTTAGACTTTACGAATACTAAACTTCACGTAGATAACATTAGTTCAATTAATCTTACAAAGAATCCGATATGTCACTCTAGGACCAAACATATAGAGGTCAAACACCATTTCATTCGAGAACATGTGGCCAACGGAGCCATACAACTCGAATACGTCGAATCGAAGTCTAACTTAGCAGACCTATTTACTAAACCCCTACCCGAAGCCGAATTTAGTCTATTAAGACGAAAATTGGGCATGTGCGTAATAGAATAGGTACTTGCAAATTATATGTTATTACTACTATTTCTTTAATTTCATTTTTATGGAACTAGCATAAGACATACCTTAGATATCATGCACCTATAGATTTAAGGAGCCAATACATCTCACAACACATAGGACTAATGTGTTTGTGTACTTAGCCACGTAGATGGGCGTGAGATGTTAGGACCTTACTCCTGGTTCCAGATGTAGAGCTAGTGCATCGCTATGAACCACGGAGTATAATCATACATACTAATCGACTCTGACCAGGATTGGTTGATCTTTTATATCAATCAAGCCAAATATGAGTCGAACATTTTATAGATGAACTTATTTTCAGTATATTATTTTCAAAATAATATGGAACATGCTTGGACTTTAAAATTAAAACTTATTTTTTATTTCACACACACCCTCACTCTTTTCGATATATGACAAAAGGGGGAGAAAAAAGGCTAAAGTTAAGGGATCAATTTTTTTTATGGCCAAGGCTTACTTAACCTTAAGTTAACAAAACAAGTTAAGGGAGTTCTTAACTTAAACACATTTAGTTAACTTGTTTTCGTTAACAATACAAAAAAATAATTTACTTAACTCTTAGTTAACTTGTTAACAAAAAGTAATTTACTTAACTTTAAGTTAACTTGTTAACAAAATGGAAGTAAAGGCCAAGGTTAAGAAATCAATTTTTTGATTTCTTAACTTAAAACTTATTTTAAACACTATGGCCAATATTAAGTAATTTCGGTCACTCAATTTTTTTTAGTAGCAAATATCAAGGGGGAGAGTTAAAACCCTTTCTCAAGTACTCACCCTCGGTCAAGGGGGAGGTTTCCTCAAGGGGGAGCACTTGAAAAAGAGTTTTTATATACTCCTGCACATTCATGCATATCTCTCACTCAGTTTACTTAATGCATTTAATTTATTATACTTAACTTTGTATGTGGGTTTGCCATAAATCAAAAAGGGGGAGATTGTTGGTGCAGTAGGCACCTAAGTCGAACCTGAGTTTTGATTATAGCAAACGATACAAAGTTAAGATCATATCGTTATCTCACGAGCTGAATTGAGTGTGCAGAAGATTGCTATAGCTGGAGCTGAAGGCTAGCGACACCCGGAAGAAGCCGCGGTGGTCGGGCGACACTCGAGTGACTTCGGAGGAAGCCGAAGGAATCGAGTGGAAGGCCGAAAGCAAAAGCGACACGTAAGTATCGAGGTAAGCTCGTGTGTGCGAGCGTAAGTGAGGTCGTATCCTCTTTACGGGGATGATCTTAAGCGTAGATCCGACCAAAGACATCTTATAGATGGTCTAGGTCGAGATCGGATGGTCGACGACCATCGAAATTATGTTTTTGTTGAGCTAACTTTGACCTGCAGCAAGCATCAGTCGACTGCCAGCTTGGAGGACTCGACTGCCGTCAGACGATCGCTGGCCGGTCAAGTCGATCGATGCCGCCATCGACTAATGATGGTCAATGATCAGATTCGAGGAGTCAAGTCTTATCACCCCATTTTGAGGAGTTTGGTGCTCAATTTTGATTGGCTAGGGTTCCTCTCGAAAAGGGGCTCAAAGGCTATAAAAAGAGGGCCAAACCTAGGGTTTCTTCATCAATTCTAAGTGCTCAAAAGCTTCCGCAACGCTGCGACTCTCCGACAACGCCAACTCAGCGATATACATCGTGAGATTGAGAGTCGATGTAATGCGTGGCATCATGGCTTAAATTCTTTTCCTAGGACCACCTTGTTGGCATCCATGGTTGATGCCTACAAGGTATCTAGAGATCTATCTAAGATTAGGTTAGATGAACTTTTTCAGAATTTAAATTAGACGAACAGTCTAACACTGTCCCAACCGAGATTTAACACCCGTAAAATTCCTAACAATTTTATAAAAAATTGTTGCATGATTATAATGGGCTTTTATGTGGGCTCTTTCAAAAATAAAATAGAATAGAGCCTAAAAGGATGCATGTCCAAGGTTCGAACCCCGAACCTCCAAACAGGTAGCTAAACCTTAGGATGCATGTGATAACCAGAAGCCCAGCAGGGGTGTGCTGTTAGAAGGGTAAGGGAAAGGATAGATAAGGGTAGGGGAGGTGAATGGACACATTCACTTAGAATAAATAGGAGTAAGTGAGGAGGGAAGAGGACAAAGAGTCATTTTCTTCTTCCATCTCCTTCCTCCACCGAAACCACTCCTCTCCTTCTTCCATTTTCGAAAGCTCAAGGAGAAAAAGGAGGCCTTGTCTTGGCACCAAGAGTATATTTCTTATAGTAAACCAAGCGAGAGGATCTAAGTAATCCCCTCACCAGCAGTACAAGTTGCGTCGAGTGTTTGATTTCTTAAAACCTCCCTTAGAGGTTTCGGCCATGTCAAAGAACTAGGGTTAGGAAGAAATTCCAAGCCCCTCTATGGTTGCTAAAAATCCCCCATGTTAGGTAGTATGTGATGGTATTGGTTACCATCCTTAAAACATGCTTATGTTTACTAATGATCTTCCGTGCCATGATATATATATATATATATAGTTAGACTTTGTGTTAGTATGTTTGAGTGTTTGATTTCTTAAAACCTCCCTTAGAGGTTTCGGCCATGTCCAAGAACTAGGGTAAGGAAGAAATTCCAAGCCCCTCTATGGTTGCTAAGAATCCCCCATGTTAGGTAGTATGTGATGGTATTGGTTACCATCCTTAAAACATGCTTATGCTTACTAATGATCTTCCATGTCATGATGTATATATATATGATGTTGACATGATGATAGTTAGACTTTGTGTTAGTATGTTTGAGTGTTTGATTTCTTAAAAACCTCCCTTAGAAGTTTCGGCCATGTCTAAGAACTAGGGTTAGGAAGAAATTCCAAGCCCCTCTATGGTTGCTAAGAATCCCCCATGTTAGGTAGTATGTGATGGTATTGGTTACCATCCTTAAAACATGCTTATGCTTACTAATGATCTTCCATGCCATGATGTATATATATATGATGTTGACATAATGATAGTTAGACTTTGTGTTAGTATGTTTGAATGTTTGATTTCTTAAAAACCTCCCTTAGAAGTTTCGGTCATGTCCAAGAACTAGGGTTAGGAAGAAATTCCAAGCCCCTCTATGGTTGCTAAAAAATCCTTCATGTTAGGTAGTATGTGATGGTATTGGATACCATCCTTAAAACATACTTATGTTTACTAATGATCTTCCATGCCATGCTATATATATACATGACGTTGACATGATCATAGTTAGACTTTATGATAGCATGATTTGTTTATGCCACTACCTTATGTCCATGTTAATTGTACTAATATATGCTTATGTTATGCTCATTGCGTCATGATGTACACAGTTATGTTTCATGTCCACTAGGGCACACCTACGTTATGCATGGCTTACGTATGTATGATGAAATGCCTAAGAGACGCTTCCCTATGAATGGGGACTAAGAGCACTCTTTATGTTATGACAAGGAACATGATATGCTATTTTACTTTTGTATGGCTTGTACCGGACCCTAGCAAGGTCCATGGGATGGGCTCCTACGTGCCCCTAGGTCGAAGGTCATAGTACGGACCTAGTACGGGATGGGCTCCTAAGTTGCCCTAGGTCGACGGTCGTAGTACGGGCATAGTACCATAGTAGGTTCGGGATTAGCTACCTCGGATCTATTTAGGGATGTGCACAAAATGATGTATGTGGTACAATGCTGGGCCCTCATGTTGAGATTTATATTTAAGTACCTGTAAAATATATGTTTTCAAAGAACATCTTGCATATACCCATTTCATGTCTATGTGATTATCATATTTTTATGAATTCTAGTCCTATGTTCCTAAATGACCATGTCACGACTTTTATATGAATGATATGCCTATATGTTGTCTAGATGAACATGTCACTATTTTTATGAATTCTAGTCCTATGTTCCTAAATGACCATGTCACGACTTTTATATGAATGCTATGCCTATATGTTGTCTAGATGAACATGTCACTATTTTTATGAATTCTAGTCCTATGTTCCTAAATGACCATGTCACGACTTTTATATGAATGCTATGCCTATATGTTGTCTAGATGAACATGTCACTACTCTATGTCTAATCCCTGATGTATGGCTTTTGTGAGTAGAAAAGGATCTTACTAAGCCTATGTGCTTACAGTTTCATGTTTCCCTTGTACTGTAGAAAAGGGTAAAGAATGACTAAACTAAAGGGAGCAGTAGGAGGGGCAAAGTGTGTGTGGCAGTGGCATAGTGGAAGAGATCTATTTTATGTTCCAAGACTTATGCATGTTCTAAAGTTTTGCATGTTAATTGTTAAGAGTTGATCACTACTTGATGTTTTGATGGTTGCTACTTGGTGTTAACTTAGACTTGTTTTGAGGGTTTATACTTGATGTGAAACTATACTCATTTTGTTTTATGAAACCTTGGCATGTTAAGCACTTGATTTAGTTAAAGAATTGCTAAGAACCTTCTTATCCTGATTGAATTGTTAGGTGATAGAGAACTATGTACCTAGATGATACTTTGAATTTCTAATTGATGTCCATGTACTCTATACTTGTATTTAGGCTCTTATAACTCCATCATGTTGATTATCATGGACTTGAACCAAGTAGTGTCTTTTATGAAATGATTATGCATGCTTAGTAGTCCATCTCCTACTCATAGTATACTATAAGTTGCAGTTAAAAGAACATGTAAAGTATGGCAGAAAGAAAAGCTTTAACCAATTATACCCATGCATGTTAAGCATACTCCCCTGAGGTAAATGTTCACCTGTTACATAGTTAAGAATGTAGAGATATTTGCATGGTTGAAGGTAAATGCATGTTCCATTTTTTTTAAGTTTAAATTCTTCCGCTGTATATGCACGCATGTATGTTTCCGTCGCGCCGCCCTTCCTCCCCCTCTAGATTACGAGAAGGGCGGGCATGACAGGTTGGTATCAGAGCAGGTCTGCCTTTCCACTACACACACATTAAACTCCTATCCTGCCGCTCCAAGTAAGAAATTATATGCCTACTCTACTTCTTTTATGTATGATAAGAAATGCTTTTAGTTTAAATATTCATGAATATATGTATGATAATCTTATGCTAGCCTTATATAATATATGAAGATAAGCATGGCTGGAAGATGCAGTAATAGAGTCGATGGGACAGTACCCCCACCTGATCTTATGCATGTGGTTACTGAACTCCAGCGTCAAGTCACAGAGCATCAGCAAGTGATAAATTCTTTAATGAACCAGCAAGGAAACCCTACCGCCCCACCAGCAGGCCCTGA
The DNA here is from genome assembly GCA_025175895.1 of Wurfbainia villosa. Taxonomy (NCBI): domain Eukaryota; kingdom Viridiplantae; phylum Streptophyta; class Magnoliopsida; order Zingiberales; family Zingiberaceae; genus Wurfbainia; species Wurfbainia villosa. The sequence goes on along the minus strand of CM046007.1, from coordinate 42,356,787 downwards.
CCCGATAATTCGACAAGAAGCTTATCTAATCCAGTGGCAGAGGCTGAAGCCAAAAAATTTCTCTGGTACTGGTGAACCATGGGACACCCAGGCCTGGTTCAAGAATGTGGAAAGCATCGTAGAGCTACTGGATTGGCCCGAACATGAAAAGATTAAGTGCGCATCATTTTGCCTTTCGAGAGATGCCCTAATGTGGTGGGAAAGGGTTAAAGCAAAGAGGCAAGTGAATCAAATGAGATGGACGGACTTCAAATATGAATTTTTCGAAGAATTCTTCCATATGCAGGTGACAAACAAGCATTACGACGAGTTCACTGGGTTCCGGCAAGGTGACCTCTCAGTTAATGAAGCTGTGAAAAGATTCAACCGGCTCGCGCGCCTATGGCCAGAGTTGGTCAGTGTTGGGTTTCCGGCACCGCGGCGAGTGTGTGTTCGAACATGTTTCGTAAACATGTGCACAGCGGAAGAAATAAAAAAAATAAATCTAATTTATTACAACACACACATCACACGCATGCATAGTACAACATGTGTAGACATAACCGTAAATTTAAATTTTGCAATAAAAGGAAATTTAACTACGTATACCTTACGTCTCACGTGTAGCGGGAACGACATCAACCGGAACGATCCTCGCTAGAATCGTCTCTATCCGTGTCCACGCCGAGTATCTTCGAGATGACTTCACTAAGTCACAAGCCTCATCTTCGTACGGGTTACTAGCCTCATGTTGAAGATGATGTGATCGAGAGAAGATCACGATCCGAATCTAAATTCGGATCCAAAGACGAGTCCTCAAAACTCACTTCTCCGGAGAGGTATTCGTCAACCATTTGACGAATCCTTCGTCCTCCACCTATGAGGATTACCGGAGATCGAATCCCCGGTAAGTAAGGCACTGTCGGAGCTCCAAACATCGTCCAAACGACGCTCCGACGAGAAGGAAACAAGCTGTCCAGAAAACTGGACAGCTTTGGTGGAGACCTTGCGCCGGCCAAATAAGGAAAGCGACTTGCTCACCTTGTCACCGGAGCCAAGGAAGATCACCGGAGCTCCTCCGGCAGCAGCTCGACGCCGGCAATGGGAGAAGATGGCAGCATCTGGTCGCCGGTTGGAGGAGGTGGGCGGCGGCAACAATGTTGGCGCCGACTTGAAGGAGAGGAGGGAGAGGTTGGGCGGCAACTCTAGGTTAGGGCTTTTGGATTAGGGCTTAACAAACCCTTAAGCCCTCTTTTATAGAGAACTAATTCTCTTAATGGTTATTGGATCATAACCATAAGGCCCGTTAACCCGCTCCATTAATATAAGTTAAAATAAACCAAACCATGATGGTTTATTTTAAGTTAAAATGAACCGAACCAACTTTGGTTCATTCGTTTAAAATAAACCAAACCCTTTGGTTTATTCTCCTCCATTAGATTAGAACCAAACCATTTTGGTTCATCCATTATGTCTTCATAAGACACGGCCCATCCACGCTTCCATTGCGACTGAAACAATTTCATGCTCGCTTCTTGCTTGGTCCAACCAAACCTAGTTTCTCTCGGTCTGAGAATCTTATTCTCAAGCTCGTTTTAAATCCTTCAGATTATGCTCGTTGTGCGTGTGACCAAATAGGTTCTTGGTTTATGTTGGTCGTCTATAATTAACCATTAATTATAGAACGATCATGAGTGGCACCTAGTAGTACATCATGATCCCCAATTAACCAAAAAGATCAACGGTTGATCCAGAACTATTTCTGAAACCCTTCAGCAGCTCGAATGAATCGTGCCCCATTCCCTTCACTCATCTTATACCCACTTGGTTCAGGACAAGGTCTATAGTGTCAGTCCCCACTAGGCTGACTACGTCACACCTGGCCCAAGTATCATTTCCTCATCCTACGGATTCTAGTTACTGCACATGTATCGAAGAGTACCTTACTCTAAACATGTAATGCTTTGGCCAAAGACTTTAGTAACAATCCGAAGAGAGGCCATGGGTATACATCTCCTCGCAAGGAGTGGTGAATCCTTTATAGGCTATTCAAACACCTTCGATCACTTCGACTTATACCCAATCATCCCGGGTCCACATCTCCACAGAGATGCTTGCTTAAGATGTCAAAGCATAAGTCTTTATGATCAAGATGACTTGAATACTGCAAGTCAAAGGAACATCGCACTTAAGCTACAGTAAGAACTTCATTAACATATCTATATATGCAGAGAACCATATGAAGTCTTACGGCTGGTCACTCCAATGAACTAGTTATTATAACTAGCATCCACGATTAACTCCGGACATCACAATGTCTCCAGCCAGTGAGAATCAGCTACTTGGATACACCAAGGAGTATACCTCGTGCTAGTCTCGACAGAATTGATGGTGTCCAAATCCATCAATTCATCGACTAGGGATAATTCCGATACATCACAATTACACATGTAGAGATACTCACTAGTTGTGATCCAATCACAAATTCTCTCATGCTGTGAGTCGTATCGCGGACATTTAGTAAATGAGTTTAAGATCCAATCAAATACATGAAACCATGTATACTCAAATAGTGAATCTTCATTTATTATATAAATGGTTCATACATAAGGTGATTGCCTTAGGACATCTCTCATATATTACTAACAGATTCCCACTTGGCCTAATGCCAATCGCTACGGTATCCAATACCATAAGCTGTAACATGACCCTCAAACTTACTTTGAGGTAATGCCTTAGTCAAAGGATCCGCTAAGTTCCTTTCAGTGGGGATTTTCTCGATTTGTATTTCTTTCCTACTGATGATCTCTCTGATAAGATGATAGCGGCGAAGCATATGTTTGGATCGTTGATGAGACCTTGGCTCTTTAAACGTACAATTGCTCCATTGTTGTTATCGCGATGGGCCGGTATTGCTTCAACAATGGCCGGAATCACACCAAGTTCATGAACGAACTTCTTGATCCAAACCGCTTCCTTTGTTGCTTCCGAAGCTGCAATGTATTCTGCCTCAGTGGTAGAATCCGCTACAGTCTCTTGTTTGGAACTTTTCCAACTCACTGCGCCCCCATTCAAGGTGAACACGTATCGGTGAGACACGGAATCATCCTTGTCTACATGCGGAAGGCATCCGTATACCGCGTATCACCATGTCCCTTCTCCATATATTAGGAACACATCCTTAGTTCTTCTTAAGTACTTAGGATCATCTTATGACCATCAATGATCCATTCTGGATCGGTAGTATCTGCTCGTGACACTCAGGCATCACGATACATCGGGCCTCGTACATAACATAGCATACATGATAGATCCTATTGCGGATGCATAGGGAATCTTACTCATGCAAATCCTCTCGTCTTAAATGCGCGGACACATAGACTTGAAAGGTGTACCCCATGCACGATGGGTAGGATAACCTTTCTTGGATTCCGACATGCTAAACCTCTTTAGCACTCGGTCTATATACGTAGACTGTGAAAGACCAAGCAACCGTTTCAATCTACCTCTATAGATCTTAATCCCGAGTATGTAGGTTGCTTCTCCCAGGTCTTTCATGGAGAATATCTTGGATAACCAAACCTTAACTGACTGTAAGATTGAAATATTGTTTCCTATAAGTAATATGTCATCGACATACAATACTAGGAACACGACTGCACTCCCACTAACCTTCTTGTACACACAAGGTTCGTCTGGATTTTGTGAGAAATCAAACTTTTTGATCGTCTCATCAAAACGGATATTCCAGCTCCTGGATGCTTGCTTCAATCCATATATGGACCGTCGCAATTTGCATACCTTGGTTTTATCAACCGATGTGAAACCCTCAGGCTGTATCATATACACGTCCTCGAGCAGATTTCCATTAAGGAAAGCTGTTTTCACATCCATCTGTCATATCTCATAATCATAATAAGCCGCTATGGCCAGGAGCATCCGAATGGATTTAAGCATAGCTACAGGCGAATAGGTTTCGTCATAATCAACACCTTATTTTTGCCGATATCCTTTCACCACTAATCTAGCTTTATAGGTAATCACATTACCATCCATATCAGTTTTCTTCTTGAAAACCCACTTGCACCCTATACGCATGATGCCTTCAGGTGGGTTAACCAAGTTCCAAACTTGGTTTTCATACATGGAATCCCTTTCCGACTTCATGACTTCAAGCCACTTATCCCTTTCTGAACTTGTCAGCACTTCTTCATAACTGGTAGGCTTCTTATCATCAATGAGTAACACGTCGTTCGATTCACTTATGAGAAATCCATATCTCTCAGGAATGTTGTGTGTTCTACCAGATCTACGAAGATGTGGTGTTACAGTAGGTCCAGCCGATTGCTCATCACTATGAGTTATCGGCTGTTGTGCTTCACCAGGTATCTCATCAATGTCTATTTGAGTCTCTCGAGCCTCCTCAAGCTCGACGACACTCCCACTGTTTTCTTGCAAGAGAAACTCTTTCTCTAGAAACACAGCATGCCTTGAAACAAACACCTTTTGTTCCACAGGATGATAGAATTGGTAACCCCTTGTTTCCTTAGGGTATCCAATAAATAGACATTTATCAGACTTAGCATCCAATTTGTTTGATACAGTTCGCTTCACATAAGCTGGACAACCCCATATCTTTAAGTAAGATACATGAGGTTTCTTACCATTCCATATCTCATATGGAGTAGTAGAGACTACCTTGGTTGGCATTCTGTTTAACAAGTAAACAGTTGTCTGAAGTGCATAGCCCCAAAAGGACTTGGGAAGATTCGCATGATTCATCATTGACCTGTCCATGTCCAACAAGGTCCGGTTACGCCTCTCAGATACACCATTATGCTGTGGTGTATATGGCGGAGTCCATTGAGATAATATGCCATTGTCTCTTAGATAATCAAGAAACTCTTGACTTAAGTATTCACCACCTCGATCCGATCGAAGTATTTTAATACTCTTGTCATGTTGTTTCTCTACTTCATTTCTGAATTCTTTGAACCTTTCAAAGGCTTCAGACTTGTGTTTCATCAAGAACACATACCCAAACCGTGAGTGATCATCGGTGAAGGTAATGAAGTAGCTATAGCCTCCTAAAGCTTGAGTTGACATGGGTCCACATACATCAGTATGTATTAGACCTAGTAACTCTCCCACTCGTTCACCTTTTCTAGTAAAAGGTAACTTAGTCATCTTGCCTTTTAAGCATAATTCGCATGTATCATATGAATCCAATTCAAACGATTCCAGAATTCCACATCGGTGTAATTCGGACATGCGTTTCTTGCTTACATGGCCAAGACGACAATGCCACATGTAGGAGTCTAATTGATCATCCTTTCGAGCATGCTTGTTGCTCGCTTCGATATTGAAAATGTCACTGGATACGTCCAACGTATAAATGCCATTGCTCAAAGTTCCAGTTCAATAAAGTACGCCATTCAAAGTTATATAACAACAATTGTTACTAAACATCAAATGGAAATCATTTCTATTTAAGCAAGAAATAGAAATAATGTTCTTTATTAGAGAAGGAACACAATAGCAATTGTCCAGTTCCAAGACTAGTCCACTAGGGAGCTTCAGCAAATAAGTTCCGATGGCGACCGCAGCAACCTTTGCTCCATTGCCAACTTGTAAATTTGACTCCCCTCTGATGAGTCTTCTTCTATTCCTTAGCCCCTGTATGTCATTACATATATGTGAGGCACACCCAGTATCCAATACCCAAGTGTCTAAGGAAATAGAATGACAATCAATAACGAAGATACCTGAAGAGGATGGGGCATCGGATGCCTTCTTCTTCTTAATGGACTCAAGATAAATCTTGTAGTTTCTTCGCTAGTGGCCTTCCTTGCCACAGTGATGGCAAGTGCCCTTTTGTGCTGGTTCTGCCTTCTTTGCCTTCTTGTTCTTCCCTTTCTTCTGTTCTTTTGCCTTCCTCTTAGAACCTTTCTTTAAGGAATCAACTAACAGAATCGCCTTCTCCTCATGCTTCACAGAAGGCTCCACAGTCTTCAGCATATTGAGGAGCTCAGGAATAGTGGATTCTAATTTGTTCATCCGATAGTTCATCACAAATTGTTAGAAACTCTTAGGCAAATAATGCAGAATTAAGTCAATACTTAATTCATGATCCATCACAAACCCGAGGGTGGCTAGCCGCTCGATGTACCCGTTCATCTTTAGCACAAACTGCACTACAGACGAACCTTCTTGCATCTTCGTGGTGAAGAGGAGCCTAGAGACTTCGAACCTTTCAGATATCGCTTGCTCATCAAACAACTCATGAAGATGGAAGACCATGGTATTAGCATTCATATGCTCATGCTGCTTTTGTAGCTCAGGTACCATCGCCGCTAGCATGATGCAACTCGCCAGCTCAGAATCTGCCACATGCTTCTGATAGACCAACATTTGGTCTGGAGTTGCATCGTCCTTAGGACGATTGGGAAGAGGCTCTTCAAGGAAATATGCTAGCTTTTCCGCCTTGAGAACAATTCTCAGGTTTCTAAGCCAGTCCAGGAAGTTAGGCCCAGTCAGTTTGTTTAAATCCAAAATAGTGCGCAAATTCAAAGACGTCATGATCAATCGATTGACCTAGAAATACAAAATGAGCATATATGAGAAAATGATTTTAAAATGCATCAATATACATTTATAAATTCCATTCATTTTTCAAATTTCAAAAAACCCCAAAATCACTTCGGGAGATCGTAGGTCCATCTCCGAATGGGCTGATATCCATCATAGATATGAACAACCTTGGAGAGAGTCCAACAAGTCATTCATAACTACGATGGTAGGTATCAACTATACCGATTGCATATCATGTATATGCAACTATCACAATGTGCTATCAACTAATTGAATGTTCACACATACATCGGGTTGTTAACACATTAACAAGTATGCATTATATGCATAGCACCCAACTTCACCTCCCTTTACATCGACCTTGGAGAGAGTCCAACAAGCCGATGCTCCAGGTTAAAGCCGATCCATTAATCAAGAAATAGTTTTAATATGGTTAGAGCGCATTCAACCAATTAGCCTAGCTTGGAGAGAGTCCAACAACCAAAGCTAACGATTGACCTCTGACTCTTACCATATTAGTATTAAACTATTCCATGGTTTGAACATGTTCGGGTTCGAGCCGGGCTTGGAGAGGTCCAACAACCCGAACAAGAAACGGAACTCTGGTTCTAACCATATTAATGGAAGGTGTAGGCTTTAATATTGTTTAAAGGTTTTTATGTCTCATCCTCTTTGCATGCAAATAACTATTATCTACATGGCATGACATACATGACATATATCTACATGTCACGACACGCATGGCATAATGATATGCATCTAATGCAATTACATGACATACAATTATGTCATGTACAATATTTCCTTATATGTCATAACTATTTATGAAAATAAAATATATTTAAGATTTGATTCTCCAAATCAAATCATGATTAAATTAGGAAACAAATTTCCAAATCTAATCACATATTTTATTTGTGGAAATAGTTGATTAAGGAAAGTCAATTTAGGAAATCAATTTCCTAAATCATCAAAACTACTTATGGAAATAAAATATTTTAAGATTTGATTTCCCAAATCAAATCATGATTAAATTAGGAAACAAATTATCAAATCTAATCAAATATTTTATTTATGGAAAATATCAATTTCCATAAATACTTCCAACTTTCCAAAAGTGGAAGATTTCCATAAATACTTCTAGACTTTCCAAAATTGAAAAATTTCCATAAATACTTCTAACTTTCCAAAAGTAGAAAATTTCCAGAAATATCATTATGACTATCGCAAAATAATTTTATGATTATGTCGAAATACAACCTGGGCTCTGATACCCTTTATTTGTTGGGTTTCGCAAAATGCACGCAAGTGTGTGTTCAAATAATAAATCTAATTTATTACAAAACACACATCACACGCATGCATAGTACAACATGTGTAGATATAACCGTAAATTTAAATTTTGCAATAAAAGGAAATTTAACTACGTAAACCTTACGTATCACGTGTAGCGGGAACGACATCAACCGGAACGATCCTCGCTTGAATCGTCTCTATCTGTGTCCACGCCAAGTATCTTCGGGATGACTTCACTAAGTCATGAGTCTCGTCTTCGTATGGGTTACTAGCCTCGTGTTGAAGACGATGTGATCGAGAGAAGATCCCGATCCGAATCCAAATTCGGATCCAAAGACGAGTCCTCAAAACTCGCTTCTCCGAAGAGGTATTCGTCAACCGTTTGACGAATCCTTCGTCCTCCACCTATGAGGATTACCAGAGATCGAATCCCCGGTAAGTAAGGCGCTGTCGGAGCTCCAAACATCATCCAAACGACGCTCCGACGAGAAGGAAACAAGCTGTCCAGAAAACTGGACAGCTTTGGTGGAGACCTTGCGCCGGCCAAATAAGGAAAGCGACTTGCTCACCTTGTCGCCGGAGCCAAGGAAGATCACCAGAGCTCCTCCGGCAGCAGCTCGACGCCGGCAATGGGAGAAGACGGCAGCAGCTGGTCGCCGGTTGGAGGAGGTGGGCGGCGGCAACAATGTTGGCGCCGACTTGAAGGAGAGGAGGGAGAGGTTGGGCGGCAACTCTAGGTTAAGGCTTTTGGATTAGAGCTTAACAAACCCTTAAGCCCTCTTTTATAGAGAACTAATTCTCTTAATGGTTATTGGATCATAACCATAAGGCCCGTTAACCCGCTCCATTAATATAAGTTAAAATAAACCAAACCATGATGGTTTATTTTAAGTTAAAACGAACCGAACCAACTTTGGTTCTTTCGTTTAAAATAAACCAAACCCTTTGGTTTATTCTCCTCCATTGGATTAGAACCAAACCATTTTGGTTCATCCATTATGTCTTCATAAGACACGGCCCATCCACGCTTCCATTGCGACTGAAACAATTTCATGCTCGCTTCTTGCTTGGTCCAACCAAACCTAGTTTCTCTCGGTCTGAGAATCTTATTCTCAAGCTCGTTTTAAATCCTTCGGATTACGCTCGTTGTGCATGTGACCAAATAGGTTCTCGGTTTATGTTGGTCGTCTATAATTAACCATTAATTATAGAATGATCATGAGTGGCACCTAGTAGTACATCATGATCCCCAATTAACCGAAAAGATCAACGGTTGATCCAGAACTATTTCTGAAACCCTTCAACAGCTCGAATGAATCGTGCCCCATTCCCTTCACTCATCTTATACCCACTTGGTTCAGGACATGGTCTATAGTGTCAGTCCCCACTAGGCTGACTACGTCACACCTAGCCCAAGTATCATTTCCTCGTCCTACGGATTCTAGTTACTGCACATGTATCGAAGAGTACCTTACTCTAAACATGTAATGCTTTGGCCAAAGACTTTAGTAACAATCCGAAGAGAGGCCATGGGTATACATCTCCTCGCAAGGAGTGGTGAATCCTTTATAGGCTATTCAAACACCTTCGATCACTTCGACTTATACCCAATCATTCCGGGTCCACATCTCCACAGAGATGCTTGCTTAAGATGTCAAAGCATAAGTCTTTATGATCAAGATGACTTGAATACCGCAAGTCAAAGGAACATCGCACTTAAGCTACAGTAAGAACTTCATTGACATATCTATATATGCAGAGAACCATATGAAGTCTTACGGCTGGTCACTCCAATGAACTAGTTACCATAACTAGCATCCACGATTAACTCCAGACATCACTATGTCTCCAGCCAGTGAGAATCAGCTGCTTGGATACACCAAGGAGTATACCTCGTGCTAGTCTCGACAGAATTGATGGTGTCCAAATCCATCAATTCATTGACTAGGGATAATTCCGATACATCACAATTACACATGTAGAGATACTCACTAGTTGTGATCCAATCACAAATTCTCTCATGCTGTGAGTCGTATCGCGGACATTCAATAAATGAGTTTAAGATCTAATCAAATACATGAAACCATGTATACTCAAATAGTGAATCTTCATTTATCATATAAATGGTTCATACATAAGGCGATTGCCTTAGGACATCTCTCATATATTACTAACAGTCAGTACATAAAGAGAAAGGGTCAGACTCATGCTGAAGATGCTCCGACCCGAGATTGCTCTGAACGTGGCTGGTGGAGTTAATAGACCGCAGACCGCAGAGGAGTTGTTCAGTAGTTCCCTGATCACCGAGCACTACCTGAACCATATTAACCAGCAAAAGAAGGCACTGAGTGAAGGTAAGAGTCAAGCCCGGTCAGGAGGTCAGAAAACCCAGAGTACTTGGAAAGGAAACCACAATGGCAAGAGAAAGCAATGGAATGACTCTAAAGGTGATCCAGTGAACAAGCAACCCAAGATCCCTCAGTGTACTACATGCGGGAAGATACATCCTGGAGTGTGCTACAAGGGCATGAATAGATGCTTCAGCTGTGGACTGGAAGGGCATAGAGTCAAGGACTGCCCTACTCAGTTGAGCACCTCCTCGTGATTTACCCGATGCAGGTGCTCCTCCTTAGCTACACTAGATGCAGGCTGCAATCGAAGGAACTCAGATAAGCCAAGGGAGATTGGAAGCCCCGCCAGTTACGACGAATGCCAGGGTATTCTCTCTCACCAAAGAAGATGTGGCGAGCGCTTCTACGGTTGTCACAGGTCAGATATTTATTTTCTATTAGCATGCTATTGTATTATTTGATACTTGGGCAACACACTCGTTTGTCTCTACACCTTTCACGAAGAAGATGGACATGCCACCACAAGCTTTGGATCGCAAGTTCTTAACGACATTGCCCTCGGGAGAAGTGATGTCATCTACTCATATGTTGCGAGCCGCACCCATCAGAATCGCAGACAGAGAACTCTATTATAATCTGATAGTGCTCGACATGCAGGATTATGATATCATATTAGGCATGGATTTCTTTAGTAAGTACGGTGCTTTGATCGAGTGTCATAAAAGAAAAGTGGTCTTCCAGCCAGAGACAGAACCTATGTTTGAATTTATTGGAGAGCCAAGGAAAAGAATCGATAAATTTTTATCAGCTCTAAAGGCACGCAAGATGTTAGACAGTGGATGCACTAGGTTTCTAGCACATGCGGTTGATACAAGTCAAGCCGAGGACCAGAAGCTAGAAGATGTCAGAGTTGTATGCAACTACCCAGAGGTATTCCCAGATGAACTACCAGGGTTAGCCCCTGATAGATAAATTGAATTTGAGATCAAATTGATTCCTGGTACTAACCCGATCTCTAAAGCACCTTACCGTATGGCGCTGGCTGAATTGAAGGAACTATAGGGACAGCTACAGTAGTTACTCGACAAGGGACTTATACGCCCAAGTCGCTCTCCATGGGGAGCTCCAGTACTATTGGTAAAGAAGAAAGATGGGTCTATGCGAATGTGCATAGACTACCGAGTGCTAAATAATATGACGATCAAGAACAGGTACCCTTTACCACGGATTGACGACCTGTTCAACCAGTTAAAGGGTGCCACCGTCTTCTCTAAGATTGATATGAGGTCTGGCTATCATCAAGTAAAAGTGAAACCAGATGATATACCGAAGACGACTTTCCAAACAAGATACGGACATTATGAGTTCTTAGTTATGCCTTTCGGAGTGACGAATGCACCTACTATGTTCATGGATCTGATGAATCGGGTATTCTCGACATTCCTCGACAAATTTGTGATCGTTTTCATCGATGATATCTTGATATATTTGAGAACCCAAGAAGAGCACGCCGAACACCTGAATATGGTATTGCAGATTCTTCAGGAAAAGCAGTTGTACGCAAAGTTCTCCAAATGCGAGTTCTGGCTCAATCAAGTATCATTTTTGGGTCACGTTATATCCAAGCATGGAGTGATGTAGACCCAATAAAGATTGAAGTTGTGAGTAACTGGAACATGCCAAGGAATGCCAGCGAAATTAGGAGCTTCCTCGGGCTAGCAAGCTACTACAGAAAGTTTGTAGAAGACTTCTTTAGAATTGCAGCTCCTATGACAATTCTCACCAGAAAGAACAAAAAGTATGAATGGACGGATGCCTACGAGAAGAGTTTCACGGAATTGAAAAGGAGACTGACTAGTGCTTCAATCCTTACTCTTCCGGATAGTAACAAAGGCTTCGACATGTACAACGACGCTTCCAAGTTGGGACTCGGAGTTGTACTCATGCAGAATGGCAAGGTCATTGCCTACACCTCTAGGCAACTCAAGGAACATGAAAGGAATTATCCCACTCACAATCTAGAGCTAGCAGTCGTGGTCTTTGCTCTCAAAACATGGAGGCATTATCTATATGGCGCTCAGTGTAGGATTTATACAGATCACCAGAGTCTGAAATATTTCTTCACACAAAAAGACCTAAACATGAGACAACGCAGATGGCTCGAGCTAGTCAAGGACTATGACTGCGAGATCTTCTACCATCCAGGAAAAGCGAACAAAGTGGCTGATGCACTCAGCAGGAAGTCCTATGCCACCTTGATGTCTCTATCGGTATTATCTCGGCCCCTAGAAAGGGAAATTATGTGTTACGGGGTTGAAATCATTTTCGGACAGCTTTCTACCATGATGATAGCACCGATGCTGTTCGATGATATATTAGAAAAGCAAGTTCATAACCCAAGCATCCAAAGGATCAAGCAAGGGATCCTAGAAGGAAAGGATGATGGATTTCGTATCACTGACAGCGGAGTACTATACCTTAGGGATCGCTTATGTATTCCCGACGATCCAGAGTTACGGAAGAGGATATTTGAGGAAGATCACAGAACACCCTATGCAATGCATCCTGGATCCACTAAGATGTACCAAGATCTGAAAGGGAAATTCTAGTGGTTCGGTATGAAAAGAGATGTGGCTCAGTATGTCAGTACCTGCCTAACCTGCCAGAGGGTTAAAGCAGAACACCAGAGACCTGGAGGAGCACTACATCCAATCCAAATTCCATAATGGAAATGGAAAGATATTTCTATGGACTTTATCTCAGGATTACCCAAGACGACGAACGGACATGACGCTATATGTTGGGATGTATACTGAAAAGTCTATCTTTTATATGAACATCTTTATTTTGAAATAAGAATCACATGATCATTGTTTGCATATTTTTATGGCTATGCATATTATCTAATACATTACATTGTAGATAACATGGTGTGTGGTGTCACACGGGAGATCATGTTATCGGTTCCTTGTAAAGTATAAATAAAAGCTCACAACCGAGATGACTTTGGACAAACCATTAGAATGATTGTAGTGTGATTTGGGATTGATTTGTCTTGACCATAGAATCACACTAGTGCACTTTGTTTGTATTGAGCAGGAACGACTTAGAGGTGATTCGATTTATTGCTAACTACATAATCGAATCAGACATCAGATATTATATTGTACATACTCTTAATCCCAATATAATAACGAACACATATACTTAGTATTCATCTCTTTGATTTACCAATGGATGAGATTTATAGATTAAATCGATAGGCTCAGTAAGTTGGGAGATGATATGATTTATATGGTGTGTCGTTGATTATAGGAGGAATCCGTGTCATATATATTAGGATGATGATGTCCCCTTGAGGAGCTCATAAGGTTCATCATGTAAACCCTGCAAGTGGACTTGGTCCGGCATGATGAAAAGATTGAGTGGTACTACTCATGGAGTTAGATGTTGATTAATTAATGGTCAGTAAATTAATTAATCGATGGACATTCGAGATCTTAAACACAGGGAGAAAATGTACAAATAATAAATGGAGCCCATATTAACTTATGGGGGTTGGTGAGGTAGATCAATGATAATCCTTTAGTGGATTGGATTATCATTAATGGATCGGACTTTATGTGGGCTTGATCCATGGGTGGCCAAGATCCAACTCCTCCTCATGGTCCCTATTGTAGCCTATTAAAACCTCATGAAGCTTAGATCCAATGGATAGAAACAAAACTCTAGATCCAAAGGTAGAGATTAAATCTCTAGATCCGACGGTTGAGATTAAATCCCTAAAACCAATTGTGGAGATTAAAACAAGGCTTATCCCTAAACTCTATAAAAGGATGCTTAAGGGTTGGCATGGAGGGAATTAAGAAGCAAGGGGAGGCTTGGAGTTGGCGGCAAGGAGTTGGAGCTAGAGTTTGGGCTTGGCGGCACCAAATAAGGAAAGACTTTCCTTGTCTTCTTCTTCTCCATTGATGGACGGTGCCCATAGAAGCCTTTCCAGCCCTTGGCCGGCATCCAAAGTAGCTCCTCTCCTTCTCCTTGACTAGTGGAACCAAGGCTTAGGGTCCTCCCTTGAAGCTCTTGGCCGGCAACCATTGTTTTCTCTCTTCTTCCTTCTTGGCCGGCGGCAATCTCCAACCTTGGAGTTTGGTGGTTGGTTGAAAGAAGGAAAAGATCCTTGTTTCTATTCTTCCTCTTACTTGAAATGAGCAAGGAAGGAATATTGGTGATCTAGAAGCTTCAACTTTTGGTAGATCGTCGCCCACACGACGTCCGAAAAGAGGAAGGTCATACAATAGAAGATCGAGAGGTATATCGATTCTCTATTTTCATATGTTACATGTTTATATTTGTTTTTCAATTATATGCATGATATATATTCTATTTTGTAGCTAAATATACTTGGACCCCGAACATAAACACAAAAGTCGGTGATCCGTACATCGTCTATTCCGTGGCTATTCGTGGAATAGAGGTTAGTCACTTGAACAACAAGTTTGTTCAAGTGACTACTCTAAACGAATAGCACGACGATGACATGGTTGCTTGGGCAATCCCCTTTTGTCTAGGATTAAATTTTTTAATCCGGGGACATCGATGGGATCACCATGAACAAGCGACCAAGTGGAAGGGGGAAGCGAAGTTTCCCCTCACGGATCAAACCTACCAACAATTGGTATCAGAGCCAAGGTTTCCGATTTTGTGTGTTTAGGATTCGGTTACTCTTATGCATTTTTCATATATTATATGTGCTGGATAATAGTAGGATATGCGTAGGTTAACTCTTTGGTTGTAGGCATAAGATCCGACTATTATGGCCATATGTGTGTATGTGATTGTATGTGTATATTTTGTTGAATCCTCGGGGTTGACGAGGCTAGTATTTAATTTTTATAAATTAGATACGACATTGTTTAGCCACTCTTTTTATTTTAGTTTACTTTCGATCTAGATTTCATGTATACTCCCTCGTGGATTATAGGATCGATTGATGTAAATTAAAATATATTTTAGTCTCGGCTCGGATCTCCGGATGGCTCGTGCATGGCGTAGGAGGAGCGGACAAGAAGGCGATGCGATGGGAGACATATTGAAGACAAAAGCCATAATAGTTGAAAAATAATTTATTTTTCATATTTATTGCTTATTGTTTGATATGCATGTCGTAGGCTAGAAAATTCCTCATTTTCAAATTACTAAGTGGGAGAGGGAAATTTTTTATAAATTCCCACGGCCTCCATTACGATTTGACAAGTGATGCAAACAAACTTGCGTGTCGATTCTGAGTGCCTTCCTCCCCATCGGATGAGTTTGTTTGTGGATCATAAGGTCAAATATGGTTATAGGGAATTATCAAGGAGCGTGTGTACTTCCCCATCGGAAGGCACATAACCCGAGATAATTACCTTGGTACCGAGTAATGGTGAACGCTTAGATACAAATATAAGTATCCTCCCCATCAGAGTCATTGCTTTTATTTGTAGGGCCAAAGAGGAACCAACTATTAATTTTACTTGTCAAAAAGTTAGGTTGACAAGATATTAAAATTAATGGGTAAAACCTCCGCTTACAAATGTAGAATTCGTATACATCCACACTATCGTGGAATACGATATTCTCGGTGTTTTGAGGTGTTGGTTGATTTTAAAATTTTATTGTTTGAGGAATCAATAATTTTTTGAAATCTAATGTTTTGATCTATGTGATTCTTAAGTTTTCTTTCAAAATGACTTTCAACCCGCTTTCTATGATATTGAAAGAGAATAAACTTACTGGACCCAACTATGTTGATTGGAAGAGGAATCTAGACATTGTCTTGACTGCTGAGGAATACAAATATGTACTCCCCGAAGAGTGCCCTCCTAAGCCTGTAGATGATTCTGGGAAAAGGAGAGAGAGAGTTATAAGAAGTGGATCAAGGTCGATGAGATGGCGCGGTGTTACATTTTGGCATCTATGTCAAATGTACTGCAACATCAGCATCAAGCCATGCCCACTGCTTATGACATGATGCTCAATCTCAAAGAGCTTTTCGGACACCAGAATCAGGATGTGAGGAAAGAAGCCATGAGAAACTTGATGACGACTACCATGATGGAGGGAACACCCGTAAGGGATCATGTTCTCAAGATGATGACTCATTTGAATGAGTTGGAGGTCCTTGGAGCTGAGATCGATGGGGAAACCCAGGTCGATATCATACTCCAGTCTCTACCTAGGAGTTTTAAGCAGTTTCGCCTGAACTACAACATGAACAAGAGGTTGTATTTGTTGGCGGAGCTTCTGATAGAACTCCAGGCGACAGAGGGGCTATTTCGTCAGAGTGCTCAGGAACATGCCATGGTGACCCAAAAGGTTTCTACTTCTAAGCCGAAAGGCAAGCAGAAGAAGAAACAAACTGGGGCGAAGGTAGTGGGAGGTACTCAGGGAGGAGTGAAGAAGTCGAAAGGCAAGTGCTTCACTTGTAAGTAGTGGACCGAAGAAGCAGAACAAAGGTATATCTTTTGGTCTAGTCGTTGAAACATGTTTAGCGGTGTTATCTACCAGCACCTGGTGTGTAGATATGGGAGCCACTGATCATGTCTGCAATACTTTGCAGGGGTTCCAGGAAACCAGATGACTGGCTGAGGGGGAGATTACCGTGTACTTGGGCGATGCCACGAAGGTGGCGGCTGTTGCAGTGGGAGACGTTCATTTATCTTTTGAGAAAAATAAACTTTTGGTTCTTAAGAATTGCCTTTATGTACCTTTATTTAGAAAGAATTTAATTTCAGTTTCTAAATTATTTATGGATGGATATTCTATTTCTTTTAATGACAGAGTTGTTATAAAAAGGAATAGGGACATTATCTGTTCCGGTGCATTGATAGAAAATCTATACACACTTGAACCAAAACCTCCCACGATGCAAATTGAAGTTAATAACTCATCTTCTAATTCCAATAAGAGAAAAGAACCTTCGAAGATGAACCAAACATATCTTTGGCATCTTAGGCTTGGTCATATTAACCTAAGCAGAATTCAAAGGTTGATAGCTGATGGACCTCTGGGTTCATTAGTGGTGGAGGATTTCCCAACCTGTGAATCTTGCTTGGAGGGTAAAATGACCAAGAGGCCTTTTAAGGACAAGGGGTATAAAGCCAAAGATGTGTTAGAATTGGTTCATTCTGATTTGTGTGGTCCTATATCTATCCATGCTAGAGGTGATTTTGAGTATTTTGTCTCTTTTATAGATGATTACTCAGGATATGAATATATTTACCTGATGCGCCGCAAGTCTGAATGCTTTGACAAGTTCAAAGAATTCAAGGTTGATGTGGAGAAACGTCAAGGTAAAAGTATCAAGACACTACGATCTAATCGTGGTGGCGAGTACCTCTTAGGAGAGTTTAGGAATTACTTATCAGAGGCTGGGATTCAATCTCAATTGTCTGCACCTGGCACACCCCAGCAGAATGGTGTAGTAGAGCGAAGGAATAGGACTCTTATGGAGATGGCTAGATCGATGATGAGTTATTCTGAGTTGCCAGATTCGTTCTGGGGATATGGTCTAGATATGGCAGTGTACATTCTGAACTTGGTTCCATCTAAATCATGGAATTCTACTCCCACAGAATTGTGGACTGGTTGGTTTGTTGGTTATCCTAGAGGAACAAAGGGTAGTTTGTTTTATAGTCCTAGAGATCAGAGGGTGATCGTTAGCACGAATGCCAGATTTCTAGAGGAAGACTATGTGATGAGTCACAAGCCCAAGAGTAAAATTATTCTAGAAGAATTAAAAGGGGAAGTCACTTCTTCAGTACCACCGGTACAAGAGGATATACCACAAGTCACTGCACTGCATGTCACAGAGGATACACAGGTGATACCTCATCGTAGTGGGAGGGTTGTGAGACAGCTTGATAGATTCATGTTCTTGGGAGAATCTTCTGATTTGGTCCCTAGCGAACATGAACCTGATCCCTGGACATATGATGAGGCAATCCAAGATAAAGATGCAGCATCTTGGCAAAATACAATGAATACTGAGATTGAATCTATGGATTCAAATCAGGTATGGGAGCTAGTAGAACCACCCGATGGTGTAAAAACCATTGGATGCAAGTGGATCTACAAAAGAAAGAGAGGAATAGATGGGAAGGTTGAGACCTTCAAAGCAAGGCTTGTTGCGAAGGGGTATACTCAAAAAGAGGGTATCAATTATGAGGAGACCTTTTTGCCGGTAGCCATGCTTAAGTCTATCCGAATTCTCTTATGCATAGCAGCTCATATGGATTATGAGGTGTGGCAGATGGATGTCAAGACAACTTTCCTTAATGGAAGTCTTGAGGAAAACATCTATATGAAGCAACTAGAGGGATTCATTGCGAAGGGCAAAGAGCATCTTATATGTAAGCTTAAACGGTCCATTTATGGATTGAAGCAAGCTTCGAGGTCTTGGAACATCTGCTTTGATGAGGTAATGCAGTCTTATGGATTTATTCAAAGTCCGGATGAGTCTTGTGTATACAAGAGATGTGACGGAAACGTAGTGGTATTTCTTGTACTATACGTAGATGACATTTTGTTGATTGGCAACAATATTAAGGTGTTATCGGACGTAAGGGTATGGTTGTCCAAACAGTTTGATATGAAGGACTTGGGAGAGGTGGGACACTTCCTTGGGATCAAGGTTATAAGGGATCGCAGGAAAAGGATGTTGTGCTTATCCCAAGCTTCATACATAGACACGATTATGAATCATTTTAGCATGCAAAACTCCAAGAAGGGTTTTCTACCTTTCAGGCATGGAGTTCCTTTATCTAAGGAGATGTGTCCTAGAACATCTGAGGAGATAGAAGAGATGAAGGCGGTTCCTTATGCTTTGGCGGTAAGAAGCCTCATGTATGTGATGCTATGTATGAGACCAGATATCTGCTATGCCGTGGGCATGGTCAACAGATATCAGAGTAATCCAGGACAGGGACATTGGACTGCGGTAAAGCATATATTGAAGTACCTGAGAAAGACTAGGGATTATATGCTAGTTTACCAGGCAGACCAATTACTCCCTGTGGGTTAGACGAATTCTGACTTCCAATCAGATAGGGATAACAGTAAGTCTACCTCAGGTTTTGTGTTAACTTTGGGAGGTGGAGCCATTGTATGGAGGAGTGTCAAGCAGAAATGCGTGGCAGACTCTACCATGGAAGCTGAGTATGTGGCAGCCTCTGAGGCGGCCAAAGAAGCTGTGTGGCTTAGGAACTTCCTGATGGACTTGGATGTGATTCCTGGTTTGCCCAGAACTATCATAATTTATTGTGATAATAGTGGTGCAGTTGCAAACTCGAAGGAACCACGAGCCCATAAGGCAAGTAAGCACATAGAGCGCAAGTACCACCTGATACGAGAAATCGTAAAGAGAGGAGAAGTTATTGTGGCCAAGATTGCATCGGAGGATAACCTGGCAGATCCTTTCACTAAGACCCTTCCGACGAGAGCTTTTGATAGACATGTGGAGGGAATGGGGATCATATGTATGGCAGTTTGAGGACAGCATAGTCTTTTAGTATAAGTGGGAGATTGTTGGGATGTATACTGAAAAGTCTATCTTTTGTATGAACATCTTTATTTTGAAATAAGAATCACATGATCATTGTTTGCATATTTTTATGGCTATGCATATTGTCTAATACATTACTGTAGGAAATCGATCGGCCGACTAGAGGGGGGTGAATAGCCCTCTTTTGTTGAATAGTGGATTTTGCTCGTCTACAAAACTAATTAGCGCAACAAAAACAACAAGACAAGAAAATCAAGCAAATAAAAACAAAACAAACGAAACAAACAATTCTAACACAAAGTCGTAACGTGGTTCACGGCTACGCCGCTAATCCCCGATCCCCGATTCATCCTTGGTGAATCACTCCGCCAAAACCAATCCACTAATGGTCTCTCCTTTGCACCAAGCTAGGTGGAGGTAACCTTTACAATCAAGATCACTCTTCTTACAATAAGAATGAAGTAAAACCAAGTAAGAAGAGTGGGAAGACGTTTATGACACTTTGAGAGAAGATTAGAGTTGAAGCATTAGCCTCCCAAAGCCCCATACCCTTCCTTTTTATGGAGGAAGAGGGTTTCTTCTCGTTGACACAGGATCAGTTGACTGATGCCCCGATAAGTCGACTGGTTTTGTAGTCGTTGCCCAATAACGGCCACTTTCCACATTGGATTTCATCCAACGGCAACATCATCAATCAACTGATCTTACCATCAGTCGACTGATGGACCATCAGTCGAGTGCTCGCGAGCTCGACTCTATTCTGTGCCCGTGCATAGTGCCATCGACCATCGACGTCCCTTGGCGATCGGCCCGATGTCGCAATGATCGACTACGGTCAATGGAAGTCATTTGCTTGAGTCAAACACTAGTCGAACCCATTCGACTCAGAGCAGTCAACTGTCATTTCATGGCAGTCGACTGATGTCGGGAAATCCCATCCAACACTTAGCCAAATGACCAAGTTTCACCTAAGAGCTACTACCCCTTCCCGGGTTACATTCGCTCACTCTCATCTCTCAGAGTCCCTCGCCTTCGAAGTTATCTTCGTCCGGCCACGTCCCTCAGATGTGCCAAGCGCACGAATCTGCAGTGCCATCCTTCGCGTCTCGCCATGAAGTCTACTTCCTCCGACTTCACTCCAAGCTCCTCGTCCGGCGGTCCCTCGGATGCTCCAAGCACACGACTTCTGCAAAGCTATCCTTCACCAACTCAAGGACCGAGTCATGAGTTGTGAAAATCACCTAGGCTCCATGTGCGAATTACTAAGTCCTGCAAGACTCCAACGCACATATCAAATCATAATAACAACCTAACTTAAACCATTTGCCACACACATCAAAACCATATCACGGCAAGAGATTGCCCTAACAATCTCCTCCTTTTTGATGTGTGGCAATTCGTTTAAGTTAGGTAAAATATTTGATAGAAATTTATAAGGTAAGAAAGCATGTAAACATAAACATGATATAGCAACATGCAACTCCCCCTTAATCCATGAAACTCCCCATACATATTTCTCCCCAATTTCTCCCCTTAAACATAATTATTTCTCCCCCTTTGACACCATCAAAAAGATCAATACTAAGTTAGAAACCCTTGGCATCAAGTCTAATAGAAGGAAAATACCAAAAATTGATTTAAAAACTGAATTCAACCTTTACTGTTCTGATTTTCAAGCCACCAGTCGACTGGTTCAGACTATCAGTCGACTAGCACACAATTTTCAGGAATTTTTGATTTTCGGACTGAAATTCAGAAATGCATTAAAAATTCTAGAAAATAAGAGAAATCATGAAATTCGAGAAACATATTTGTTGTAAGTATATCTATCAATGAAAAATAGTTTTTCATGAAAAATCATTGTATTTTTAGAGATTTGCCAAAAATCCAAAAGCTTTAAAAACCACTAGGTTTTTGATCATTCTAGTATCAAGTTTACTACCTAGTTTTGCATCCAATTTTTTCAAAACATGAACTCATAGATTTTAAAGTAAGAAATTGTTTTGAAACCATATGAAATATCCAACCATGATCTTTGGGCAATATGTCTATGAATTAAACATAAGCCTTCCTCATGATTGGTCTATTATTGCTATTTTGATACCTTAAATGACCATCTAAATGTCATAGGCATTAGTGGACATTTGTATCATCCTAACATCTCACTCATGATAAGTTTTCAATCATGGTAGCCTATGGTGAGTGTGAGATGCATCCTAGAGGTATTTGTATATACTTAACCATTATATTCATGCAATTCTATCAAGATTAAGTATCAACCTAACAATCCTCATGATCATAAAGACATATATGAATCAATTTCACATTATGATCATGAAACACACGTATTCATCAAATTGTTATCATGCATTAGGTATTACATCATGATAATAAGCAAATATCACCTAAAGCATGATTTAAACCCTATTTCTCATGATTATGTGCCAAATATCAAAATCATAAATCATGATTTCAAACATACATATCAATTTCATTAAATATCATGATTTAAGCATTATTATCTATTTATAGGCACATTATCATCACCTAACACTATTTCAAAAAGTTGTCCCGACATCCTAAGTCAACAAAAAATATGATATAGGTCAAATCCATATGGTTGACTATCCTAGGGTTTTCCTAACACTTAAGGATGGATTTTGGAACCCAAAATAAATTCTTGCCTATGGGGTTCACTAGAAATTCCTTAGGAATTCATTTTCTAGCTATTACCTTCTTCTTATCTTGTCCCCTAGCAATTAGACATTTATAGGCCTTTTCATTTTTCTTTTCCTTATATCCTAGGCCCTTTTTGTTAAAACTTGCTCTTTGGCTCCCTATGATCATGTTCAAAGTGTTTGAGCCAATAGTGAATTTTTCTAGGGCTTTTGTCAAACAGTCTACCTTTTCCCTTAAAGCCTTATTTTCCTCTATGCATGCATCATTAACATCTAATGGCACATATTCATGTGAGCATGCATCATCATTATTATCATTAAAACATGCTTTTCTAATTTTTGCTCTAAATCCTTAATTTGCTCAAGCATGCTTTTATTCCTTTTCTTTGCTCTAAATAAATCCTTAGTAAGACTAGAAATTATAGAAACTATTTTACTAGGTGAAAGGTTAGTTACCATAGTTTCCATGTCCTCTTCTTCGGATGAGGAGGTAGAGGAGGCTCCCCCTTCACTTGAGCTCTCTCCATTTGAACTTGATCCTTCATTTTCGGAGGAGGAGCAATCCAAGTCGTCAAATGCCATCAATGCCAAGTTGGTGACAAATGCATTTTCTTCCTCGGATGATGATGATGAGGAGGAAGGGTCATCCCAAGTCCTAGCTTTTAATGCTTTGGCCTTTCCCTTTTCCTTTGCCTTCTTCTCCTCTTCCTTTTTCTTCTTGCTCCCCTTTTTCTTCTTCTTTTCTTCCTTCTTTTTCTTTTCTTCCTTGCTCTTGTTTAGGAGAGGACAATTATCCCTTATATGTCCTTCCCCTTGGCAATTGTAGCAAATGACTTTCCCTCTTGGTCTTCTCCTCCTATCATTAGATTTATTAAATTGAAAACCTTTTAAAGCACACCTTACCCTCCTTACCATATACGCTTCTTCCGTGCTATCCATGGAGGAGGAGGAGGATGCTTCATCATTGGAGGAGGAGGCGATCTCTATCTTCTTCTTCCCCTTGTTTGCCAAAAATGCTACTCCTCTTGAAGGTTGGATTCTTGGCTCTTCTTGTATTCCTTCAAGCCTCGTTTCATGGAGCTCCATTGTTGAAAAGAACTCCTCCAAGGTGCTCACTTCTAAGTTCTTGGAGATGTAAAATAAGTCTACCATGGAGCTCCATCTCGAGGACCGGGGAAAGGCATCTATGGCCTTCATTACCATATCCCGATTGGAGAGTCTTTCACCTACACTTGTCAAACCGGTTAGAATTTCCTTAAATCTAGAGTGTAGGGATTTTACCTTCTCTCCCTTTTCGAGTTTGATGTTGGATAATTGGGAGTGAAGGAGATCTCTCCTTGCTAATTTCACCTCGGATGTGACTTCATGAATTTCTATTAATTTCTCCCACATTTCCTTGGTGCTAGCACACTCCCCTATCCTATTTACTTCTTGTTGAGGGAGTACATTGTAGAGGTGGTGCTTGGCCTTTGAATTTGCCAAGTATTCTTCTCTTTGCCTCTTGCTCCACCTTGATTTCTCCAATGGCTCACCATTTTCGTTCCTAGGCAATTCGAAATCATTTTCCATGATTAAAAGAATTTCAAAATCGGTCTCGAAAAATACCTCCATTCTCTTTTTCCACCAAGAGAATTCGCCTTCGAATTTCGGTGGGTGAATGTTTGAGCCGCCCATTCTTGAATTTGCTTGTTGTGGAGGTTAGTCCTCGACAAGCTTTTCTTGGCTTTGATACCACTTGTAGGGGATCGATCGGCCGGCTAGAGGGGGTGAATAGCCCTCTTTTGTTGAATGGTGGATTTTGCTCGTCTACAAAACTAATTAGCGCAACGGAAACAACAAGACAAGCAAATCAAGCAAATAAAAACAAAACAAAGGAAACAAACAATGCTAACACAAAGTCGTAACATGGTTCACGGCTACGCCGCTAATCCACGATCCCCGATTTGTCCTCGGTGAATCACTCCGCCAAAACCAATCCACTAATGGTCTCTCCTTTGCACCAAGCTAGGTGGAGGTAACCTTTACAATCAAGATCACTCTTCTTATAATAAGAATGAAGTAAAAGCAAGTAAGAAGAGTAGGAAGACGTTTATGGCACTTTGAGAGAAGATTAGAGTTGAAGCATTAGCCTCCCAAAGCCCCATACCCTTCCTTTTTATGGAGGAAGAGGGTTTCTTCTCGTTGACACAGGATCAGTTGACTGATGCCCCGATAAGTCGACTGGTTTTGTAGTCGTTGCCCAATAACGGCCACTTCCCATGCCCTCCTTTTATAGAGTTAGGGATAAGTCATGAATTAATCTCCTCCATTGGTTCTAGGGATTTAATCTCAACCGTCGGATCTAGAGATTTAATCTCAACCGTCGGATCTTAGAGATTTAATCTCTACCAATGGATCTTAGTGTTTTGTTTCTATCCATTGGATCTAAGCATCTTGAGGTGTTAATGGGCTACATTAGGGACCATGAGGAGGAGTTGGGTCTTGGCCACCCATGGATCAAGCCCACATAAAGTCCGATCCACTAATGATGGTCCAATCCACTAAAGGTCCATCATTGATCTACCTCACCAACCCCCATATGATAATATGGGCTCCATATATTATTTGTACATTTTCTCCCCGTGTTTAAGATCTCGAATGTCCGTCGATTAATTAATTTACTAACCATTAATTAATCAACATCTAACTCCATGAGTAGTACCACTCAACCTTTTCATCATGCCGGACCAAGTCCACCTGCAGGGTTTATATGATGAACCTTATGAGCTCCTCAAGGGGACATCATCATCCTAATATATAGGACACGGTTTCCTCCTATAATCAACGGCATACCATATAAATAATATCATCTCCCAACTTACCGAGTCTATCGATTTAATCTATAAATCTCGCCCATTGGTAAATCAAAGAGATGAGTACCAAGTATATGTGCCCGTTATTATATCGGGATTAAGAGCATGTACTAAATAATATCTCGAGGTCCGATTCGATTATGTAGTCAAGAATAAATCGAATCACCTCTGTCGATCGCTCAATACACACAAAGTGCACTAGTGTGATTCTATGGTCAAGACAAACCAATACCAAATCACACTACAACCATTCCGATGGTTTGTCCAAAGCCATCTCGGTTGTGAGCCTTTACTTATACTTTACAAGGAGCCGATAACATGATCTCCCGTGTGACACCACACACCATGTTATCTACAATGTAAGGTATTAGACAATATTGCATAACCATAAAAATATGCAAACAATGATCATGTGATTCTTATTTCAAAATAAAGATGTTCATACAAAAAATAGACTTTTAAGTATACATCCCTACAATCTCCCACTTATACTAAAAGACTATCTTTGTCCTCAAAGTGCCATACATCCGATCCCCATTCCCTCCACATGCCTATCAAAAGCTCTCACAAGGCCCTTAGTGAAAGGATGCCAGTTATCCTCCGATGCAATCTTGGCCACAAAGAACTTCTCCTCGCTTTACGATTTCTCGTGTCGTGGTACTTGCGCTCTATGTGTTTACTAGCCTTATGGGCTCGTGGTTCCTTCGAGTTTGCAACTGCACCACTATTATCACAATAAATCGTGATAGTTCTGGGCAAACCAGGAATCACATCCAAGTCCATCAGAAAGTTCCTGAGCCATACAGCTTCTTTGGCCGCCTCAAAGGCCACCACATACTCAGCTTCCATGTTGGAGTCTGCCACGCACTTTTGCTTGACACTCCTCCATACAATGGCTCCACCTCCCAAAGTAAACACAAAACCTGAGGTAGACTTACTGTTATCCCTATCAGATTGGAAGTCTAATCTGTGTAACCCCAGGAGTAATTGGTCTGCCCGGTAAACCAGCATATAATCCCTAGTCCTTCTCAGGTACTTCAATATATGCTTTACCGCAGTCCAATGTCCCTGTCCTGGATTACTCTGATATCTGCTGACCATGCCCACGGCAAAATAGATATCTGGTCTCGTACAGAGCATCGCATACATGAGGCTTCCTACTGCCGAAGCATAAGGAACCGCCTTCATCTCCTCTATCTCCTCAGATGATCTAGGACACATCTCCTTAGATAGAGGTACTCCATGCCTGAAAGGTAGAAAACCCTTCTTTGAGTTCTGCATGCTAAAACGCTCCATAATCATGTCTATGTATGAAGCTTGGGATAAGCACAACATCCTTTTCTTGCGATCCCTTATAACCTTGATCCCAAGGATGTGTCCCACTTCTCCCAAGTCCTTCATATCAAACTGTTTGGACAACCATACCCTTACGTCCGATAACACCTTGATATTGTTGCCAATCAACAAAATGTCATCTACGTATAGTACAAGAAATATCACTACGTTTCCGTCACATCTCTTGTATACACAAGACTCATCCGGACTTTGAATAAATCCATAAGACTGGATCACCTCATCAAACCGAATGTTCCAAGACCTCGAAGCTTGTTTCAATCCATAAATGGACCGATTAAGCTTACATACAAGATGCTCTTTGCCCTTAGCAATGAATCCCTCTGGTTGCTTCATATAGATGTTTTCCTCAAGACTTCCATTAAGGAAAGCTGTCTTGACATCCATCTGCCACACCTCATAATCCATATGAGTTGCTATGCATAAGAGAATCCGGATAGATTTAAGCATGGCTACGTGAAAAGGTCTCCTCATAATCGATACCCTCTTTACAGGTATACCCCTTCGCAACAAGCCTCGCTTTGAAGGTCTCAACCTTCCCGTCTATTCCTCTCTTTCTCTTGTAGATCCACTTGCATCCAATGGCTTTTACACCATTGGGTGGTTCTACTAGCTCCCAGATTTGATTTGAATCCATAGATTCTATCTCAGAATTCATTGCACTTTGCCAAGATCTTGCATCTTTATCTTGGATTGCCTCATCATATGTCCGAGGATCGGGTTCATGTTAGTCGGGGACGAATCGGAAGATTCTCCCAAGAACATGAATCTATCGGTGTCATCTCACCCTCCCTCCCACTCTGACGAGGTATCACTGTGTATCCTCTCTGTGACACGTGGTGCGGTGACATGTGGTATATCCTCTTGTCATGCAGTGGTACTAAAGTGACTTCCCCTTTTAACTCCTCGAACAATTTTACTCTTGGGCTTGTGGTTCATCACATAGTCCTCCTCTAGAAATCGGCATTCGTACTCACGATCACCTTGATCTCTAGGACTATAGAACAAACCACCCTTCGTTCCCTTAGGGTAGCCAACAAACATGCACTTACATGCGAGGTTCCAACTTACGGCATCGCCTTGGCCACATGTCTTTGGACTCCCCATATCGAATATGTCTCGGACTAGGCTTTCGCCCGATCCACAATTCTGGGAGTAGAAGGCACTGATTTAGATGGAACCAAGTTCGAATGTATACCGCCGTATCTAGAGCATATCCCGAGCGAATCGGCAAGTCGAATAACTCATCATTTATCTAACCATCTCCATAAGAGTCCTATTCCTTCGCTCCGCAACACCATTCTGCTGGGGTGTGCCCGGTGCGGACAATTGGGATTGAATCGACCTCGATAAGTAATTCCTAAACTCTCCCAAGAGGTATTCACCACCACGATCGGATCGTAGGGTCTTGATACTTTTACCTTGGCGGTTCTCCACATCGACCTTGAATTCTTTGAACTTGTCAAAGCATTCGGACTTCTTGGCGCATCAAGTAAATGTCCATATCTTGAATAATCGTCTATAAAAGGCGAAATATTCAAAACCACCTCTAGCCTGGATAGACATAGGACCACACAAATCAGAATGAACCAATTCTAACACATCTTTGGCTCTATACCCCTTGGCCTTGAAAGGCCTCTTGGTCATCTTACCCTCCAAGCAAGATTCACGGGTTGGGAGATCCTCCACCACTAATGAACCCAAAGGTCCATCAGCGACCAAGCCTAAGATGCCAAAGATATGTTTGGTTCATCTTCGAAGGTTCTTTTCTCTTATTGGATTTAGAAGATGAGTTATTAACTTCAATTTGCATCGTGGGAGGTTTTGGTTCAAGTGTGTACAAATTTCCTATCAATGTACGAGCAGGATAATGTCCCTATTCCTTCTTATAACAACTCTGTCATTAAAAGAAATAGAATATCCATCCATAAACAATTTAGAAACTGAAATTAAATTCTTTCTAAATAAGGGTACATAAAGGCAATTCTTAAGAACCAAAAGTTTATTTTTCTCAAAAGATAAATGAACGTCTCCCACTGCAACAGCCGCCACCTTTATGGCATCGCCCAAGTACACGGTAATCTCCCCTTGACCCGATCGTGGTTTCCTGGAACCCCTGCAAAGTATTGCAGACATGATCAGTGGCTCCCGTATCTACACACCAGGTGCCGGTAGATAACACCGCTAAACATGTTTCAATGACTAGTCCAAAAGATATACCTTTGTTCTTGCGGTTGGGGCAGTCCTTCTTCCAGTGTCCAGTCTGCTTACAAGTGAAGCACTTGCCTTTCGGCTTCTTCACTCCTCCCTGAGTACCTCCCACCTTTGCCCGGTTTGTTTCTTCTTCTTCTTGCCTTTGGCTTAGAAGCGAAACCTTACAGGTTATCACGGCATGCGAGCACTCTGTGAAATAGTCCCTCTGCTGGAGTTACATCGGAAGTTCCGCCATGAATACAACCTCTTGTTCATGTTGTAGTTGGTAGTGCTCAAAACTCCTAAGCGGTGAGTATGATATCGACACAGGTTTCCCCATCGATCTCGGATCCTAGGACCTCGGCTCATTTAAATGAGCCATCATCTTGAGAACATGATCCCTCACGGGTGTTCCCTCGATCATGGTGGTCGTCATAAAGTTTCTCATGGCTTCTTACCTCGTAGCCCGATTCTGATGTCCGAAAATCTCTTTGAGATTGAGCATCATGTCATAAATCAGTGGGCATGGCTTGATGCTGATGTTGCAGTACATTTGACATAGATGCCAAAATGTAACACCGCGCCATCTCATCGGCCTTGATCCACTTCTTATAACTCTCTTTCTCTTTTTCCCGAGTTATCTGCAGGCTTGGGAGGGCACTCTTGAGGAGTACATATTTGTATTCCTCGTGATCAGACAATATCTAGATTCCTCTTCCAATCTACATAGTTGGGTCCGATAAGTTTGTTCTCTTTCAAGATTATCACAAAGTGGGTTGAAAGTCATTTTGAAAGAAAACCTAAGAATCACATAAATCAAAACATTAGATTTCAAAAATTATTGATTCCTCAAACAATAAAATTTTGATATCAACCAACACCTCGATCCAGAGAATATCGCATGCCACGCATGTGGACATTATCTGAATTCTACATTTGTAAGAGGAGGTTTTACCCATTAATTTTATTATCTTGTCAACCTTACTTTTCGACAAATAAAATTAATAGTTGGTTCCTCTTTGGCCCTACAAATAAAAGCAGTGACTCCGATGGGGAGGATACTTTTAATTTGCATCTAAGTGTGCACCATTACACGATACTAAGGGAATTATTTCGGATTATGTGCCTTACCGCTGTGGAAGTACACATGCTCCTAGATAATTTCCTATAACCATTATTTGACCTAGTGATCCGCAAACAAACTCATCCTTGAGGAGGAAGACACTCGAGCCAACACGCAAGTTTGTTGCATCACACAAATCGTAATGGAGGCTGAGGAATTAATTAAAATATCCCTCTCCCACTTAGTAAATTAAAAATGAGGAATTTTCCTCGACATGCATATCAAACAAAAGCAATAAATATGAAAAATAAATTATTTTCCAACTATTATGGCTTTTGTCTTCAATATAGCTCCCGTCGCATCTCCACCCTCTAAATCAAAGCTCCTCCCCTATTTTAATTTACATCCATCGATCCTATACTCCACGAGGGAGTGTACATGAATCTAGATCGAAAGTAAAATAAAATAAAGAGCGGCTAAACAATGCCGTATTTAATTTACAAAAAAAAACTAAATACTAGCCTCGTCAACCCCGAGGATTCAACAAAATAAATATTTACACACATACAATCACATACACACACACGGCCATAATAGTCGGATCTTATGCCTGCAACCAAAGAGTTAAACTACGCATATCCTACTATTATCCGGCACATATAATATATGAAAAAGTGCATAAAATTAACCGAATCCTAAACACACAAAACCGGAATCCTTGGCTCTGATACCAATTGTTGGGGTTGATCCGTGAGGGGAAACTTCGCTTCCCCTTCGCCTCGGTTGCTTGACCATGGTGATCCCTTCGATGTCCCCGGATTAAAATTTAATCCTAGACAAAAGGGATTCCCAAAGCAACCAAGTCATCGTCGTGCTATTCGTTTAGAGAGGTCACTTGAACAAACTAGTTGTTCAAGCGACCATCCTCTATTCTACGAGTAGCCGCGGAATAGACGATGTCCGGATCGCCGGTTTTTGTGTTTATACTCGGGATCCAAGTATTATTTAGCCTATTTACAGAAATATAACATGCTTATATTTTGAAAAACAAACACAAGCAATGAATAAAAGAGATAGAAGAATAGTTATACCTCTTGGTCTTCTAATGTATGACCCTCCTCCTTTTGGACGTCGTGTGGCGACGATCCACCAAAAGTCGAAGCTCCTAGATCGCAAACTTCCTTCCTTGCTTTTCCCAAGCAAGAGGAAGAAGAGAAACAATGTTTTCTCCTTCAAAAACTCAACCAACAAAGAACTATAGAAGTTCTTGCCGCCGGCCAACTAGAAGGAGAAGAAGATGATGGAAAACTACCAAGACACCAAGGGAAACCCTATATCTTGTTTCCACCACCTAAGGAGAAGAGAGGGGAGTGTTTTGGGCGCCGACCAAGGGCTGGGAAGGGCTGGAATAGCTGCTGGACGTTGGCCACAAGGCAAGGAAGAAGAAGGAAAACTTGCCTTATTTGGTGCCACCCTTGCTTCCAAACCCTAACCCTAATTCCAATCCTATCTCAACTAGGATTGCCCTATTCTTGCCCCTTCTCTCAATGATGTTATCACGACCACTTCCCATGCCCTCCTTTTATAGAGTTAGGGATAAGTCATGAATTAATCTCCTCCATTGGTTCTAGGGATTTAATCTCAACCGTCGGATCTAGAGATTTAATCTCAACCGTCGAATCTTAGAGATTTAATCTCTACCAATGGATCTTAGTGTTTTGTTTCTATCCATTGGATCTAAGCATCTTGAGGTGTTAATGGGCTACATTAGGGACCATGAGGAGGAGTTGGGTCTTGGCCACCCATGGATCAAGCCCACATAAAGTCCGATCCACTAATGATGGTCCAATCCACTAAAGGTCCATCATTGATCTACCTCACCAACCCCCATATGATAATATGGGCTCCATATATTATTTGTACATTTTCTCCCCGTGTTTAAGATCTCGAATGTCCGTCGATTAATTAATTTACTAACCATTAATTAATCAACATCTAACTCCATGAGTAGTACCACTCAACCTTTTCATCATGCCGGACCAAGTCCACCTGCAGGGTTTACATGATGAACCTTATGAGCTCCTCAAGGGGACATCATCATCCTAATATATAGGACACGGTTTCCTCCTATAATCAACGATACACCATATAAATAATATCATCTCCCAACTTACCGAGTCTATCGATTTAATCTATAAATCTCGCCCATTGGTAAATCAAAGAGATGAGTACCAAGTATATGTGCCCGTTATTATATCGGGATTAAGAGCATGTACTAAATAATATCTGAGGTCCGATTCGATTATGTAGTCAGCAATAAATCGAATCACCTCTGTGTCAGTCCTGCTCAATACATACAAAGTGCACTAGTGTGATTCTATGGTCAAGACAAACCAATACCAAATCACACTACAACCATTCCGATGGTTTGTCCAAAGTCATCTCGGTTGTGAGCCTTTACTTATACTTTACAAGGAGCCGATAACATGATCTCCCGTGTGACACCACACACCATGTTATCTACAATGTAAGGTATTAGACAATATTGCATAACCATAAAAATATGCAAACAATGATCATGTGATTCTTATTTCAAAATAAAGATGTTCATACAAAAAATAGACTTTTAAGTATACATCCCTACAACGGCAACATCATCAGTCGACTGATCTTACCATCAGTCGACTGATGGACCATCAGTCGAGTGCTCGCGAGCTCGACTCCATTCTGTGCCCGTGCATAGTGCCATCAGTCGACTGACATCCCTTGGCAGTCGACTGATGTCGACAACAGTCGACTACCAATCCATGGCAGTCGATTGCTTGGGCCAAATGCCCATGAGTCGGACACTAGTCGAATCCATTCTACTCAGAGCAGTCGACTGTCATTTCATGGCAGTCGACTGTCATTTCATGGCAGTCGACTTCGTGTGTATTGAGTAGGACCGACTTAGAGGTGATTCGATTTATTGCTGACTACATAATCGAATCAGACCTCAGATATTATATTGTACATACTCTTAATCCCGATATAATAACGGGCACATATACTTAGTTTTTATCTCTTTGATTTACCAATGGAAGAGATTTATAGATTAAATCGATAGGCTTGGTAAGTTGGGAGATGATATTATTTATATGGTGTGCTGTTGATTATAGGAGGAAACCGTGTCCTATATATTAGGATGATGATGTCCCGTTGAGGAGCTCATAAGGTTCATCATGTAAACCCTGCAGGTGGACTTGGTCCGGCATGATGAAAAGGTTGAGTGGTACTACTCATGGAGTTAGATGTTGATTAATTAATGGTCAGTAAATTAATTAATCGACAGACATTCGAGATCTTAAACATGGGGAGAAAATGTACAAATAATATATGGATCTCATATTAACTTATGGGGGTTAGTGAGGTAGATCAATGATAATCCTTTAGTGGATTGGATGATCATTAATGGATCAGACTTTATGTGGGCTTGATCCATGGGTGGCCAAGATCCAACTCCTCATGGTCCCTATGGTAGCCTATTAAAACCTCATGAAGCTTAGATCCAATGGATAGAAACAAAACTCTAGATCCAAAGTTAGAGATTAAATCTCTAGATCCGATGGTTGAGATTAAATCTCTAGATCCGACGGTTGAGATTAAATCCCTAGAACCAATGGTGGAGATTAAATCAAGGCTTATTCCTAAACTCTATAAAAGGATGCTTAAGGGTTGGCGTGGAGGGAATTAAGAAGCAAGGGGAGGCTTGGAGTTGGCGGCAAGGAGTTGGAGCTAGGGTTTGGGCTTGGCGGCACCAAATAAGGAAATACTTTCCTTATCTTCTTCTTCTCCATTGGTGGCCGGCGCCCATAGAAGCCTTTCCAGCCCTTGGCTGGCATCCAAAGGAGCTCCTCTCCTTCTCCTTAACCGGTGGAACCATGGCTTAGGGTCCTCCCTTGAAGCTCTTGGCCGGCAACCATTGTTTTCTCTCTTCTTCCTTCTTGGCCGGCAGTAATCTCCAACCTTGGAGTTTGGTGGTTGGTTGAAAGAAGGAAAAGAGCCTTGTTTCTATTCTTTCGCTTGCTCGGAACAAGCAAGGAAGGAAGATTGGTGATCTAGAAGCTTCAACTTTTGGTAGATCGTCGCCCACACAACGTCCGAAAGGAGGAAGGTCATACAATAGAAGATCGAGAGGTATATCGATTCTCTATTTTCATATGTTACATGTTTATATTTATTTTTCAATTATATGCATGATATATATTCTATTTTGTGGCTAAATATACTTGGACCCCAAACATAAACACAAAAGCCGGCGATCCGTACATCATCTATTCCGCGGCTATTCGTGGAATAGAGGTTGGTCGCTTGAACAACAAGTTTGTTCAAGTGACTACTCTAAACGAATAGCACGATGATGACATGGTTGCTTGGGCAATCCCCTTTTGTCTAGGATTAAATTTTTTAATCCGGGGACATCGATGGGATCGCCATGAACAAGTGACCAAGTGGAAGGGGGAAGCGAAGTTTACCCTCACGGATCAAACCTACCAACACTATATGGGTGATCATGGACAGATTGATGAAGTCTGCCCACTTCTTAGCAATCAAAATGACCTACTCGACTGAGCAACTGGCTCAATTATATGCTAGGGAAATTATCATACTACATGGGATTCCTAAGACCATCATTTTTGATAGAGATGGTCGCTTTATTTCCCATTTCTGGGAATGTGTTCAGAAGGCCCTTGGCACAAAGCTATTATTCAATACTGCCTTTCATCCTTAGACCGACGGACAGACAGAAAGGGTGAACCAAGTACTGGAGGATATGTTACGAGCTTGTGCCTTGGATTTCAAAGGGAGCTGGTGTCGATACTTATGCTTGGTAGAATTCGCCTACAATAATAGCTACCAAGCTATTATTGGAATGACGCTCTACGAGGCTCTATACGGGATGAGATGTAGATCTCCTATATGCTGGTACGAGGGTGGTGAAAAGAAGGGGATGAGACTCCAAACAGATTTCATTGACGACACCACCCGAGCTATACAGAACATCCGCCAAAAAATTGAAACTGCTCAGAGCCGGCAAAAGAGCTATGCGGATATGCAGCGTAGACCATTGGAATTCGAAGTCGGGGATTCGGTATTCCTCAAGGTAGCCCCTATGAAGGGAGTGATGAGATTCGGAAGGAAGGGTAAGCTGAGTCCGCGCTATGTGGGACCGTATCTGATACTGAAGAGAGTCGGCAAGGTAGCTTACGAGCTAGAGCTGCCTCAAGAGATGTCGACTATTCACAATGTGTTCCACGTTTCGATGCTCAAGAAGTGCATTTCCAGTACAGACCAAGTGATTGAGCCACAAACAGTGCAAGTTCAAGGGGACCTAAGTTATGAAA
The DNA here is from genome assembly GCA_025175895.1 of Wurfbainia villosa. Lineage (NCBI taxonomy): Eukaryota > Viridiplantae > Streptophyta > Magnoliopsida > Zingiberales > Zingiberaceae > Wurfbainia > Wurfbainia villosa. The sequence goes on along the minus strand of CM046007.1, from coordinate 42,321,506 downwards.
GTCGGCCTATCCAGATACTAGACAGAAGTCAAAAGACTAAGGAATAAAGAGGTGCCCTTAGTGAAGGTCATGTGGCAAAGTCACCGGTATGAAGAAGCCGCCTGGGAACATGAGGAGGACATGAAACAGAAGTATCCAGAGTTGTTCTAAGTTTCGAGGACGAAACTTTTAAAAGGTATGAAGGACTGTAATGCCCGTAAAATTCCTAGAAATTTTATAAAAAATTGTTGCAAGATTATAATGGGCTTTTATGTGGGCTCTTTGAAAAATAAAAGAGAATAGAGCCAAAAAGGATGCATGGCCAAGGTTTGAACCCCAAACCTCCAAACAGGTAGCCAAACCTTAGGATGCATGTGATAACCAGAAGCCCAGCAAGGGTGTGCTGTTAGAAGGGTAAGGGAAAGGATAGATAAGTGTTAGTGAAAGCCCTAGAGTCAATCATGTGATGATTGTTGTATGGACTTTATTGTATCATATTCCTATTCATAAAGGCATGGTTATTATATTTACTTGTATTTGTGCCAAATAAACTAAGTATAATAACGTGCTTGAGTAGTAGGTGTTAGTAATATATGAGAGATGTCCTAAGGCAATCGCCTTATGTATGAACCATTTATATGATAAATGAAGATTCACTATTTGAGTATACATGTTTCATGTATTTGATTGGATCTTAAACTCATTTACTGAATATCCACGATGCGATTCACAGCATGAGAGAATTTGTGATTGGATCACAACTAGTGAGTATCTCTACATGTGTAATTGTGATGTATCGGAATTATCCCTAGTCGATGAAATGATGGATTTGGACACCATCAATTCTGTCGAGACTAGCACGAGGTATACTCCTTGGTGTATCCAAGCAGCTGATTCTCACTGGCTGGAGACATTGTGATGTCCGGAGTTGATCGTGGATGCTAGTTATGGTAACTAGTTCATTGGAGTGACCAGCCGTAAGATTTCATATGGTTCTCTGCATATATAGATATGTCAATGAAGTTCTTACTGTAGCTTAAGTGCGATGTTCCTTTGACTTGCGGTATTCAAGTCATCTTGATCATGGAGACTTATGCTTTGACATCTTAAGTAAGCATCTCTAAGGAGATGTGGACCCGGGATGATTGGGTATAAGTCGAAGTGATTGAAGGTGTTTGAATAGCCTATAAAGGATTCACCACTCCTTGCGAGGAGATGTATACCCATGGCCTCTCGTCGGATTGTTACTAAAGTCTTTGGCCAAAGCATTACATGTTTAGAGTAAGGTACTCTTCGATACATGTGCAGTAACTAGAATACGTAGGACGAGGAAATGATACTTGGGCTAGGTGTGACGTAGTCAGCCTAGTGGGGACTGACACTATAGACCATGTCCTGAACCAAGTGGGTATAAGATGAGTGAAGGGAATGGGGCACGAATCATTCGAGCTGCTGAAGGATTTCAGAAATAGTTCTAGATCAACCGTTGATCTTTTCGGTTAATTGGGGATCATGATGTACTACTAGGTGCCACTCATGATCGTTCTATAATTAATGGTTAATTATAGACGACCAACATAAACCGAGAACCTATTTGGTCACACGCACAACGAGCGTAATCCAAAGGATTTAAAACGAGCTTGAGAATGGGATTCTTAGACCGAGAGAAACTAGATTTGGTTGGACCAAACATGAAGCGAGCATGAAATCGTTTCAGTCGCAATGGAAGCGTGGATGGGCCGTGTCTTATGAAGACATAATGGATGAACAAAAATGGTTTGGTTCTAATCCAATGGAGGAGAATAAACCAAAGGGTTTGGTTTATTTTAAACGAATGAACCAAAAGTTGGTTCGGTTCGTTTTAACTTAAAATAAACCATCATGGTTTGGTTTATTTTAACTTATCTTAATGGAGCGGGTTGACGGGCCTAATGGTTATGATCCAATAACCATTAAGAGAATTAGTTCTCTATAAAAGAGGGCTTAATGGATAATTAAGCCCTAATCCAAAACCCTAGCAATAGTTGCCGCCCACCTCTCCTTGGAGACTCACGGCGCCAACCCCCATTGCCGCCCAGCCCCTTGTCCCGCCGTCCAGCTCCTTGCCGGTGTCCAAGCTTCAGCCGGTGATCCTCCGGCGACCCTCCGGTGATCTTCCTAGGCTTCGGTGATAAGATGAGCACTTGGCTTCCCTTGTTTGGCCGGCGCCTACTCCTCCACCAAAGCTGTCCAGTTTTCTGGACAGCTTGTTCTCTTCTCGTCGGAGCATCGTTTGGACGACGGTTAGAGCTCTTACAGCGCCTAACTTACCGGGGATTCGATCTCCAGTAATCCTCTGAGGTGGAGGACGAAGGATTCGTCAATCGGTTGACGAATACCTCTCCGGAGAAGCGAGTTTTGAGGACTCGTTCTGGATCCGAATTTGGATTCGGATCGTGATCATCTCTCGATCACGTCGTCTTCAACACGAGGCTAGTAACCTGTACGAAGACGAAGCTCGTGGCTTAGCGAAGTCATCCTAAGGATACTCAGCGTGGATACGGATAGAGACGATTCTAGCGAGGATCATTCCGGTTGATGTCGTTCCCACTACACGTAATACGAAAGATATAACGTAGTTAAATTTCCTTTTATTGCAAATTTAAATTTACGGTTATGTCTACACTTGTTGTACTATGCATGCGTGTGATGTGTGTGTTGTAATAAATGTAGATTTATTAATTTTATCGCTTCCGCTGTGCTCATATTTACGAAACATGATCGAACACACACATGCCGCGGTGCCGGAAACCCAACAGTGGTATCAGAGCCCAGGTTGTGTTTTGACATAATCGTAAAATGGTTTTGCGATAGTCATAATGTTATTTCTGGAAATTTTCTAATTTTGGAAATTTAGAAGTATTTATGGAAATTTTTCAATTTTGGAAAGTCTAGAAGTATTTATGGAAATCTTCCACTTTTGGAAAGTTGGAAGTATTTATGGAAATTGATATTTTCCATAAATAAAATATTTGATTAGATTTTGGAAATTTGTTTCCTAATTTAATCTTGATTTGATTTGGGAAATCAAATCTTAAAATATTTTATTTCCATAAGTAGTTTTGATGATTTAGGAAATTGGTTTCCTAAATTGACTTTCCTTAATCAACTATTTCCATAAGTAAAATATGTGATTAGATTTGGAAATTTGTTTCCTAATTTAAACATGATTTGATTTGGAGAATCAAATCTTAAACATATTTTATTTCCATAAATAGTTATGACATATAAGGAAATTATTTACATGACATAATTGTATGCCATGTAATTGCATTAGATGCATATCATTATGCCATGCGTGTCGTGACATGTAGATGTATGTCATGTATGTCATGTCATGTAGATAATAGTTATTTGCATGCAAAGAGGATGAGACATAAAAACCTTTAAACAATATTAAAGCCTACACCTTCCATTAATATGGTTAGAACCAGAGTTTCGTTTCTTGTTTGGGTTGTTGGACTCCCTCCAAGCCCGGCTCGAACCCGAACATGTTCAAACCATGGAATAGTTTAATACTAATATGGTAAGAGTCAGAGGTCAATCGTTAGCTTTGGTTGTTGGACTCTCTCCAAGCTGGGCTAATTGGTTGAATGTGCTCTAACCATATTAAAACTATTTCTCGATTAATGGGTTGACTTTAACCTGGAGCATCGGCTTGTTGGACTCTCTCCAAGGTCGATGTAAAGGGAGGTGAAGTTGGGTGCTATGCATATGATGCATACTTGTTAATGTGTTAACAACCCGATGTATGTGTGAACATTCAATTAGTTGATAGCACATTGTGATAGTTGCATATACGTGATATGCAATCGGTATAGTTGATACCTACCATCGTAGTTATGAATGGCTTGTTGGACTCTCTCTAAGGTTGTTCATAACTATGATGGATATCAGCCCATTTGGAGATGGACCTACGATCTCCCGAAGTGATTTTGGGGTTTTTGAAATTCAAAAAATGAATGGGATTTATAAATGTATATTGATGCATTTTAAAATCATTTTCTCATATATGCTCGTTTTGTATTTCTAGGTCAATAAATTGATCATGACGTCTTTGAATTTGCGCACTATTTTGGATTCGAACAAACTGACTGGGCCTAACTTCCTGGACTGGCTTAGAAACCTGAGAATTGTTCTCAAGGCAGAAAAGCTTGCATATGTCCTTGAAGAGCCTCTTCCCAACCGTCCTAAGGACGATGCAACTCCAGACCAAATGTTGGTCTATCAGAAGCATGTGGCAGATTCTGAGCTGGCGAGTTGCATCATGCTAGCGGCGATGGTACCTGAGCTGCAAAAGCAGCATGAGCATATGGATGCTAATACTATGGTCTTTCATCTTCATGAGTTGTTCGATGAGCAAGTGAGATCCGAAAGGTTCGAGGTCTCTAGGCTCCTCTTCACCACGAAGATGCAAGAAGGTTCGTCTATAGTACAGTTTGTGCTAAAGATGAACGGGTACATCGAGCGGCTAGCCACCCTCGGTTTTGTGATGGATCATGAGTTAAGTATTGACTTAATTCTGCATTGTTTGCCCAAGAGTTTCTCATAATTTGTGATGAACTATCGGATGAACAAATTAGAATCCACCATTCCCGAGCTCCTCAATATGCTGAAGACTGTGAAGCCTTCTGTAAAGCATGAGGAGAAGGCGGTTCTGTTAGTTGATTCCTCAAAGAAAGGTTCTAAGAGGAAGGCAAAAGAACAGAAGAAAGAGAAGAACAAAAAGGCAAAGAAGGCGGAACCAGCGCAAAAGGGCACTTGCCATCATTGTGGCAAGAAAGACCACTGGCGAAGAAACTGCAAGATTTATCTTGAGTCCATGAAGAAGAAGAAGGCATCCGATGCCCCATCCTCTTTAGGTATCTTTGTTATTGATTGTCATTCTATTTCCTTAGACACTTGGGTATTGGATACTGGGTGTGGCTCACATATATGTAATGACATACAGGGGCTAAGGAATAGAAGAAGACTTGTCAGAGGGGAGTCAAATTTGCGAGTTGGCAATGGAGCAAAGGTTGCTGCGGTCGCCATCGGAACTTATTTGCTGAAGCTCCCCAGTGGACTAGTCTTGGAACTGGACAATTGCTATTATGTTCCTTCTCTAATAAAGAACATTGTTTCTATTTCCTGTTTAAATAGAAATGGTTTCCATTTGACGTTTAGTAACAATTGTTGTTATATAACTTTGAATGGCGTACTTTATGGAACTGGAACTTTGAGTAATGGCATTTATATGTTGGACGTATCCAGTGACATCTTCAATATCGAAGCGAGCAACAAGCGTGCTCGAAAGGATAATCAATTAGACTCCTATATGTGGCATTGTCGTCTTTGCCATGTAAGCAAGAAACGCATGTCCGAATTACACCGATGTGGAATTCTGGAATCGTTTGAATTGGATTCATATGATACATGCGAATCATGCTTAAAAGGCAAGATGACTAAGTTACCTTTTACTGGAAAAGGTGAACGAGTGGGAGAGTTACTAGGTCTAATACATACTGATGTATGTGGACCTATGTCAACTCAAGCTTTAGGAGGCTATAGCTACTTCATTACCTTCACCGATGATCACTCACGGTTTGGGTATGTGTTCTTGATGAAACACAAGTCTGAAGCCTTTGAAAGGTTCAAAGAATTCAGAAATGAAGTAGAGAAACAACATGACAAGAGTATTAAAATACTGACGGACGAGGTGGTGAATACTTAAGTCAAGAGTTTCTGATTATCTAAGAGACAATGGCATATTGTCTCAATGGACTCCGCCATATACACCACAAAGATAATGGTGTATCCGAGAGGCGAATCGACCTTGTTGACATGGTCAGTCAATGATGAATCATGCGACTCTTCCCAAGTCCTTTGGGGCTATGCACTTCGCATACTGCTTACTTGTTAAATGTAATGCCTACTAAGGTAGTCTCAACTACTCCATATGAGATATGGAATAGTAAGAAACCTCATGTATCTTACTTGAAGATATGGGGTTGTCCTCGCTTATGTGAAGCGACAGACGCATAAATTGATGCTAAGTCCGATAAATGTCTATTTATTGGATACCCTAAGGAAACAAGAGGGTTACCAATTCTATCATCCTGTGGAACAAAAGGTGTTTGTTTCAAGGCATGTGTTTCTAGAGAAAGAGTTTCTCTTGCAAGAAAACAAAGGAGTGTCCGCTGAGCTTGAGGAGGCTCGAGAGACTCAAATAGACATTGATGAGATACCGGTGAAGCACAATGACAACTCATAGTGATGAGCAATCTACTGACTTATTGTAACACCACATCTTCAGAGATCCGTAGAACACGCAATATTCCCGAGAGATATGGATTTCTCGTGAAGTGAATCAAACGACGGTTACTCATTGATGATGAGGAGCCTACCGCTTATGAAGAAGTGCCGACAAGTTCGTAAAGGGATAAGTGGCTTGGTGCCATGAAGTCGGAAATGGATTCCATGTATGAAAACCAAGTTTGGAACTTGGTTGACCCACCTGAAGGCATAAAGCCTATAGGGTGCAAGTGGGTTTTCAAGAAGAAAACCAACATGGATGGTATTGTGATCACCTATAAGGCTAGATTGGTGGCGAAAGGATATCATCAAAAACAAAGTGTTGATTATGACGAAACCTATTCGCCTGTAGCTATGCTTAAATCCATTCGGATGCTCCTGGCCATAGCGGCTCATTATGATTATGAGATATGGCAGATGGATGTGAAAACAGCTTTCCTTAATGGAAACCTGCTCGAGGATGTGTATATGATACAACCTGAGGGTTTCACATCGGTTGATAAAACCAAGGTATGCAAATTGTGATGGTCCATTTATGGATTGAAGCAAGCATCCAGGAGCTGGAATATCCATTTTGATGAGACGATCAAAAAGTTTGATTTCTCACAAAATCCAGACGAACCTTGTGTGTACAAGAAGGTTAGTGGGAGTGCAGTCGTGTTCCTAGTATTATATGTCGATGACATATTACTTATAAGAAACGATGTTTCAATCTTACAGTCAGTTAAGGTTTGGTTATCCAAGACATTCTCCATGAAAGACCTGGGAGAAGCAACCTACATCCTCGGGATTAAGATTCATAGAGATAGATCGAAACGGTTGCTTGGTCTTTCGCAGTCTACATATATAGACCGAGTGCTAAAGAGGTTTAGCATGTCGGAATCCAAGAAAGGTTTCCTACCCATCATGCATGGGGTACACCTTTCGAAGTCTATGTGTCCGCGGACAAAAGACGAGAGGATTTGTTAGAGAATTTTTGGAACGGCTAGAGGGGGTGAATAGCACGTTGCCCGTACGAAGATGGAATTCGATCGTGATCGTGTCTACAATTTCGTTAGCGCAGCGGAATATAGAAATGAAAGCAATAACGAAATACAACAATCACGAACACAAAGATATAACGTGGTTCAGAACCACACGGTTCCTACTCCACGGATCGAGTTCTAAAGAGCTCTAGTGATGCACACGCAATCACTAATCAATAATAACTCTTTCTCGGAACAATCCGGAGGCGGAGAAACCTCGTACAAGGATTACACTAAGTAATACACAAGATACAAGCAAATACAAGTAAGAAATACAATGCAAGTAAAGGAAAAACAACTTTACAAGAGCTTGGGATTGCTTGATCTTTGATTGCCTTGAACTAGCTTTGAAGGACTGGAAAGCACCAACTTTCCCCTTCAATTTCGCCCAAGAAAATCGCTGCTAAAACCCTCCTTCTGAGCTGCCTTTATAACCTGCGTCGGGCTGGATTTCCGCCTATCAGTCGACTGCCATAAGTCACCAGTCGACTGATACCACTGTTGTCGTGAGACAACGGATCGATCCACACTGGAAAAACTCCAACGGATCTCTTGGCAGTCGACTGCCAACATTGGCGCCGATCGCGCGTTCGTAGTCGATCGCCGATCGGCTACGAGCGCTCGCTTGAACCTCAACCGGCAATAATCACGACCCTTAGCGATGATCGCGAGCCATCGATCCGATCGCTACTAATGAGCAATGATCGCTGGCTTTTTCACCCCAGCCGCGGTTGAACTCAAGTCGATTAACATGAATCCGCCATAATGCGGTCGACTGCCAACCTCAAAAATGAGGTTTTAAACCAAGTATGGTGCCCCCATACTTGCTAGACTACCCTTAGCCTAGACCTAAGCCTTCTAGCCACCTCCATCAGCCTCACGCCTCTCGGATCCCTCCAAATCATCCATGACTTGTTCACCCATCGCGCTAGCCTTCAGGTGCTTCCATCGGCTATGTCATGCTTGTTGGATCGAAAGTGTCGCTAGAGGGGGGGGTGAATAGCGATACGGTGTCGTTAAAAAAAAACTTTTGCAATAAGTAAAAAGCAAGTAGAGAGTGCACAGCGGAAATATAAAGTAGACAAGATATTTTTACGTGGTTCACAATCTTTCGATTGCTAATCCACGGCCCTAGTGATCCTTGATCACGTACGGAGGGCAATTCACTAAAACCACTCCTCCTCGTTGGAAGTAGGAGCAACGATCACAAAAAGAAATCAAGGCAAAGGGACACTCCCCCTTTCCTTGTTACGATTAAAGCACAAAGACAATTTAAAGAAGTAGAACTTAAATAAATATACCGACAACTCTTATAAGTAAGATGTAGCTTCGTTGTCGTGCACTTCGTCGTAGCAAATGTGAGTAGTAGTAGCGTTACTACGAGCGTGTTGAGAGCTCTTGATTTCTTATCTTTTGCTTGGCGTGAACATGTCTATTTATGGATATTGATCTATGAATTTAGACATAGGTAGTGTCCAAGGTGAGGTTCTTATCCCCAAGTCTTGCTCATCCACATCCTTTGCGCTAACTCAAGGATGAGGTGCTTCATCCAACCACCTTGTGCCACAACTCAAGGATGAGGTGCTCATCCAACCACCTTGTGCCACCTCAAGGAGGCCTTCACGCCAACTTGTTGGAGCCATCCAACTTGTGCCACATCATGGGAGCCAACCATCTTGTGCCAACTCTCCTCATTTTGGCCCAAGCTTGATGGTGGTTTGCCAACCATCTTGTGCCAACTCACCTCATTTTGGGCGGCCCAACTTGATGATGGTTTTGGATGTCCACCTTGATGCCACATCACCTAATTTTGGGGGTCCAAGCTTGGTGATGGTTTGGATGTCCACCTTGATGCCACATCACCCTTTGTACCAAAACACGAGTCAAGTCCAAATTCACCCCCTTGAAATTCGAGCTCTTCTCGTTTGGAACTAGACCGATTGGCTGTAGTAGACGATCGTCAAAGGGTTTTGACCGCAGACAAGTTAGCTTAAAATATAAAGTACGATGGTTCTAAGTGATCTCGACCTAGACCTTCCATTGGAGGTATTGGGTCGGATCTACGCTTAACGCCTTGCTTCGCTTTCACACGAAGCTTACCTTGTAGCCTCGCTCCGCTTCACCCGAGTACCTCGGCTTCCTCCGAAATCCTCTGGCGTTGCCCGACCACCTCGGTTCCCACCGGGTGTCGCAGACCTTCCGCTCAACTTTAGCATTTCTGCACACTTAATTGAGCTCGTAAGATAACAAATATACCCTTAACTATTGAGCCTTTTGCCATAATCAAAATACCGGTTCGACTTTGGTGCCCACTGCACCAACAATCTCCCCCTTTTTGATTCATGGCAAACCGACACAAAAGTTAAGGAAAAATTAAGCTAGCATAATGATTAAGCATGAATGAGCTAGCATAAAGATTAAATATGAATGAGCTAGCATAATGATTAAATATGAATGAGAAATATTATTGTTTCAAGTTCTCCCCTTTGAGGTAACCTCCCCCTTGACCGAAGGTGAGTTCTTGAAAAATAATTTTTACTCCCCCTTAATAGTTGCTTAAGTAATCGGAATTACTTAATATAAAAGGTAATAATTTTGTTTACTTTCTTCCCCTTTAATTTTGGTTAATTTTGGTTACTTTTGTGACTTTCTCCCCCTTTTGCCTTAACTCAAAAAGTTTGTAAATATATTTTAGGGTTTGTAAGTCCAAGCAAGTTCCCAATATAAGCTTGAAAATATGTTCATCTAAAATGTACAACTCCGGTTGGACTTGATTGATATAGAATGATCAATAAGTCTTGAAGGAGTTGATTAATTTTAAATAATTAAGTAGAATGATCAATATTGTTGGTTTTGTTAAGGATTGAACGGGTTCGTGTCCTTCGTCGAAAACTATATTAATGGTTTCTTCGACTCTAAGAGTGTCGTGATTGTATACCCTATAAGCTCTACTGGTGGTTGAGTATCCTAGAAAGGTTCCAGTAGAGGTTTTGGATTTGAATTTCCCTAGGTAATCCTTAGTGTTTAAGATATGTACCTTGCATCCAAATACCCTAAAGTATTTGATGTTCGGTATTTTATCGTGATAAATCTCGTACGAGGACTTTTGGTGCCTCTTTACCATAAGGATCCTATTTTGGACATAGCAAGCCGTACTAACGGCCTCTGCCCAAAATCTATCGGGTAGGTTATACTCGTTTAACATTGTCCTAGCGGCTTCTTGTAGGGTTCTATTTTTCCATTCGACTAACCCATTTTGTTGTGGGGTTCTAGGACATGAAAACTCATGGTGGTATCCGTTTAGGTTACAGAAATCTGTAAACCTGTGGTTTTCGAATTCACCACCATGATCGCTTCTAAGTCTTTTAATCTTAAGGTTCTTTTGATTTTCGATTAACCTACAAAGATTGATTAGTTGGTCTAGGGTATCATTTTTATGTTTGATAAACCTAAACCAAGTAAATCTAGAATAGTCGTCAATTATGACTAAGCAAAATTGACTACCATTGAGTGACTTAGCTCCATGTGAATCAAATAGATCCATGTGTAGGAGCTCAAGAACACTTTTGGTTCGTTCTTGATTAGTTAATTGATGTTGTGTCCTAGATTGTTTACCTTGTTGACAAGCATTACATATTTTATTATCCAAGTTGTTTAGTTTAGGCAAACCTATAACCAAGCCACTCTGACTCATCTTGTGGACGAGTCTTGGGTGCGAGTGTCCGAGTCTTGATGCCATAACCAAGATTCCTCTTCTTTGTGTCATAAGACACTTGGTTGAGGAGGTAAATTTATTGTGTAGATGTTGCTATTCCTAGTTCCTTTAAGTATTATTTTAGATGTTGCATTTATCTTGATTCATTTTCTAGAAATATGACCTTATAATTGTTATCACACAATTGGCTTACACTAAGTAAATTATATTGAAAGTTTTCTACTAATAAGACATTTTGAATTGTAAAGTTAGAGTTGAGCTCAATATCACCCGATCCGATGATTTGTTGCTGCGTTATTTCAAGGCTACCGATCCTTGTCGCTTGAATCGTAATCAAAATCCGAGTTGATCCCGGTCATGTGTCGAGTAACACCGCCCAACATCCATTGATCCTACACATAAGGTAGTTGGATCGGATATTGGAATTACTAAAGGGTTGTTTGTAAGTTTTTAAACCTAAATCATCTCACCAATATCTACATGATCAAAACATGTTATTCCTATGTGTTATTGTGAGATGACTTTCAATTTTGCTTGATTAATTTTAATGAATTTAAATTAACCAACATTAGGTTAGATTCGGATTTAGTCTAAGCTCATCAAGTAATCTTTTCAAGAGATTAGCTTCCAGGTCGTGGCGAGGCACAGAGGCCTTCTTTGATAGGAACAACGACCACTTCCTTAGACAAAGCTAATTTCAAGAAATTGATAACTCGACTTACTTGAGACTACATCTTGGTCTAACTAGTTATTTTTGAAAAGAGGCTCCCCGAGTCTCAATCTTTTCGTAGGATTTTATTTGATTATGAGTTCTATCTAACAATAATAAAAATAAAGTAAAAAATAATCATGCAATTTCTAAGACTTAACAAAATACATTTTGTATTGGCTCTGACCATTGAATCGAGTGGGTCTATTCACATAGTGAATTTGGTCCTTGGGAACCCAATACATGTTAGATCCTAAAGTTGAAATCAAAGTGATCTTAGGGACCCATGCTTGGACATTTTTCTTATGTTGGTTTACTATAGACATATATGACTTATTGGTTGTATTTGAGTTAAACCAGTCCGCCTTGTTGTACACGGCCCTTTGTGATCCAAGTAAGAGGTCAAGTCCCTTGGATCCCAAAGTGAACCTTTCCAACGCATGTTCCTAAGGTCTTGACTTGTGTTTTCAAAAGCGAGTTCTCAACTTCAAGCTTTTCAACTTGAGTTGAGTCCTCCTCTTGAATACGAGTAGTCGAAGAGGTTAGGGAGACCTCATGTTTGAGGAGGTTAACCTCCTCAATTAGGGTCTCGACCTTGGACTCGGACTTAGCTAGTTTCTTATTTAAAAATTTAATTGCACCATACAAAGTATTAAGTAACGCACCGACTTACCCTTAATGATTCTTTTGAACCGTGATACGGATACGTGGCTTGTCTTGAATGGAAGCTCATCATCGGATTCGGACTCGACTCTCTTCTTGGTTCGAGTCGTGCTCGGTCGGCTTGGCCATTAGAGCTTGATATCGCCTTCTTCCTCCGATAACTCCTCCCAAGTAGCGTTTAGCGCTTTCTTGGTCTTTGATGTTATTCTTTAGCTTTGGGCACTCGGACTTGATGTGACCGAACTCGTTGCACTCATAGCATCTAAAATTAGAAGTATTTGAATTAGGTTTAGGCTTACCTTGAGTTGTTGGTCGTTTCGTCTCTTGATCATCTTCGAACTAGATTGACTAGTTCGGATTCTATTTCAGTCTACTTCCGATTCGGACTCGTCTTCTTCCTTCGGGGTGGCTTGCTTGCGGGCTTCTTCTTCTTGGAACCTCGCAACTAACGCAATACTCTTCTCGGCACCGGACCACGTTAGTTTGCTCATGTAATTCAAGTTCAAAACAATTCGCCTAACCTAATTTTAGAAAGGTCTTGGAGACCTTGTAGGCATCGACCATGGATGCCCACAAGGTGGTCCTAGGAAACGAGTTAAGAGAATACCTGATAAGGTCGCGATTCTCGACCTTTTGTCCGATGGCATGGAGTTGGTTGACGATGTCTTGGATACGAGCATGTAGTTGAGTTGCGGTCTCATTTTCCTGCATTTTCAAGTTATACAATTTATTTAAAAGTAAATCTCTTTTACATACCTTCGTGTCGTCGGTGCCTTCGTGTAGTTCCACTAGCTTGGTCCATAAGTCCTTTGCACTAATGAAGGGGCCGACGCGGTTGAGCTCTTCCTTGGACAACCCACATTGCAAGATTTGAGTTGCCTTGGCATCGGCTTCTACTTGTTTTTTCATGGAATTTGACCATTGATCGTAACCCAAAGATTCACCATCTTCATTGATAGGAAGTGTGAAACCGGTTTGGATTACGATCCACATCTCGATTTGGGTTTTAAGAAAGCATTCCATCCGACCCTTCCAATAACGAAAGTCATTACCGTTGTAAAACGGGGGTCGGGCGGTGCTAAACCCTTCGAGATGGGCCATTTAAAAACAAGAAGAAGACCGACGAAAAGAATCTTGCAAAACACACACGGAAAGAATATTCCAAGACTTTCGTCTTGGATTAGTAGTGCAGGAAGTAAAAAAATATATATAAAATGTAACTTGCAAAAAGAAATAAACAATCAAATGCGAATGTCGTTGAAGTTCCGGAGGACAACCTTACTCGGGATCTAACCCGAAGGACAACCTTATCCGGATCCTAAAGCCTCTAATGCAATTCTATATGTAGGAGAAGATAAGCAAGTGAAATAATTATACGAAAACAGAAATAAATAAATAAAAAATCTGTAAAAAAAAGAAAACCAAAGCTAGATTGGTGGTTTCACCGAATCTTAGCGCCCCCGGCTCTGATACCAATTGTGGGATCGAAAGTGTCGCTAGAGGGGGGGGGGGTGAATAGCGATACGGTGTCGTTAAAAACTTTTGCAATAAGTAAAAAGCAAGTAGAGAATGCACAGCGGAAATATAAAGTAGACAAGATATTTTTACGTGGTTCACAATCTTTCGATTGCTAATCCACGGCCCTAGTGATCCTTGATCACGTACGGAGGGCAATTCACTAAAACCACTCCTCCTCGTTGGAAGTAGGAGCAACGATCACAAAAAGAAATCAAGGCAAAGGGACACTCCCCCTTTCCTTGTTACGATTAAAGCACAAAGACAATTTAAAGAAGTAGAACTTAAATAAATATACCGACAACTCTTATAAGTAGAAGATGTAGCTTTCGTTGTCGGCGGCACTTCGTCGTAGCAAATGTGAGTAGTAGTAGCGGCGTTACGACGGCGTGTTGAGAGCTCTTGATTTCTTATCTTTTGCTTGGCGTGAACATGTCTATTTATGGATATTGATCTATGAATTTAGACATAGGTAGTGTCCAAGGTGAGGTTCTTATCCCCCAAGTCTTGCTCATCCACATCCTTTGCGCCAACTCAAGGATGAGGTGCTTCATCCAACCACCTTGTGCCACAACTCAAGGATGAGGTGCTCATCCAACCACCTTGTGCCACCTCAAGGAGGCCTTCACGCCAACTTGTTGGAGCCATCCAACTTGTGCCACATCATGGGAGCCAACCATCTTGTGCCAACTCTCCTCATTTTGGGCGTCCAAGCTTGATGGTGGTTTGCCAACCATCTTGTGCCAACTCACCTCATTTTGGGCGTCCAACTTGATGATGGTTTTGGATGTCCACCTTGATGCCACATCACCTAATTTTGGGGGTCCAAGCTTGGTGATGGTTTGGATGTCCACCTTGATGCCACATCACCCTTTGTACCAAAACACGAGTCAAGTCCAAATTCACCCCCTTGAAATTCGAGCTCTTCTCGAGGCTGGAACTAGACCAGCAGTTGATCAGAGTAGACCCATCGTCAAAGGGTTTTGGACTGCAGTACAAGTTAGCTTAAAATATAAAGTACGATGGTTCTAACCAACTGATCTCGACCTAGACCTTCCATTGGAGGTATTTGTTGGATCGAAAGTGTCGCTAGAGGGGGGGGGGGTGAATAGCGATACGGTGTCGTTAAAAACTTTTGCAATAAGTAAAAAGCAAGTAGAGAATGCACAGCGGAAATATAAAGTAGACAAGATATTTTTACGTGGTTCACAATCTTTCGATTGCTAATCCACGGCCCTAGTGATCCTTGATCACGTACGGAGGGCAATTCACTAAAACCACTCCTCCTCGTGGGAGGTAGGAGCAACGATTACAAAAAGAAATCAAGGCAAAGGGACACTCCCCCTTTCCTTGTTACGATTAAAGCACAAAGACAATTTAAAGAAGTAGAACTTAAATAAATATACCGACAACTCTTATAAGTAGAAGATGTAGCTTTCGTTGTCGGCGGCACTTCGTCGTAGCAAATGTGAGTAGTAGTAGCGGCGTTACGACGGCGTGTTGAGAGCTCTTGAATTCTTGTTTTTGCTTGGAGTGAACATGTCTATTTATGGATATTGATCTATGAATTTAGACATAGGTAGTGTCCAAGGTGAGGTTCTTATCCCAACTCAAGGATGAGGTGTTTCATCCAACCACCTTGTGCCACCTCCAACCTTCTTGTGCGCCAACTCAAGGATGAGGTGTTTCATCCAACCACCTTGTGCCACCTCCAACCTCCTTGGGCGCCAACTTGAGGATGAGGTGTTTCATCCAACCACCTTGTGCCACCTCCAACCTTCTTGTGCGCCAACTCAAGGATGAGGTGTTTCATCCAACCACCTTGTGCCACCTCCAACCTCCTTGGGCGCCAACTTGTTGGAGCCATTCAACTTGTGCCACATCATGGGAGCCAACCATCTTGTGCCAACTCACCTTATTTGGGGCGTCCACCACAAGGAAGCTTGGTGATGGTTTGGATGTCCACCTTGATGCCACATCACCCTTTGTACCAAAACACGAGTCAAGTCCAAATTCACCCCCTTGAAATTCGAGCTCTTCTCGAGGTCGAACTTGACTAGCAGCTTGACCAGTAGTCAAAGGGTTTTGGACTGCAGTACAAGTTAGCTTAAAATATAGAGTACGATGGTTCTAACCATCTGATCTCGACCTAGACCTTCCATTGGAGGTATTGGGTCGGATCTACGCTTAACGACCTTGCTTCGCTTTCACACGAGCTTACCTTGTAGCCTCGCTTCCGGTCTTCACCCGAGTACCTCGGCTTCCTCCAAGTCCTCGCGGCGTTCGACCATCTCGGTTCCCACCGGGTGTCGCAGACCTTCCGCTCAACTTTAGCATTTCTGCACACTTAATTGAGCTCGTAAGATAACAAATATACCCTTAACTATTGAGCCTTTTGCCATAATCAAGATACCGGTTCGACTTTGGTGCCCACTGCACCAACAATCTCCCCCTTTTTGATTCATGGCAAACCGACACAAAAGTTAAGGAAAAATTAAGCATAACAGTAAGCTAGCATAATGATTAAGCATGAATGAGCTAGCATAATGATTAAGCATGAATGAGCTAGCATAAAGATTAAATATGAATGAGCTAGCATAATGATTAAGCATGAATGAGCTAGCATAAAGATTAAATATGAATGAGCTAGCATAAAGATTAAATATGAATGAGCTAGCATAATGATTAAATATGAATGAGCTAGCATAATGATTAAGTATGAATGAGCTAGCATAAAGATTAAGCATGAGTGAGAAATATTATTGTTTCAAGTTCTCCCCTTTGAGGTAACCTCCCTCGACCAAGGTGAGTTCTTGAAAATAATTTTACTCCCCCTTAATAGTTGCTTAAGTAAACGGAATTACTTAATATAAAAGGTAATAATTTTGTTTACTTTCTTCCTTACTTTTGTGACTTTCTCCCCCTTTTGCCTTAACTCAAAAAGTTTGTAAATATATTTTAGGGTTTGTAAGTCCAAGCAAGTTCCCAATATAAATATTTTTTTTTTTTAAAATAATAAGCTTGAAAATATGTTCATCTAAAATGTACAACTCCGGTTGGACTTGATTGATATAGAATGATCAATAAGTCTTGAAGGAGTTGATTAATTCTAAATAATTATACTCCATGGTTCATGTCGATGCACTGAATCTACGTCGAACTGTGAGTAAGGTCCTAACATCTCACGCCTGCTCGTGGCTAAGTACACAAACACATTAGTCCTATGTGTTGTGAGATGTGTTGGCTCCTTAAATCTATAGGTATATGATTTCTAAGGTAAGACTTAGGCTAATTTCATAAAAAGAAGCAAAAGTAGAGTACATATATAGAAAAATTTAAATCCTACTCTATTACGCACATACCTAACTTTCGTCTTAATAAACTAAATTCGCCGGGTAGTGGTTTGGTGAAGATGTCCGCTAGGTTTGATTTGGACTCAACATACTCTAGTTGTATAGTTCCATTAGTTACATGTTCCCTAATGAAGTGGTGTTTAACTTCTATATGTTTTGTCCTAGAATGACATATTGGATTTTTAGTTAAGTTAATTGAACTAATGTTATCTATGTAGGTTTTAATGTTGTTAAAGATTAAGCTAAAGTCTTGGAGAGTGTGCTTCATACACAGGAGCTGAGAGACACACTCACCCATCGCAACGTATTCGGCTTCGGTGGTAGATAAGGCAACGCAATGCTGCTTCCTCGCACTAACTTACTAGACTCGGAGGATTTGACAACAACCACTCGTGCTCTTTCTATCGAGTTTACTACGGCATAGTCGAGTCAGATGTAGCCGATTAGATTAAACTCGGTAGATCTAGGGTACCAAATACCTACGTTTAGCGTGCCCTTTAGATATCTAAGGATACGCTTGACTAGGGTTAGGTGAGACTCCTTGGCACAGGTTTGTAACCTTGCGCACATACTTACCGCGAATAAAATGTCGGGTCGGCTCGCGGTTAAGTATAGGAGACTTCCTATTGCGCTCCTATAGTATTTTAGGTCAACGGGTTTTCCTTCTACATCTTCGTTTATATTAACATTAGTTGCTATAGGTGTATTAATTATTTTAGCATCTTGCATTCCAAATCGATTTATTAAATCCTTAGTATATTTTTGTTGATGTAAATATATTCCATCTTTAGTTTGTTTAATTTGTAAACCTAAGAAGAAACTTAACTCTCCCACTAAACTCATTTCAAATTCACTTTCCATAAGTGAGATGAATTCGTTTAGCAGGATCGAGTTGGTAGTTCCAAAAATTATATCATCTACATAGATTTGGGCTATAAAGATTTCTTTTCCTACGGTTTTAACGAATAAGGTTGGGTCGACTAAACCTTGGTTGAATCCTTTGGACTTAAGATAGATCGAAAGCCTTTCGTACCAAGCTCTTGGGGCTTGTTTGAGTCCATATAGGGCTTTCTTAAGTCTAAGGACATGGTCAGGTTTATCTAGATTTTCGAATCCGGGAGGTTGACTGACGTAAACTTCTTCCTTAATGTATCCATTCAAAAATGCTGACTTGACATCCATTTGAAACAATTTAAAACCTCGATGTGCAAAGATATGCTAACAACATTCGGATGGACTCTAGTGCGCTACGGGGCGTAGGTCTCATCGTAATCTAAACCATCGACTTGACTAAACCCTTTTGCGACTAACCTAGCTTTATTTCTAACTACTTCACCTTTATCATCAAGTTTATTTCGAAATACCCACCTTGTTCCAATAATTGATTTTTCTTTAGGTGGTGGTACTAATTCCCACTTCATTTCTAGTGAATTGAGCTAGCTCTTCTTGCATAGCAATAATCCAGTCGGGATCAAGAAGTGCTTGTTCAATAGTTTTGGGTTCGATTTTGGAAATTAACGAGATTTGACTAAGGTTTCGATATGAAGCTCTAGTTCGAACCCCTAAATTTGGATCACCTATAACTTGATTGATAGGATGATTTGTTTGAGTCTTAGTGTGACTCGGGTTAGGGTCATCTATCACTTGGTCGATAGGATGACTTGGGTTAGAGTCATCTATCACTTGGTCGATAGGATGACTTGGGTTAGGACGAGATTCAAGTTCAAGATCAGAGTCGGGTTCGCTATAAGTTGATTTGCTAGTTGGTTTTGTTAAGGATTGAACGGGTTCGTGTCCTTCGTCGAAAACTATATTAATGGTTTCTTCGACTCTAAGAGTGTCGTGATTGTATACCCTATAAGCTCTACTGGTGGTTGAGTATCCTAGAAAGGTTCCAGTAGAGGTTTTGGATTTGAATTTCCCTAGGTAATCCTTAGTGTTTAAGATATGTACCTTGCATCCAAATACCCTAAAGTACTTGATGTTCGGTATTTTATCGTGATAAATCTCGTACGAGGTCTTTTGGTGCCTCTTTACCATAAGGATCCTATTTTGGAACGGCCTACGCCCAAAATCTATCGGGTAGGTTATACTCGTTTAACATTGTCCTAGCGGCTTCTTGTAGGGTTCTATTTTTCCGTTCGACTAACCCATTTTGTTGTGGGGTTCTAGGACATGAAAACTCATGGTGGTATCCGTTTAGGTTACAGAAATCTGTAAACCTGTGGTTTTCGAATTCACCACCATGATCGCTTCTAAGTCTTTTAATCTTAAGGTTCTTTTGATTTTCGATTAACCTACAAAGATTGATTAGTTGGTCTAGGGTATCATTTTTATGTTTGATAAACCTAACCCAAGTAAATCTAGAATAGTCGTCAATTATGACTAAGCAAAATTGACTACCATTGAGTGACTTAGCTCCATGTGAATCAAATAGATCCATGTGTAGGAGCTCAAGAACACTTTTGGTTCGTTCTTGATTAGTTAATTGATGTTGTGTCCTAGATTGTTTACCTTGTTGACAAGCATTACATATTTTATTATCCAAGTTGTTTAGTTTAGGCAAACCTATAACTAAGCCACTCGACTCATCTTGTGGACGAGTCTTGAGTGCAGTGTCCGAGTCTTGGTGCCATAACCAAGATTCCTCTTCTTTGTGTCATAAGACACTTGGTTGAGGAGTTGGGTAAATTTATTGTGTAGATGTTGCTACTCCTAGTTCCTTTAAGTATTATTTTAGATGTTGCATTTATTTTGATTACGCATTCATTTTCTAGAAATATGACCTTATAATTGTTATCACACAATTGGCTTACACTAAGTAAATTATATTGAAAGTTTTCTACTAATAAGACATTTTGAATTGTAAAGTTAGAGTTGAGCTCAATATCACCCGATCCGATGATTTTGAGCTTGCCGTTATTTCCGAAGGCTACCGATCCTTGTCGCTTTGAATCGTAATCGAAAATTTGAGTTGATCCCGGCCATGTGTCGGAGTAACCACCGCTCCAACATCCATTGATCCTACACATAAGGTAGTTGGATCGGATATTGGAATTACTAAAGGGTTGTTTGTAAGTTTTAAACCTAAATCATCTCACCAATATCTACATGATCAAAACATGTTATTCCTATGTGTTATTGTGAGATGACTTTCAATTTTACTTGATTAATTTTAATGAATTTAAATTAACCAACATTAGGTTAGATTCGATTTAGTCTAAGCTCATCAAGTAATCTTTTCAAGAGATTAGCTTCGTGTCGTGGCGAGGCACAGAGGCCTTCTTTGATCGGAACAACGACCACTTCCTTAGACAAAGCTAATTTCAAGAAATTGATAACTCGACTTACTTGAGACTACGCCTTGGTCTAACTAGTTATTTTTGAAAAGAGGCTCCCGAGGCTCAATCTTTCAGAGGATTTTAGTTGGTTTATTTTTGAAAAGAGGCTCCCGAGGCTCAATCTTTTCGCAGGATTTTAGTTGGTTATGAGTCCTATCTAACCATTCTAAAAATAAAGGAAAAACTAAGCATGCAATTTCTAAGACTTAACAAAAATACATTTTGTATTGGCTCTCGACCATTGAATCAGTGGGTCTATTCACATAGTGAATTTGGTCCTTGGGAACCCAATACATGTTAGATCCTAAAGTTGAAATCAAAGTGGTCTTAGGGACCCATGCTTGGACATTTTTCTTATGTTGGTTTACTATAGACATATATGACTTATTGGTTGTATTTGAGTTAAACAGTCCAGCCTTGTTGTACACGGCCCTTTGTGATCCAAGTAAGAGGTCAAGTCCCTTGGATCCCAAAGTGAACCTTTCCAACGTGTTCCTAAGGTCTTCGACTTGTGTTTTCAAAAGCGAGTTCTCAACTTCAAGCTTTTCAACTTGAGTTGAGTCCTCCTCTTGAATACGAGTAGTCGAAGAGGTTAGGGAGACCTCATGTTTGAGAAGGTTAACCTCCTCAATTAGGGTCTCGACCTTGGACTCGGACTTAGCTAGTTTCTTATTTAAAAATTTAATTGCACCATACAAAGTATTAAGTAACGACCGACTTACCCTTAATGATTCTTTTGAACCGGATACGGATCCGTGGCTTGTCTTGAATGGAAGCTCATCATCGGATTGGACTCGGACTCTTCTTGGTTTCGAGTCGTGCTCGGTCGGCTTGGCCATTAGAGCTTGGATATCGTCTTCTTCCTCCGACAACTCCTCCCAAGTAGCGTTTAGCGCTTTCTTGGTCTTTGATGCGTTATTCTTTAGCTTTGGGCACTCGGACTTGATGTGACCGAACCTGTTGCACTCATAGCATCTAAAATTAGAAGTATTTGAATTAGGTTTAGGCTTAACTTGAGTTGTTGGTCGTTTTCGTCTCTTGATCATCTTCCGAACTAGATTGACTAGTTCGGATTCTATTCGAGTCTACTTCCGATTCGGACTAAATCTTCTCTTCCTTCTTGGAACCCGCAACTAACGCAATACCTTCTCTACTCGACCACGCTAGTTTGCTCATGTAATTCAAGTTCAAAACAATTCGCCTAACCTAATTTTAGAAAGGTCCTTGGAGACCTTGTAGGCATCGACCATGGATGCCCACAAGGTGGTCCTAGGAAACGAGTTAAGAGAATACCTGATAAGGTCGCGATTCTCGACCTTTAGTCCGATGGCATGGAGTTGGTTGACGATGTCTTGGATACGAGCATGTAGTTGAGTTGCGGTCTCGTTTTCCTGCATTTTCAAGTTATACAATATATTTAAAAGTAAATCTCTTTTACATACCTTCGTGTCGTCGGTGCCTTCGTGTAGTTCCACTAGCTTGGTCCATAAGTCCTTTGCACTAATGAAGGGGCCGACGCGGTTGAGCTCTTCCTTGGACAACCCACATTGCAAGATTTGAGTTGCCTTGGCATCGGCTTCTACTTGTTTTTTCATGGAATTTGACCATTGATCGTAACCCAAAGATTCACCATCTTCATTTTTAGGAAGTGTGAAACCGGTTTGATTAGATCCACATCTCGATTTGGGTTTTAAGAAAGCATTCCATCCGACCCTTCCAATAACGAAAGTCATTACCGTTGTAAAACGGGGTCGGGCGGTGCTAAACCCTTCGAGATGGGCCATTTAAAAACAAGAAGAAGAACGATTTAAAAGAATCTTGCAAAACACACACGAAAGAATATTCCAAGACTTTCGCCTTGGATTAGTAGTGGGAAGTAAAAAGATATATAAAATGTAACTTGCAAAAGAAATAAACAATCAAATGCGAATGTCGCTGAAGTTCCGAGGACAACCTTACTCGGATCTAACCCAAGGACAACCTTATCCGGATCCTAAAGCCTCTAATGCAATTCTATATGTAGGAGAAGATAAGCAAGTGAAATAATTATACGAAAACAGAAATAAATAAATAAAAATCTGTAAAAAAAAAACAAAGCTAGATTGGTGGTTTCACAATCTTAGCGCCCGACTCGATACCAATTGTTGGATCGAAGTGTCGCCAGAGGGGGTGAATAGCGATACGGTGTCGTTAAAAACTTTTGCAATAAGTAAAAAGCAAGTAGAGAATGCACAGCGGAAATATAAAGTAGACAAGATATTTTTACGTGGTTCACAATCTTTCGATTGCTAATCCACGGCCCTAGTGATCCTTGATCACGTACGGAGGGAAATTCACTAAAACCACTCCTCCTCGTTGGAGGTAGGAGCAACGATTACAAAAAGAAATCAAGGCAAAGGGACACTCCCCCTTTCCTTGTTACGATTAAAGCACAAAGACAATTTAAAGAAGTAGAACTTAAATAAATATACCGACAACTCTTATAAGTAGAAGATGTAGCTTTCGTTGTCGGCGGCACTTCGTCGTAGCAAATGTGAGTAGTAGTAGCGGCGTTACGACGGCGTGTTGAGAGCTCTTGAATTCTTGTTTTTGCTTGGAGTGAACATGTCTATTTATGGATATTGATCTATGAATTTAGACATAGGTAGTGTCCAAGGTGAGGTTCTTATCCCAACTCAAGGATGAGGTGTTTCATCCAACCACCTTGTGCCACCTCCAACCTTCGCCAACTCAAGGATGAGGTGTTTCATCCAACCACCTTGTGCCACCTCCAACCTCCTTGGGCGCCAACTTGAGGATGAGGTGTTTCATCCAACCACCTTGTGCCACCTCCAACCTTCTTGTGCGCCAACTCAAGGATGAGGTGTTTCATCCAACCACCTTGTGCCACCTCCAACCTCCTTGGGCGCCAACTTGTTGGAGCCATTCAACTTGTGCCACATCATGGGAGCCAACCATCTTGTGCCAACTCACCTTATTTTGGGCGTCCACCACAAGGAAGCTTGGTGATGGTTTGGATGTCCACCTTGATGCCACATCACCCTTTGTACCAAAACACGAGTCAAGTCCAAATTCACCCCCTTGAAATTCGAGCTCTTCTCGAGGCTGGAACTTGACTAGCAGTTGACTGTAGTCAAAGGGTTTTGGACTGCAGTACAAGTTAGCTTAAAATATAGAGTACGATGGTTCTAACCATCTGATCTCGACCTAGACCTTCCATTGGAGGTATTGGGTCGGATCTATGCTTAACGACCTTGCTTCGCTTTCACACGAGCTTACCTTGTAGCCTCGCTTCCGGTCTTCACCCGAGTACCTCGGCTTCCTCCGAAGTCCCTCTGGCGTTGCCCGACCATCTCGGTTCCCACCGGGTGTCGCAGACCTTCCGCTCAACTTTAGCATTTCTGCACACTTAATTGAGCTCGTAAGATAACAAATATACCCTTAACTATTGAGCCTTTTGCCATAATCAAGATACCGGTTCGACTTTGGTGCCCACTGCACCAACAGTATTGGGTCGGATCTACGCTTAACGTCCTTGCTTCGCTTTCACACGAGCTTACCTTGTAGCCTCGCTTCCGGTCTTCACCCGAGTACCTCGGCTTCCTCCGAAATCCCTCTGGCGTTGCCCGACCACCTCGGTTCCCACCGGGTGTCGCAGACCTTCCGCTCAACTTTAGCATTTCTGCACACTTAATTGAGCTCGTAAGATAACAAATATACCCTTAACTATTGAGCCTTTTGCCATAATCAAAATACCGGTTCGACTTTGGTGCCCACTGCACCAACAATGCTAACGGTGTCTACACCACCAAGGCACATTGGACTTACGCTGCCAAGACTCCACTTGGACTTTACGCCGCCAACCATTGGACTTATGCTGCCAAGACTACCGCTTGGACTTTACGCCGCCAATATCAATCCCCTTGGACTTCAAATGCCAACCCATGTTGGACTTTCCATTTGCCAAGACCCATGCTTGGACTTTCCTTGCCAACCCATGTTGGACTTTCCATTTGCCAAGACCCATGCTTGGACTTTCCCATAATCACTTGGTCAACCCAAGTCAAGGTCTCCCTCGAGTCAAACTCGAGTTCGGTCAAACATGACCCGGGTCGATTGCTCCAACAATCTCCCCAACATATTAACCAACATTAATGTCAAACATCAATGCCAAAACACTTTGTCAAATCCCTTTGTCAAACATCA
The DNA here is from genome assembly GCA_025175895.1 of Wurfbainia villosa. NCBI lineage: Eukaryota > Viridiplantae > Streptophyta > Magnoliopsida > Zingiberales > Zingiberaceae > Wurfbainia > Wurfbainia villosa. The sequence goes on along the minus strand of CM046007.1, from coordinate 42,296,667 downwards.
AAACATCACTCGAGTCAAACTCGAGTCTGCTCAATCGTGACCTGGGCCGATTGCACCAACAATCTCCCCCTTTTTGATGTTTGACAAAAACTAAACAAATAAAACCAAACAAATTATTGAGTTAGAACACTAAATCAAATCCCTTACCAATTATCCCAAATTGGTAATTCCAATGTTCTCCCCCAAATATTCTCCCCCTTTTTGACTAACATCAAAAAGATTTTCTCTCCAAGGAGGTCAACGTCTCATGTCCCAATGAGATCTTACAATCTCCCCCTTGGTCCAAAAATACTTAGAATGCCTACCATCTTCCTAGTGATAAATCCAATATCACTCAAGAGAGGCAATCCTATTTACTCTCCCAATTTCCAAATTGGGTCACTCAAAAGTCCCATCAATTTCCCAATTGATGTCATATTCTCCCAATAACTTCTCCTCTTTAAGGAGAAAAACACATTCATCATCCCAAGATGGATACCTCCCCCTAAAGGCTTGCTCCCCCTTGACCATTGCACCAACAATGTCCTTGGGAGGTCCCTACGCCAATAGGAACTCCAAACCATCAAAATTAAGGTTAGAAATTCAATATTGAACTTTCCAACACCTTAAAATTGATACAAACCCTAAACACTTCTCCTAATCCATATCCAATGGATTTTCACCCTTTATAATGCTACCCAAAGCATATCCTAGGGTTAGGAGTGATTAGGGACCTTTACCATAGCTGAAATCAGGTTAAACAACCATAGTTTTCTCGAAATCAGACAATCAGTCGAGTGGTTCAGCTACCAGTCGACTGACACACTCATCACTGCCATACAGGGCAGTCGACTGATAACTTAAAATCCCGATTTTCAGTTATCAGAAATGAGTTTTGAAAAATCATAACTAATTATACATATATCGAAAAATCACGAAATTTGGTACGTATAATTCCTATGACCAATACAATGGGTGAAAAATATTTGAAAAATATTTTACCCATAAAATATTGAAATTGATACAAAATTCAAAAGTGAAGAAAACTTCTAAGTTTTTGGCTCACTTTGTATCAATCTCATCAATGGTGATTGCTATCAAAAGATAGACTTCACCAAGGTTTTTCAAAGTGATTTTAAAATGTTTTCAAAACCTTATTTTGGATCATATTCCTTGGGCTCTATGTATAAGACTTGTACACAAGCTTTCCCAATGATCCACCAATAGAATTAGATGAGTTTTAGTTCATCTAGATGCAAAAACTATGCACCTTGAACTTAACTCATATCCTAGCATCTCACATGTATCTATGGTATATAAATACACATACATGTCAATTAGATGTGAGATGTGGATTTTTTTCTCCCTAAACTAGGGTTTCATGCATTTTCTAAAGCAACTCTACTTGATTCCCTTATAAATGGGACTTCAAGTCATGCCATAGTCCTTAGTTCAATTTTAATCAATTAAATGCATGAAATGATCATGGCATAAAGATAGCAATAATTAAGCATGGCCAATGATCATGATGTCATGGCATATGATAAAATCTAAAAACACATGACATTGGTCCTTAATCCCTAAGCATAATCATGACATATAAAATGATTAAGAATAAACATGATGTCATGACATGGCATATGGCAAGCAAATCATGGCAAGTAAGAAGTATAGGTATAAGTATACCTAAATTTTAATATTAATTGCCATTTTATATAATTAGATATATTTTTCCATATTTCTATTTTTCTCCCAAGTGTGCCAAAAACCCAAAATGGCACACTAACCTCTTAACCTAAATTGTGCCAAAATGATCATTTTATCAACCTTCATAATTAATATCGGCACATCCTAAAATCCTTTTAGGATTAAAATCAAACCACATTCCCAAGGTAACTATAACCTTGAAAATGACCTAAAATGCCACCTTTGTCATGGTTGAGTTAACTACCCATCCAATCAAGGTTGGCACACCCTAAACCCATCTAGTGTGAATCAATCACGCTCTTAGGAACCCAAAATCGATTTGAGCTCCTAGGGTTAATTAGGTATTCCTTAGGGATAACCTCCCTAGATACCTTCCTAATGACCTTCCTAGGCTTATTAGCCTTGGTCATTTTGGTCTTGCCTAGGTTAACCTTAGGTATTGCCTCCCTAACAACCTTCTTAGTGGACACCCTAGATTTCTTCGAAACCTTGGCCACTAGGCACAAACCTTGGTCAACTCTAGGGATGACTTCTCCATTGACCTTGGTCTTCCTAGACCTAGTTTGTGTTCCATAGTCAAATGGAACACTATGGTAAGCCACCTTAGGCTTAGGTTTGTGACCCAAACCTTGCTTTCCCTTGGTTGACTTTTGACTCTTAGGTCCTAGGTGTTGACTTTGAGATTTGGACCTAGACTCTTGATCATTTGACCCTTTAAATTGGTTTTGTATATTCCTAAGGGCCTTTTCTAGTTTTTCAAGCCTTGACCTTAAGGCTTGATTTTCAACCTCTAATTGCCCAATTTTAGAATTTTGATTTAATCCTTGGGCATTGGACTTCCTAGGCATATGCCTAGTCCATTTTGGATTAACACCTAGGTGCTCTTGCACCTTTCTAATGGTCTTCCTAGGTAAAATTTTCTTAGAGTTATTTGACCTAGGTTTGTCCTTAGATAAGTTGTTTTTAGGGACATTAGTCCCAAATTTCTCTCTATTATCTAAATGGACACTTTTAGCTCCTAAACAAAAATATTTATTCCTATTTGCATGCTTTTCATAAATTGCAAGAGAATTGAAACTCCTAGCATGCTTTTGCCTATTTACTAAAGAAGGTGCATTATTAAAATATACCTTAGGGTTTGCCTTAGTAGCTCCCCCTACTTGTGATGCTCCTTCTTTGGTCTTTTTGCTCCCCCTAGGACATTGATTCCTATAATGTCCTTTTGAATTGCACTTGAAGCATATGATGTGCTCCTTGCCTTTAGGTGTTGAGGAACCGGCGTCCTTGACTTTTGGTGCCGGTGGAGCTTTCTTGATTTTCTTTGGGCACTTACTCTTATAATGCCCAAATTCCCTACACTCAAAACACATAATGTTATTTTAATTTTGAGTTGAGGTGTTTGAGTTACCCATGGTGGTGGAGACCGAAATTGGACTTTGGGCTTCTTCATCTTGACCGGATGTCGAAGCTTCTTCTTCTCGATGTTCCGGTATGAAAGTTCTCTCCTCCCCCTCAATCCTTGAGGTGGATGCTTCTTCCACTTCCTCCACCTCTTCCGACCCGGAAGTTGACTCCTCACTTTCTTGTGAGGATGATGATGATTCTTCTTCGGTCTCTTCCTCTTCCAAGTCTTCTTGGACCGATTCGGGATTGTCGTGGAACTTGATCAACTTGTTCCACAACTCCTTGGCATCCCTATAGCTTCCTAATCTGGACAAAATATCGTTAAGTATCAAATCAATTAACATTTTTGTTACCTTAACGGTTGTCTTGAATTTTTCCCGTTGCTCCTCGGTCCATCTCTTCATCTTGAGGATTTCGTCGTTTTCTCCTCTCGGAGCATCAAAACCTATAGTCACGGCAAACCAATTTTCTATATTCGTCATTAGAAAATATTCCATCCTACCTTTCCAATACGCAAAATGTTCACGGTTGAAGGGAGGTGGGATGTTGACGTCGTCACCCAATCTTTCCTCGAATTCCATATTCTTCCCTCTAGCTTCTTGACTCCGGGTTGTTAATCCGTAGAAGAGCCCCGGGCTCTGATACCACTTGTTAGAGAATTTTTGGAACGGCTAGAGGGGGGTGAATAGCGTGTTGCCCGTACGAAGATGGAATTCGATCGTGATCGTGTCTACAATTTCGTTAGCGCAGCGGAATATAGAAATGAAAGCAATAACGAAATACAACAATCACGAATACAAAGATATAACGTGGTTCGGAACCACATGGTTCCTACTCCATGGATCGAGCTCTAAAGAGCTCTAGTGATGCACACGCAATCACTAATCAATAATAACTCCTTCTCGGAACAATTCGGAGGCAGAGAAACCTCGTACAAGGATTACACTAAGTAATACACAAGATACAAGCAAATACAAGTAAGAAATACAATGCAAGTAAAGGAAAAACAACTTTACAAGAGCTTAGGATTGCTTGATCTTTGATTGCCTTGAACTAGCTTTGAAGGACTAGAAAGCACCAACTTCCCCCTTCAATTTCGCCCAAGAAAATCGCTGCTAAAACCCTCCTTCCGAGCTGCCTTTATAACCTGCGTCGGGCTGGATTTCCGCCTATCAGTCGACTGCCATAAGTCACCAGTCGACTGATGCCACTGTTGTCGTGAGACAACGGATCGATCCATGCTGGAAAAACTCCAATGGATCTCTTGGCAACATCGCTATCATTGGCGGGCGCAAGTCGATCGCCCAATCGGCCACGTGAGCATTCTCTTGAACCTCAACTCGGCGATCACGACTTGGCGGCCGATCACAGAGCCATCGATCGATCGCTAATGAGCGTGATCGATCTTTTCAGCCCCAAGCTGGCAGTCGAACTCAAGTCGACTAACGACAGTCGAACCGGCCATAATGCCAGTCGACTGCCAACCTCAAAAATGAGGTTTTAACCCAAGTATGGTGCCCCCATACTTGCTAGACCACCCTTAGCCTAGACCTAAGCCTTCTAGCCACCTCCATCAGCCTCACACCTCTCGGATCCCTCCAAGTCATCCATGACTTGTTCACCCATCGCGCTAGCCTTCAGGTGCTTCCATCGGCTATGTCATGCTAACGGTGTCTACACCGCCAAGGCACATTGGACTTACGCCGCCAAGACTCCGCTTGGACTTTACGCCGCCAACCATTGGACTTATGCTGCCAAGACTACCGCTTGGACTTTACGCCGCCAATATCAATCCCCTTGGACTTCAAATGCCAACCCATGTTGGACTTTCCATTTGCCAAGACCCATGCTTGGACTTTCCTTGCCAACCCATGTTGGACTTTCCATTTGCCAAGACCCATGCTTGGACTTTCCTTGCCAACCCATGTTGGACTTTCCATTTGCCAAGACCCATGCTTTGACTTTCCCATAATCACTTGGTCAACCCAAGTCAAGGTCTCCCTCGAGTCAAACTCGAGTCCGGTCAAACATGACCCGGGTCGATTGCTCCAACAATCTCCCCAACATATTAACCAACATTAATGTCAAACATCAATGCCAAAACACTTTGTCAAATCCCTTTGTCAAACATCAAAACATCACTCGAGTCAAACTCGAGTCTGGTCAATCGTGACCTGGGCCGATTGCACCAACAGGATTTGCATGAGTAAGATTCCCTATGCATCCGTAATAGGATCTATCATGTATGTTATGTTATGTACGAGGCCCGATGTATCGTATGCTCTGAGTGTCACGAGCAGATACCAGTCTGATCCAGGAATGGATCATTGGGTGGCTGTTAAGACGATCCTTAAGTACTTAAGAAGAACTAAGGATGTGTTCCTAATATATGGAGAAGGGGACATGGTGATACGCGGGTATACGGATGCCAGCTTCCAGACAGACAAGGATGATTCCAAGTCTCAGTCTGGATACGTGTTCACCTTGAATGGGGGCGCAGTGAGTTGGAAAAGTTCCAAACAAGACACTGTAGCGGATTCTACCACTGAGGCAGAATACATTGCGGCAAGCGGAAAGGAAGTGGTTTGGATCAAGTTCGTTTATGAACTTGGTGTGATTCGGCCATTGTTGAAGCAATACCGCTCATCGCGACAACAATGGAGCAATTGCAGCGAAAGAGCCAAGGTCTCATCAACGATCCAAACATGTGTCGCCGCTATCATCTTATCAGAGAGATCATCAGTAGGAACGAAATACAAATCGAGAAAATTCCCACTGAAAGGAACTTAGCGGATCCTTTGACTAAAGCATTACCTCAAAGTAAGTTTGAGGGTCATGTTAGTGCTTATGGTATTGGATACCGTAGCGATTGGCATTAGGCCAAGTGGGAGTCTGTTAGTAATATATGAGAGATGTCCTAAGGCAATCGCCTTATGTATGAACCATTTATATGATAAATGAAGATTCACTATTTGAGTATACATGTTTCATGTATTTGATTGGATCTTAAACTCATTTACTGAATATCCACGATGTGATTCACAGCATGAGAGAATTTATAATTGGATCACAACTAGTGAGTATCTCTACATGTGTAATTGTGATGTATCGGAATTATCCCTAGTCGATGAATTGATGGATTTGGACACCATCAATTCTGTCGAGACTAGCACGAGGTATACTCCTTGGTGTATCCAAGCAGCTGATTCTCACTGGCTGGAGACATTGTGATGTCCGGAGTTGATCATGGATGCTAATTATGGTAACTAGTACATTGGAGTGACCAGCCGTAAGACATCATATGGTTCTCTGCATATATAGATATGTCAATGAAGTTCTTACTGTAGCTTAAGTGCGATGTTCCTTTGACTTGCGGTATTCAAGTCATCTTGATCATGGAGACTTATGCTTTGACATCTTAAGCAAGCATCTCTAAGGAGATGTGGACCCGGGATGATTGGGTATAAGTCGAAGTGATCGAAGGTGTTTGAATAGCCTATAAAGGATTCACCACTCCTTGCGAGGAGATGTATACTCATGGCCTCTCGTCGGATTGTTACTAAAGTCTTTGGCCAAAGCATTACATGTTTAGAGTAAGGTACTCTTCGATACATGTGCAGTAACTAGAATCCGTAGGACGAGGATATGATACTTGGGCTAGGTGTGACGTAGTCAGCCTAGTGGGGACTGACACTATAGACCATGTCCTGAACTAAGTGGGTATAAGATGAGTGAATGGAATGGGGCACGAATCATTCGAGCTGCTGAAGGGTTTCAGAAATAGTTCTGGATCAACCGTTGATCTTTTCGGTTAATTGGGGATCATGATGTACTACTAGGTGCCACTCATGATCATTCTATAATTAATGGTTAATTATAGACGGCCAACATAAACCGAGAACTTATTTGGTCACACGCACAACGAGTGTAATCCAAAGGATTTAAAATGAGGTTGAGAATGGGATTCTCAGACCGATAGAAACTAGGTTTAGTTGGACCAAACATGAAGTGAGCATGAAATCGTTTCAGTCGCAATGGAAGCGTGGATGGGCCGTGTCTTATGAAGACATAATGGATGAACCAAAATGGTTTGGTTCTAATGCAATGGAGGAGAATAAACCAAAGGGTTTGGTTTATTTTAAACGAATGAACCAAAAGTTGGTTCGGTTCGTTTTAACTTAAAATAAACCATCATGGTTTGGTTTATTTTAACTTATCTTAATGGAGCGGGTTAACGGGCCTAATGGTTATGATCCAATAACCGTTAAGAGAATTAGTTCTCTATAAAAGAGGGCTTAAGGGATAATTAAGCCCTAATCCAAAACCCTAGCAATAGTTGCCGCCCACCTCTCCTTGGAGACTCTCGGCGCCAACCCCCATTGCCGCCCAGCCCCTTGTCCCGCCGTCCAGCTCCTTGCCGGCGTCCAAGCTTCAGCCGGTGATCCTCCGACGACCCTCCGGTGATCTTCCTAGGCTTCGGTGATAAGGTGAGCACTTGGCTTCCCTTGTTTGGCCGGCGCCTACTCCTCCACCAAAGCTTTCCAGTTTTCTGGACAGCTTGTTCTCTTCTCGTTGGAGCGTCGTTTGGACGACGGTTAGAGCTCCGACAGCGCCTAACTTACCAGGGATTCGATCTCCGGTAATCTTTTGAGGTGGAGGATGAAGGATTCATCAATCGGTTGACGAATACCTATCCGGAGAAGCGAGTTTTGAGGACTCGTTTTGGATCCGAATTTGGATTCGGATCATGATCATCTCTCGATCACGTCGTCTTCAACACGAGGCTAGTAACCCATACGAAGACGAAGCTCGTGGCTTAGCGAAGTCATACTAAGGATACTCGGCGTGGATACGGATAGAGACGATTGTAGCGAGAATCGTTCCGGTTGATGCCATTCCCGCTACACGTAATACAAAAGGTATAACGTAGTTAAATTTCCTTTTATTGCAAATTTAAATTTACGGTTATGTCTACACTTGTTGTACTATGCATGCGTGTGATGTGTGTGTTGTAATAAATGTAGATTTATTAATTTTATCGCTTTTGCTGTGCTCATGTTTACGAAACATGATCGAACACACACACGCCGCGGTGCCGAAAACCCAACAGTAGGTTCTTATCTATATCAATCGATTGGTTGAATTGATAATGAGATGATATAGAGAACACTACTCTTAATCATTGCTAGTCAAGTATTAACATTCAGGGACAATGTTAATGCATAGAGACTAGCATGTAGGTCAACACGATGACTTGATCTCACAAGTCATGGATATGAGATATCAAGTTGATACATGGGTATGCATTGGTATGAGTGTCATATACTTTCTCATGTGGCTATTAGTATGACTATTAGTCCTTAGACCTGAAGTCACCATGGTTCCCTACATAAGGAGTTGCATACTTTGGCTTCGTCAAACGTCACCTGTAAATGGGTGGACTATAAAGGCGATTACTGGGTATGTAACAAATTATGCGGAGGGATATGAGTGATGTAGATGAGATCTATCCCTCCTATATGACGGGAGAGACATCGTTATTCTTGATAGAGTGAGACAACGAAGTGCATGGCCATGCCCAAATGAGTCAATATGAGATATTGAGTTCATTTGATTAGAGTGAGTCTACTTGGAGTTCAAGATATAGATTGTACCAAGGATGACACGGTCTATGCCTCGATTGGTCAATCTAGATGTCAAGGATAGAAGGACATTGTCACATATTGTGAGAGTCACAATTAGTAGTCACAAAGGTGATGTTGGAGCTTAACATTCTTGTAACTTGGGTAGCAATGATGTGTTGCTAGATACCGCTCATTGCTTATGTTCCTAAATCGGTTTAGGGACATTGCCAACGTTACAAGAACCTATAGGGTCACACACAAAGAGAAATTAGATGGAGATTAGGTTCATATGATGAACCATGAGGATTAGGTTCATGGGATGAACCAAATTGGATTAAGAGTAATCCAAATTAGACTAATTGAGTTGGACTCAATTTGATTCAAGTGTTGAATAAGTCTAATTTAGATTTGATTCATCAAATCAATTTAAATTAATGAATAGAGATTCATTAAATTAAATTGACTTGAATCAAATGGTTCGATTTGATCAACCATGGGAGATAAGAGGTCAAGTTTGACTTGACTTGAGAGGGAAGATGAAAGGTCAAGTTTGACTTGACCAAATGTCATGTCATGATGATGACTTGGCATGGCCGACCGCATCATCATTCACTTATCATGTGGTGCCACCTCATGAGGGAGACCAAGAGTCATTGGCTCTTGGAGTTACATGCATGCATGTAACCCCCCAAGGTTAAAGTGGTCGGCCACTTCTTGATGAGATGAGTATTGATTTTGTGTAACTCAATCTTCTTCTTCCTTGGATCATTTTCTTCTCAAGCACAAGCTCCCTCTCCTCCTTGGCCGAACCATCCAAAGAGTCCTAGCACACTCAAGGTTGTGTTTTTCTCTACCTATTGCTTGTGTGGATACCAATAGAGGAGTGTTCACTTGACACTCTAGAGTTCTGGCAAGCTATTTGGACGAGCGGGATTTGCGAAGGGCGTCGCATCGAGGATAGTACTCTCAACTTCTAGATCTAAGGTAGATATAGGTTTAGTAAACACATAAATGTTTTTTTTGTTTTAATATATCTTTGCATGGATCCGTGGCCGGACTTCCAGGGTTTTCGCAATGCAAAAAGTGGTTTTTGCGGCTCGGAAAGTCCAACAGTGGTATCAGAGTCACGTGCGAAGCATGTATGTGTTTCATTTTTGTAATTTTTGTATTAGATATAAAAATTATAGAATTTTATGTTTCTGTAAATTTCCTATTTTTATAGAATTTTTGGGTATTTTTCTCGAAGAGTCGAAGCGACAAGTGTTGGGACACTTGTAGGCTTCAACCGTCGAGAAAAACTCTCCGAAACGGCGAGTTCTCGCTTTAGGTTTTTGGGACAGCAACTTAAGTCACTGTAATATTGTAGTAGGGACACTCGCAAAGTTTATTTTGCGAGTAGGGGCGCTGCCCCTATCCCCGAAAGGGGCCTTGTCCCACGATCGCGCCCAGAAACTGCTTAGCGGAACCGTTACGGAGAGGTGACTCATAAAATTGAAAACAAAATAGGAAAAATTATAGAAATTTTCTGTAAAAATATATAATTTAGAATTATGTATAATTCTGTGATTGTCATGGCCCAAGAACCCCAATATGATTGGATTATGATGTGTTGTAATTCATAATACGACCTGCGTGTCGTTTTTGTGGTTGTGCGTGTTGTATAGTGTATGCGACCTGTGCGTCGTACCTCTTCTTTTGAAATTCTAGTTGTAAATAGTTATAGACTCGAATGTAACTCGAGTTTCATATTTGTAATGTACAAAATGGAGCAGTGGAAAGTCCACTTGTAGACGAAGTTACAAGAAGGGTGCCGACGACACATGGCGGTCAAAGGAAGCGCTTGGAGAAGCCGCTAGCCCTAGGTTGACCGTCCGATCTTCTCATTGGCTTGAGAAGATCGTAGTAGGGCCAATGACCATATCACAGTTAATTATATATATATATATATATATATATATATATATTTTATTTTTTTTTATTTTTTTTTATTTTGCTTATATGTATGTGATGCATGCTAGTAGAATAATGCTTGTATGTATGTGATGCATGCTAGTGTAGGATAATAAAGGCCTTAATGCGTATATGATACACATTACGATTAGATTAGATCTTAATCGAATCAACTCATAAATGCCTACCAAGTCCTTGATACCCATCACTACCTCGATCATTTGTAGTTGTTGAATCTGCCAAAGCAGAGCAACACATATTATCTTGGTAGGGTGTGGAGGGACAATCTTGGTCCCGCCTATCACGGCTTGGGTTAGAGTAAGCTCAATAAGATTGAGTAAAACTAGTTAACTCAATTGGATCGAGTAGAACTATAGGCATATTCCAACTGTTGAAAAGATAGGATAAGATCATATTTACACTAAATCTTGGGTGATTTAGCCAAAGCTAACTCAAGGTCTTTTATAAATGTGGGTCTTGATCCTATAAACAAGAGTTGCATAGAGATGTAATCGGTAATGTGTTACCCACCGACTGTACTAAGTCTTGGGCGATTTAGCCAAAGCTAACTTAAGGCTTAGTATGATGTGGATCTTGTCCCGCAAGAATTATAGCTAGTTTGTATGAATCTAATAATGTGGTTTGACCATATCCATAACTCGATTCTATAAAATTCCTATAATTCAGTGGGAGCATCATTTGATTAAAGGCCTAATTAAATGATAAAAGGAATATGATATTAATTCTCTGCATTGTATGTTGTAGATAACTATGTCGACAAACATGAACACTCTCTCTACGTTCTGTCCTTGAGAAGGACAAGCTCAATGGAGAAAATTTCTTGGACTGGTACAGAAACCTGAGAATTGTTCTCACCCAAGAAAGGAAGTTGTACGTCCTGGAGCAGCCCATTCTGGAGGCACCTCCTGCCACTGCCTCGCGAGCTGACAAAGATGCTTACAAGAAGCATCAAGATGATGCATTAGATGTGTCATGTCTAATGCTCGCGACCATGAACTTTGAGCTTCAGAAGTAACACGAGTTCATGAATGCTTATGATATGGTTGGACATCTTCGTCAACTATATCAAGGACAAGCAAGACATGAGAGATATGAAGTCTCTAAGGCATTGTTTGGGTCCAAAATGCAAGATGGGACTCCCGTAGGTCCATATGTACTCAAGATGATTGGGTACATAGAAAACCTACAAAGGCTGGGATTTCCACTTGGCCAAGAGCTTGCCACTGACCTGATCTTGCAATCTTTTTCGCAAGCCTACAATCAATTTGTCATGAATTACAACATGAATGAAATTGATAAGTCACTGCCTGAGATGCTCAGCATGTTGAGAACTACTGAGCTCAACCTTAAAAAGGGAAAATCTGACTTCATTATGATGGTGCAAAAGTGTAAAGGTAAGGGAAAGTCCCAAGCCAAGGGCAAAGACAAAGAACTTAAACCCAAAGGAGGGGTGGCCAAGGAAGGGGCTTGCTTCCACTGTAAGGAAGCTGGACACTGGAAGCGTAACTGCAAGGCATACCTGGAAGATCTTAAGAAGAAGAGAAGTGAGACTTCTACTTCAGGTATAAATGTTATATAAGTCAATCTATCTATTTCTTCATCATGGGTATTAGATATCATATGTGCATCTCACATTTGTGCCAATGTGCAGGCGCTGAGAAATAGCAGGGCATTGACAAAAGGTGAGGTGGACCTATGAGTAGGCAATGGAGCAAGAGTTGCTGCTGTTACTGTAGGAACTTATGATCTATCTCTGCCCTCTGAGCTTGTACTAGAACTAGATAAATGTTGTTATGTGCCTGCCTTAACTAAGAACATAATTTCGGTTTCTTATTTGGACAAAAAAGGATTTACATTTATAATAAAGAAAAAATGTTGTTCAGTTTATTTAAATGATATGTTCTATTGTAGTGCACCTCTAATGAAAGGACTCTACTTTCTAGACTTAGAAAGCCCTATCTATAACATAAGTACCAATAGGTTCAAGTCAAATAAGTTGAACCAAACTTATCTTTGGCATTGTCGCTTAGGTCACATAAATGAGACTCGCTTATCTCAGCTCCATAAGGATGGGCTGCTAGACTCATTTGATTTTGAATCATATGAGACATGTGAGTCTTGCCTTTTAGGCAAGATGACCAAGACTCCCTTTAGTGGACACAGCGAAAGAGCAACGGACTTGTTAGGACTTATACATAGTGATGTATGTGGCCCTTTCAATGTTGTTGCTAGAGGCGGTTACAGGTACTTCATTACATTTACTGATGACTTCAGTAGATATGGTTATGTGTATCTCATGACACATAAATCAGAATCCTTTGAAAAGTTCAAAGAATTCAAGAATGAAGTACAAAACTAGCTTGGCAAGAGTATTAAGATATTTCGATCAGATCGAGGTGGTGAATACCTTAGCCATGAGTTTCGTGACTATCTAGTTGAGTGTGGGATTCTATCCCAACTCACTCCTCCTGGAACACCACAGTGGAATGGTGTATCCGAAAGGAGGAATCGTACCATATTAGATATGGTACGATCTATGATGAGTCACACAGATCTTCCTATATCATTTTGGGGATATGCTCTAGACACAGCAACCTTCACCCTTAACCGTGTACCATCCAAGGCTGTGATAAAGACACCATATATTATATGGACAGGGAGAAATCCCAGGATGTCTTTCATGAGGATTTGAGGTTGTGAGGCTTACGTTCGACGTCAAGTCTCAGACAAACTGGGACCCAAATCCGATAGGTGCTATTTTGTTGGATATCCCAAGGACACAAAGGGATATTACTTCTACATTCCCAGTCAACACAAAGTGTTTGTGGCAAAGACTGAGGTTTTTCTAGAAAGGGATTTTGTTTCTAGAAAAACTAGTGGGAGTACGTTCGATCTTGAAGAAATTTAAGATAAGGACCATAGCACTGAGGCCTTGATGGAGGTTGAATAGGAACCACAAAGTGTTGTGGCTGATGAGATTGTTGCACAAAGAGTTGTGGAACAACCACCTATTCATGTAGACCTACCTCTTCGCAGGTCTGATAGCGTACGTCGTCAGCCTAGAGATACTCATTTCTCTTGTCTGACCATGATGACGTTATGCTCATTGAGAATGAGCCTACCTCCTATCAGGAAGCTGTGATGAGCCCAGATTCTGAGAAATGGCTAGAGGCCATGAGATCCGAGATGGAATCCATGTACACCAACCAAGTATGGACTTTGGTTGATCCACCTGAAGGGGTCAAACCCATTAGGTGTAAGTGAGTCTTTAGGAGAAAGACTGACATGGATGGACTTACGCATACCTATAAGGGCAGATTGGTGGCTAAAGGTTTCAAGCAAATTCATGGTATTGACTATGATGAAACCTTTTCTCCAGTGGCGATGTTTAAGTCCATTCGGATCTTGCTTGCTATTGCAGCATACCACGATTATGAGATCTGGCAGATGGATGTCAAAACCGCTTTTCTGAATGGAAACTTACTCGAGGATATGTACATGACACAACCTGAGGGTTTTGAAGATCCACAGCATATTGGGAAAGTATGCAAGCTACAAAGGTCCATTTATGGGCTAAAGCAAGCCTCTCGGAGCTGGAATCTTCGATTCGATGATGCGATCAAACAGTTTTGTTTCATCAAGAATGAAGATGAACCCTGTGTCTACAAAAGGGTTAATGGGAACATAGTTGTCTTCCTTGTATTGTATGTGGATGACATACTACTCATTGGGAATAACATCCCTTCGCTACAGTCTGTAAAGACTTGGCTGGGGGCGTGCTTCTCAATGAAGGACTTAGGTGAAGCAGTCTGTATTCTAGGCATCAAGATCTATAGAGATAGATCTAAGAGATTGCTTGGCCTAAGTCAGAGTACATACATTGACACGATATTACTACGGTTTGTTATGCAGAATTCCAAGAAGGGACTTCTGCCGATGTCACATGGTGTGAGTCTTTCGAAGACTCAAAGTCCCTCTTCTAGAGAGGAGAGAGACCACATGGATAAGATCCCTTACGCATCATCTATAGGATCTATCATGTACGTCATGCTGTGTACTCGTCCTGATGTCTCGTATGCTTTGAGCATGATGAGTAGATACCAGTCAGATCCAGGTGAGCGTCACTGGATAGCAGTCAAGAATATTCTTAAGTACTTGAGAAGGACTAAAGAATATTTCTTGATATTTAGAGGCGATGAGGAGCTAGCTGTAAAGGGTTACAGCGATGCGAGCTTCCAAACTGACCAGGATGATTATATATCGCAGTCAGGGTTCGTGTTTTGCTTGAATGATTGTGTTGTGAGCTGGAAGAGTTCCAAGTAGGACATAGTTGCTGATTCTACAACAGAGGCCGAATATATCAGTGCTTCCATCTCATTCGAGAGATTATCGATAGAGGAGATGTGAAGATTTGCAGAGTACCCACAGAGGCTAACATCGCAGATCCCTTGACCAAGACTTTGGCACAGAAAAAGCATGATGGTCACACTAGGTCATTGGGTATTAGATACTACGGTGATTGGCACTAGTGCTAGTGGGAGATTGTTAGTGAAAGCCCTAGAGCTAATCATGTGATGATTGTTGTATGGACTTTATTGTATCATATTCCTATTCATAAAGGCATGGTTATTATATTTACTTGTATTTGTGCCAAATAAACTAAGTATAATAATGTCCTTGAGTAGTAGGTTCTTATCTATATCAATCGATTGGTTGAATCGATAATGAGATGATATAGAGAATACTACTCTTAATCATTCCTAGTCAAGTATTAACATTCAGGGACAATGTTAATGCATAGAGACTAGCATGTAGATCAACACGATGACTTGATCTCACAAGTCATGGATATGAGATATCAAGTTGACACATGGGTATGCATTGGTATGAGTGTCATATACTTTCTCATGTGGCTATTAGTATGACTATTAGTCCTTAGACCTGAAGTCACCATGGTTCCCTACATAAGGAGTTGCATACTTTGGCTTCGTCAAACGTCACCCGTAAATGGGTGGACTATAAAGGCGATTACTGGGTATGTGACAAATTATGAGGAGGGATGTGAGTGATGTAGATGGGATCTATCCGTCCTATATGACGGGAGAGACATCGTTATTCTTGATAGAGTGAGACCACGAAGTGCATGGCCATGCCCAAATGAGTCAATATGAGATATTGAGCTCATTTGATTAGAGTGAGTCTACTTGGAGTTCAAGATATAGATTGTACCAAGGATGACACGGTCTATGCCTCAATTGGTCAATCTAGATGTCAAGGATAGAAGGACATTGTCACATATTATGAGAGTCACAATTAGTAGTCACAAAGGTGATGTTGGAGCTCAACATTCTTGTAACTTGGGTAGCAATGATGTGTTGCTAGATACCGCTCATTGCTTATGTTCCTAAATCGGTTTAGGGACATTGCCAATGTTACAAGAACCTATAGGGTCACACACAAAGAGCAATTAGATGGATATTAGGTTCATATGATGAACCATGAGGATTAGGTTCATGGGATGAACCAAATTGGATTAAGAATAATCTAAATTAGACTAATTGAGTTGGACTCAATTTGATTCAAGTGTTGAATAAGTCTAATTTAGATTTGATTCATCAAATCAATTTAAATTAATGAATAGAGATTCATTAAATTAAATTGACTTGAATCAAATGGTTGGATTTGATCAACCATGGGAGATAAGAGGTCAAGTTTGACTTGACTTGAGAGGGAAGATGAAAGGTCAAGTTTGACTTGACCAAATGCCATGTCATGATGATGACTTGGCATGGCCGGCCAATGATGATGCTCCACATCATCATTGACTTATCATGTGGTGCCACCTCATGAGGGAGACCAAGAGACATTGGCTCTTGGAGTTACATACATGCATGTAACCCCCCAAGGTTAAAATGGTCGACCACTTCTTGATGAGATGAGTATTGATTTTGTGTAACTCAATCTTCTTCTTCCTTGGATCTTTTTTTTCTCAAGTACAAGCTCCCTCTCCTCCTTGGCTGAACCATCCAAAGAGTGCTAACACACTCAAGGTTGTGTTTTTCTCCACCTATTGCTTGTGTGGATACCAATAGAGGAGTGTTCACTTGACACTCTAGAGTTCCGGCAAGCTATTTGGACGAGCAGGATTTGCGAAGGGCGTCGCATCGAGGGTAACACTCTCAACTTCTAGATCTAAGGTAGATCTAGGTTTAGTAAACACATACATGTTTTTTTTGTTTTAAAATATCTTCGCATGGATCCGTGGCCGGACTTCTGGGGTTTCTGCAATGCAAAAATCGATTTTTGCCGATCGGAAAGTCCAACAATAAGGGTAGGGGAGGCGAAGGGACACCTTCACTTAGAATAAATTGGAGTAAGTGAGGAGGCAAGAGGACAAAGAGTCATTTCCTTCTTCCATCTCCTTCCTCCACCGAAACCACTCCTCTCCTTCTTCCATTTTTGAAAGCTCAAGGAGAAAAAGGATGCCTTGTCTTGGCACCAAGGGTATATTTCTTATAGTAAACCAAGCGAGAGGATGTAAGTAATCCCCTCACCTGCAGTACAAGTTGCTTCGAGTGTTTGATTTCTTAAAACCTCCCTTAGAGGTTTCGGCCATGTCCAAGAACTAGGGTTAGGAAGAAATTCCAAGCCCCTCTATGGTTGCTAAGAATCCCCCATGTTAGGTAGTATGTGATGGTATTGGTTATCATCCTTAAAACATGCTTATGCTTACTAATGATCTTCCATGCCATGATGTATATATATATGATGTTGACATAATGATAGTTAGACTTTGTGTTAGTATGTTTGAGTGTTTGGTTTCTTAAAAACCTCCCTTAGAAGTATCGACCATGTCCAAGAACTAGGGCTAGGAAGAAATTCCAAGCCCCTCTATGGTTGCTAAAACATCCCTCATGTTAGGTAGTATGTGATGGTACTGGATACCATCCTTAAAACATGCTTATATTTACTAATGATCTTCCATGCCATGCTATATATATACATGACGTTGACATGATCATAGTTAGACTTTATGATAGCATGATTTGTTTATGCCACTACCTTATGTCCATGTTAATTGTACTAATGTATGCTTATGTTATGCTCATTGTGTCATGATGTACATGCTTATGTTTCATGTCCACTAGGGCACACCTACATTATGCATGGCTTACGTATGTATGATGAAATGCCTAAGAGATGCTTCCCTATGAATGGGGACTAAGAGCACTCTTTATGTTATGACAAGGAATATGATATGCTATTTTACTTTTGTATGGATTGTACCGGACCCTAGCAAGGTCCATGGGATGGGCTCCTACGTGCCCCTAGGTCGACGGTCATAGTACGGACCTAGTACGGGATGGGCTCCTAAGTTGCCCTAGGTCGACGGTCATAGTACGGGCCTAGTACCCTAGTAGGTTTGGGATTAGCTACCTCGGATCTATTTAGGGATGCGTGCAAAATGATGTATGTGGTACAATGTCGGGCCCTCATGTTGAGATTTATGTTTAAGTACCTATGAAATATATGTTTTCAAAGAACATCTTGCATATACCCATTTCATGTCTATGTGATTATCATATTTTTATGAATTCTAGTCCTATGTTCCTAAATGACCATGTCACAACTTTTATATGAATGTTATGCCTATATGTTGTCTATATGAACATGTCACTTTTTTTATGAATTCTAGTCCTATGTTCCTAAATGATCATGTCACGACTTTTATATGAATGCTATGCCTATATGTTGTCTAAATGAACATGTCACTACTCTATGTCTAATCCCTGATGTATGGCTTTTGTGAGTAGGAAATGATCTTACTAAGCCTATGTGCTTATAGTTTCATGTTTCCCTTGTACTGCAGAAAAGGATAAAGAATGGCTAAACTAAAGGGAGCAGTAGGAGGGGCAAAGTGTGTGTGGCAGTGGCATGGTGGAAGAGATCTGTTTTATGTTCTAAGACTTATGCATGTTCTAAAGTTTTGCATGTTAATTGTTAAGAGTTGATCACTACTTGATGTTTTGATGGTTGCTACTTGGTGTTAACTTAGACTTGTTTTGAGGGTTTATACTTGATGTGAAACTATACTCGTTTTGTTTTATGAAACCTTGGCATGTTAAGCACTTGATTTAGTTAAAGAATTGCTAAGAACCTTCTTATCCTGATTGAATTGTTAGGTGATAGAGAACTATGTACCTAGATGATACTTTGAATTCCTCATTGATGTCCATGTACTCTATACTTGTATTTAGGCTCCTATAACTCCATTATGTTGATTATCATGGACTTGAACCAAGTACTGTCCTTTATGAAATGATTATGCATGCTTAGTAGTCCACCTCCTACTCATAGTATATTATAAGTTGCAGTTAAAAGAACATGTAAAGTATGGCAGAAAGAAAAGCTTTAACCAATTATACCCATGCATGTTAAGCATACTCCCCTGAGGTAAATGTTCACCTGTTACATAGTTAAGAATGTAGAGATATTTGCATGGTTGAAGGTAAATGTATGTTCCATTTTTTTTAAGTTTAAATTCTTCCACTGTATATGCACGCATGTATGTTCACGTCGCACCGCCCTTCCTCCCCCTCTTGATTACGAGAAGGGCGGGCATGACACGAGAAAGATATTGCATTGGTTGCAGGTCAAAAGAAGAAGGCGAAGAGCAAACCACCTCCCGAAGAAGAAGAAGAGGAGTACGAATTAGAGGTGAACGACGAGATGGAGACTGAATTAGTGAATCTAGTTCAGAAGATGATCAAGAGCCAAAAATGCCCGATCAAGCAATCCAAGGAAAATCAAAGTTCCAACTATAGATGCTACGAATGCAACAAGATGGGCCACATCAAATCGGATTGCCCAAGACTAAAGAACAAACCATCTCAATTCAAGAAGAAGGCGCTCAATGCAACATGGGAGGAGTCATCAGAGGAGGAAGACGAGCTCAACAATCTCGCGTTCAAGGCCAAGCCAATCGAGCCCGAAGACGAGTCCGAACCCGAAGCAAGCGATGAGTCCGAGACCGAGTCCGACTCCGGATCCAAAGATGAACTTCAATTCAAGACAAGCCACGGATCCGTATCTGATTCAAGAGATTCAATCAAGGTAGGTCGGTCTTTAATTGGTACGCTTTACAATGCAATTAAATATTTAACTAAAAAGTTAGCTAAGTCCGAGTCCAAGGTCGAGACTATAGTTGAGGAGATGAAACTCCTTAAACATGAGGTCTCCCTAACCTCTTCGACTAGTCAAGTTCAAGAGGAGAACTCAACTCGAGTTGAAAAACTCAAAGAAGAGAACTCTCTCTTGAAAGGACAAGTCAAAGATCTTAGGCAAACATTGGAAAGGTTTACTTTGGGGTCCAAGGGTCTTGACCTACTAGTTGGATCACAAAGGGTCATGTACAATAACGTCGGACTCGGGTTTAGATCAAACCCAACAAATAAATCATATATGTCAATTGTGAATCGAAATAGACAAATAGTCCAAGCATGGGTCCCTAAGACCACTTTGATTTCACAATTAGGATCCACTAAGTACTGGGTTCCCAAAGACCAAATCCACTACGTGGAAAGACCGAATCGATTCAATGGTCCAAGGAGAGCTAGTACTAAACTTGTTTGTTTTATTTCTTGAGTTAGACTTGCATGCTTAGTTAAGTCTTTGCTTTAAATTTTAGAATGGATAGATAGGTTTAATAGTTAGTAAACCATGACTACATAGTATCAGGATGCGATGAGATGATAGTACGTTAGGAAAATGAAGTCTTGTGTGTCCGAACTATATAAGGCGTATCTAGCTTGGTGCACTCGATTAAGTTGAACTAGTTGAAGCTACCTCACCATATCCTAAACTAGTTAAACCAGGAAGTAATCTTATGTGACTCAAGTGTTCAATTTCTTGAATTTGGCTTCGTCTAAGTAAGTGGTCATTGTTCCGATCAAAGAAGGCCTCTGTGCTTCGCCATGACCTGGAAGTCGATTTCTCAAAAAGGATACTTGACGAGCTATGGGTTAAATCCAAATCTAACCCAAGGTCGACTATCTTCAATTCACTAAAATTAATTAAGTAAAATTGAAGTCGTCTCAAAAACATATAAGGTTAAAATGTTTGATCATGTAGAAAGGGTGAGATGACTATTAGGCTAAAATATTCAATCAACTTTAAAATTCCAATGTCCAATCCAACTACTATATGTGTAGGATCAATGGATGTTGGATAGTGGGTGCTCCTAACACATGATCGGAGACTGACTAAAATTTTCGAAGCTCAGATTCAAAAGTCAAGGATCGGTAGCCTTTAGAAACAACGGGTCAAAATCATCGGTTTAGGTAATATTGAGCTGAATTCTAACTTTATAATTCGTAATGTATTTTTAGTTGAGGATTTCGACTTTAATTTACTCAACGTTAGTCAATTGTGTGATAACAACTATATGGTTACCTTCTTACAAAATTAATGCCTAATCAAAAATAATAATACTTCAAAACTTATACTTAAGGGAACTTGGAATAGCAACATTTACACAATTAACTTTCCCAACTCCTCAACCAAGTGTTTAATGACACAGCAAGAGGAATCCTGGTTGTGGCACCGATGACTCGCCACTCTCACCCAATACTTGTACATAAAATGAGTCAGAGTGGTTTAGTCAGAGGTCTTCCCAACCTTAATAACATGGAAAATAAAATTTGTAATGTTTGTCAACAAGGTAAATAAACTATGACCTCACTTCAACTAACCAACCAAGAAAGAACCAAAAGTGTACTTGAGCTCCTACACTTAGACCTATTTGATTCTCATGGAGCCAAGTCACTAAATGGAAGTCAATATTGTCTAGTCATAGTCGATGACTTCTCTAGGTTCACTTGGGTTAGGTTTCTAAAACACAAAAGTGAAACCTTAGAGAAACTCACCAACTTATGTAAATTAATAAAAAATGAAAAGAATCTTAAGGTAAAAAGACTTAGAAGTGATCATGGTGGTGAATTCGAAAACCATAGGTTTACCAACTTTTACAATCAAAATGGATACCACCATGAATTTTCCTTCCCTAAGAATCTTCAACAAAACGGTCTTGTCGAACGTAAAAATCGAACATTACAAGAAGCCGCTAGAAGCATGTTGAGTGAGTATAACTAGCCTAATAGGTTTTGGGCAGAAGCGGTCAATACGACCGGCTATGTTCAAAATAGGATCCTCCTAGTTAGAAGACACCTTAGAACATCTTAAGAAATTTGTTACAAAAAATCTCCAAACATTAAGTATTTTAGGGTCTTTGGTTGTAGGGTGACATATTGAACACTAAGGATTACTTAGGGAAATTCACCCGTAAAACAACTACCGGGACATTCCTAGGATACTCAACCACTAGTAAAGCCTATAGGGTGTATAACAATGAAACCCTAAAAATTGAAGAAACAATTAACATAGTATTTGATGAAGGAAACGAAACTACAAAACTAGGATTAGAAGTGATTAATGAACCTAACTCTAGACCCGAATCTAACTCACAAAACGAATCTAGTGTAAATCCTAACCAAAATCAACCTAGGGTACAATCAAACCACCCGATTGATCAAGTAATATGTGATCCCAATTTAGAAGTACGAACTGGAGCATCCTATAGAAACCTAAGCCAAATTTCACTTATCTCAAAAATTGAACCCAAAACAATTGAACAAGCTCTTCTTGATCCCGATTGGATTATAGCTATGCAAGAAGAGTTAGCTCAATTTACTAGGAGTCAAGTTTGGGAATTAGTACCCCCACCTAAGGGGGAAATGATAATTGAAACAAGGTGGGTATTTCGAAACAAACTTGATGATATAGGAGATGTTGTTAGGAATAAGGCTTGGTTAGTCGCTAAGGGATTCAGTCAAGTAGAGGGGTTAGACTACGATGAAACCTGTGCACCCGTAGCTAGACTTGAATCAATTAGAATGTTATTAGCCTACGCTGCACATCGAGGATTTAAATTATTTCAAATGGATGTTAAGTCGGCATTCTTGAATGGAATTATCAAGGAAGAGGTTCACGTTAGCCAACCACCCGGATTTGAGAGTCTAGACAAATCCGACCATGTCTTTAAACTTAGAAAAGCCTTATATGGACTAAAACAAGCTCCTAGAGCTTGGTATGAAAGGCTTTCTATTTATCTTAAGTCTAAGGGGTTTAGTCAAGGCTTAGTTGACCCAATTGTAATGCCCGTAAAATTTCTAGTAATTTTACAAGAATTTTTGGCTTGATTATGATGGGCTTTATGTGGGCTTTTCAAAAATAAAAGAAAATGAGCCAAAAAGGATGCAAGGCCTAGGAATTGAACCCCAAACCTCTAGAGATAGCCAAGCTCGAAGGGTGCATCCAATAACAAGAAGCCCAACAAGATTGTATTATTAGAGGAATGTGAGAAATTATAGTTAGGGGTAAGGGAGACTAAGGGACTCTTCAAGTGAATAAATAGGGGGAATGAGGAGACATAAGGGATCAAATTGTTTTTCTCCTCCTCTTCTTCTTCCTCACCGAACCCTAGAGCTCCTCCTTTTGATCCTTGTCCAAAATTCATCCAAGCAAGAAGGGGGCTAGGTTTGCTTCCCTTAGGTCATCTTCCAACCAAAAAGCAAAGCGAAAGATGTAAGTATCCCCTCACCTGCATACAAGTAGCTTTTCGATTTAAGTTGTTATGTCAAATCCTCCATGAACCATTCGACCAAACCTTTTTCTTGAGTTTTCAATGAAGTTCTAAACCATATCTTGTATGAATATGATGATGTTAGGATGCTAGATGGATTAGGTTAAGATTTTAACCCTAAACTCTCCATGAACCATTCGGCCAAACCCTTTTCTTGAGTTTTCAATGAAGTTCTAAACCATATCTTGTATGAATATGATGATGTTAGGATGCTAGATGGATTAGGTTAAGAGTTTAACCCTAAACTCTCCATGAACCATTCGGCCAAACCCTTTTCTTGAGTTTTCAATGAAGTTCTAAACCATATCTTGTATGAATATGATGATGTTAGGATGCTAGATGGATTAGGTTAAGAGTTTAACCCTAAACTCTCCATGAACCATTCGGCCAAACCCTTTTCTTGAGTTTTCAATGAAGTTCTAAACCACATCTTGTATGAATATGATGATGTTAGGATGCTAGATGGATTAGGTTAAGAGTTTAACCCTAAACTCTCCATGAACCATTCGGCCAAACCTTTTTCTTGAGTTTTCAATGAAGTTATAAACCATATCTTGTATGAATATGATGATGTTAGGATGCTAGATGGATTAGGTTAAGAGTTTAACCCTAAATTTCCCATGAAACATTCAGCCAAGACCATAACTAGGGCTTACCATGATGATCCATGCTATATCTTGTATTAATATGATGATGAGGGATTTTATTTTAGATGAGTTAGTTAAGTTATGCCATGCTTTAGGTGAATTCATGATAACTTGTGATGTTAAATGATGCTAGATGAAGATAACATGCTCTAGGTTAGGTAACATGTGTTTTATGCTTAGGTGAGTTCATGTTAACTTGTGATGTTAAATGATGCTAGATGAAGATAACATGCTCTAGGTTAGTGTTTACTCACTCTTGATGTTTATGCCTTATGTCATGCCCTATAGGTGTGTGATATTTAAGATATGTTATGAAATGAAATATGATGTGATTATGAAATGAAATATGATATATTATGAAGTGAAATATGATATGTTTATGAAATGAAATATGATATGTTCATGAAGTGAAATATGATATGTTATGAAATGAAGTATGATATGTTTATGAAATGAAATATGATATGTTCCTGAAGTGAAATATGATATGTTATAAAATGAAGTATGATATGTTTGCGAAATGAAATATGATATGTTATGATAAGAAGCATATAAGTATTTTACCTTCTGCATGACTTGTACCTGGACCCTAACAAGGTCCAAAGGGATGGGCTCCTAAGTTGCCCTAGGCCAACGGACTAATATCAGGCCTAGGATGGGCTTCTATGTATGATAGCCCCTAGGTCAACGGACTAAGATCGGGCCTAGTACGGGATGGGCTCCCAAATGCCCTAGGTCGATGGACTAAGATCGGGCCTAGGATGGGCTTCTATGCTATGACGATGGCCCCTAGGTCGACGGACTAAGATCGGGCCTAGTAACCTAGTAGGTTCGCGACTAGCTACCTCGGGTCTATTTAGGGATGCGCGCTATGATGATGATGATGATGATGTGGTACAATGTCGGGCCCAATATGTTGTGATTTATGTTTACGTACCTATAATATATGTTTTCAAAGAGCATCCTGCATATGTTTACATGATATGATTGTTATGTTCACATGTTATTATTGTTATGTTTACATGCTATGTTGCTATGTTATATAGGTTGCATGTTATGTTTGATTATGTCATATATGTACATGATATGTTGCTATGTTACCTATGTTGCATGTTATGTTTGATTATGCCATATATGTACATGATATGTTGTTATGATATATATGTTGCATGTTATGTTTGATTATGCCATATATGTACATGATATGTTGCTATGATATATAGGTTGCATGTTATGTTTGATTATGTCATATATGTACATGATATGTTGCTATGTTATATATGTTACATGTTATGTTTGTTTATGTTACTTATGCTACATGTTATGTTTGCTTACGTCATATATGTTACATGTTATGTTGCTTATATGTTATGAATGTTACATGTCATGCTTAATGTCGATGTATGGTTTTTGTGAGTAGGACAGGATCTTACTAAGCCTATGTACTTATAGTTTATTTTTCCCTTGTACTGCAGATAAGGGTAAGGGGTGGATAAACTAAAGGGAGCAGCAGGAGGGGCAAAAGTGTGTGTGGTAGTGGCATGGTGGAGGAGATCTGTTATGTTCTTTATGTATATTTTCCCTATGATGATGATGTTTATGGACTTGAACTAAGCACTAAGTACTTATGAAATAATGATGCATGCTCTATGTTAAGAAGAAGTATCTATAAAATGACGACGCATGTTTATGTTTAAAAGAAAAAAAAATGCGTCTAAAGTCTTCCGCTGTAAGTAGTACGATGTATGTATGTACGATCGCATCGCGCCGCCCTTCCGGACCCTAGGAAAGGGCAGGCGTGACACCAACCTTGTTTGTAAAATCCATAGGAAAAGATATTTTCATTGCCCAAATCTACGTAGATGACATAATCTTTGGAACAACTAATTCAATATTACTAAATGAGTTCATTTCACTAATGAAAAGTGAATTCGAAATGATCTTAGTAGGAGAATTAACCTTTTTCTAAGGTTTACAAATTAAACAAACTAGGGAAGGTATCTATCTACACCAACGAAAATATGCTAAGGAATTAATTAATAGATTTGGAATGCAAAATCCTAAGGAAATTAACACACCAATGGCAACTAATGTGAATATAGGAGAAGACTTAGATGGAAAACCAATTGATTTAAAATAATATAGGAGCGCGATAGGTAGCCTCCTTTACTTAACTGCGAGTCGACCCGATATACTCTTCACAGTAAGTATGTGTGCAAGATTTCAATCTTACGCTAAGGAGTCGCACCTAACGCTAGTCAAATGCATCTTTCAATACCTTAA
Source organism: Wurfbainia villosa (assembly GCA_025175895.1). Classification (NCBI taxonomy): domain Eukaryota; kingdom Viridiplantae; phylum Streptophyta; class Magnoliopsida; order Zingiberales; family Zingiberaceae; genus Wurfbainia; species Wurfbainia villosa. The sequence goes on along the minus strand of CM046007.1, from coordinate 42,270,352 downwards.
AGGGACACTAAACGTAGGAATTTAGTACCCTAGGTCTAACAAGTTCGAACTAATTGGCTACTCCTATTCGGATTATGCTGGTAGTAAACTTGATAGGAAGAGCACGAGTAGTTGTTGCCAACTCCTAGCCTCAAGTTTAGTTAGCTAGTGTAGTAGAAAGCAAAATTGTGTTGCCTTATCTACCACCGAAGCCGAGTACATTGTGATGGGTGAGTGTGTGGCACAACTTCTTTGGATGAAGCACACTCTCTAAGATTTTCAATTAAACTTTAATCACACTAAACTTTTCATCGACAACATTAGTTCCATTAACCTAACTAAGAACCCAATTTGTCACTCTAGGACTAAACACATAGAATTTAAACACCATTTTATTCGAGAACACGTAGCAAATAGACAATACAACTCGAATATGTTGAGTCTAAATGGAACCTAGCAGATATTTTCACCATACCCTTACCCGAAGCAGAGTTTAGTCTTCTTAGACGGAAATTAGGAATGTGCGTAATAGAGTAGGACTCAACTCTTATATTTTTCTTGTATACTCTATTTTTGTTTTTAATGCTACATGGAACTAGCTTAGGGTTTACCTTAGAAAGCATGCACCTATAGATTTAAGGAGCCAACACATCTCAAAACACATAGGATCAATGTGTTTGTGTATTTAGCCATGTAGATGGGCGTGAGATGTTAGGACCTTACTCTTGGATCCAGATATTGATATATTACATCGATATGAACCATAGAGTATAATCATTTAAAATAACCAACTATATTCAGGACTTATTGATCATTTTATACCAATTAAGTCAAAAAATAGTTGAACATACTATTAGTGAAGATTATTTTGAAATTATTTATTTTCAAAATCTATATGGGACATGCTTGGACTTACAAAATTCAAATTATTTAATTTTAAGGTTTACTTAACTTAAACTTTTTTATTTATGGCAAAAGGGGGAGAAGTGGTCAAAGTTAATGGATCAAAATTGTTTTTTGATTGATAACTTAACTTAAAATGTCTAGGCCAAGCCAAAGTTAATTAATCTTGATTACTTAACTCACTTAACCTTTTTAGTGGCAAACGTTAAGGGGGAGAGCTAGGCTTCCTCTTTTCAAGTACTCACCTAAGGTTAAGGGGGAGGTTACCTCAAGGGGGAGGACTTGAAAAAGAAGTTTTGCTCTTACTTATGCTAACTTACTAAGCTACTCATACTAACTTCCTATGTTATGCATTCTTTAATATTTATGCATTCTTTCATGTTCATGCTTCTTTTATACTTATGCTAATTGTGTTTCACATTTTCTACTCGTCTTGTTTTACACTTAATTTTCCCTTAACTTTATGTCAGTTTGCCATAAATCAAAAAGGGGGAGATTGTTAGTGCAGGGGCACTAGATAATCAATCCTAGGTTTTGTTTATCGCAAATACCTAAAGTTAAGGTCTTATCGTTATCTCATATGCCCTGTTAAGTGTGCAAAAATGATTAAGCTGAGTTGAAAGTTGGAGGCACCCGGAGAACTCGAGTCGAGAAATCGTGGTAGTTGGGCGACACCGGGAGAACTTCTGATGGAGTCGAAGAACCCAGGTGAAGACTGGAAGCTAAGGTATAAGTCACATAGAATCAGAGGTAAGCTCGAGTGTGAGTAAAGGTGAGGTCGGGTCCTCCGTACGGGGATTACTTTAAGCGGAGATCCGACTAAGACTTCCAGTGAAAAGTCTAGGTCAAGATCGGACGGTAAGTAGCCGTCGAATTTATCTTTACTCATGTGTTTTCGAACTGTCTCTGTGTTGCAGTTGAATAACTAAGCTGGTAGTCGACTGTTGACTATTGGCAGTCGACTAATGGAGGCCATCAGTCGACTGCAATTAAAATTTCCCACTTCGATGAAGGTCAAGATAAGAACCCCTTTTCTTGGGGTGTGGTGTCCATTTGGATCAGATCTTGGACTCAACGTTCAGGGGGTTGGAGGGCTATAAAAGAAGGGGGGGTTTCACCCCTTTAGGTCATCTCAATTACTCACAAAGTGCTCCCACAATGCCGAAGGTCTACAACAACGCTACACCACCACTATGTCGACGTCACGCCAAGTTTCCCACTACTAACGTTGGAAGTCTTCTTCTTTTAAGTTGTCTTACCTTCTATACTCGAGTTTCTTTTTATCATGCTTTCATTGTAAAGAGAAGAGGTGGGCTTGTGCCTCTTCCTCAATCTTTTATTGTTTTGTAATCATCGTCTCCTGCCTCCAATGAGGAGGAGATTTTGTTAGTGGATTGCCCCATCGTACGCGGTCAAGGATCGCAGGGCCTTGGAGTAGAAACTGTTAGGTTGTGAACCAAGTAAAAAATAAAATTGTGTCCTTTTACTTTTTGCATCTTAATTTTCGCTGTGTCACTCGAGATTTGTCGAATGAAAAGAAAGTTTTATGCTCACTATGCCCCCCTCCTAGCGTGCTTTCGATCCAACAGCACACAATGTGCTCTTTCCTCTTGATTGTTGGGGCTCCAGTATCCTTTGACTTTTCATCAATTTTTGGTGTCGGTTGAGTCTTCTTGACTAGCTTTGGACACTGACTCTTGTAATTTCTATTTTTCCTACACTCATAGCATACAATATGATTTTTATTTTTAATCAAAATGCTTGAGTTACCTAGGCTGGAAGTGGAATTTTGAGCTTGCTCTTCTTCTCTCCCGGATGTTGACAATTCTTCTTCTTGCTCCGGCATTGAAGACCTAATCTCCTCCCCCTCAATCCTCGAGGTGGAGGCTTCCTCCAATTCTTCCACCTCTTCTACCAATCTGGATGTTGATTCCCTCTCAACTTCTAAATCCTCACTCTCTTGAGAGGATGAGCTTGCTTCTTCGATCTCCTTCTCCAATTGAGTCGATGATGGTTATTCATGATATTTTTCCAACTTGCTCCAAAGCTCCTTGGCATCCTTATAATCTCCTGATCTACACAAAGATATCATAAGGGATTACACTAACTAATATACTCATTACCTTATTGTTTATATTTAAGTATCAGAGTTGCTCCTTGCTTCACTTCTTCTTCTTGAGTATTCTCCCCTTTTCATCCTTTGGAGTGTCGAACCCAACTATAACACTAATTCAATTATCAAAATCACACATAAGAAAATATTTCATTCTTACCGCCCATTGCTCAAATTCTTTGGCTCCATAGAGTTCATATGGAGGAGGCACATTGATGTCATGTCCCAAGCCAAGACTTGGTTCCATCTTGCCCTCTAGTATGTTTTCTCCCTCGGCAGTTAGTCTGTAATAGAGCTCCCAGCTTTGATACCACTTGTTGAGAATCGATGGTCACACTAGGGGGGGTGAATAGAGGTTTTGCATCGTTGCTTGGAATTCGATTGTGATCGTCTCTACAATTCGTTAGTATGCACATCGGAATATAGAATAAAGCATAAGCTAAAGAACAAGACAATCACAAGCACGAGACAAGAATATAACGTGGTTTGGAACATAGGATTCCTACTCTACTGGGTGAACTCAAGTGAGCTCTAGTGATGCACACCACCACTAATAAACTTCTTCTCAGAACAATCCGGAGGTGGAGAAACCTCGTACAATGTTTACAACAATAAACAAGATAAATTCAAGCAAATACAATGAAATGCAAGTAAAGAAAACTTTACATCAAAGACCGCTTTTGCTTGCTTCTTTGGTTGCTTGAACTGCTTTTGAAGACCCTGAAATGCACCAGAACTTCGCCTCAAATCGCCACAAGAATTGATGCCAAAATCTTCCCTTCAATGCTCCTTATAAAGTTGTAACTTGGGATGACTTTTGCCTAGCAGTCAACTTCTCTAGTAGTCGTTGTCTCACAATGGCTTAATCCACGCTGAAAAAAAAACCATGGATACCCCAACGTCGATTGCCAAACCCTAACATTCAACTGTTGCTCCAGTAGTCGACTGCTCAGTCGACTATGGAACTTTATGTGTTCGTGTCCACAAATAGCAGTCAATTGCCCTCCATGATAGTCGACTGCAAGGCCAGTAAACTTCCCAAAGCTAGCGGTCGACTGCCAAGGCCATGCAATAGTAGTCGAGCTCAATCGACTACTAACCAGTCGATTGGTTATAATCCTAGTCGACTACTCAGAGTCGACTAGGCTGCCAAGTGTCAAACACTTGGCCAGTCGACTGGTCCATAACCCCAATCGACTGATAAACCTCAAACATAAGGTTTAACCCAAGTATGATCCCCTCATACTTGCTTGACCACTCTTAGCTTAGACCTAAGCCTTCTAGCCACTTCCATCAGCCTCATGCCTATCGGATCTCTCTAAGTCATCCATGATTTGTTCATCCATATGTTAGCCTTCAGGTGCTTCCATCAGCTATTGTCATGCTAATTGAGTCTACATTGCCAAGGTACATTTGGGCTTACCCGGCCACGACACACACTTGGACTTTACGCTACCAAACATTGGACTTATGTCGCCAAGACTATAGCTTGGACTTTACACTGCCAATATCACACTCTTAGACTTTCTAATTGCCAAGACCTATGCTTGGACTTTCCAATTACCAAGACCCATGCTTGGACTTTCCATGCCAAGTACCCATGCCTTGGACTTTTCCATTGCCAAGACCCATGCTTGGACTTTCCAAATGTTAAGTACCTATGACTTGGACTTTACCATTGTCAAGACTCATGCTTGGACTTTCCATGAAAAGTACTCAAGACTTGGACTTTACCATTGCCAAGACCCATGCTTGGACTTTTCATGTCAAGTACACAAGGCTTGGACTTTCCATGACAATTACATTGTCATATGTTTTGTCAAACATCAAAATATTACTCGAGTCAAACTCGAGTATGGTCAATCATGATCTGGGCCAATTGCACCAACAATCATATCATAGGGTTAGGACTACTCAAGTTAGGCTCTTAAATCATGAACTCAATTTATTTTGCCAAAAACAGTGCCATCAGTCAACTGAGGAAATTGCTAGTCAACTAAAGACCTTGGCAGTCTACTGCCATAAGGAGCAGTCGACTTAATTATGATAGTTTAGAAATGAGTGATTTTCAGACGAGTTTAAAAAATGCGTAAGTAAGTCTACGTATTTGTAAAATTCACAAAACTTCGCATATGCATTGCTTATGTCCAGTATAATGGGAAAAAAATAGAAGGATAAAGAATTACCCATTATATTAACTGATTGAAACAAAGTTCAAAACTATAAAAATCATCAATAGTTTAGTTAACTTTGTATCAATATCATCAACGATGACTGCTATCAAGCGGTAGACTTCATCAAAGTTTTCAAAAATAATTGTCAAATTGTATTCAACCCTTAATTTTAATTAAAGTCTATCGAGTCATCAAACAAGAATACATAGATATAATAAAATTTTCATTGCATTTCAAAAAAAAGTAATAACATAGTGTCAAGGATAAAGTCTTACAAATATCAAACACTAAGAAAACAAAAACACATAAGCGATGACTAGCTAAGGATCCTCCGCATCATAATCTACCTCCATTGTGTGTGTATCGCCGGCAGCAGGGCCACCAACACCAGAGGAAGAAGGGAAGTAATGTGGCAGATGTTCTAGTGTGAAAGAGCGAAGAATCGCCAGCATCTCCTGCTGTTACCACTCCGTCGTATCTAGCCGGGAGAAGACCTGAGTCCAGAACTCGTGATGCTCCAGGCTAAGATCCTTCAGATGTGTATCGATGGACTCCTCAAATGCCTCAAAGCATGCTGCGAAGTCGGAGTCCGACACAACATCGTCATCTGCAGCTGCGGCAGGGCCAGCTCGAGTGCCATCTCCTAGCTGCCACCCATCGTCCCATATCATGGAGTCGTCGGCGGGCTTCAACCTCGCCAAGGAAAAAGTCCTAGCATTCATGCGATCATACTTTGTGGTCATGGGTTTGATCACCCCTTTGGTTACGTCGATGCCGACGAAACCAAGCCACTCCATAATCACATGTCTGTAGGGCATATGGACCTTCCCACTGTTGGGCTTAATGAAGTGGATGATGCAATGGAAGGTATTGAGGCTAATATTGACATCTAGTGCATGGAGAAATGCATACATGAGAAAGAAATGTGGGAGCCAAACTAAGGCTAACCCACGAGTGATAATAGGTAGAATGCAATTTACAATGACCTTATACAGGACATTGTCTTTGGTTGAAAGTTCATTGGATGGAAAAAGATTTACACCAAGTTGGAGAGGCCTATTATAAAATTGATCATGGAGAGAATCTAAAGTAACGACCTCAAGAAGAGAAGGGAGAGGCTCAAGAAGAGAAGGCAGAGGCTCAAGAAGAGAAGGGTAGAAAACAAACTCACTCTCTAATGGGTGACATCCTAGGAAGTCCTCCCAATTTGAGGAGTGAAGTCTAGGTCGCACTGAGCAATGCGCATCCTATACCTCAACCCATCCCCAATAGATTGTAAATTGTTGGAGAACTCAGATAACAAGGTGGAATTTATAGGGTGTTCACAGAAAACTAATGATTCTAATTTTTAGTATTTGATAATTTGGACTTATGTCCAAGCAATGCATATGGAAAAACTTATCATCTAATGACCTAGGTGGAATGAATTGAAACTTATTGGTATTAAAGGCTGACTCATGAGCTGAAGTGGGAAAATGGGCATCTACATGTGGGAGAGGGTCAGATGGGCCCTCACCGAAAGGTGCAGATCGACGTTTGGATGTCAGATGTTTAACCCTAAAGGTAAGGAATGAAAAAGCATGATGAATGTATGAATGCAACACACACAAACAAACAACGTAGTTAGTGCACAACAAGATCAACAAATGTTAAAGGAGGTTTAACCAAGATTAGGGTTGAGGGATTACCGAGGTGCCATGAGGATTAAGAAAGGTAGAAAGGTTGACGATCGTCGAAAAAACTTGGCCAAAAGAACCCCTAACCGAATCCCTAGCGACTGCTGAGATGGAACCTAGGGTTCTCGGAGAGGGGAATTGGAGCGAGGGTTGAAGGAGAGGCTGATCGGCGCAAGAACAGCGGTGGAAGCACCAGAGAAGAAGAAGAGTATCAAGAAAAAGGGTGACGACAGAGAGAAAAGGAGAAAAGTCGAGGGTTTTTTGAGTCAAATGGGTCGGGCATCCCTAATACTCGCGATAGTAGTCGGCTGGCATAATATGCCAGTCGAATGATGAAGACCAATCGAACTGGTCAATCGGCTACGAATGATTTTGTGTTAGTGGCCAATAGCAACAGTCAACTGACGATTATCATCAGTCGACTACAGCACAATCTGTGGGTTGGCCATTAAATGATAGTCGACTGCCAAAATCGACAGTGGACTGCCCAGTGGACTGGGATAAGCCAGGTCCAGGGCAAGATTATCAGTCGACTAGTGATATATACCAGTCGACTGATATCAGTGTAGGTAGATTTTCAGTCAAGTTTGAAAATATATAACTAAATCTAGAAGTGTCAAAAAATCAAGAAATTTCATAAACACATTTGTTAACCTATTCTTTATTAGGGAAAAATGATTTGAAAAATATATCTTCTTTAGATTCCTAGGTTAACACAAACTTGAAAGGTTCTGAAAAGTTCACTGTTTAAGACAACTTTGTATCAATATTGGGACACAAGCGAAAGCTCTCTTTCAAAATAACATAAACATAGTTTAAAAAATATTTTGTTTGACATTTCCAACCATGTTCTTAGAACTATGTGCACATCAATTGTACACAAGTCTTCCCAACGATTAGTCCAATTAAGGATTAATGTCTCTAGATGTCACTTTGGTTTATGGTAATGCATCGTAACAAGCATGATGAACCAAGTGCATCTTCCGAACATCTCACATGATGTCTTAGTGGCTCAATACAAAATTCATGGAATCTTAGGTGTTTTGTGAGACGATTTAGGGTATAGTTCGAGATTATGCTATAGGATCAAGCAAAACTATACCACTACTCTACCAAGTGTTGGTGCAATCGGCTCAGGTCACGATTGACCAAACTCGAGTTGGACTCGAGTAGTGTTTTAATGTTTGACAATGTTTTGGGGAGATTGTTGGTGCAATCGACTCGGGTTAGGATTGACCGGACTCGAGTTTGACTCGAGGGGTATTTTGATGTTTGACGATGGTTTGATCATTGTTTGACTATATGGTTGACATGGGGTTGACCATATGATGGAGAAGTCCAAGTCTTGTGTACTTTGCATGGAAAGTCCAAGCATAGGTCTTGGCAAGGGAAAGTCCAAGCTTGAGTCTTGCCAATTGGAAAGTCCAACATGGGTTGGCAAGGAAAGTCCAAGCATGGGTCTTGGCAAGGGAAAGTCCAAGCTTGAGTCTTGGCAATTGGAAAGTCCAACATGGGTTGGCAAGGAAAGTCCAAGGGGTGATATTGGCGGCGTAAAGTCTAAGCGGGAGTCTTGACAGCATAAGTCCAATGGTTGGCAGCGTAAAGTCCAAGCGGTAGTCTTGGCAGCGTAAGCCTAATATGCCTTGGTGGTGTAGACCAACTTAGCATGACAATAGCCGATGGAAGCACCTGAAAGCCAACGTATGGATGAACAAGTCATGGATGACTTGTTCATATCTGATAGGCGTGAGGCTGACGGAGATGGCTAGAAGACTTAGGTCTAGGCTAAGGGTGATCTAGCAAGTATGAGGGAATCATACTTGGTGTTAAAACTTCATGGATGAGGTTATCGATCGATATTATCCTCGATCAAGCGATGAGTCTACCGAGTTCGATCGTAGGAAATGGCTCGGCATTATTTGCCCGGCATTAGGCGATCAATCGATGGTGGCGATCGTGCTATGGTCGCGATCGTGATGGTCGAGTTTTCAAGAACAAAAAGTTTTTAAGTCGACTGTTAGTGTTTGACAGTCAAGTAATAGCTCGATCAGTCGACTGATGGGCATGATCAGTTGACTAATGGTCTATCCGTTAGAACTTATCCAATGTGGCTTAGGGCATTGTGAGACAACGGCTACAGGAGCAGTCGACTAATGGTCTCGATTAGTCAACTGCTAAGTGAAATTCAACCTGAATGCAGGTTATAAAAGCAGCTCGTGGAGAAGGTTTTTTGCTATGGTTTCTTAGGGAGATTTGGGGTGATTTACTGGTGCAATTCAGGGTCTCCAAGTGCAGCTCAAGCAACCAAATAAGCAAGCTTCCAAAAGATCATTTATAAAGTGTTCTTTGCATTCTTTTGTGTATTTCACTTTGTATTTCCTTGTATTTATTTATATTACTGTTGTAATCATTGTACGAGGTTTCTCAACCTCCGACGTATTATCGAGAAGGAGTATTATTGAGTAGTGGTGATATTTGCATCGCTAGGGCTCATTCGAGCCCAACCCGTGGAGTAGGAATCTTGAGGTTCCGAACCACATTATATCGATTGTGTAATTGTGTGCTTGTGTCTTTGTTTATGTTTTTCTAGTATTTTCACTGCATACTAATCAAATTATAGCAAGCATGTGAACGATATCCATCAACGTCGAAACGCTATTCACCCCCCTCCCTCTAGTGACGATCAATTTCCCAACAAGTGGTATCATAGCGAGGCCACTCTTCAAGGTTTAACGACTAAGGGAGCATGCTAGAGGGAAGAAGGTCTAAGGGAGGATTCCTCAAAATGAAAAAGTGGACCGAGGAACAATATCAAGAATTCGAGAGAAGTAATAAGGTAATAAAATTCTTGGTTGATTTAATCCCTAATGACATTTTGTGCAAGGTAGGGGATTACATGGATGCCAAGGAGCTATAGAGCCAAGTGGCAAGATTCTATGAGAACCCACAACCGGTCCAAGAAGAAGAGGAATGCTCATCAGCTCAATCAGAGGAGGCCGAAGAAGCAAGCTCATCCTCACAAGAGAGTGAGGATTCAAAGGTCAAGGAGTGTTCGACATCCAAGGAGGAAGAGGAGGTGGAAGAATTGGAGGAAGTCTCCACCTCTAGGATTGAGGGGGAGGAGATTAGAGTGTCGGAGCAAGAGCAAGAGCAAGAGGAAGCTTCTACCTCCGGGAGAAGTAATGAACAAGCTCAAGAGACCCTCACCACCACCCTAGGTAACTCAAACACTTTAATTCAAAATAAAAATCATATAATGTGTTTTGAGTGTAGGGAATATGGACACTATAAGAGCAAGTACCCTAAGAAGATTAAGAAGGCTCCACCGGTGCTAAAGACCAAGGAACCCGACACCCCAATGATTAAGAGCAAGAAGCACGTGGTGTGCTTCAAATGCAACCAAAAAAGGCATTATAGGAGCCAATGCCCTAGGGGGAAGAAGAAGGTCTAAGAAGGAGCTACACAAGTAGGGGGAGCCTCTAAGGCAAACCCTAAAGTATATTTTAATGCACCTTCTAGTTCTAGGGTTAAAAGGCTTGCTTTTAGTACTCTTGCCATTTCTCATGAAAAGCATGCTAGTAGAAATAATAGATTTTATTGCTTAGGGGCCAAGCATGTTAATTTTAGGTCTAAGGACAAGTCTAGAAATAATGACTCTAGACCTATTTCAACTAAGGAGAAATTTGGGACTAATGTCCCTAGAAAAATGCTACCTAAGGAAAGTATTAGGAAAATAGAAGATCATTTAGGCATTAACCCTAAGAAGGGTAGGCATATGCCTAGGAAATGGAACAATGCCCAAAGATTAGATCAAAATTCAAAATTTAGGCAATTAGAGCTAGAAAATCAAGTTTTGAGGTAAAAACTTGAGAAAATGGAGAAGACCCTTAAAATTATGCAAGGGTCATATGGTCAAAATCAAGGTCCTAGGAGACAAGGTTCATCAAAAGGAAAGAAAGGTTTAGGTCACAAACCTAAGCCTAAGGAGACCTACCATAGTGTTCCATTTGATTATGGAACACAACCTAGGTCTAGGAAGGTCATGGTTACTAGGGAGGCAATCCCTAAGGCTAACCATGGAGTGTGCCTAGTGGCTAGGGTTTCGAAGAAACCTAGGGAAGCCACTAAGAAGGTTACAAGGGGAGTCACCCCTAGAGTTAACCTAAGCAAGACCCAAATGACCAAGGCTACCAAGCCTAAAAGGGTCATTAGGAGGGTATCTAGAGAGGTCATACCTAAGGAATACCTAGTTAACCCAAGGAGCTCAAATAGGTTTTGGGTTCTTAGGAGCTTGATCGACTCAAGCTAAATGAGTTAGGGTGTGCCAAGTTTAAATGGATGGGTAGTTAACCTAACCATGGTAAAGGTGGCACCTTAGGTCATTTTCAAGGTTATGTGTACCTTGGAAATGTGGTTTGAATTTATATCCTAAAGGATTTTAGGATGTGTCAATACATTTTGAGAATTATGATAAATTGATCAAATTGGCACAATTTAGGTCTTAGGTCATAGTGTGTCATTTTGGATTTTTGGCACACTTGGGGGATGAGTGATAATATGGTAAAATAAAATTAATAATAACAAATGGCAACAAATATTGAAATTTAGGTATGTTAGGGCAATCTCTTGTCATGATAAGGTTTTGATGTGTGTGGCAAAGGGTTTAAGTTAGCATGTTATTATGGTTTGATATGTGCGTTGGAGTCTTGCAGGACTTAGTAATTCGCACATGGAGTCTTGGCAGGTTCACCACTCACTACCTCGTGCTTGAGTCGGAGAAGGAGCATTGCAGAGTCGTGCGCTTGATGTTGCCGAGGGACCGCCGGACGAGATGACTTGAAGAGAAGCCAAGGAAGCAGACTTTAGAGGCAAGAGATGCGAAGGAGCATTGCAGAGTCGTGCGCCTGATGCTGCCGAGGGACCTGGCCGCGAATGAAGAGAGCTTTGGCGAGGGACTTCGAGTGAGATGAGAGAATGAGTGAATTGTAAGTAGCTCATTAGGTGAACTTGGACGAATGGCTAAGTGTCGGATGAGTTTCTCGACATTAGTCGACTGCCATGGAATGGCAGTTGACTGCTCTAAGTCGAATGGGTTCGACTGGTATCTGACTGATGGGTTTATGCCCAGTGGTCGACTACCATGGAATGGCAATGATCGCCGAGGATGTCGCGGCCAGAACCTCGTCGTGGGCCGATCGATACGATGGACGAGCGTGATCGATTGATGGGATCCATCAGTCGACTGCCAAGTGTTCCGTTGGACTACAACGGTCGGGATCGGACGTGTTCGGAGGTCGTTGGAGTGGCGGCAGTCGACTGCCAAGGTCAGCAGTCGACCGGTGGTGGCCAACGGGAAGAAAAGCTTCCTCTCTATAAAAAGAGAGGGTGTGGGGATTTGAGAGACTAATGTTTATGCTTTAAGTGATCATTCAAGTGCCCCACAAGCTTTAAACTTTTCTTACTTGTTTTTACTTCATTTCTATTGTAAGAAGAGTGATCTTGATTTGTAAAGGTTACCTCCACCTAGCTTGGTGCAAAGGAGAGACCAATAGTGGATTGGTTTTGGCGGAGTGATTCACCGAGGACGAATCGGGGATCATGGATTAGCGGCGTAGCCGTGAACCACGTTATGACCTTGTGTTAACATTGTTTGTTTATCTTTTGCTTTGTCTATTTGTATTTGCATATTCTGCTTGCGCTAATAATCTTTGTAGACGAGCAAATTCCACCATCCAACGAAAGAGGGCTATTCACCCCCCTCTAGCCAGCTAATCGATCCCCTACAAGTGGTATCAGAGCCAAGGAAAGCTTGTCGAGGACTAACCGCTACAACAAGCACATTCAAGGATGGTCGGCTCAAACATTCACCCACCAAAATTAGAAGGCGAATTCTCTTGGTGGAAAAAGAGAATGGAGGTATTCTTTGAAACTGACTTTGAAATTTTATTAATTATGGAAAACGGTTTCGAGTTGCCTAGGAATGAAGATGGGGAGCCATTGGAGAAAGCAAGGTGGAGCAAGAGGCAAAGAGAAGAATACTTGGCAAATTCAAAGGCCAAGCACCACCTCTACAATGTGCTTCCCCAACAAGAAGTGAATAGGATAGGGGAATGCTCTAGTGCAAAGGAGATGTGGGAGAAGCTAGTAGAGCTTCATGAAGGTACCTCGGAGGCTAAACTTGCAAGGAGAGTCCTCCTCCACTCCCAACTATCCAACATAAAATTAGAAAAGGGAGAAAAGGTAACCTCCTTACATTCTAGATTTAAAGAGATTTTAATTGGGCTAACAAGTGTAGGAGAAAAACTTTCAAACCGGGGCATGCTTATGAAAGCAATTGATGCTTTTCCCCGATCATCAAAATGGAGCTCAATGGTGGACTCCTTCTATATGTCCAAGAACTTAGAAGTAAGTACTTTGGAGGAGTTCTTCTCAACCATGGAGCTTCATGAAACAAGACTTGAAGGAATAATAGAAGAGCCAAGAATCCAACCTTCAAGAGGAGTAGCATTTTTGGCAAACAAAGGGAAGAAGATAGAGATCCCCTCCTCTTCCGATGAAGCATCCTCATCCTCCTCCATGGATAGCACGAAAGAAGCCTATATGGTAAGGAGGGTAAGACGTGTTTTAAAAGGTTTTCAATTTAATAAATCTAATGATAGGAGTAGAAGACCAAGGGGGAAAATTATTTTCTACAATTGCCAAGGGGAGGGACATATAAGGGATAATTGTCCCCTCCTAAACAAGAGCAAGGAAGAGAAGAGAAAGAAGGAAGAAAAGAAGAAAAAGAAGGGAAGCAAGAAGAAAGAAGAAGAGAAGAAGGCAAAGAAAAAGGGGAAGGCCAAAGCATTAAAACCAAGGACTTGGGATGACCCTTCCTCCTCATCATCATCATCATCCGAGGAAGAAAACACATTTGTCACCAACTTAGCATTGATGGCATTTGACGACTTGGATTGCTCCTCCTCCGAAAATGAAGGATCGAGTTCAAGTGAAGGGAGCTCAAGTGAAGGGGGAGCCTCCTCTACCTCCTCATCCGAAGAAGAGGACATGGAAACTATGGTAACTAACCTTTCACCTAGTAAAATAGTTTCTATGATTTCTAGCCTCATTAAGGACCTATTTAGAGCAAAGAAAAAGAATAAAAGCATGCTTGATCAAATTAAGGAATTAGAATAAAAATTAGAAAAAGCATGTTTTAATGATAATAATGATGATGCATGCTCACATGATCTTTATGTGCCATTAGATGTTAATGATGCATGCATAGAAGAAAATAGGGCTTTAAGGGAAAAGGTAGACTATTTGACAAAAGCCCTAGAAAAATTCACTATTGGCTCAAACACTTTGAACATGATCATAGGGAGCCAAAGAGCAAGTTTTAACAAAAAAGGCCTAGGATATAAGGAAAAGAAAAATGAAAAGGCCTATAAATGCCTAATTGCTAGGGGACAAGATAAGAAGAAGGTAATAGCTAGAAAATGGATTCCTAAGGAATTTCTAGTGAACCCCATAGGCAAGAATTTGTATTGGGTTCCAAAATCCATCTTAAAGGGTTAAGAGAACCCTAGGATAGTCAACCATATGGACTTGATCTATATCATATTTTGGTTGACTTAGGATGGCGGGACAATATTTTTTAAATAGTGTTAGGTGATGATAATGTGCCTATAAATAGATAATAATGCTTAAATCATGATAGTTAATGAAATTGCTATGTATGTTTGAAATCATGATTTATGATTTTGATATTTGGTACATAATCATGAGAAATAGGGTGTAAATCATGCTTTAGGTGATATTTTCTTATTATTATATTTAATACCTAATGCATGATTATTATTTGATGAATACATTTGTTTCATGATCATAATGTGAAATTAGTTCATATATGTCTTTATGATCATGAGGATTGATAGGATGATACTTAACTTTGATAGAATTGCATGAAAATAATGGTTAAGTACATACAAATACTTTTAGGATACATCTCACATTCACAATAGGCTACCTTGATTGAAAACTTAGCATGAGTGAGATGTTAGGATGATACAAATGTCTACTAGTGCCTATGGCATTTAGATGGTCATTTAAAGTATCAAAATAGCAATAATAGACCAATCATGGGGAAAGCTTATGTTTAATTCATAGACATATTGCTCAAAGATCATGGTTGGATATTTCATATGTTTTCAAAACAATTTCTTACTTTAAAATCCATGTATTCATGTTTTGAAACAATCCAAAGCAAGACTAGGTGTTAAAATGGATACTAACATGATCAAAAATCTAGTGGTTTTTAAAGATTTTGGATTTTTAGCAAATATCAGAAAATATAATGATTGTTCATGAAAAACTATTTTTCATTGATAGATATACTTAAAAGAAATGTGTTCCCCAAATTTCACTATTTTTAGAATTTTTTGGAATTTATAATGCATTTCTGAAATTGCTCGTAAAATCAATTTGAATTCATTGTGCGATCACATACTGATAGCAGTCGACTGCTCACCTGAAAAACAACCCAACAATTTCTAATACACGGTTTTAAGGCATGTTTTTGGTTATGTTTCTCTCTAGACTTGATGTCATGATATATAAACTTGTTTTTAATCTTTTTGATGGTGTCAAAGGGGGAACATATTTAGGGGGAGTTTCATGTATTAAGGGGGAGAGTTACTAATCATGCTTATTCAAAAGTTTCATTTCTTAATGTTTTATCAAATGTTTTTACCTGACTTAAACGGATTGCCACACATCAAAAAGGGGGAGATTATTAGGGCAACCTCTTGTCATGATAAGGTTTTGATGTGTGTGGCAAAGGGTTTAAGTTAGGGTGTTATTATGGTTTGATATGTGCGTTGGAGTCTTGCAGGACTTAGTAATTCGCACATGGAGTCTTGGCGGGTTCACCACTCACTACCTCGTGCTTGAGTCGGAGAAGGAGCATTGTAGAGCCGTGCGCTTGATGCTGCCGAGGGACCGTCGGACGAGATGACTTGAAGCGAAGCCAAGGAAGCAGACTTCGGAGGCAAGAGATGCGAAGGAGCATTGCAGAGCCGTGCGCCTGATGCTACCGAGGGACGTGGCCGCGAACGAAGAGAGCTTCGGCGAGGGACTTCGAGTGAGATGAGAGAATGAGTGAATTGTAAGTAGCTCATTAGGTGAACTTGGTCGAATGGCTAAGTGTCGGATGAGTTTTCCCGACATCAGTCGACTGCCATGGAATGGCAGTCGACTGCTCTGAGTCGAATGGGTTCGATTGGTATCCGACTGATGGGTTTATGCCCAGCATTCGACTGTCATAGAATGGCAGTCGACTGCCATAGGATGTCATGGGCACAGAACCGCTCGTAGCCGACTGGGCAGTCGACTACGGAGGCAGCAGTCGACTGATGGGATCCATCAGTCGACTGCCAAGTGTTCTGTTGGACTACAACGGTCGGGATCCGACATGTTCGGAGGTCGTTGGAGTGGCGACAGTCGACTGCCAAGGTCAGCAGTCGACTGGTGACAGCCAACGGGAAGAAAAGCTTCCTCTCTATAAAAAGAGAGGGTGTGGGGCTTTGAGAGGCTAATGCTTATGCTTTAAGTGATCATCCAAGTGCCCCACAAGCTTTAAACTCTTCTTACTTGTTTTTACTTCATTTCTATTGTAAGAAGAGTGATCTTGATTTGTAAAGGTTACCTCCACCTAGCTTGGTGCAAAGGAGAGACCAATAGTGGATTGGTTTTGGCGGAGTGATTCACCGAGGACGAATCGGGGATCATGGATTAGCGGCGTAGACGTGAACCACGTTACGACCTTGTGTTAGCATTTTTTGTTTATCTTTTGCTTTGTCTATTTGTATTTGCATATTCTGCTTGCGCTAATAATCTTTGTAGACGAGCAAATTCCACCATCCAACGAAAGAGGGCTATTCACCCCCCTCTAGCCGGCCGATCGATCCCCTACAAGGTATTCTTATGCCTTATACTTTATTTGTCATGCCTTGATTTGTCATATAACATGTCATAACATCATATTTATTTTATCATTTAATATGTCATGATAATAGGTTATGTCATGTATGTTTAGTTTAAATCATATGTCAGGACATCATGATCATTGGTCATGTTTATTTATGATATCATTTATGCCATGATTATTCATGCATTAATTAAAATTGATTTAAGGACAATTGGCATGACTTGAAGTCCCATGTATAAGGTAATCAAGTAGTGTTGCCTTAGAAAATGCATGAAACCCTAGATTAGGATAACCAAAACTCACATCTCACATCAAATTCATATGTGTGTGTTTTTCAAACACCCTAGACACATGTGAGATGCTAGGAAATAAGTTAAGTTTAAGGTGCATAGTTTTTGCATCTAAATGAACTCAAACTCATCTTATATCATGGTGGATCATTGGGAAAGCTAATGTACAAGTCATGTGCATTGAACCCATTGATCATGATCCAATATAGGTTTTCAAAAACATTTTAAAATTATTTTAGAAAACCTTGGTGAAGTCTATCTTTTGATAGCAATCGCCATTGATGGAGTTGATACAAAGTAGGGCCAAAACATTGAACTTTTCAATGATTTTGAACTTTGTGTCAATCTCCTAATTTTATAGGTAAATTAATTTTCAAATATTTTTCACCCATTGTACTTGTCATAAGTATTATACATATAAATTTTCATGATTTTTCATATTATGTATAATTACTTATGAATTTTTGAAATTCATTTCTGATTTTTGATTTTTGTATTTTACAGATATCAGTCGACTGATGCATACGACAGTTGACTGGTGACTGTAAGAGTCGACTGTCAAAGCTGATTTCGAGTAAACAAGGTTTGTTTAGCATGATTTCAACTATGTTAGGTTACCCTAACTGCTCCTAACCCTAGGATATGCTTTAGAAAGCATTAGAAATGGTGAAAATCCATTGGATATGGATTAATACAGTTGTTTAGGGTGTGTATCAATTTTAAGGTGTGTGAGAGTTCATGTTTGAACTTTTGCCCTTAATTTTGATAGTTTAGTGTTCTTATAGGCTCAGGGACTCTCCAAGGACATTGTTGGTGCAATAGTCAAGGGGGAGCAAGCCTTTAGGGGGAGGTATCCATTATGGGATGATGGATGTGTTCTTCCTCATGAGGGGGAGAAATGGAAATGTGAGATGCCCAATTTGGAAATTGGGAGAGTTTATAGGAAGTCTTTCTTAAGTGATATGAGACTTATCACTAGGAAAAGTGAAGGCATCCTAGATGTTTTTGGACCAAGGGGGAAATTATAAGATCTCATTGGAATATGAGACATTGACCTCCTTAAGGAGAACCTTTTTGATGTATGTCAAAAAGGGGGAGAATTTATGGGATTACCATTTTGGGACAATTGGTAAGGAGATTTAAGCTAGGTAGCCTAACTCAATGGCTTTGTGGTTTTTGTCAAACATCAAAAATGGGGAGATTGTTGGTGCAATCGGCTCAGGTCACGATTGACCAAACTCGAGTAGTGTTTTGATGTTTGACAATGTTTTGGGTAGATTGTTGGTACAATCGACCCGGGTCATGATTGACTGGACTCGAGTTTGACTCAAGGGGTATTTTGATGTTTGACGATGGTTTGACCATTGTTTGACTATATGGTTGACATGGGGTTGACCATATGATGGAAAAGTCCAAGTCCTATGTACTAGGCATGGAAAGTCCAAGCATAGGTCTTGGCAAGGGAAAGTCCAATCTTGAGTCTTGGAAATTAGAAAGTCCAACATGGGTTGGCAAGGAAAGTCCAAGCATGGGTCTTGGCAAGGGAAAGTCCAAGCTTGAGTCTTGGCAATTGGAAAGTCCAACATGGGTTGGCAAGGAAAGTCCAAGGGGTGATATTGGCGGTGTAAAGTCCAAATGAGAGTCTTGGCAGCATAAGTCCAATGGTTGGCGGTGTATAGTCCAAGCGGTAGTCTTGGCAAAGTAAGCCCAATATGCCTTGGCGGTGTAGATCAACTTAGCATGACAATAGCCAATAGAAGCACTTGATGGTTAGCGTATGGATGAATAAGTCATGGATGACTTGGAGGGATCTAATAGGCGTGAGGTTGACAGAGGTGGCTAGAAGGCTTAGGTCTAAGCTAAGGGTGGTCTAGCAAGTATGAGGGCATCATACTTGGTGTTAAAACCTCATGGATGAGGTTATTAGTCGATTGATGGGAGTCGACTAGAGTTCGATCGTAGGAAATGGCCTGACAGTAGACTGCCAGCATTGGGCAGTCGACTGATGGCCTGAGCAACCGACTGCTATGGTTGGTAGTCGACTGATGGTCGAGTTTTTTGGAATAGAAAGTTTTTGAGTCGACTGTTAGGGTTTGACAGTCGAGTGATGGCTTGATCAGTCGACTGATGGGCATGATCAGTCGACTGATGGCCTATCCATTGGAACTTATCCAACGTGGCTCAGGCCATTGTGAGACAACGACTACAGGAGCAGTCGACTGATGATCTCGATCAGTCGACTGCTAGGTGAAATCCAGTCTGAATGCAAGTTATAAAAGCATCTAGTGGAGAAGGTTTTTGTTATGGTTTCTTAGGGCAATTTGGGGTGATTTGCTGGTGCAATTCAGGGTCTCCAAGTGCAGCTCAAGCAACCAAACAAGCAAGCTTCCAAAAGATCGTTTGTAAAGTGTTCTTTGCATTCTTTTGTGTATTTCACTTTGTATTATTATTGTAATCATTGTACGAGGTTTCTCTGCCTCCGACGTGTTGTCGAGAAGGAGTATTATTGATTAGTGGTGATATTTGAATCGCTAGAACTCGTTCGAGCCCAACCCATGGAGTAAGAACCTTGAGGTCCTAAACCACGTTATATCTATTGTGTAATTGTGTGCTTGTGTCTTTGTTTATGTTTTTCTAGTATTTCCATTGCATACTAATCAAATTGTAGTAAGCACGCGAACGATATCCAACAACGTCGAAACGCTATTCACCCCCCTCTAGCAGCGATCAATTCCCCAACACCAAGCATATGCCAAGCTCTCTCCTTAATGTTGTAAAATTCCACTCGGGAACAGCCTTAGTGAAAATGTCGGCAAGGTTAGACTTGAATTCAATGTAGTTAAGCTCAATGTCTACTCTTGTCACATGATCTCTAATGAAGTCATGCTTCACTTCAATATACTTTGTGTTAGAGTGTTGTACCAGATTTTTAGTCAAATTGATGGTACTCACAGTATCACACAAGATCTTAATTTTGGAGTAATGTAGCTCATAATCCTCTAAGGTATGTCTCATCCATAGTAATTGAGCTACACAACCACCTATGGTCACATATTCGACTTTGGTGGTGGATAGAGCAACACAAGGTTACTTCCTACTACTCCAACTAACTAGAGAGGATCCAAGAAATTGGAATCCACTACTAGTACTCTTCCAATCCAATTTGCAACCCGCATAATCGGAATCGGTATACCCAAACAAATCAAAAGACCTAGTTCTAGGGTACCAAAGTCCTACACTTAGTGTGCCTCTGATGTATCTTAAGATTCGTTTAGCGACTAAGTGAGACTCTTTGGCACAAGATTGGTATCTTGCACACATACCTACCACAAATAAAATATCAGGTCTACTAGCAGTTAGATATAGAAAACTACCAATACTCCTATAAAATTTTGAGTCGATTAATTTTCCTTCATGATCATTGTCTATATTAGTGTTGGTTACCATAGGAGTAGTTACTACCTTAGCATTTTCCAAATCAAATTTCTTGATCATTTCTTTGGCATATTTGGTTTGGTATATATGAATTTCCTCATTAGTTTATTTAACTTGTAGACCTAAGAAGAAATTTAATTCACCAACTAGACTCATTTCAAACTCATTTTCTATATTTTTAATGAAATCTTGAAGGAGTTCATCATTTGTTGACCCAAAAATGATATCATCAACATACACTTGGGCAAAAAAAAATATCTTTTGACTTTGACTTTATAAATAGAGTTTGATCTACTTGACCTTTTTTAAAATCCTTAGAGATTAAGAAAGATGATAGTCTTTCATACCACACCCGAGGAGCTTGTTTTAACTCATATAAATCTTTTCTAAGCTTATAAATATGGTTTGGGTAATCTACATTCTCAAACCCGGGAGGTTGTTCTACATAAACTTCTTCCTTAATGAACTCATTTAAGAATGATGATTTCACATCCATTTGATAGAGTTTAAAACCCATGTGACCAGCATACCCTAATAGGATTCTTATGGAATCTAACCTAGCAACCGGAGCATAGGTTTCATCATAATCAAGTCCTTCAACTTGATTGAATCCTCGAACTACTAACCTAGTTTTGTTTCTAGTTATATTCCCTTGATTATCCAACTTGTTCCTAAAGACTCATCTTGTGGTAACAATAGTAGTATCATTGGGACTAGGAACTAACTCTCATACTTGACTTCTCTCAAATTGAGCCAATTCTTCTTGATTTGCCAAGATCCAATCCGGATCAAGTAATGCATCATTATTTTATTTAGGCTTAATTTGGGAGATGAGAGCTACTTGACTAGTAGGAGCCCTATGGAAGGATCTAGTCCTTACTCCTTGTGATAATTCTCCTACTACTTAGTCTAGGGGATGATTTTGATGAATCCTTAAGGTCCTAGGGGTGAATCAAATTGGTTTAAATCATGGGTATCCTTTCTTCTTTCATCATCAGAATCTCTTCTTCCTCCCCCTTGATTATTACTTCCTAATTATCCCCCTTGATCATTACCCCCCAAGGTCAAGTTTTGAAGTCTTTGGGTAATGTCTTGATCATTGTCATTGATATCCTTATCAATAGAGGATTTTCTAGGATAAGTACTAGAAGACTCATCAAATTCAACATTGGAGGAGTCCTCAACCTTTTGAGTCCTCTTATTGTAGACCATATAACCTCTACTAGTGGATGAGTATCCAACTAGGATTCCCTCACCCACCTTAGACTCAAATTTTTCTAGATTGTCTTTGGTATTCAAAATGTAGACTTTACATCCAAAGACCATAAAATAATGAATGGTAGGAATTTTTCCATTCCATAATTCAAAGGTGTTTTGCCAAAAAAACCTATGAATTAAGACTCAATTTTGGATATAGCAAGTGGTGTTAACCGCTTCCTCCCACAAGTAGCTAGGTAAGGAGTATGTATTAAGCATTATCCTAGCCACTTCTTGTAGGGCATGTTTTCTCCTTTCCACCACCCCATTTTGTTGGAGTGTTCTAGGAAAAGAGAACTCATGCTTGTACCCTTGTTCTGAGAAAATTTTTGAAAAATTTGAATTCTCAAATTCTCCACCATGATCACTACGGATCAGGTTGATTTTGAGATTCTTTTCATTTTCAACTCTTTTGCTAAATCCTATGATGGTCTCTAAGGTATCATCTTTATGCTTCAAAAAAACCCATGTATACCTAGAGAAATTATCAACTATAACTAAAAAATACTTATTACCATTCAAGGAAGGAATACTATGACAATCAAATAAATCTAGATGCAATAGTTCTAATGGTAATAAAGTACTAGTTTGGGTTTTACCTTTGTGTGATGATTTAGATTGCTTTCCCTCTTGGCATGTATCACACAATTTATCTTTAATGTATTTGATCTTTGGTAGCCATTTTACTAGCTCCAATTTAGGTACATTGTCTATGTTCTTCATATTGGCATGTCCAAGCCTCCTATGTCATAGCCAACCTTCCTCTTCTTTTGCCATAAGACACTTAGTAGAAATGTTAGAAGTATAGGATAAATCAACATAATAAATATTTGATTTCCTATATCCAACTAATATGCAAACATTCAAATTCTTGTGTCTAATTAAACATTTAGTAGAATTAAATTCAACACTATAGCTGGCATCACAAAGTTTACTAACACTAAGTAAATTAAATTTCATGCTTCTAACTAGTAAAACTTGTGAATAGTGATTCTAGGGGATACCTCAATTGTTTCCCTACCTAAGATTTTGAGCTTCCCACTATTGCCAAATGATACGGTTTCTTTGTTAACATAATTGATTGTGGAGAACTTGCTCACATCTCCAGTCATATGTCTTGAGCAAACACTATCCACAATCCATATACTTTGCTCACCTACCTAAACAACACGAAAAATAAATTCTTTTGGAACCCAAACATTTGGACCGATAACATCATTTAAATATTTCTTTGGAACCCATCCTTTCTTCACCTTACTCCTAATGGTTGTTTTTCTATTAATTAAAGAAACATAGGCAACTTCCTTATCCTTAGGTTTATATCCTATACCGGCTTTGTTGTAAATGGCTATTTTGTCCCTAAGGATCATGTCAAGGTATTTTGAGCCACTAGTGAACTTTTCTAAACATGTCCTTAGTTCACAAACTTCATTCTTGAGTTTTTCATTTTCATCCTTAAGTATGCATGAATCAACACATTAAGGTTCTTCATTTCTAATTGCCTTTATTTCTATCTTCAAATCCTTAACCTTAGATTTCGATCTATCTAGAACATTCTTAAGGTAAGCAATAGTTTTATACAATAATTCTACTTGGGGAGAATCCCTTACCTCATCATCACTATATGACGATTCGTCTCTAGAAGAGGATCCTTCTTGACTAGAGCCCTCGGTGTCATTCCCCAATGCCACGAGTGTCACACGGTGTGTGATGTGGCAAAGCTCAACATCATTGGATGAGTCCTCCACACTTTGAGTGTCCCATGTGGTTTGGGCCACCATAGCCTCTTTCTTCTTCTCCTTCTTGTCATTCTTCTTCTTTTCTTTTTCCTCCTTCTTTAGCTCCGGGCAATTTGGCTTGGTATGCCCCTTTTTATTGCATTCATAGCAAATAACATTAGTATTTAAATTTGAATTACCACTAGGCTTACCTCTTGAAGATTGAGACATTTTCCTAGCATCCCTATTCTTGAATCCTTTTGTTTTCCTAAATAACTTCCTAACAAGATGAGCCATCTCACTAACCAATGATCCTTCATCGCTACTTGACTTATGCTCTGACTCGAATGATGAGGAAACTTCCTTCTTCTCCTTCTTCTTTTTCTCCTTTTCTATAATGAGAGCTAATCCTTTTTCTTTAGAGAACATGTTAGTTTGCTCATGTAATTCAAATTCACAAAATAATTCATCAATTTTAACTAACGAAAGATCTCTAGAAACCTTAATAGCATCTACCATTGATGCCCATAATGTAGTCCTAGGAAAAGCATGAAGGATATACCTTACCAAATCTTGGTTGTCTAATTTCTCACCTATGATGTGGAGTCCATTCACAATCTCTTTAAACCTTCCATGCATTTGACTTATGGTTTCATGAGTCTTCATGGCAAAGGTTTGAAGTTGTCCGATCAACAAGTCCTTCTTGGTTCTCTTTGATTCTTTGGATCCCTCATTTAGCTCAATGAGCTTCTCCCATAGCTCGTTGGCGGATCCGAAAGGCCCGACCTTGTTGAGTTGCTCTATTGAGAGGACACATTGAAGTGTGCTTATGGTTTTTGCATTTGATTGTGCTTTCTTAGCCATTTCCCTTGTCTAATCCTTGGTTGGGAGAGGTGCTCCATCTTCATCCACCAGTTTCTCAAAGCCATCTACAATACTAGACCAAAGTTCAATATCATTCATTAAGTAGTACTCCATCCTACCTTTCCAATATGCAAAATGGTTGTCGTTGGAGAGCGGTGGTTTAGCAGTGTTATATCCCTCTTGAAGAGTCATTGCAATGCTTCGGTTGATGGTTAAATCTTCCAAGCGATCCGGGCTCTGATACCACTTGTAGGATCCTTAAGGATTGGCTAGGGGGGTGAATAGCACTTCTTCGATTTCTACAAGTTAGTTAGCGGAAGCAATATAAGCAAAAAAATAATTAGAAAGAAATTCAAAGAGAAACAACGCCAACACGTTGATGTAACATGGTTCGGAGATAACGCTCCTACTTCACGACAATCTGTAAGGTGGATCATATTGGTGTAGTCGACCCAGGTCACGATTGACCGGACTCAAGTTTGCCTCGAACAATATTTTGATATTAGACAAAACGTATGACATGTGAGTGTCATGGGAAGTCCAAACATGGGGCTTGGCATTGAAAGTCCAACATGGGTTGGCCATGTAAGTCCAAGTGTATAGCCTTGGTGGTGAAAATCCAAGCATGGGGCTTGGTGTTGGGAAAATCCAAGCATAGGGCTTGGTGTTTGTAAAGTCCAAGTGTGTAGACTTGGCATGGAAAATCCAAGCATGGGGCTCGGTGTTGGTAAGTCCAAGTGTGTAGCCTTGGCAATGAGAAGTCTTGAGAACTTGGCAAGGTCACTAGTCTCGTAGGCTCAAGGTCATTGAGTCGGTGAAGGATGGCATTGCGGAAGTCATGCACTTAGTGCATCTGAGGGACCGCCAGACAGGGAGCGAATGGAGTGAGGTCAAAGGGAAGCAGACTTTGAGGGAAAGACGCGAATGATGACATTGCGAAGTCGTGCGCTTGGTGCATCCGAGGGATGAGAGCTTCAGAGAACAACTCCATGAGAGGATGAGGTGAACTTAGCCAAGTGGCTAAGACGAAGTGTTGGATGCTCAAACATGATGTTTGAGGTTTTACCCGATGGTCGGATGCTCAAACAAAGTATTTGTTTGAGGTTTTATCCGACAGCAGTTGACTGGTATTGGTGCCGGTTCGACTGATCCAAGTCGATGGCAATCGACTGGTGGTTTCTGGCCCAACATTCGACTGCGAAGGGATGGCAGTCGACTGCTAGACCATTAGTCGACTAACAAGGGACGACAGTCGAAGGTGGTCACGGGCATAGAATGCTCGATAGCCGACTGGGAAGTAGGCTACGGGCATTGGTAGTCAACTGCCAATGTTGGCAGTCGACAGCTGAGTGATCCGTTGGAACTTGTCCAGTGTGGATCAAATCATTGTGAGACAATGGCTACAGGATCAGTCGACTGATTGCCGCGAAATCAGCTCGATGTAGGTAATTTAAGGAGCTCGAGATGGAGGATTTTGCAACCGTTTTTGGGGAGATTTTGGAGTGGAATTATCGCTGCATTCCAGACCTTCAAGAGCAAACCAAAGCAAGCAACAAGCAAGTGATCAAAGTCAAGTGTTGTAAAGTTGATTTTTACTTGTATTTCATATTGTCTTTGTTATTGCTTGTATCTTGTATATTACTGTTATAATTGCTTGTACGAGGTTTCTCCACCTCCGACATGTTGTCAAGAAGGAGTTTGAGTAGTGGTGTGATCATCACTCGAGCTCATTGAGCTCACCCTGTGGAGTATGTTGGTGCAATCGACCCAAGTCACGATTGACCATACTCGAGTTGGACTCGAGTAGTGTTTTGATGTTTGACATTGATGTCTGACAATGTGTTGGGGAGATTGTTGGTGCAATCGACCCAGGTCATATTTGATGTTTGACGATGGTTTGACCATTGTCATGGGAAAAGTCCAAGCTTGAGTCTTGGCATGGAAAGTCCAACATGGGTTGGCAAGGAAAGTCCAAGCATGGGTCTTGGCAATTGGAAAGTCCAAGGGGAATATTGGCAGCGTAAAGTCCAAGGGTAGAGCCTTGGTAGCATAAGTCCAATGGTTGGCGGCGTAAAGTCCAAGCGGAGTCTTGGCAGCGTAAGCCCAATGTGCTTTGGCGGTGTAGACCAGATTGGCATGACAATAGCTGATGGAAGCACCTGAAGGCTAGCATATGGATGAATAAGTCATGGATGACTTGGAGGGATCTGATAGGCACGAGGCTGACGGAGGTGGCTAGAAGGCTTAGGTCTAGGCTAAGGGTGGTCTAGAAAGTATGGGGGCACCATACTTGGGGTTAAACCTCATGTTTGAGGTTATCAATTGACCGGGGCTTTATACCTGTCGGATAGTCAAGTGTTTGACACTTGGCAGTCGAGTCGATGTTGGGGGATCGATTGGCCGACTAGAGGGGGATGAATAGCCCTCGTTTGTTGGATGGTGGAATTTACTCGTTCTCGTTGCGTGCTCGTCTACAATTCTTGTTAGCGCAGCGGAATAACAATAATAATACTAACAAGATACATAAATACACACAAGAACATGCAATACACAAAGATATACGTGGTTCGGAACCGAATGGTTCCTACTCCACGGGCGAGCTCACTGAGCTCTAGTTATGCACACGGCACTAACTATAACACTCCTTTTCGACTACACATCAGAGGTGGAGAAACCTCTCACAAGCAATTAAACTAAGTAATGAAATACAAGCAATACAAAGACAAATACGAAATGCACGTAAAGAACACTTTACAACGCTTGCTTTGAACCCTTTGCTTGTTGCTTGCTTTAGATGGCTCTTGAAGGTCTGGAATGCAGCAGCAATTCCCCTCCAATAGCTTCACAAAAGTCTTTTCGAAATCCTCCCACTTGAGCTCCATTTATAACCTACATCAAGCTGATCTCACGCACATCAGTCGACTGATCATGACCATCAGTCGATTGGTCCCGTAGCCGTTGTCTCACAACGACTAGATCCACGTTGGTTAAGTTCCAACGGATCACACATCAGTCGACTGATGGCACCCATCAGTCGACTGATCATCCATCAGTCGAGTGCTGGCGAGCTCGACTCCATTCTGTGCCCGTGCACAGTGTCATCAGTCGACTGTCATCCCTCGATAGTCGACTAATCCTCCCAACAGTTGACTGCCCTCCCTCGGCAGTCGACTAATAAGCTAGACTTGGTTCAGTCGAACACTGGTCGAACCCATACGACCTAGAACAGTCGACTGACACCTATGCCAGTCAACTGATGTCAGCTAAAACCTCAAACACAAAGTTGTTTGAGCGTCTGACACTCTGTCTTAGCCACTTGGCTAAGTCCAGCTTATCCCTCATAGAGTTCCCCACCGAAGCTCTCTTCCCTCGGCCTACGTCCCTCGGATGCGCCAAGCGTACGGCTTCGCAACGCCATCCTTCGCGTCTCATGCCCTAGAAGTATGCTTCCCTTTGGGCTCACTCCATTCGCTCCCCGTCCGGTGGTCCCTCGGATGCACCAAGCGCACGGCTTCACAATGTCATCCTTCACCGACTCAAGGACCCGAGCCTAGTGAACTTGCCAAGTTCTCAAGACTTCCCAAATGCACCAAGCGCACGGCTTCGCAATGCATTTCTCACCAAGCACCAAGCGCACGGCTTCGCAATGCTTTGGATTTTCCCATGCCAAGCACCAAGCGCACAGCTTCGCAATGCTTTGGACTTTTACCATGCCAACCCCATGTTGGACTTTCCCATGACAATCCCATGTCATGAGTTTTGTCTATCATCAAAATACTATCAAGGTACTGCTCGAGTCAAACTCGAGTCAACCTGGGCCGATTGCACCAACAATCTCCCCCTTTTTGATGATTGACAAAACTACCATCTCAAGTCTACCAATTCTCCCATATTGGCAATTCTCATATCCCAAATGCGAATTCCAAACCTAATTGGTAACTTGGTAACATCTCCCCCTTTTTGACATTACATCAAAAAGGTCCTCCCCAAGGGTATGAATGTCTCATATCCCAATGAGATCTTATATCTCTCCCTTGGAGGAACACATGACTACCATCTTTCTAGTGATCCCATATCACTTAAAGAGAGGCAACCCAATTTTCGTCCCATGAGGAAATACACATCCATCTTCCCAAGATGGATACCTCCCCCTAAAGGCTTGCTCCCCCTTGACCATTGCACCAACAATGTCTTTGGAGAGTCCCTAAGCCAATAGGAACATTAACCAAATCAAAATTAAGGCAAAGTTCAACAATGAACTCTCCTCCACCTTAAAATTGATACTCACCCTCAACCCAACTCCTAATCCATATCCAATGGATTTTCACCCTCTCTAATGCTCTCCCAAGCATATCCTAGGGTTAGGAGTGGTTAGGGGACCAAAACACAGCTGAACATAGGCCTAACCAACAAGATTTACCCGAAATCAGCATTGTCAGTCGACTGCGTCAGAAACCAGTCGACTAACACCCTCATCGATCATTGGCCTCCTGTCGGTCCAATATAAAATTTAATTTCAGAAATGACTTTCCGAAATTCATAAGTAAATATACGTAATTTTAAAAATCTTGAAAATGCATACGTATAATACTTATCCTAAACACTATGGGTGAAAAATATTAGAAAATTATTTTACCCATTAAATTAGGAGATTGATACAAAGTTCAAAATTTAAGAAAAGCTTCAATAAAGAGCCCTCTTTGTATCATCCCATTCAATGGTGATAGCTATCAAAAGATAGGCTTCACCAAGGTTTTTCAAAATGTTTTTTAAAATGTTTTCAAAACCTTTAATTTCTTTTCCTTAAAACATCTCACTTATATCTAGATGTGTAAAAACACATTCAAGGCAATTAATCTAGTGAGATGTGGGTTTTTATTCTTTAAATGGTCTCATACATATTTCTAGGCAATATTATATGATTCCCATCAAATCATGCCATAGTCCTTAATTTCATTTTATTTGTGCATGATATGATTATGGCATAAATATGATTTAGATAAAAACATATGTCAATATCATGATGTCATGACATGTGAATGAGAACTAAGCATTCATGACATCTAACCATAAATTTAAACATGATCATGACATTTTTATTGATACAAATGAAAATGATGTCATGACATGGCAAGGCAAATAAAGCATGGCAAGAAAAATATACTAAGGTATAGAATACCTAAGTGTTAAAATCAATTTGTCATTTCTAGGGATTAAATTCACTTTGCCTTAAACCATTCATTTCCCTAGTGTGCCAAAAACTGAAAATGGCACACCAATACCTCTAATACCTAATTGTGCCAATTTAAATATTTTTAAAACTTCTCAAACCATATTGGCACATCCTAATGTGTCAACTCACAATGGCTAGGTTAACCACCCATCCACTTAGGGTTGACACACCCTAACCCATTTAGTGTGAATCAATCACACTTTTAGGAACCCAATACCTATTGGAGCTCCTTGGGTTAACAAGGTATTCCCTAGGGATAACTTCCCTAGATACCTTTCTAATGACCCTTTTTGGCTTTGAAGCCTTAGTCAAATGGGTCTTACTTGGGTCAACTCTAGAGGTGACTCCTCCATTGACCTTCTTAGTGGCTACATTTGATTTCTTTGAGGTGTTAGCCACTAAACACATATCATGGCTAGACTTAGGGATGACTTCCCTATTAGCCTTGGTTTGTCTAGACCTAGATGATGTTTCATAATTAAATGGAACATTAATGTATGACATAGGTTTGTGACCCAAACCCTTCTTGCCCTTAGATGTTTCTTGTTTCCTAGGTCTTGACTTTTGTGCATTAGACCCCTTAACCGAGTTTGATATTATTGTTAGGGTCTTCTCCAATTTTTCTAGCCTTGACCTCAAAGCTTGGTTTTCTAACTCTAATTTTCCCAATTTTGAATTTTCATTTATCTTTTAGGAAATGTTTTTCTTTTTAGGCATATGCCTAGATTTCTTGGGATTAACACCCAAGTTTTCTTCAATTCTCCTAATTGACCCCCTAGGTAAAATAGATCTAGTGTTTTGAGTCCTAGGTTTGTCCTTAGAGAAACTAACATGCTTAGCACCTAAGCAATAAACTTTATTATTTCTCTTAGCATGCTTTTCAATTATAATTGCAAGAGAACTAAAATAATTTTTGGCATGCTTTTTGACTTTAGGAATTAAAGGTGCATTATTTAAATTTACCTTAGGGTTAGCTTTAGGAGCTCCCCCCTACATGAGTTGCACCTTCTTACCCTTTCTTCCTCCCCCTAGAGTATTGGCTTCGGTAGTGTCCCTTTTGATTGCATTTGAAGCACACAATATGCTCTTTGCACTTGATTTTGGGAACACCGGCATTCTTTGACTTTGGGTTGACTTTTGGTGTTGATGCCTTTTCCTTAGCCAATTAGGGCATTTGCTCTTGTAATGCCCTTTCTCCCTACACTCAAAGCATATTATGTGATTTTTATTTAAAATTACACCACTTGAGTTACCTAAGGAGGTGGTGGAGGCCTCTTCACTTCTTCCGGAGGTAGAAGCTTCATCTTGATCTTTCTCCGGAGTAGAAACCCTTTCCTCCCCCTCAATGCTAGAGGTGGAGGTCTCCACCAAATCATTAACATCTTCAAATGTGGATGGGCTTTCTTCCACGGCATCTTCTTCTACTTGTGCCGGTTGGGAATTTTCTTGGAATTTCGTTATCTTATTCCATAATTCCCTTGCATCCCTATAATCACCCAATCTAGACCAAATAGTGTTAGATAACAAATCACTAATCAACTTGATTACCTTGAGATTTGTCTTGAAGTCTTTGATTTGATCTTGGGTCCATTTTGACTTCTCAATTGGCTTGTTGTTTTTATCCCTAGGCATTTCAAAACTGTTTTCTATAATTAACATAGAATCAAAATCGGTTTCAAGATATACCTCCATCCGTTTCCTCCACCAAGCAAAATCTCCATCGAATTTCGGTGGATGGATGAAGCCGGCCATTTTGTAGTGCTCTCGCAGTAGTTAGTCCTTGAAGAGCGACCTCGTCTCTGATACCACTTGTTGGGGGATCGATTGGCCGACTAGAGGGGAGTGAATAGCCCTCGTTCGTTGGATGGTGGAATTTACTCGTTCTCGTTGCGTGCTCGTCTACAATTCTTGTTAGCATAGCGGAATAACAATAATAATACTAACAAGATACACAAATACACACAAGCACATGCAATACACAAAGATATACGTGGTTCGGAACTGAATGGTTCCTACTCCACGAGCGAGCTCACCGAGCTCTAGTTATGCGCACGACACTAACTATAACACTCCTTTTCGACTACACGTCGGAGGTGGAGAAACCTCTCACAAGCAATTACACTAAGTAATGAAATACAAACAATACAAAGACAAATAGGAAATACACGTAAAGAACACTTTACAACGCTTGCTTTGAACCCTTTGCTTGTTGCTTGCTTTAGATGGCTCTTGAAGGTCTGGAATGCAGCAGCAATTCCCCTCCAATAGCTTCACAAAAGTCTTTTTGAAATCCTCCCACTTGAGCTCCATTTATAACCTGCATCAAGCTAATCTCGTGCACATCAGTCGACTGATCGTGACCATCAGTCGACTGGTCCCGTAGCTATTGTCTCACAAAGGCCAGATCCACGTTGGTTAAGTTCCAACGGATCACACATCAGTCGATGGCACCCATCGATCGATCATCCATCGATCGAGTCGGCGAGCTCGACTCCATTCTGCGTCTGCAGTGTCATCACTGCCATCCCTCGGCGGTCGATCCTCCCAACATTGCCCGCCTCCCTAATCGATCGGATCACCAACCTTGGTTTAGTCGAACACTGGTTGAACCCATACGACCTAGAACAGTCGACTAACACCGGCCCGATCGATAACACAAAGTTGTTTGAGCGTCGACCTCTGTCTTAGCCACTTGGCTAAGTCCGACTTATCCTCATAGAGTTCCCCACCGGCTCTCTTCCCTCGGCCTCGTCCCTCGGATCGCGTCGGCGTCGGCCATAGCGCCATCCTTCGCGTCTCATGCCCTAGAAGTATGCTTCCCTTTGGGCTCACTCCATTCGCTCCCCATCCGGTGGTCCCTCGGATGCACCAAGCGCACGGCTTCACAATGCCATCCTTCACCGACTCAAGGACCCGAGCCTAGTGAACTTGCCAAGTTCTCAAGACTTCCCAAATGCACCAAGTCCACGGCTTCGCAATGCATTTCTCACCAAGCACTAAGCGCACGGCTTCACAATGCTTTGGATTTTCCCATGCCAAGCACCAAGCGCACGGCTTCGCAATGCTTTGGATTTTCCCATGCCAAGCACCAAGCGTACGGCTTTGCAATGCTTTGGACTTTTACCATGCCAACCCCATGTTGGACTTTCCCATGACAATCCCATGTCATGAGTTTTGTTTATCATCAAAATACTATCAAGGTACTGCTCGAGTCAAACTCGAGTCAACCTGGGCCGATTGCACCAACAGTCGACACTCAGCAGTCGACTGGGATTATGGCCAGTTCGATTGCTGTGAGTCAACTAGTGCTCGACTGTTGTTTAAGGGTCGAAAAGGCATGGCAGTCGACTGCCATATATGGTAGTCGACTGATGGTTTAGTCGCGAGCACAGAATGCTCCGTAGCCGACTAGGCAGTCGGCTACGGGCGCTAGTAGTCGATTGCCAATGTTGGCAGTCGACTAATGAGAGTCTCGTTGGAATTTTTTCAGCGTAGATTGAGCCGTTGTCTCACAACAAAAGTGTTGGCAGTCGACTAGGGCCTTATGGAAGTCAATTGACAGGCGAAAATCCAGCCCGATGCAGGTTAAAAGGAGATGTTCATGGGAGATTCGGCTAATGGTTCTTTGGGAGCTTTCTTGAGGCGATTTGAAGGCGAAGTGCAGGTGCATTTTGTTAGGGCAATCAACCCATGTGATATGGTTTTGATGTGTGTGGCAAAGGGTTTAAGTTAGGTTGTTATGGATTTGATATGTGCGTTGAAGTAATGCAGGACTTAGTAATTCGCACATGGATGACGATAGCCTTGGCAAGATTCACCATCTCATGACTCGGTCCTTGAGTCGGTGAAAAATGCATTGCGGAAGTCGTACGCTTGGTGCATTCGAGGAACCGTCGGACGAGGAGCATTGGAGTGAAGTCGAAGGAAGTAGACTTCAGGGCGAGACACGAAGGATGGCGCTGCGGAGCCGTGTGCTTGGCGCATCCGAGGGATGTGGCCAGATGAAGAGAACTTCAAAGGCGAAGGACTCTAAGGAAATATGAGAGTGAGCAATTGTAACCCGGGACGGGGTAGCTCTTAGGTGAACTTGGCCAATTGGCTAAGTGTCGGATGGGTTTTCCTGACACCAGTCAACTACTATAGGTAGCAGTCGACTGATCCAAGTCGACTGGAGACTCGACTGGTGTTCGAGTCCAAGTTCTGGTCGAATAGTGTACCAGCTTGTGGCAGTCGATTGCTAGCTCCATCAGTCAACTGCCAAGGGGAGCAGTCGACTGATGTCGAGGGTTTCGAAGCGAAAGCCGGTGATCGCGATCGACCACTCGGATCGATGGCTCCATCATCGTCGATGGAAAGATCGATTGGATCGATGTGGGAGCCATTGGTTGGAATCCAATGTGGAAGGAGTCGTTGCGAGGCAACGGCCACAGTAACAGTCGACTGATGGCTTCATCAGTCGACTGCTCAAGGCCCAGTGGGAAGAATGACTTCTTCCCTATAAGAACAGGCCTTGGGTGACTTGGGAGGGTTAATGGTTCATTGCTAAACATCTCCCAAGTGCCCAAAATGATTTTCCTCCTCTTCCTTGTGTTTGATTTCATCTTATTGTAAGAGGAGAGAATTCTTGTAAGAAAGGTTACCTCCACCTAGCTTTGTGCAAAGGAGAGATTAGTGGAAAGCTTAACGTGTGATTCACCTTGGAACGAATCGGGTCATGGACTAGTGGAAAGGGTCGTGAACCACGTTATATCGGTTTGTTAGCATTGCCTCTTGTATTGTCTTTTATTATTCTGCTACGCTAATCATATTCGTAGGCAATCAACGAACGATCTCTACCGTACACAAAAGAAAGGCTATTCACCCCCCTCTAGCCGGGCCACCGATGTTCTAACATATTTCAGGGTTCTTCAACCTCATCCAAGCAACCAACAAGCAAAGCACTCAAAACCTAGTTTGTAAAGTGTTCTTTACATTTCATTTGTATTTTCCTTGTATTTCCTTTATTACTATTGTAATTACTTATAAGAGGTTTCTCCACCTCCAACTTATTGTCGAGAAGGAGTATTTGTGATTAGTGGTGTTGTTTGCATCGCTAGAGCTCGTTTGAGCTCAATTCGTGGAGTAGGAATCATTCGGTTCCGAACCACATTACATCGTCTTGTCGTGTGATTGTATTTTTGTCTTTGTGTTGCATTATTTCTATATTCTACTGCATATAACACATTTTATAGCAAGCGCGATCGAATTCCATCAAGCAATGTCGAATTGCTATTCACCCCCCCCCTCTAGCGGGCGCACAGGTCCTAACAAGTGGTATCAGAGCGAGGCTGCTCTTCAAGAATTAACAACCAAGAGAGCACCGCTAGAGGAAGAAGATAGAATTTTAAGAAAGACTAGGTCGAGACATCAACACACCACCATCTTATGAGGACTATGGATTTGAAGGCTACAACTCATGGAAAATAGGAATTGAGAACTTCCTAATGATGGTGGATATCAAGCTTTAGTCCGCCTTGATAGAAGGTTGTGAATTCCCAAGAGGCAAAAAGGGTAGAATCCTCAAGGTTGAAAAATGGACCAAGGAACAACTCAAAGAGTTCAAGACAAATATTAAGGTAATCAAAATGTTAAGTGATTTAATTCCTAATAATGTCTTGTCCAAGTTAGGTGAGTACAAGGATGCCAAGGAGCTTTGGAGCGAGTTGGCAAAATACCATGAAGGACCATCACCAACTTCAAGTGAAGAACAATCACAAGAAGCCGAAGAATGTTTATCGGCTCAAGAAGAGGAGGAGGCCAAAGAAACAAGTTCTTCCTCACAAGAAAGTGAGAATTCGGAAATTAAAGAGGAGTCATCTTCCGGATCGGTAGAAGAGGAAGCTTCCACCTCTAGGATTGAAGGGGAGGAGACTAGGTCACCGGAGCAAGGGGAAGAGCAATAGGAAGCTCAAAATTCGGCCACCATTGACCTAGATAACTCAAGCATTCAAATTAAGAATAAAATTCACATTATATTCTTTGAGTGTAGGGAAGCCGGGCATTACAAAAGTAAGTGCCCTAAAAGGGTCAAGAAGACTCCACCGGTGCCTAAAAGTCATGAGAAATCTAAGGATGCCGGTGTCCCCACAATTAAAAGCAAGGAGCACGTGATTTGCTTCAAGTGTCAACAAAAGGGGCATTATAGGAGTCAATGCCCTAGGGGGAAGAAAAAGAGCCAAGAAGGAGCATCACAAGTAGGGGGAGCTTCTAAAGCAATCCCTAAGGTAAAATTTAATAATGCACCTTCTAAACTTTATAGTAAAAAGCATGCTAGAGATAATCTTAATACACTTGCTATTCATTATGAAAAGCATGCTAGTAGGAATAATAGATTTTATTGTTTAGGAGCTAAGCATGTCCACATTAGAAGTAAGGAGAAATTTGGGACAAATGTCCCTAAAACAATGTTACCTAAAGACAAACCTAGATCAAACAATTCTAGATATATCCTTCTTAGGGAGACCATTAGGAAGATAGAGGATCACCTAGGCATAAATCCTAAATGGACTAGACATATGCCTAGAAATAAGAATATCTCAAGAGTTAATGAAAAATCAAAAATTGAGATATTAGAAAAGGAAAACCAAGTCTTAAGGTCAAGATTTGAGAAAATGGAAAAGACCCTTAGGAATATACAAGATCAAATTAAAGAGTCAAATGATCAAAA
Source organism: Wurfbainia villosa (assembly GCA_025175895.1). Lineage (NCBI taxonomy): Eukaryota > Viridiplantae > Streptophyta > Magnoliopsida > Zingiberales > Zingiberaceae > Wurfbainia > Wurfbainia villosa. Next base: position 42,234,037 of record CM046007.1, on the reverse strand, counting down.
ATTTAGGTCAAGGAGTCAAAACCTAGCTTTTAGGAAGCAAGGTCCAACCAAGGGCAAGAAAGATTTGGGTCACAAACCTAAGCCCAAGAAGACATACCATAGTGTTCCATTTGATTATGGAACACAACCTAGGTCTAGGAAAACCAAGGTCAATAGGGAAGTCATCCCTAAGGTTGACTAAGGTAGGTGGTTAGTGGCTAAGGTTTCAAGGAAACCTAGGGAAGCCATTAAGAAGGTTACAAGGGGAGTTACCCCTAGAGTTAACCTAGGTAAGACCCAAATGACCAAGGCTTCTAAGCCTAGGAGAGTCATTAGGAGGGTATCTAGGGAAGTTATCCCTAGTGAATACCTAGTAAACCCAAGGAGCTCCAATAGGTATTGGATTCCTAGGAGCATGATCGATTCACGCTAGATGGGTTTAGGTGTGCCAACCTTGAATGGGTAGGTAGTTAACCTAACCATGGTAAAGGTGGCACTTTAGGTCATTTCCAAGGTAATATGATACTTTGGAAATGTGGTTTGATCATAATCCTAAAGGCTTTTAGGATGTGCCAATATAATTTATGGAACTATGAAAAATTGATCAAATTGACACGACTTAGGTTTAGAGGTCATAGTGTGTCATTTTGGGTTTTTAGCACACTTGGGAGATAAGTAATAATATGGCAAAATGGACTAAATAATAACAAATGACAATTAATATTAAAACTTAGGTATTTAATACCTTAGTATTTATACTTGTCATGCTTTGTTTGCCTTGCCATGTCATGACATTATGTTTATTTTAAACATACTTTGAAAAATAGTTTGTACTTGATCAGCAAAAGTGGTACAAATTTGTGAAAAACTTTAAAGCTTTTTCTAGATTTCATGTTTGTGTCAATATTAAAATATGGAAAAGATATATTTTTCAACTTATTTTTCCTTGATAGTAAATGACTTCAAAAGGGTGTCCACAAAATATCGTGAATTTTTTACCTTTCTTGAATTAGTTACACATTTACCAACCTAGCTGAAAAACCTATCAGTCTGATATCAGTCGACTAGCGTTTGTAACCAGTTCGACTGATAAGTGTGTCTCGGACCAGGTCATGTCGATTCACTGAGCAGTCCACTTCCACTTGTGGTAGTCGACTGTCGTGCCCACAGAATGCTCCGTAGCCGATCGACCAGTTCGACTGATCTACATCAGTTGACTGTCGATATTCGTCAGTCGACTGACGCGCCCACAGAATGCTTCATAGCCAACTGGCCAGTTCGACTACTCTCCATTAGTCGACTGGCATAGTTCATAAGTTTGACTAATGTCGCAGATATTAGGGTAAATCGGCCCGATTCGACTCGCGAAAAAACCCAAAGTCCTTCCTATTTCCTCCTCCACCGCATTCCTCCGTCGAGTTCTTCTCACCCTTCTCTCTTTTTCCGGTGATCTCATCGGCCAGTTCTCGTGCTCGAAGGCTCTTTCGACTTGAGGACCCTCTCCTCTCACCGTTTCAAGCCCCGATCTCCACCACAGCCTACCCCTTCATTTAGGGCTTCGTGGAACCTCGACTCCGGAGCTGTTTTTGGTCATTGGCAGCTTTCCACCATGCCTCCTAGGTAAACCCTCACCCCTACTCTTGGATTCGTTGTTTATCTATTCTTGATTCACTAACCACTGTTGTCTTTGTTTGTTTTTGTGATGCATTCATCATCATCATGCATTTTTGACCTGCATTTGTTCCTTTCAATCCACACATTTAGGTTTAAGAGTCTTGCATCTAAACGCACTCCTACACCACCTGTTCATGAGGGACCGTCGAACCCTCAACCGTCTACCGATGATCGATTTTCCACTCCAGGCCATGAGCTTGCATTTCACAAAAACAAATTTCAACTCATTCCTCCTCGAACATTGGACCCCAAATTCTTTCAAGACCACTGCTTTGACATTATCCAAAGCATCCGTTTCTACAACCTCGAGTCTTTGGTGTTTTGTGAACACTTGGTCAATTCTACTTTGCTTTCAGAATTTTTCAATAACTTGCAATCGGTTGGAGAGGAGAGGTACTGGACTCGCGTTGCTCAACGCGAACTGGACTTCACTCCCCAAATCTGGGCAGACTTTCTCGGATGTCGCCCATCCGAGAGTGAGTTTCTTTTCTATCCTTCTTTGGATGAGCCTCTTCCGTCCCCTTTTGAGGACATTTCCCTAAACTCCCTTCATGATCAATTCTATCACAGTCCCCATCCATTAAATATTAATCTTTTCCCCTTGAACAATCTTTTTGCTCCTGACAATGTCCTTTATAAGGTCATTGCTCATTGCATCCTTCCCATAGTCACCCGTGGATTGGCTTTGGTTCGGCCCCCACATCTGTTTCTTATGCATGCATTCCGCCAAAGGTTAGATGTGAATATTAGTCTAAACACATTCCATTGCATCATTCATTTCATTAAGCCAAATAATGCCAAAGTCCACATGCCCTTTGGTCACGTGCTCATTGAGTGGCTTGGTTTCGTCGGCATCGACGTAACCAAAGGGGTCATCAAGCCCATATCCGCCAAGTATGACCGCATGAATGCACGGAGTTTTTCTTTAGCGGGCTTGAAGCCCTTCGAGGGATCCATGACTAGGCCGCTAGACGACAGCAGGCAGGCGGCGCTCCAGCACCTGAGGGTGATGCTGCAGCGGGTGCTGATGCAGAGGATGATGTTGTTCCAGACTCGGTCTTTGTAGCGCGCCTCGATGCATTTGAGGAGGAGATAGATACCCATTTTGCGGAGCTTCATCTGGAGTACAAGGAGATTCGTCTAGAGCACCAAGCGTTTTGCCATGAGCACCGGGAGTTCCAGTCTTTGGTCATCTCCCAGCTGGGGACATTGGACCGGCAGTAGCAGAAGCTCTTAGCGCTTCTCCGCCCTATTACACCCAGACATCCGCCTACTGTCGGCGGTTCACAGTCGACAGCCATGGACATTGATGACCCTACATCTTAGATAGTCGTCCACTTTATTTTAATTTTCTTTTATTTGTTTTCCTTTACATGTGTAAGGTGCTGCCTTTTAACTTCATGATTAATGACATGAATTTTTTTTTTTTGGTACATCCCTATAGTCTATTTCATCCCTAAATATTGTGTATGTTTAGATTTCATCTTTATGCCATGGCATCATGATCATTGGCAATGTTTATTTATGCTATCATTTATGCCATGATCATTCATGCATTTAAAGTAATTAAAATTGATTTAAGGACTATGGTATGACTTGAAGTCCCATGTATAAGGGAATCAAGTAGTGTTGTCCTAGAAAATGCATGAAACCCTAGTTTAGGATGAACAAAACTCACATCTCACATCACATTGACATGTGTGTGTATTGATACACCCTAGACACATGTGAGATGTTAGGAAATGAGTTAAGTTCAAGATGCATAGTTTTTGCATCTAGATGAACTTAAACTCAACTTATACCATGGATGAATCATAAGGAAAGATTATGTACAAGTCATGTGCATCAAGCACATGGACCATGGTTCAATATAAGATTTTAAAACTACTTCAAAATTATTTTAAAAAATCTTGGTGTAGTCTATCTTTTGATAGAAGTCACCATTGATAATGTTGATACAAAGTGAGCTCAAAACAATGAAGTTTTTCTCATTTTTGAACTTTTTATCAAACTCACTATTTTATGGGTAAATTATTTTTCACATATTTTTCACCCATTGTATTTCTTATAAGTAATGTATGTATGAATTTTCACAATTTTTCAAAATATAAAGAATTACTTATGCTTTTTCAAAACTCGATTTCAAATCAAAATGGGCAAGCTTCGATTATCGATCACACTTAATGGCGCAAACCGTGGATCAAGGAATCGAATCATGTCAGTCTAATTTCGAGTAAACAATGTTTTTTTAGCCTAATTTCAGCTATGGTAAGGTTCCCTAACCACTCCTAACCCTAGGATATGCTTTGGAAAGCATTAGAAAGGGTGAAAATCCATTGGATATGGATAAGGAGAGTTGTTTAGGGTGTGTATCAATTTAAGGTGAGTGAAAGTTCAAGTTTAAACTTTTAACCTTAATTTTGATGGTTTAGTGTTCCTATAGACTTAGGGACTCTCCAAGGACATTATTGGTGCAATGGTCAAGGGGGAGCAAGCCTTTAGGGGGAGGTATCCATCATGGGATGATGGATGTATATTCTTCCTTGTAAGAGGGAGAATGTGAAGAATTTTAGAGAAGTTAGGATTGTCTCTCTTAAGTGATATGGGACTTATCACTAGGAAGATTGTAGGCATCCTAGATGTTTTTAGACCAAGGGGGAGATTGTAAGATCTCATTGGGATATGAGACATTGACCTCCTTGGAGAGAACTTTTTTGATGTATGTCAAAAAGGGGGAGAAAGTGAAACTGCCCATTTGGGATAAATGGTAAGGACAGTTGAGTTAGGGTTTAGGCCTAACTCAAGGGTGTTTTTGTCAAACATCAAAAAGGGAGAGATTGTTGGTGCAATCGGCCCAGGTCACGATTGACCAGACTCGAGTTAGACTCGAGTAGTGTTTTGATGTTTGACAATGTGTTGGGGAGATTGTTGGTGCAATTGACCCAGGTCATATTTGATGTTTGACGATGGTTTGACCATTGTCATGGGAAAAGTCCAAGCTTGAGTCTTGGCATGGAAAGTCCAATATAGGTTGGCAAGGAAAGTCCAAGCATGGGTCTTGGCAATTGGAAAGTCCAAGGGTAATATTAGCGGCGTAAAGTCCAAGGGTGGAGTCTTGGCAGCATAAGTCCAATGGTTGGTGGCGTAAAGTCCAAGCGGAGTCTTGGCAGCGTAAGCCCAATGTGCTTTGACGGTGTAGACCACATTAGCATGACAATAGCTGATGGAAGCACCTGAAGGCTAGCGTATGGATGAACAAGTCATGGATGACTTGGAGGGATCTGATAGGCGCGAGGCTGACGGAAGTGGCTAGAAGGCTTAGGTCTAGGCTAAGGGTGGTCTAGCAAGTATGGGGGCACCATACTTGAGGTTAAACCTCATGTTTGAGATTATCGGTAGACCGGGGCTTTATACCGGTCGGATGGTCAAGTGTTTGACACTTAGCAGCCGAGTCAACACTCAGCAGTCTATTGGGATTATGGTCGGTTCGACTGCTATGAGTCGACTAGTGCTCGACTGCCATTTAAGGTCCAAAAAGGCATGGCAGTCTGTTGGAGTGTATGTGGCCAGCTAGAGGGGGGTGAATAGCCCTCAATCATCGTATGGTGGAATTTACTCTTAATCGTCTACAATTATCGTTAGCACAAGCGGAAATATAAAGTTAAGACAATTAAGAACAACACAAAATAAAGAACAATGCTAACAAAAGATATAACGTGGTTCACGGCCTCGCCGCTAATCCACGGTTCGATTCGTCTCCGGTGAATCACTCCGAAACCAATCCAATATGGTCTCTCCCTTTAGCCAAAGCAAGGTGGAGGAAAACCTTCTTATAATGCAACACTCCTTCTTACAATAAGATTGAAGTAAGAACAAGAAGAAGGAGTTTAAAACTTGCGGAGCACTTGGATGATCAATTGGAGCATAAGCATTACCCATCCAAAAGCCCACACCTTCTCTATAAATAGAGAAGGTTGTTTTCTTCCCGTTGGCCACTAGCAGTCGACTGATGCCCCGATCAGTCGACTGCTCCTGTAGTCGTTACCCAATAATGGTTTATTCCACATTGGATTTCATCCAATGGCTCCCACATCAGTCGACTGATCATCCCATCATTCGACTGATGGAGCTACTAGTCGATTACCGGAAGTGAGCACTCGAATGATCAACATTTTGTGCCCAAAACCCTTGCGACGATCGTGATGCCATCATCGATCAGGTGGTCTCAATGATCGGCCGCCAACCCGTGGCGATTGGTGATGGCACAAAACCAGACTCGAACACGAGTCAGTCACTCGACAGGCGATCCGCGATGCGAGTAAACCTCAAACTTTACATCCGTTTGAGCATCCGACGGTCGGGTAAACCTCAACCCTTGCAGTCGAGCCTCCAACACTTAGCCATTCGACCAAGTTCACCTAATTAGCTACTTACATTTCACTCATTCTCTCATCTCACTTGAAGTCCCTCGCCGAAGCTCTCTTCGTTCGCGGCCACGTCCCTCGGCAGCACCAAGCGCACGGCTTCGCAATGCTCCTTCACGTCTCTTGCCCTTGAAGTCTGCTTCCTTGGCTTCGCTTCAAGTCATCTCGTCTGATAATCCCTAGGATGCATCACGCACACAACTTCGCAATGCTCCTTCGCTGACTCAAGCACGAGGTTGTGAGTTGGTGAAACTTGCCAAAGCTCCATGTGCGAATTACTAAGTCCTGCAAGACTCCAACGCACATATCAAAATAATAAAAACCTAACTTAAATCCTTTGCCACACACATCAAAACCATATCACAAGAGTTGATTTCCCTAACAATCTCCCCCTTTTTGATGCGTGGCAATCCGTTTAAGTTAGGTAAAACAAATAACAATAACAACATAAGCAAGGAAAACATGTAAATAATATGAGCATCAAAACTCCCTCTTAAACATGCAACTCCCCCTTAAGACATGCTAAATTTTCCCTTTTAGCATGATTAACTTAAACCTTATCAATTCTCCCCCTTTGACACCATCAAAAACATTTTCTAAATGTTATACACACATGGCATCAACTCTAAGGAGGAAAAAATACTCAAAAACCAAACAAAACCTGATAAAATCAAGTTACTGTGCTCGTTCACAGTACATCAGTCGACTGGTTCAAACTACCAGTCGACTGGCACACAAATTTCAGGTTTTCTGATTTTCAAAATCCAATTTTAGAAATGCATTAAAAATTCTAGAAAATTCGAAAAATCATGAAATTTGAAATACATATTTCTTGTGAGTTCCTTTATCAATGAAAAATTATTTTTCATGAAAATTCATTTTATTTTTGAAAGTTAGGCAAAAACTCAAAAGTTGCAAAATATCTAAAGTTTTGTATCAACTTTAAAACCTAGTTTTGCCTTGAAATTTTTTTAAAAAATGAACTCACTGTTTGCAAAGTATAAAATGGTTTTAAAATCATTTGAAATATCCAACCATGATCTTTGAGCAATATGTCTATGAATTAAACATAAGCCTTCCCCATGATTGGTCTATTATTACTATTTTGATACTTTAAATGACCATCTAAATGTCATAGGCATTAGTGGATCATTAGTATCATCCTAACATCTCACCCATGCTAAGTTTTCAATCAAGGTTATCCTCATGGTGAGTGTGAGATGTTCCTAAAGGTATTTGTACTTAACCAAAATTTCATGCATTTCTACCCATGGTTAAGTATCACCCTAAAAACCCAAACATGAACATGCATCAAGAATTATCAATCATGATCATAAATCATCAATCATTGCATGTCATGATTATAAATTATAAAATTGAGCATGAATCATGATTTAACCATTTAATTTATGGGTTATGCATTATCATCACCCAACACTATTTCAAAAATTAAGTCCCACACCATCCTAAGTCAACCAAGTAATATGATATAAGTAAAATCCTTATGGTTGACTATCCTAGGGTTTTCCTAACCTTTAAGGATGGATTTAGGAACCCAATACAAGTTCTTTCCTATAGGGTTTACTAAATATTCTTTAGGGATCTATTTTCTAAGTATTGCCTTGTTCTTGGCTTGACCCCTAGCAATTAAACATTTATAGGCTTTTTCATTTTTATTTCCCTTGTATCCTAGGCCTTTCCTATTGAAGCTTGCCCTTTGGCTCCTAATTATCATATTCAAGGTATTGGAGCCTATTGTAAATTTTTCTAGGACCTTAGTCAAATGGTCTACCTTTTCCCTTAAAGCCCTATTTTCCTCAATGCATGCATCATTAACATTAAAGGGCATGTAATTATCATGTGAGCATGCACTAGAAGAAATATTATCATTAATATTTAAACATGCTTGTTCTAATTTTTCTTCTAGGGCCTTAATTTGATCAAGCATGCAATTGTTCTTTTTCGTAGCCCTAAACAAATCCCTAGTCAAGCTAGAAATCATGGCAACTACTTCTTGAGTGGGAAGATGTTTTACCATAGTTACCATGTCTTCTTCTTCGGATGATGAGGATGATGAAGAGCCTCCCCCTTCACTTGAGCTCTCCTCACTTGAGCTTGATCTTTCACCTTCGGAGGAGGTGGAGTCTAGATCATCAATTGCCATCAAGGCAAGGTTTGTGACAAAAGTATTTTCTTCCTCCGATGATGATGATGAAGGATCATCCCATGTCCTTGCTTTGAGTGCTTTTGCCTTCCCTTTCTCCTTGGTTTTCTTCTCTTCTTCCTTCTTCTTGCTCCATTTCTTCTTTTCTTCCTCCTCTCTTCTTTGCTCTTGTTCAAGAGAGGACAATCATCTCTTATATGCCCCTCTCCTTGGCAATTGTAGCATATGATCTTTCTCTTGTGCCTTCTCCTATCATAAGATTTATTAAATTTTAAATTTCTTAAGGCACGCCTTACCTTCCCTACCATATAAGCATCTTCATTGCTATTCATGGAGGATGAGGAGGATTCTTCATCAGAGGAGGAGGGAGTCTCCATCTTCTTCTTTCCCTTGTTGGCTACTAGTGCCACTCCCCTTGTTGGCTTGATGCTTGGTTCTTCACTTACTCCTTCAAACCTTGTCTCATGCAACTCCATGGTGGAAAAGAATTGCTCTAGAGTGGTTATCTCTATATTCTTGGAGATGTAGAAAGAGTCCACCATTGAGCTCCATCTTGATGACCGAGAGAAGGCATCTATTGCCTTCATGACCATGTCCCAGTTGGAGAGTTTTTCTTCTACACTCGTTAGTCCAATCAAAATTTCTTTAAACCTAGAATGTAAAGAATTTACCTTCTCTCCCTTTTTGAGTTTGATGTTTCTTAATATGGAGCGAAGGAGATCTCTTCTTGCAAGCTTGGCCTCGGAAGTGCCTTCATGGAGCTCTATGAGTTTCTCCCACATTTCCTTAGTACTTGCACATTCCCCTATCTAGTTGATCTCTTGTTGGGGGAGCACATTGAAGAGGTGGTGCTTGGCCTTTGAATTTACAAGGTGCTCCTCCCTTTGCTTTTTAGTCCACCTTGACTTCTCTATTGGTTTACCCTCTTCGTCCCTAGGCATCTCAAAACCATTTTCCATTATAAGCATAATATCGAAATTGGTTTCAAAGAATACCTCCATTCTCTTCTTCCACCAAGAGAATTCTCCTTCAAACTTCGGTGGGTGAATGTTGCAGCTAGCCATCCTTGATTGTGCTTGTTGCGGCGGTTAGTCCTCGACAAGCTACCTTGCCTCTGATACCACTTGTTGGAGCATATGTGGTCGGCTAGAGGGGGTGAATAGCCCTCAATTGTCGTATGGTGGAATTCGCTCTTAATTGTCTATAATAATCGTTAGCGCAAGCGGAAATATAAAGCTAAGAAAATTAAGAACAACACAAAATGAAGAACAATGTTAACAAAAGATATAACATGGTTCATGGCCTCGCCGCTAATCCACGGTCTGATTCGTCTCCAGTGAATCACTCCGAAACCAATCCAATATGGTCTCTCCCTTTAGCCAAAGCAAGGTGGAGGTAAACCTTCTTACAACCCAACACTCCTTCTTACAATAAGATTGAAGTAAGAACAAGAAGAAGGAGTTAAAAACTTGTGGAGCACTTAGATGATCAATTGGAGCATAAGCATTACTCATCTAAAAGCCCACACCTTCTCTATAAATAGAGAAGGTTGTTTTCTTCCCGTTGGACACTAGCAGTCGACTGATGCCCCGATCAGTCGACTGCTCCTGTAGTCGTTACCTAATAACGACTTCTTCCACATTGGATTTCATCCAACGACTCCCACATCAGTCAAATGATCATCCCATTAGTAGACTGATGGAGCTACCAGTCGAGTGTCGGTCGAGAGCACTCGGTGATCAACATTCGTACGAAACCCTTGTAACGTCGGTGATGTCATCATCGCTTGGATCGATGAGTCTTTGATCGCCAACCCGCGTGCGATCGATGGCACAGAAACCAAACTCGAACACCAGTCGAGTCACAATCGACTTGGAGCAGTCGACTGTCATGACATGGCAGTCGACTGATGGCAGGTAAACCTCAAAATTTACATCTGTTTGAGCGATCGGGTAAACCTCAACCCTTGCAGTCGAGCCTCCAACACTTAGCCATTTGGCCAAGTCCACCTAATGAGCTACTTACATTTCACTCATTATCTCATCTCACTTGAAGTCCCTCGCCGAAGCTCTCTTCGTTCGCGACCACGTCCCTCAACAGCACCAAGTGCACGGCTTCGCAATGCTCCTTTGCGTCTCTTGCCCTCGAAGTCTACTTCCTTGGCTTCGCTTCAAGTCATCTCGTCCGGCGGTCCCTCGGATGCTTCAAGCACACGGCTTCGCAATGCTCCTTCGTCGACTCAAGCACGAGGTTGTGAGTTGGTGAAACTTGCCAAAGCTCCATGTGCGAATTACTAAGTCCTGCAAGATTCCAATGCACATATCTAAACAATAACAACCTAACTTAAACCCTTTGCCACACACATCAAAACCATATCACATGGGTTGATTGCCCTAACATAGTCGACTGCCATGTCTAGCAGTCGACTGATTGTTTAGTCGCGAGCATAGAATGCTCCGTAGCTGACTGGGCAGTTGGCTACGGGCACTGGCAGTCGACTTCCAATGTTGGCAGTCGACTGATGAGAGTCCCATTGGAATTTTTCCAATGTGGATCGAGCCGCTGTCTCACAACAACAGTGTTGGCAGTCGACTGGGGCCTTATGGCAGTCGACTGCCAGGCAGAAATCCAGTCCGATGCAAGTTAAAAGGAGTTGTTCATGGGAGATTCGGCTAATGGTTCTTTGGGAGCTTCCTTGAGACAATTTAAAGGCGAAGTGCAGGTGCATTTCAGGATTCTTCAACCTCATCCAAGTAACCAACAAGCAAAGCGCTCAAAACCTAGTTTGTAAAGTGTTCTTTACATTTCATTTGTATTTTGCTTGTATTTCCATTATTACTATTGTAATTACTTGTAAGAGGCTTCTCAGCCTCCGACTTGTTGTCGAGGAGTATTTGTGATTAGTGGTGTTGTTCGCATCACTAGAGCTTGTTTAAGCTCAATCCATGGAGTAAAAACCATTCGGTTCTGAACCACATTTCATCGTCTTGTCGTGTGATTGTGTTTGTATCTTTGTGTTGTATTATTTCTATATTCCGCTGCATATAACACATTTTGTAGCAAGCGCGATCAAATTCCATCAAGCAACGTCGAATCGCTATTCACCCCCCTCTAGCGGGCGCACAAGTCCTAACAAAGTAGGAACCCTAAGGTTTCAAACCACGTATATCGGTTCTGTTTGTGCGTGTGTTGTATTCTTGTATTTGTTGTTAAGGAAATCGACCCAAGTTATGGTTTGGATTATGGTTTTGATGTGTGTAGCAAAGGTTTAAGTTAGGATATTATTGTGGATTTAATATGTGTGTTGAAGTCATGCAGGACTTAGTAATTCGCACATATGATGAATAGCATTGGTAAGATCACCAACTCACAACCTTGTGCTTGAGTCGGTGAAGAAGCATTGCGAAGTTGTGCGCTTGATGCATCCGAGGGACCGCAGAACAAGATGACTTAAAGCGAAGCCAAGGAAGCAGACTTCGAGGGCAAGAGATGCGAAGGAGCATTGCGAAGTCGTGCGCTTGGTGCTGCCAAGGGATGTGGCCGCGAATGAAGAGAGCTTCAGCGAAAGACTTCAAGTGAGATGAGAGAATGAGTGAAATGTAAGTACCTCATTAGGTGAACTTGGCCGAAATGGCTAAGTGTCAGATGCTCAACCGTGAGGTTTGAGGTTTTAGCCGACCGCCGAACGCTCAAACAGATGTGAAGTTTGAGGTTTACCCAGAATCAATCGACTACTGTGAATGGGCAGTCGACTGCTCTAAGTCAACTTGAGTTCGACTGATGTTTGACTGCCAAACCATCGATCGCCGGATGACAATGATCGATGAAGGCGATCCGCGAGCATAGAACCTCCGTAGCCGGATTAGTCACGGAGGCATCGATCGGCCCGATGGATACATCGATCGAAGTTACAATGGTCGGGATCTGACGTGTTCAGAAGCCGTTGTAACGATGGCAGTCGACTGCCAAAGGCAGCAATCGACTGATGGGCGACCAACGGGAAGAAATCAGCCCTCTCTATAAAAAGAGAGGGTGTGGGCTTTTGGATGGCTAATTCTTATGCTCCAATTGATCATCCAAGTGCCCCACAAGCTTTAAACTCTTTCTCTTGTTCTTATTTCAAATCCATTGTAAGAAAGAGTGTTTTTGTGTTGTAAGAAGGTTTACCTCCACCTTGCTTTGGCTAAAGGGAGAGACCATATTGGATTGGTTTCGGAGTGATTCACCGGAGACGAATCGGACCATGGATTAGCGGCATAGGGTCGTGAACCATGTTATATCTCTTTGTTAGCATTGTTTTTATCTTGTTTTATCTTTATTGTTGTTTAGTTTTATTTCCGCTGTGCTAACCCTAACGTGTAGGCAAACGGACGATCAAATTCCATTCTACGACGACTTAGGGCTATTCACCCCCCTCTAGCCGGCCACCAATGCTCCAACATTTGTTTCTAGTATTTTCACTGTGTATTAACAAATATTGTAGACAAGCACATGACGAGCGAATAATTTCCATCATCTATGTCGAATTGGGCTATTCACCCCCCCCCCCCCTCTAGTCGGCCACCGATCCTCCAACAAGTGGTATCAGAGCGAAGAGGTTGTCATCGAACTCACCGCCACGATAATCAACCGAAATGGCCGGCATCAACATCCGTCCACCAAAATTCCAAGGAGAATTCTCATGGTTGAAGAAAAGGATGGAGGTATATTTCGAAACTGATTTCGATATTATGTTAATAATAGAAAATGGTTTTGAAGTACCTAGGTATGAAGAAAACAAGCCAATGGAAAAAATCAAGATGGGCACAAGAGCAACGTCAAGAATTCAAGACAATGGTTAAGGTAACAAAAATGCTATTAGATTTAATACCTAACCAAATCTTGTGCAAGCTAGGTGAATACCGGGATACCAAGGACCTATGGGATAAATTGGTAAGATTTTATGAAAATCCTGAACCGACACAAGTAGAGAAGGATGCCGAGAAGAATTGCCATCAACATCGGAGAATGTAGATGAATTGGAGGAAACCTCCACCTCTAGTATTGAGAGAGAGGAGAGGTCTTCCATCCCGGAGCAAGAACAAGAAGAAGCATCTACATCCGGGAGAAGTAAAGATCAAGAGGCTTCTATCACCTTAGGTAACTCAAGCATTGTAATTAAGAATAAAAATCATATTATATGCTTTGAGTGTAGGGTAGTCGGGCATTACAAGAGCAAATGCCCAAAATTGGTTAAGGAGAAAGCACGGCACCAAAAGTCAACCAAAGGTCAAAGGATGTCGAAGTCCTCGCTAAGAAGAGCAAAGAGCACATTGTGTGCTTCAAATGCAACCAAAAGGGACACTACCGAAGCCAATGCCCTAGGGGAAAGAAGAAGAGGCAAGAAGGAGCTACACAAGTAGGGGGAGCTTCCAAAGCAAACCCTAAGTTATACTTTAATGCACCTTCTAGTTCTAGGATTAAGAAGCATGCTAGAAGTTATTTTAATTCACTTGCTATTGCCCATGAACATAAGCATGCTAGTAGGAATAGATATGTTTGCTTAGGGGCTAAATCCTATGAATTTACATCTAAGAACAAACCTAGGAACAACAACTCTAGACCTATTTTACCTAGGGAGAGAATTAGAAGGATAGAAGAGAATTTAGGCATTAACTCTAAGAAGGGTAGGCACATGCCTAAGAAGAAGAGTCCTTCCCAAAAGATTAATGAAAAATCAAAATTGGGAAAATTAGAGTTAGAAAACCAAGCCTTGAGGTCAAGGCTTGAGAAACTTGAAAAGACCCTAGCAATTATGACAAATTCATTTAAGGGGTCAAACAGTCAAAATCTAGGTCCTAGAAGGCAAGAACCGTCTAGGGGTAAGAAAGGTTTGGGTCACAAACCTAACCCCAAGAAGACTTATCATAATGTTCCATTCAATTATGGAACTATTTCTAGGTCTAGGAAAACTAAGGTTAATAGGGAAGTTATCCCTAAGATTAGCCATGGTGTGTGTCTAATGACTAAAAACTCAAGGAAATCTAAGGTAGCCACTAAGAAGGTTACTAGGGAAGCAATCCCTAAGGTTAACCTTGAAAAGACTCAAATGACTAAGGCTTCAAAGCCAAAAAGTGTCATTAGGAAGGTATCTAGGGAAGTTATCCCTAGTGAATACCTTGTTAACCCAAGGAGCTCCAATAGGTATTGGGTTCCTAGGAGCATGATTGATTCACGCTAGATGGGTTAGGGTGTGTCAACCCTAAGTGGATGGGTAGTTAATCTAGCCATGGTAGAGTTGACACTTTAGGATGTGCCAATGTAGTTTGAGAAGATGAAAATTGATTAAATTGGCACAAATATGTCTTAGAAGTCATGGTGTGCCATTTTGGGTTTTTGGCACACTTGGTAGAGTTGGATAATATGGAAAAATGAACTTAATTCTATCAAATAGCAACTAATGTTAAAATCTAGGTATTCCTATACCTTTACCTTTTATTTGCCATGCTTTGATTGTCATTTAACATGCCATGACTGTTGGTGCAGTAGGCACCTAAGTCAAACCTGAGTTTTGATTATAACAAACGATACAAAGTTAAGCTCATGTTGTTATCTCACGAGCTAAATCGAGTATGCAGAAAAGTGCTAAAGCTGGAGCTGAAGGCTAGCGACACCCGGAGGAAGCTGCGGTGGTCGAGCGACACTCGAGTGACTTCGGAGGGAGCCGAAGGAATCGAGTGGAAGACCGGAAGTGAAAGAGACACAGTAAGTATCGAGGTAAGCTTGTGTGTGTGTGAGAATAAGAGAGGTCGTATCCTCCTTACGGGGATAATCTTAAGCGTAGATCCGACCAAAGGCATCCTATAGATGGTCTAGGTCGAGATCGGACGGTCGGCGGCCGTCGAAATAATATTTTTATTAAGCTAACTTTGACTTGCAGCTAGTATCGGTATCACGCGCCATGGAGAACTCGATCGTCGTCCATCACCGACTACTGCGGTCGATTCGATCGGATATCGCCATCGATCGATGGTCAAGGATCAATTTCGAGGAGTCAAGGCTTATCACCTCATTTCAAGGGGATTTGTGCTCAAATCTCATTGGTTAAAGTTCCTCTCGAGAAGGGGCTCAAAGGCTATAAAAGGAGGGCCTCTCCTAGCTAGGGTTTTCTCATCAATTCTAAGTTTCCAAAAGCCTCCGCAATGTTGCAACTCTCCGACAACGAAGTGCTACTTCTCCGATGCTCTAGGTTTAAATGTTTATATTTTTCATCGGTATAAGCTTCAATTCATTTTATCTTCTGCATATTATTGTCTCGGAATTTTTATCGTAACGAGGAGAGGGGGAGTGTTCCTCTACCTCAAGCTTTGTGATTTCTTGTATTCGATCAACTCCTACCTCCAACGAGGAGGAGTTCGTTTAGTGTTTTACCCTCCGTGCGTGGTCAAGGACCACTAGGGCCTTGGAGTAGTAGCCGAAGGCTACGAACCAAGTAAAAAATTCATTTGTCTCTTTTATTTGTCATTTATCTTTCTGCTACGTTTAATTGTCTACTCGAACGAATTCGTACGAAAAGTTTTATCACTATTCACCCCCCCCCCTCTAGTGATCCGCTCGATCCAACAATGATATCATATTTACGTTTTATCATTGAAAATGTCATGTTAGGGTTTATTTTTAATGTCATGATATGCTTAAATTAGAATCACATGTCAAGACATCATGATTATTGGCACATGCTTATTCATGTTATCAATTATGTCATAATCATCATTGATGCATTAATTTAAATTGAGTTAAGGACAATGACATGATTTGAAGAAGTGGTCATGCCCAGCAGCACGCCTGTGTTGAACAATTTTGAGATAGGCAGCCGACAACACACCCAGTCGGGTGATGCCCATAAGCACACCCAGGGTGTGCCAGCCGACACGCCTGTGTCGGGTCGCTGCAGAAGCCAGCACGCCCCAGCCGAGCCAGACGACACAGTTGTGCCGCACAAAGAGCCAAGGACATACAAGCCTCCTATTCCATTCCCTCAGAGGCTGATTAAGGAGAAATTGGATGAACAATTTGGTAAGTTTCTTGAGGTAATTAGAAAGCTTTATATTAATATACCTTTTACAGAAGCTCTTCAGCAAATGCCTACGTACTCCAAGTTCTTGAAGGATATTTTAACCAATAAAAGGAAAGTTGAGGAGCATGTAATAGTGGCTCTTACCGAAGAATGCAGTGCTTTAATTAAAAATATGGTATCTCCCAAGTTAAATGATCCAGGTAGTTTTTCTATCCCTTGCATAATTAATGACTCTAGTTTTGATAAGGCTTTTTGTGATCTAGGAGTTAGTGTCAATTTGATTCCTCTTTCCATATGCAAGAAATTAGATTTGAGAGAAATGAAACTAACAACTATGGCCTTGCAGTTAGCTGATCGATCCATTAGATATCCTTTGGGAATCTTAGAAGATGTACCTGTGAAGGTGGGAAACTTTATTATTCCCGTCCATTTCGTAGTGCTTGACATGGATGAAGACCCATGTATTCCACTCATCTTAGGGAGACCTTTCCTGGCTACTGTAGGGGCGATGATAGACGTCAAGAACCACAAACTTTCACTTGCATTTGGAAATGATAAGATTGAATTCGACCTTTCCAAAGTTGTTAAACAACCTTCTGATTTCGATGTTTGTTGCAAGATTGACAGTTTCCTATCAATTGCACTAAAAGGAGAACAAGAACAAACTCATCTTGGTAGGCTCGAAAGGGATTTTGAGGATGAAGAGCCGGAGATTGTCGACCTTGACCTACCACCACAAGTAGAACTTAAGCCTCTTCCATCGACACTCAGGTATGAATTTCTTGGCGAAAATTTTGAAGGGTTTGATCAGTGAGGGGAAACTTCGCTTCCCACTTCAACTCGGTCGCTTATTCATGGCGATCCCATCGATGTCCCCGGATTAAAAAAAAAATTAATCCTAGACAAAAGTGATCACCCAAGCAACCGTTTCATCATCATGTTATTCGATTAGAGTAGTCACTTGAACAAACTTGTTGTTCAAGCAACCAACCTCTATTCTATGAATAGCCACGGAATAGACGATGTACGGATTGCCGACTTTTGTGTTTATGTTCGGGGTCCAAGTTATATTAGCCACATACATAAAGTAAACAACCACATACAACATGCATATAATTGAAAAGCAATTATAATCATAATACAAAAGAACACTAATCAAAATAAACAAGATTATACCTCTTGTTATACCTCTTGATCTTCTATTGTATGTCCTTCCTCCTTTTGGACGTCGTGTGGGCGACGATCTTCCAAAAGTCGAAGCTTCCTAGATCATCAATCTTCCTTTCCTTGTTCACTCCGAATAAAGGAAGATCATAAAACAAAACTCTTCTTCCTATCTAGAACCGGCCACCAAGTCAATAGACTCGATGTTGCCGCCGGCCAAGGAAGAGAACATGGAGTATAGAAACCGGCCAAAGGAGAATCAATGAGGGCATGGGCGCCGGCCAACACTTGGAGAAGAGAAAGGAAACCAACCCTTCACCTTGTTGCCGCCCAAAACCCTAAACCTAGCTCTCCTAGTTGCCGGCCAAGGAAGAGGGGAAGAAGGATAGGTTGAGAACCGGCCAAGGTAGAGAGAAGAAGGATAGGTTGCCGGCCAAACCTTGGAAGAAGAAGAAAAAGCCTTCTCCTCATGTTGCCGCCCACAACCAACACCCAAACCCTAACCCTAGCCGCCCACTCCTAATCCTAACCAAACTAGGATTACTTGACGCCCAAGGGAAGCAAACCCTAATCCCATCCATCATCTTGCCGCCCACCCCTATTCCATCCTTTTATAGAGTTAGGGATAAGCCTTATTTTAATCTCCACCAATGGTTCTAGGGATTTAATCTCAACCGTCGGATCTAGAGATTTAATCTCTACCGTTGGATCTAGAGTTTTGTTTTCATCCATTGGATCTAAGCTTCATGAGGTATTAATAGGCTACAATAGGGACCATGAGGAGGAGTTGGATCTTGGCCACCCAATGGATCAAGCCCACATAAAGTCCGATCCATTAATGATTATCCATTCCACTAGAGGATTATTATTGATCTACCTCACCAACCCCCATAAGTTAATATGGGCTCCATATATTATTTGTACATTTTCTCCCCGTGTTTAAGATCTCGAATGTCCGTCGATTAATTAATTTACTGACCATTAATTAATCAACATCTAACTCCATGAGTAGTACCACTCAACCTTTTCATCATGCCGGACCAAGTCCACCTGCAGGGTTTACATGATGAACCTTATGAGCTCCTCAAGGGGACATCATCATCCTAATATATAGGACACAGTTTCCTCCTATAATCAACGGCACACCATATAAATAATATCATCTCCCAACTTACCGAGCCTATCGATTTAATCCATAAAGCTCGCCCATTGGTAAATAAAAGAGATGAATACTAAGTATATGTGCCCGTTATTATATCAGAATTAAGAGCATGTACAATATAATATCTGAGGTCTGATTCGATTGTGTAGTCAGCAATAAATCGAATCACCTCTAAATCGGTCCTGCTCAATACACACAAAGTGCACTAGTGTGATTCTATGGTCAAGACAAACCAATCCCAAATCACACTACAACCATTCCAATGGTGTGTCCAAAGTCATCTCAGTTGTGAGCCTTTACTTATACTTTACAAGAAACCGATAACATGATCTCCCGTGTGACACCACACACCATGTTATCTACAATGTAATGTATTAGACAATATGCATAGTCATAAAAATATGCAAACAATGATCATGTGATTCTTATTTCAAAAATAAAGATGTTCATACAAAAGATAGACTTTTCAGTATACATCCCAACAATCTCCCACTTATACTAAAAGACTATGCTGTCCTCATACTGCCATACATCTGATTCCCATTCCTTCCACATGCCTATCAAAAGCTCTCGCTAGAAAGGCCTTAGTGAAAGAGTACACCAGGTCATCCTCTGATGCAATCTAGGCGACAACAACTTCTACCTCCTTTACGATTTCTCGTATCAGGTGGTACTTGCTCTCTATGTGTTTACTTGCCTTATGGGCTCGTGGTTCCTTCGAGTTTGCAACTGCACCACTATTATCACAATAAATTGTGATAGTTCTGGGCAAACCAGGAAGCACATCCAAGTCCATCAGGAAGTTCTTGAGCCACACAGCTTCTTTGGCCGCCTCAAAGGCTACCACATACTCAGCTTCCATGGTGGAGTCCGTCATGCATTTCTGCTTGACATTCCTCCATACAATGGCTCCACCTCCTAAAGTAAACACAAAACCTAAGGTAGACTTACTGTTATCCCTATCTGATTAGAAGTCAGAATCTGTATAACCCACAGGGAGTAATTGGTCTGCCTGGTAAACTAGCATATAATCCCTAGTCCTTCTCAGGTACTTCAATATATGCTTTACCGCAGTCCAATGTCCCTATCCTGGATTACTTTGATATCTGCTGATCATGCCCACGACAAAACAAATATCTGGTCTCGTACATAGCATAGCATACATGAGGCTTCCTATTTCTGAAGCATAAGGAACCGCCTTCATCTCCTCTATCTCCTCAGATGTTCTAGGACACATCTCCTTAGATAAAGGAACTCTATGCCTGAAAGGTAGACAACCCTTCTTAGAGTTCTGCATGCTAAAATAATCCATAATCGTGTCTATGTATGAAGCTTGGGATAAGCACAACATCCTTTTCCTGCGATCCCTTATAACCTTGATCCAAAGGATGTGTCCCACCTCTCCCAAGTCCTTCATATCAAACTATTTGGACATCCATACCCTTACGTCCGATAACACCTTGATATTGTTGTCAATCTATAAAATGTCATCTACGTATAGTATAAGAAATACCACTACATTTCTGTCACATCTCTTGTATATACAAGAATCATCCGGACTTTGAATAAATCCATAAGACTGGATTACCTCATCAAATCAGATGTTTCAAGACCTCGAAGCTTGCTTCAATCCATAAATGGACCGATTAAGCTTACATATAAGATGCTCTTTGCCCTTCGCAATGAATCCCTCTGGTTGTTTCATATAGATGTTTTCCTCAAGACTTCCATTAAGAAAAGTTGTCTTGACATCCATCTGCCACACCTCATAATCCATATGAGCTGCTATGCATAAGAGAATTCGGATAGACTTAAGCATGGCTACCGGCGAAAAGGTCTCCTCATAATCTATACCCTCTTTCTGAGTATACCCCTTCGCAACAAGCCTCGCTTTGAAGGTCTCAACCTTCCCATCTATTCCTCTCTTTCTTTTGTAGATCCACTTGCATCCAATGGTTTTTACACCATCGGGTGGTTCTACTAGCTCCCAGACCTGATTTGAATCCATAGATTCAATCTCAGCATTCATTGCACTTTGCCAAGATACTGCTTCTTTATCTTAGATTGCCTCATCATATGTCCAGGGATCAAGTTCATGTTCACCAGGGACCAAATCAGAAGATTCTCCCAAGAACATGAATCTATCAGGCTGTCTAACAACCCTCCCACTACGACGAGGTATCACCTGTGTATCCTCTGTGACACACGGTATAGTGACTTGTGGTATATCCTCTTGTACCGGTGGTACTGAAGAAGTGACTTCCCCTTTTAATTCTTTCAGAACAATTTTACTCTTGGGCTTGTGGCTCATCACATAGTCTTCCTCTAGAAATCTGGCGTTCATGCTAACGATCACCCTCTGATCTCTAGGACTATAAAACAAACCACCCTTCGTTCCTCTAGGATAGCCAACGAACATTCATACTTCTGTACAAGGTTCCAACTTACCAGCATCTGCCTTCAGCACATGTGCTAGACTCCCCCATATCCGAATATGTCTTAGACTAGTCTTTCGCCCAGTCCATAATTCTGTGGGAGTAGAAGGCACTGATTTAGATGGAACCAAGTTCAGAATGTACACCGTCGTATCTAGAGCATATCCCCATAACGAATCTGGCAACTCAAAATAACTCATCATCGATCTAACCATCTCCATAAGAGTCTTATTCCTTCGCTCTGCTACACCATTCTGTTGGGGTGTGCCAGGTGCAGACATTTGGGATTGAATCTCAGCCTCTGATAAGTAATTCCTAAACTATCCCAAGAGGTACTTACCACCACGATCAGAGCGTAGTGTCATCCATATCTTGAATAATCATCTATGAAAGAGATGAAATATTCAAAACCACCTCTTGCCTGGATAGACATAGGACTATACAAATCAGAATGAACCAATTCCAACACATCTTTGGATCTTATACCCCTTGGCCTTAAAAGGCCTCTTGGTCATTTTACCCTCCAAGCAAAATTGCAGGTTGGGAAATCCTCCACCACTAATGAACCCAGAGGTCCATCAACTATCAACCTTTGAATTCTGCTTAGGTTAATATGACCAAGCCTAAGATGCCAAAGATATGTTTGGTTCATCTTCGAAGGTTCTTTTCTCTTATTGGAATTAGAAGATGAGTTATTAACTTCTATTTGCATCGTGGGAGCTTTTGGTTCAAGTGTATACAAATTTCCTACCAATGCACCAGAACAGATAATCTGCCTATTCCTTTTTATAACAACTCTGTCATTAAAAGAAATAGATTATCCATCCATAAACAATTTAGAAATCAAAATTAAATTCTTTCTAAATAAAGGTACATAAAGGCAATTCTTAAGAACCAAAACTTTATTTTTCTCAAAAGATAAATGAATGTCTCCCACTGCAATAGCCGCCACCTTCGTGGCATCGCCCAAGTACATGGTAATCTCCCCCTCAGCCAGTCATCTAGTTTCCTGGAACCCCTCCAAAGTATTGCAGACATGATCAGTGGCTCCCGTATCTACACACCAGGTGCCGGTAGATAACACCGCTAAACATGTTTCAACGACTAGACCAAAAGATATACCTTTGTTCTGCTTGCGGTTGGGGCAGTCCTTCTTCTAGTGTCCAGTCTGCTTACAAGTGAAGCACTTGCCTTTCAACTTCTTCACTCCTCCCTGAGTATCTCCCACCACCTTCGCCCCAGTTTGTTTCTTCTTCTTCTTGCCTTTCAGCTTAGAAGTAGAAACCTTTTGAGTCACTATGGCATGTGCCTGAGCACTTTGACGAAATAGCCCCTCTGCTGCCTGGAGTTCTGTCAGAAGCTCCGCTAACGAATACAACCTCTCGTTCATGTTGTAGTTCAGGCGAAACTGCTCAAAACTCCTAGGTAGAGACTGGAGAATGATATCGACTTGGGTTTCCCCATCGATCTCAGCTCCGAGGACTTCCAACTCAATCAAATGAGTCATCATCTTGATAACATGATCCCTTACGGGTGTTCCCTCGATCATGGTGGTCGTCATCAAGTTCCTCATGGCTTCTTGCCTCACAGCCCGATCCTGATGTCTGAAAAGTTCTTTGAGATTGAGCATCATGTCATAAGCAGTGGGCATGGCTTGATGCTGATGTTGCAGTACATTTGACATAGATGCCAAAATGTAACACCGCGTCATCTCATCGGCCTTGATCCACTTCTTATAACTCTCTCTCTCCTTTTCCCCAGAATCATCTGCAGGCTTAGGAGGGCACTCTTCGAGGAGTATATATGTGTATTCCTCAGCAGTCAAGACAATGTCAAGATTCCTCTTCCAATCAACATAGTTGGGTCTAGTAAGTTTATTCTCTTTCAGTATCACAGCAAGCGGGTTGAAAGTCATTTTGAAAGAAAACCTAAGAATCACATAGATCAAAACATTAGATTTCAAAAAATTATTGATTCCTCAAACAATAAAATTTTAAAATCAATCAACACCGAGAATATTGTATGTCATGATAGTGTGGACGTATACGAATTCTACATTTGTAAGAGAAGGTTTTACCCATTAATTTTACTATCTTGTCAACCTAACTTTTTGACAAGTAAAATTAATAGTTGGTTTCTCTTTGGCCCTACAAATAAAAGCAGTGACTCCGATGGGAAGGATACTTATATTTGTATCTAAGTGTTCACCATTACTCGGCACCAAGGTAATTATCTCGGGTTATGTGTCTTCCGATGGGGAAGTACACACACTCCTTAATAATTCCCTATAACCATATTTGACCTTGTGATCCGCAAACAAACTCATCCGATGGGGAGGAAGGCACTCAGAGCCGACGCACAAGTTTGTTTGCATCACATGTCAAATTGTAATGGAGGTCGTGGGAATTTATAAAAATATCCCTCTCCCACTTAGTAATTTAAAATTGAGGAGTTTTCTAGCTTGCGACATGCATATCAAACAATAAGCAATAAATATGAAAAATAAATTATTTTCCAACTATTATGGCTTTTGTCTTCAATATGTCTCCCGTCGCATCACCTTCTCGTCTGCTCCTCCTACGCCATGTACGAGTCATCCGGAGATCCGAGCCGAGACTAAAATCTATTTTAATTTACATTCATCGATCCTATACTCCATGAGGGAGTGTACATGAAATCTAGATCAAAAGAAAACTAAAATAAAAAGAGTGGCTAAACAATGTCGTATCTAATTTACAAAAAATTAAATACTAGCCTCGTCAACCCCGAGGATTCAACAAAATATACACATACAATCACATACACACATATGGCCATAATAGTCGGATCTTATGTCTGCAACCAAAGAGTTAACCTACACATATCCTACTATTATCCGGCACATATAATATATGAAAAAATACATAAGAGAAACCGAATCCTAAACACACAAAACCGGAAACCTTGGCTCTGATACCAATTTGAAGGGTTTGATCCGTGAGGGGAAACTTCGCTTCCCACTTCAACTCGGTCGCTTGTTCATGGCGATCCCATCGATATCCCCGGATTAAAAAAAAATAATCCTAGACAAAAGGGATCACCCAAGCAACCGTTTCATCGTCGTGCTATTCGATTAGAGTAGTCACTTGAACAAACTTGTTGTTCAAGCAACCAACCTCTATTCTACGAATAGTCGCGGAATAGACGATGTACGGATCGCCGGCTTTTGTATTTATGTTCGGGGTCCAAGTTATATTAGCCACATACATAAAGTAAACAACCACATACAACATGCATATAATTGAAAAGCAATTATAAACATAATACAAAAGAACACTAATCAAAATAAATGAGATTATACCTCTTGTTATACCTCTTGATCTTCTATTGTATGTCCTTCCTCCTTTTGGACGTCGTGTGGGCGACGATCTTCCAAAAGTCGAAGCTTCCTAGATCATCAATCTTCCTTTCCTTGTTCACTCTGAATAAAGGAAGATCATAAAACAAAACTCTTCTTCCTATCTAGAACCGGCCACCAAGTCAATAGACTAGATGTTGCCGCCGGCCAAGGAAGAGAACATGGAGTATAGAAACCGGCCAAAGGAGAATAAATGCGGGCATGGGCACCGGCCAACACTTGGAGAAGAGAAAGGAAACCAACCCTTCACCTTGTTGCCGCCCAAAACCCTAAACCTAGCTCTCCTAGTTGTCGGCCAAGGAAGAGGGGAAGAAGGATAGGTTGAGAACCGGCCAAGGTAGAGAGAAAAAGGATAGGTTGCCGGCTAAACCTTGGAAGAAGAAGAAAAAGCCTTCTCCTCATGTTGCCGCCCACAACCAACACCCAAACCCTAACCCTAGCTGCCCACTCCTAATCCTAACCAAACTAGGATTACTTGTCGCCCAAGGGAAGTAAACCCTAATCCCATCCATCATCTTTCCACCCACCCCTATTCCATCCTTTTATAGAGTTAGGGATAAGCCTTGTTTTAATCTCCACCATTGGTTCTAGGGATTTAATCTCAACCGTCAGATCTAGAGATTTAATCTCTACCGTTGGATCTAGAGTTTTGTTTTCATCCATTGGATCTAAGCTTCATGAGGTATTAATAGGCTACAATAGGGACCATGAGGAGGAGTTGGATCTTGACCACCCAATGGATCAAGCCCACATAAAGTCCAATCCATTAATGATTATCCATTCCACTAGAGGATTATTATTGATCTACCTCACCAACCCCCATAAGTTAATATGGGCTCCATATATTATTTGTACATTTTCTCTCCGTATTTAAGATCTCGAATGTCCATCGATTAATTAATTTACTGACCATTAATTAATCAACATCTAACTCCATGAGTAGTACCACTCAACCTTTTCATCATGCCGGACCAAGTCCACCTGCAGGATTTACATGATGAACCTTATGAGCTCCTCAAGGGGACATCATCATCCTAATATATAGGACACAGTTTCCTCCTATAATCAGCAGTACACCATATAAATAATATCATCTCCCAACTTACCAAGCCTATCAATTTAATCTATAAATCTCGCCCATTGGTAAATCAAATAGATGAATACTAAGTATATGTGTCCGTTATTATATCGGGATTAAGAGCATGTACAATATAATATCTGAGGTCTGATTCGATTATGTAGTCAGCAATAAATCGAATCACCTCTAAGTCGGTCCTGCTCAATACACACAAAGTGCACTAGTGTGATTCTATGGTCAAGTAAAACCAATCCCAAATCACACTACAACCATTCCAATGGTGTGTTTAAAGTCATCTCGGTTGTGAACCTTTACTTATACTTTACAAGGAACCGATAACATGATCTCCCGTGTGACACCACACACCATATTATCTACAATGTAATGTATTAGACAATATGCATAGTCATAAAAATATGCAAACAATGATCATGTGATTCTTATTTCAAAAATAAAGATGTTAATACAAAAGATAGACTTTTCAGTATGCATCCCAACAAATTCTACTTATCCCGTGATCATTAACGCTAATTTAAGCGATGCAGAGACTGAGAAACTGATCAAAGTTCTGAAAACACATAAGAATGTCATTGGATATAAGATTGATGATATAAAGGGAATTAGTCCATCGGTTTGCATGCATAGAATTCTACTCAAGGATAATTATAAACCTTCAATAGAACATCAACGAAGGCTAAACCCAGCCATGAAAGAGGTGGTCAAGAAAGAGGTCCTAAAATTGCTAGATGCAGGAATTATCTATCCTATATTCGATAGCGAATGGGTGAGTCCTGTTCATGTGGTGCCTAAGAAAGGGGGGATAACCGTGACAAAAAATGCTACGAATGAGTTAATCCCCACGAGAGCAGTCACCGGGTGGAGAATGTGTATTGATTATAGGAAATTAAACAAGGAAACTAGAAAGGACCACTTTCCTATCCCCTTTATTGACCAAATGTTAGACCGGTTGGCAAAACATTCGCATTTCTATTACTTAGATGGATACTCCGGTTACTACCAAATCCCCATCTATCCTAACGACCAAGAGAAAACAACTTTTACTTACCCATATGGTACTTTTGCTTTCAGGAGAATGCCTTTTGGTCTTTGCAATGCACCAGCAACTTTTCAGAGATGCATGACTTCAATTTTTTCCGATATGATCGAGAATATAATGGAAGTATTCATGGATGATTTTTCTATATATGGTGCAGATTTTGATATGTGCTTATCTAATTTGGTCAAGGTTTTGCAGAGATGCGAGGAAATGAATTTAATGCTTAATTGGGAGAAGTTCCACTTCATGGTGCGAGAAGGCATAATGCTTGGGCACCTAGTTTCACAGCGTGGTATCGAGGTGGACATTGCTAAAATGGAAGTGATCAAGAAGTTACCTCCTCCAACCGATGTTAAGGGAGTGCGGAGTTTTCTAGGACATGTAGGGTTTTACCGGCGGTTCATCAAGGACTTTTAAAAAATCTCAAAGCCATTGACTAATTTGCTTGCTAAGGATGTCGAGTTTCATTTTGATAATTCTTGTCTTGATGCATTTTTCAGATTAAAAGAATCATTGACAATTGCCCCAATAATGCAACCTTCAGATTGGAGTCTTCCTTTTGAAATTATGTGTGATGCAAGTGATTTCGCAGTAGGGGCAGTTTTGGGACAAAGGAAGGACCGCAAGGTGTATGCAATTTACTACGCCAATAAAATGTTGGATGAAGCACAAGTGAATTATGCTACTACGGAGAAAGAACTCTTGGCTATAGTCTTCGACTTCGACAAGTTCAAATCTTATATCATTGGGTCTAAGGTGATAGTTTACACAGATCATGCAACCATAAGATACTTGTTGAATAAAAAGGAATCCAAGCTAAGACTCATCCGGTGGATACTTCTTCTGCAAGAGTTTGATCAGGAAATTCGAGACAAACAAGGAATGGAGAACGTAGTTGCAGATCATCTATCGAGACTACACCCAGGAACAAATGCAGGAAGCGACGATGATCTTGCTATTAATGATTTCTTTTCGGATGAACAGCTACTAGTTGTTAAGAAAATCAAGGCTCCGTGGTACGCTAATTTTGCCAATTTCCTAGCTTGCGGGATAATACCTTCCCATATGACTTATCATCAGAGGAAGAAGTTTTTCGTGGACGTAAAGCAATATGTGTGGGATGAGCCATTCTTGTTCAAGCAAGGAGCCGATGTTATTTATTGAAGATGTGTATCCGAAGAAGAGATTGAGGACATATTGTATCATTGTCATTCTTCTGCTTGTGGAGGTCATACTAGCATGGACAAGACTGCGGCAAGGGTCTTACAAGCAAGATTCTACTGGCCTCATATTTTTAGAGACTCCCGAAATTATGTGATGAATTGTGACCGCTGTCGAAGGACCGGGAATGTATCGAGAAGACACGAGATGCCTCAAAATTCGATATTGGAAGTTGAATTATTTGATGTCTGGGGAATTGACTATATGGGACCTTTCCCTTCTTCCAATAACAATGCCTACATATTGGTGGCGGTGGACTATGTGTCTAAGTGGGTTGAGGCTCTCCCATCTCCCTCCTATGATGCAAAAACGGTTATAAAACTTTTCAAGAGTATAATATTTCCAAGATTTGGAGTACCGAGAGTAGTAATAAGCGATGGAGGCTCACCTTTTATCGAAAGACAATTTGAAAGCCTTCTCAAGAAGTATGGAGTAACCCATAAAGTATCCTCACCATATCATCCACAAACAAGTGGGCAAGTTGAAGTTTCAAACAGGGAAATAAAGGCTATCTTGGAGAAAATAGTATCAAGGTCAAGGAAGGACTGGTCTTTGAAGCTTGACGATGCTCTGTGGGCCTATCGAACAGCTTACAAGACACCCATTGGAATGACTCCGTTTCGATTAGTTTATGGAAAACCATGTCATCTTCTAGTTGAAATAGAGCACAGGGCATATTGGGCAATTAAATGGCTTAATTTTGACCTAAAGAAAGCCGGAGAGAAAAGAAAATTGCAGCTAAATGAACTTGAAGAACTACGCCTTGATGCTTACGAACATGCAAAATCTTATAAGGAGAAAACAAAGAGATGGCATGACCGGAATATAATACGTAGAGAATTCCATGAAGGAGACTTGGTATTACTCTTCAACTTTTTCCTGGGAAGCTGAAATCCAGATGGACGGGACCATACCAAGTTAAAAGTGTTTATCCTCATGGAGCTATTGATATATCAAGTGAGTCTACCGGAGTTTTCAAAGTGAATGGACAAAGATTTAAGAAATACTTCTCAAACAAACCTAAAGAGCTGATTGACGAGGAGGAGCAGAGTACACTTTTCGAGCCACATCCATCCAACTAAGGAGTAATTGAGGGGTCAATCTAATGACCTTAAACAAGCGCTCCTTGGGAGGCAACCCAAGCTATTTTTGTTTCTATTCATTTTATTTTATTTTCTTCATTTTTATTTTAACTTTGAGTTTTGCATTTTTCAGGTTTCAGAATTACAGGGCACAACATGTCTGTGTTGCTCGTCGACACGGACTCGAAAGGTTGGCACGATGAGATCGTGCTGTTTGAGGCGGGCGTGTCATTGTCGTGCCACTGCGTGCCAGATTTACATGATCCGCCTATGTCAAACGGCACAGGCATGTCAAACTCACCCGAACTCAACACACCCTGGGTGTGTTAGCCGGTACGCCCGTGTCATGCATAAGGAAGGAAGGCGTGCTACTTGGCACGCCTGTGTCGCTCAAAAATGATAGGTAGCATGCCTATGTCACCGTTTGCCCTTTTTAAAAAAAAAACCCGACACGCCCTAACTTTCCACAAGCTTGGAACAGCCGTCGTCTCTACCTCTCAACCAGCCAGAAGCTCAACCTACTCTCTCTCTCTCAACCAGCCCAAAGCTCAACCTACTCTCTCCCTCCCCAACGCCATGAGTAAGCGAGTGAAGACTAGGGGAGGAGTTTCTTCTCAACTGACGACTCGGGACAAGGGAAAGAGGAAAGCGCAAGACTTGGGTAACGATCCTCCACCCTCTTGTCATCCGTGTGGAATTGTTTTTAGAGATGATGTTATGAAATCTAGGTTCGGTAAGATTGAGAAAAGAAAATTAATTTCTACACGAACCATTGATTTCTACACATTAACAACCTTAGGAATTAGAGAGGATATAATTTGGTTGACTAATAGGATTGGTTGGACTGACTTTATCACATATCATCATCTTACTTATCCTAGCATTACTCTTGAGTTCCTTAGCTCATTATCCGCTGAAATACTTCAAGGGAAGAATTGTGAAGAAGGATAAATCCAGTTTAGATTAATGAATCATGAGTTTACTCTTTCCTTAAGTAATTTTAATGCGATATTTGATTTTCCTTGCGGAGGGGAGAGGCAAATTCATAGACATTTTATTGATCATCAGTTTTGGAGATTAATTTCTGATGACCCTCGCCCTTATGATGCATCTAGGTCTAAATCATTTAATATCCCGAATCCTACTTTTCATTATCTCCTTAGGTTTATGGCTAATACAATTTTTGGGAGATATGATAGTGCAGGGGTAGCTAGGCAGAGCGAGCTACAGTTTTTATGGGCTATGCTAAATGAAGTTAACATTGATTCTGGAGCCCATATGGTGAGACACCTAGTTAAAGTTAGTAATAGCCCATCTGGGGTTATAATCGTAGGTGGTCTTATCACTAGAATTGTCATTGCTTTGGGGTGTGACCTAGATAACCTTGAACATTGTCCTGCTAGCCCTAGATTGGATTTGGATGCTTGTATCAATATGAAGATGATTGAGGCATTTGAAGAGGGATATCTTTTGGTGTTGAAAAATGGAATTAAAATCCCTCTTCCACACCCCGAGTGGATCACCATACGTAATGAAGTCAATTGGCTTTTTAGAGATGCCCACAGTCCCTTGCCTACACCTACTGCCCATGCTCCATCACCCTCACCTAGGGAGCCATCTCACATAGCCCCCGAGCCATCCCATTCGACTCCTGAGCCCCCTCGATTTTCTTCTAACAATTTTTCTGCAGGACATTCTTCATTTGATTTTTCAGGGTTCCGATCTTCATTCGAGGCTTTTAGGGTCGAGCATACCTCGCACATAGGTGTGTGGCATCGTTTTGCCCAGACTATAAAGGAGCACCATCGTATGGTGACTCAGCATTTGGAGAGGGCAGCAGATTTTCACAGGAGGGTTGATGAGTTCTTCACTGCCGAGGCTGCCAGGAGGGAGGATGATGCTAGATTTAGGCAAGAGTCCCGGGAGTTTTACCAGGAGCAGCGACATAGATGGGCAGAGGAGGATGCTAGTAGCGACGACGATGACCATTAATCCCCTTGATCTATTTTGTAAGTATCGATGCCTTTCATTGCTTATGTTGTTTCTTCTTAGGTTTTTAATTTGGTTATTACATAATTTAGGTCTAGGGGAGTATGTTTCATTATGTAAGCTGAACATTGCATATCATCTAGCATAGTATAACTAAACCTTGGTCGGATCATGATATTCCTTATGCTTATTTGATAAGAACCCTATTTCACTTTTCATACGACCTAAAGGTTTGAGGTATCCGAAAAGGGTTTAAATCCCCCATATCGGACTAGTACTCCATTTTCCATTGGGGACTTTCCTGTGCAATTTGGTTACTGGAGAAACACTTTTCCTAGAAGTCTTAAAAAAAAAGACTGGAATTGTTTTGAAGTACCCCTTTGAGACCAAGTAGCTACTGGGGAAACACCTAAAAGGTGCCCCTTTGAGGCTAACTAGTTACTGGGGAAATGCTGACTATAAATTTCTTCCCTTCTTTCTTCTTGATAAGTGCTCCTTTGAGACCTTTTGTTGATAAGGGAGGATGATCCATGCATTAAGGCAGGTAAGTGTCTCTATGTCGGAAATAAGAGGAACACGATAGAGGGGATGTCAAATCCGGATTGGTGTCCAATGCATTTGGATCGACTTTTCACGTGCACTATATAGGGATCTTTCAAGTTTTGCAATTAGGAATGATTTGATAAGATTAAGATCAGATTTTATACCTCTGGATGATCTCTTGCACCTCCACACATAAGTTGTCTTTTGTGTTTTTCCCTTTTCTTTGCTTGAGGACAAGCAAAAGTTTAGGTCTAGGGGATTTTTTATGTGTGTAATTTATGTTGCATTTTGGGCATTCAATATGCATGCATTTCATCTCATTTTATGTTTTAGTCATGTATTTTGTTATGTCTTGGTCAAGTTTAATATATTTTGGACAAAGAAACTATTTTGGGGTATTTTTCATGTTAACAGGTAAAGTATCGACAATTATCAAGGCGTATCAGAATAACACAGGCGTGCTATCAGTGACACGTCCGTGTTAAGCTCACCCAAACTCAACACACCCTGGGTGTGTTAGTTGACACGCCCACGCCATAGCCGACACGCCCACGCCAAAAGCCCAACACGCCCATGCCCTCCATTGACATGAGTGTGTCGCCCTATTGACTGCTTTCCTTTTCTGCGGCAAAACCCGGGATTTCTACTTAATTGAAGAATTTTTGCCTTAATTGAAGACCAAGCCAAGGCTATAAAAGAAGATGAATTCTAACCCTAGCGGGGAGGCGGCGGAATTCGAAGGAGGACAAAGTCAACGGCGGAGGAAATATAACGATGGCGATTGTAATTTCTTTCTCTAGCAATACTGATTCATCTATGGAGTAGTGTCCTGTAATCTTAGGATGGGGGAGTAGCCCTTGACAATTTATGATGGTTGATTGAATCTCTTCTACTTTACTTGAATAGACTGTTGTTTTGATTTGGTTTTAGATTCTTATTGATAAATCTAAGGAACCTTGGGAAAGTACCTAACAGTGAACCCAAGTTCTCGAAACCTAGATCCATGCTAGAGATTAACTCCTATCAAGTATTGGTAGCGTATCTATGAGGGCTTGCAGGAATCATTGATGATTCCTTAGCTGATTATGGTCCCGTGTGCAAACCTATCGTGAAAAGGAAATTGAGTCTCTAGAGGAACTCTTATGGACTTAATGGATCTAACAAATTTAATTTTTATCAAGTAACGGTAGTAAGACTAGGGAGGTTTATGGGGGTCTCGTGACAGGTCCCCTTAGCTGATTATGATCCCCTACGCTCGAATATCGTGAAAAGAGAAATTGAGTTTGATAGGTACAATTGGCGTAGACCTCAAAAGGGGCCGTTGATTTACCTTAGGATAGGTTCTATCGAAACAACTCTAAGGAGTAGGAGAGAACATAATCACCTTATAAATCGTCGATGCGGTGAAACCCATATCCTGAGATTCGTTTCAATTATTGACTTTCAGCTCATTCTTCTCATTCTCTATTCTTGACTGCTTAGTTTCTTTACTTAATTCACAAATTCGATTTGACTAGATAACTTGGTATCACGATCATTCGGTAATTGACCCAATCTCTGTGGGATCTATATTTTTATTACTTGACGATAATCGTGCACTTGCGGAAATCGACACATCAGTAAACAATATTTGTTAGACCCATGTTCAGCTATGTTTTGGTTCTCTAACTACTCCTAACCCTAGGACATGCTTTGGAGAGCATTAGAAAGGGTGAAAATCCATTGGACATGGATTAGGAGAAGTGTTTAGGGTGTGTATCGAATTAAGGGAGGTGAAAGTTCAATGTTAAATTTTTTCCCTTAATTTCGATAGTTTAGTGTTCCTATTGGCTTAGGAACTCTCCAAGGGTATTGTTGGTATGGTCAAGGAGGAGCAAGCTTTTAGGGGGAGGTATCCATCATGGGAAGATGGATGTGTATTTTTCCTCATGGGAGGAAAATTGGGGGATTGCCTCTCTTAAGTGATATGGGACTTATCACTAGGAGGATTGAAGGCATCCTAGATGTTTTTGTACCAAGGGGATGATTGTAAGATCTCATTGGGATATGAGACATTGACACCCTTGAGGAGGACCTTTTTGATATATGTCAAAAAGAGGGAGAAGTTACCAATTGGGATTAGTTGGAATTCTCATTGGGATGTGAGAATTGTCAATTGGGAATAATTGGTAGACTTGAGTTTGAGGGTTTGTTAAATATCAAAAGGGGGAGATTGTTGATGCAATCGACCCAGGTCACGATTGACCCAACTCGAGTTTGACTCGAATAGTATTTTGATGTTAGACAAAACGTATGACATTTGAGTGTCATGGGAAGTCTAAGCATGGGGCTTGGCATTGAAAGTCTAACATGGGTTGGCCATGTAAGTCCAAGTGTATAGCCTTGGCGGTGAAAATCTAAGCATGGGACTTGGTGTTGGGAAAATCCATGCATAGGGCTTGGTGTTGGTAAAGTCCAAGTGTGTAGCCTTGGCATGGAAAATCCAAGCATGGGGCTTGGTGTTGGTAAGTCCAAGTGTGTAGCCTTGGCAATGAGAAGTCTTGAGGACTTGGCAAGGTCACTAGTCTCGTAGGCTCAAGGTCCTTGAGTCGGTGAAGGATGGCATTACGGAAGTCGTGCGCTTGGTGCATCTGAGGGACCACCGGACGGGGAGAAAATAAAGTGAGGCCAAAGGGAAGCAGACTTCGAGGGCAAGACAAGAAGGATGACATTGCGAAGTCATGCACTTGGTGCATCCGAGGGACGTAGGCCGAGAGAAGAGAGTTTCAGAGGGGAACTCCATGAGAGGATGAGGTGGACTTGGCCAAGTGGCTAAGACGAAGTGTTGGATGCTCAAACATGATGTTTGATGTTTTATCCAACGGTCAGATGCTTAAACAAAGTATTTGTTTGAGGTTTTACCCGACAGCAGTCGATTGGTATAGGTGCCGGTTCGACCGATCCAATTCGATGGCAATCGACTGGTGTGCGATTGGTGGTTTATAGCCCAACAGTCAACTGCCAAGGGATGGCAGTCGACTGCTAGACCATCAGTCGATTGACAAGGGATGGCAGTCGACTGATGAAGGTGGTCGCGAGCACAAAATGCTCGATAGCCGAATGGACAATCGGCTACGGGCGTTGGCAGTCAACTGCCAATGTTGGCAGTCGACTGTTGAGTGATCCGTTGGAACTTGTCCAGCGTTGATCGAGTCATTGTGAGACAATGACTAAAGGATCAGTCGACTGATTGACACAAAATTAGCTCGATGTAAGTTATTTAAGGAGCTCGAGATGGAGGATTTTGTAACCATTTTTGGGGAGATTTTGGAGGGGAATCGCTGTTGCATTCCAGACCTTCAAGAGCAAACCAAAGCAAGCAACAAGCAATTGATCAAAGCCAAGTGTTGTAAAGTTGATTTTTACTTATATTTTATATTGTCTTTGTTATTGCTTGTATCTTGTATATTATTGTTGTAATTGTTTGTACGAGGTTTCTCCACCTCTGATGTGTTGTCAAGAAGAAGTTTGAGTAGTGGTGTGATCATCACTCGAGCTCGTTGAGCTCACCTCGTGGAGTAGGAATCCTAAGGCTCCGAACCACGTATATCGATTGTGTTTGTGCATGTGTTTTATTCTTGTATTTGTTTCTAGTATTTCCGTTACATATTAACGAATATTGTAGACAAGCACACGACGAGCGAATGATTTCCATCATCTATATCGAATTGGGCTATTCACCCCCCTCTAACCGGCCACTGATCCTCCAACAGATCAACCCTCACAAGCTTTCACTATGATCTCCTTTTGATGATAACACCAAGGTGGAGAAGTCTTCTTTACAATCACACTCTTCTTCTTACAAGATGATGGAGTTAAGTTTGGGAAGAAGAAGTTAAGAACACTTGAAAGCTAAGAGGAAGTCTTGAGGAGCTTAGGGTGAACGTTTAGAATGAAATCATTAGCCTCCTCCAAGCTTCCCTAGCTACTTTTTATAGAGAATGTCTATTTTTACCAGTTGAGGCTGACAGCAATCGACTAATGCATACCATTAATCGACTGCTACTACTGTTGACCGGATCCAACAGCTTCTAATGAAGCCTGATTGCGATCGTCATGACTCAACATCTACTTGATCAGTCAACTGCCAATATCATTAGTCGACTGGTATCATCCTAGTCGACAGAGCAATTGGCTATCAGCCATTCTGTGCCCGCGACAGATGACTGTCCATAATGTTTGTCGACTGCCAGACCTTGACTCGGTTCCTAGGCCCAAGTTCAAGTCTGCCAAGGGCGAGCACCCTTGTTGAGTTATATAGATCAGTCGACTGGTGTTATACATCAGTTGATTGCCAAGCTTATGTTTGACAGTTGAATCCGTAGTTGACTGCTCAAGTCTTCTGGATCCTCGAGTGTTGAACACTCGAGACCAGTCGACTGGTATAACATGTCAATCGACTAGCACACCTCAAATATGACTAATTGATACTTAAAAACACACCCTGAGCCTAGACTTAACCTTCTAGCTTCTCCATCATCCTTGTGCCTCCAGGATTCCTTCGAGTCCACGACTCATTCATCCTTGCGCTTGCTTCAAAAGCTCCCTTGATTTCGTCATTCTTTGGGTTTCTTCATTGCCAAAGTCCGCTTGGACTTTACGCCGCCAAGACATGTTGGGTTTCCAGCACCACGGCGAGTATGTGTTCGATCATGTTTCGTAAACATGTGCACAATGGAAGAAATAAAAACTAATAAATCTAATTTATTACAACACACACACCACACGCATGCATAGTATAATATGTGTAGACATAATTGTAGTTTTAAATTTTGCAATAAAAGGAAATTACTCTACGTATAGCTAACGTATCACTTGTAGTAGGAAAGGCATCGACCGGAGTGACTCTCGCTAGAATCGCCTCTATCCGTATCCACTCCAAGTATCGTCGGGATGACTTCATAAAGCCATGAGTCTCGTCTTTGTATGAGTCACTAGCCTCGTGTCGAAGACGATGTAATCGAGAGAAGATCACAATCCGAATCAAAAGGTTGAGCGACTCTCGCTAGAATCGCCTCTATTTGTATCCACTCTGAGTATCGTCGGGATGACTTCATAAAGACACGAGCCTCATCTTCGTACGAGTCACTAGCCTCGTGTCGAAGACGATGTGATCGAGAGAAGATCACAATCCGAATCAAAATTCGGATTCAAAAATGAGTCCCCAAAACTCGCTTCTCCGGAGAGGTATTCGTCAACCGTTTGACGAATCCTTCGTCCTCCACCTATGAGGATTACCGGAGATCGAATCCCCGACAAGGTAGCCACTGTCGGAGCTCCAAACGTCATCCAAACGACGCTCCAACATGAAGGAAACAAGCTGTCCAGAAAACTGGACAGCTTGGTGGAGGATGTTGCGCCAGCCAAAGAGGATGGTCGGCTAACCCTTGGTTGCCGGAACGAAGGTGAGTTGCCGGAAGGTCGCCGGAGGAGTAGCCGACAGCAAGGGTGGACAGCGGCAAAAAGCTAGGTGGCGTGGAACCCTTGGGTGACGGCAAGGAGAAGAGAGGGAGAGGGTGGCTAGGTTTTCCAAAACCAAAAGTTGTCCACGAAAAACCCTTAAGCCATGTTTTTATAGAGAACACATTCTCCTAACGATTATTGGTTCATAACCAAAATCCGTTAACCCGCTCCAATAACTTAAGTTAAAATAAACCAAACCGCGTTGGTCTATTTTTAGTTAAAACGAACCGAACCAACTTTGGTTCATTCTTTTAAAACAAACCAAACCCCTTTGGTTTATTCTTCACCATTGGATTAGAACCAAACCAATTTGGTTCATCCATCATGTCTTCATAAGACATGACCCATCCACGCTTCCATTGCGATTGAAACGATTTCATGCTTGATCCTTGTTTGGTCCAACCAAATCTAGTTTCTCTCGGTCTGAGAATCTCATTCTCAAACTCGTTTTAAATCCTTCGGATTATGCTCGTTGTGCATATGACCAAATAGATTCTCGATTTATGTTGGTCGTCTATAATTAACCATTAATTATAGAATGATCATGAGTGGCACCTAGTAGTACATCATGATCCCCAATTAACCGAAAGATCAACGGTTGATCTAGAACTATTTCTGAAACCCTTCAGCAGCTATAATGATTCGTGCCCCATTCCCTTCATGCATCTAATACCCACTTGGTTCAGGACATGGTCTATAGTGTCAGTCCCCACTAGGCTGACTACGTCACACCTAGCCCAAGTATCATTTTCTCGTCCTACAGATTCTAGTTACTGCACATGTATCCAAGAGTACCATACTCTAAACATGTAATGCTTTGGCCAAAGACTTTAGTAACAATCCGACGAGAGACCATGGGTATACATCTCCTCGCAAGGGGTGGTGAATCCTTTATAGGCTATTCAAACACCTTCGGCCACTTCGACTTATACCCAATCATCCCGGGTCCACACCTCCTCAGAGATGCTTGCTTAAGATGTCAAAGCATAAGTCTTCATGACCAAGATGACTTGAATACTGCAAGTCAAAGGAACATCGCACTTAGGCTGCAGTAAGAACTTCATTGACATATCCATATATGCAGAAAACCATATGAAGTCTTACAGCTGGTCACTCCAATGAACTAGTTATCATAACTAGCATCCACGATTAACTCCGGACATCACAATGTCTCCAGCCAGTGAGAATCAGCTGCTTGGATACATCAAGGAGTATACCTCATGCTAGTCTCGACAGAATTGATGGTGTCCAAATCCATCAATTCATCGACTAGGGAAAATTCTGATACATCACAATTACACATGTAGAGATACTCACTAGTTGTGATCCAATCATAAATTCTCTCATGCTGTGAATCGTATCGTGGACATTCAGTAAATGAGTTTAAGATCCAAACAAATACATGAAAATATGTATACTTAAATAGTGAATCTTCATTTATCATATAAATAGTTCAAACATAAGGCGATTTCCTTAAGACATCTCTCATATAAATTACTAACAAACTCCCACTTGGCCTAATGTCAATCGCCACAGTATCCAATACCATAAGCTCTAACATGATCCTCAAACTTACTTTGAGGTAAGGCCTTAGTTAAAGGATCCGCTAAGTTCCTTTCAGTGAGAATCTTCTCAATTTGTATTTCCTTCCTACTTATGATCTCTCTGATCAGATGATAGCGGCGAAGCACATGTTTGAATCATTGATGAGACCACATCAAGTTCAGAAATGAACTTCTTAATCCAAATCACTTCCTTTGCTTCTTCCAAAGCTGCAATGTATTCTGCCTCAGTGGCAAAATCCGCTATAATGTCAAGATTGGAACCTTTCCAACTTATTACGCCTCCATTCAAGGTGAACACGTACCCAGACTGAGACCTGGAATCATCCTTGTCTGTCTAGAAGCTGGCATCCATATACCCGCGTATCACCATGTCTCCTTCTCCATATATTAGGAACACATCCTTAGTTCTTCTTAAGTACTTAAGGATCGTCTTAACAGCCGCCCAATGATCCATTCCTAGATCAGACTGGTATCTGCTCATGACACTCAGAGCACACGATACATCGGGCCTCGTACATAACATAGCATACATGATAGATCCTATTGTAGATGTATAGGGAATCTTACTCATGCAAATCCTCTCATCTACTGTGCGCGGACACAAAGACTTCGAAAGGTGTATCCCATGCATGATGGGTAGGAAACCTTTCTTGGATTCCGACATGCTAAACCTCTTTAGCACTCGGTCTATATATGTAGACTGCGAAAGACCAAGCAACCATTTCGATCTATTCCTATAGATCTTAATCCCGAGGATGTAGGTTGCTTCTCCCAGGTCTTTCATGGAGAATGTCTTGGACAACCAAATCTTAATCAATTGTAAGATAGAAACATCATTTCCTATAAGTAATATGTCATCGACATACAATACTATGAACACAACAGCACTCCCACTAACCTTCTTGTACACACAAGGTTCGTCCGGATTTTGTGAGAAATCAAACCTTTTGATTGCCTCATCAAAATGGATATTCCAGCTCCTGGATGCTTGCTTCAGTCCATATATGGACCGTCGCAATTTGCATACCTTGGTTTTATAAACCGATGTGAAACCCTCAGGCTGTATCATATACACATCCTCGAGTAGGTTTCCATTAAGGAAAGATGTTTTCACATTCATCTGTCATATCTCATAATCATAATGAGCCGCTATAGCCAGAAGCATCCGAATGGATTTAAGCATAGCAACAGGCAAATAGGTTTCGTCATAATCAACACCTTGCTTTTGACGATATCCTTTCGCCACCAATCTAGCCTTATAGGTAATCACATTACCATCCATGTCGGTTTTCTTCTTGAAAACCCACTTGCTCCCTATAAGCTTTATGCCTTCAGGTGGGTCAACCAAGTTCCAAACTTGGTTTTCATACATGGAATCTATTTTTGACTTCATGGCGTCAAGCCACTTATCCCTATCTGAACTTTTCAGAACTTCTTCATAATTGGTAGGCTCCTCATCATCAATGAGTAACACGTCGTTCAATTCACTTACGAGAAATCCATATCTCTCAGGAATATTGCGTGTTCTACCAGATCTACGAAGATGTGGTGTCTCAATAGGTCCAGCAGATGGCTCATCACTATGAGTTGTCGACTGTGGTGCTTCACCAGGTATCTCATCAATGTCTATTTGAGTCTCTCGAGCCTCCTCAAGCTCAACAACACTCCCACTGTTTTCTTGCAAGAGAAACTCTTTCTCTAGAAACACAACATGCCTTGAAACAAACACTTTTTGCTCCACAGTATGATAGAATTAGTAACCCTTTATTTCCTTAGGGTATCCAATAAATAGATATTTATCAGACTTAACATCCAATTTGTCTGATATAGTCCGCTTCACATAAGCAGAACAACCCCATATCTTCAAGTAAGATACATGAGGTTTCTTACTATTCCATATCTCATATGAAGCAGTAGAGACTACCTTAGTTGGCATTCTGTTTAACAAGTAAATAACTATCTGAAGTGCACAGCCCCAAAAGGACTTGGGAAGATTCACATGATTCATCATTGACCTGACCATGTCCAACAAGGTCCGATTACACCTCTCAGATACACCATTATGCTGCGGTGTATATGGCGGAGTCCATTGAGACAATATACCATTGTCTCTTAGATAATCTAGAAACTCTTGACTTAAGTATTCACCACCTCGATCCGATCAAAGTATTTCAATACTCTTGTCATGTTGTTTCTCTACTTCATTTCTGAATTCTTTGAATCTTTCAAAGGCTTTAGACTTGTGTTTCATCAAGAACACATACCCAAACCATGAGTGATCATCGGTGAAGGTAATGAAGTAGCTATATCCTCCTAAAGCTTGAGTTGACATAGGTCCACATACATCAGTATGTATTAGACCTAGCAACTCTTCTACCCGTTCACCTTTTCCCGTAAAAGGTAACTTAGTCATCTTGCCTTTTAAGCATGATTCGCATCTATCGTATGAATCTAATTCAAACGATTCCATAATTCCACATCGGTGTAAATCGAACATGCATTTCTTGCTTGCATGGCCAAGACGACAATGCCACATGTAGGAGTCTAATTGATTATCCTTTCGAGCATGCTTGTTGCTCGCTCCGATATTGAAAATGTCACTGGATACGTCTAACATATAAATATCATTGCTTAAAATTCCAGTCCCATAAAGAACTCCATTTAAAGTTATGTAACAACAATTGTTACTAAAAGTCAAATGGTACTCATTTCTATTCAAACAAGAAATAGAAATGATGTTATTTATCAACGAAGAAACATAAAAATAATTGTCCAGTTCTAAGACAAGTCCTGTAGGGAGTTTCAACAAATACATTCCGATGGCGTGTACAGCAACCTTTGCTCCATTCCCAACACGTAAATTTAACTTTCCCTT
This sequence comes from Wurfbainia villosa, assembly GCA_025175895.1. NCBI lineage: Eukaryota > Viridiplantae > Streptophyta > Magnoliopsida > Zingiberales > Zingiberaceae > Wurfbainia > Wurfbainia villosa. The sequence goes on along the minus strand of CM046007.1, from coordinate 42,192,670 downwards.
AACGAGTATTCTTCTATTTCTTAGCTCATGTATGTCATTACATATATGTGAGCCACACCCAGTATTCAATACCCAAGTGTTTGAGGAAATAGAATGGCAATCAATAACGAAGACATCTGAAGAAGATGAGGCATCTAATGCCTTATTCTTCTTCACAGACTCAAGATAAATCTTGTAATTTCTTTGCCAATGGCCTTCCTTGCCTTAATGATGGCAAGTGCCCTTTTGAGCTAGTTCTGCCTTTTTAGCCTTTTTCTTCCCCTTCTATTGTTCCTTTGACTTCCTCTTAAAACCTTTCTTCGAGGAATCAACTAACAGCACCGTCCCCTTCTCATGCTTCACAGAAGGCTCCATAGTCTTCAGCATGTTGAGCAGTACCACAGATGAACCTTCTTGCATCTCAGAAGTGAAGAGGAGCTTGGAGACTTCGAACCTTTCAAATCTCACTTGCTCATCAAACAACTCATAAAGATGAAAGACTACACTATAAGCATCCATATGCTCATGCTGCTTCTGTAGCTTGGGTACCATCGCAGCTAGCATGATGCAACTCGCCAGTTCAGAATCATTCACATGTTTCTGATATGCTAACAATTGGTCCGGAGTTGCATTGTCACTAGGACGGGCGGGAAGAGGCGCTTCGAGGACATACACAAGTTTTTCTTCCTTGAGAACAATTCTCAAGTTTTTAAGCCAGTCCAAGAAGTTCGGCCCAGTCAATTTATTCGAATTCAAAATAGAGCGCAAATTCAAAGACATCATGATCAAGCGATTAATCTAGAAATACAAATCAAGCATATATGAGAAAGATGATTTAAAATGCATCCACATACATTTACAAAATCCCATTCATTTTTTGAATTTTAAAACCCCAAAATCACTTCGGGAGATCGTAGGTCCATCTCCGAATGGGCTGATATCCAACATAGATATGAACAACCTTGGAGAGAGTCCAACAAGTCATTCATAGCTACAATGGTAGGTGTCATATATATCGATTGCATATCACATATATGCAACTATCACAATGTGCTATCAACTAATTTAATGTTCACATATACTTCGGGTTGTTAACTCATTAACAAGTATGCATCATATGCATAGCACCCAACTTCACCTCCTTTCACATCGACCTTGGAGAGAGTCCAATAAGTTGATGCTTCAGGTTAAAGTCAACCCATTAATCAAGACATAGTTTTAATATGGTTAGAGCACATTCAACCAATTAGCCCGGCTTGGAGAGAGTCCAACAACCAAAGCTAACGATTGACCTCTGACTCTTACCATATTAGTATTAAACTATTCTATGGTTTGAACATGTTCAGGTTCAAGCCGGGCTTGGAGAGAGTTCAATAACCCAAACAAGAAATAGAACTCTGGTTCTAACCATATTAATGGAAGATGTAGGTTTTAATATTGAGTAAGGGTTTTATTTCTCATCCTCTTTGCATGCAAATAACTATTATCTACATGGCATGGCATACATGGCATACATCTACATGTCACGACATGCATGGCATAATGATATGCATCTAATGCAATTACATGACATACAAATATGACATGTACAAAAATTTCCTTATATGTCATAACTATTTATGGAAATAAAATATGTTTGAGATTTGATTCTCCAAAACAAATCATGATTAAATTAGGAAATAAATTTTCAAATCTAATCACATATTTTATTTATGGAAAGTGTTAATTAAGGAAAGTCAAATTTAATTTAGGAAACAAATTTCTTAAATTGTCAAAACTATTTATGAAAATAAAATATATTTAAGATTTGATTCCCAAATCAAATCATGATTAAATTAGGAAATAAATTTCCAAATCTAATCAAATATTTTATTTATGGAAAGTGTTAATTTCCATAAATACTTCTAGACTTTCCAAAAATAAAAAATTTCCATAAATACTTATAAACTTCCAAAAGTAGAAAATTTTCATAAATACAATTATGACTATTGCAAAATAATTTTACGATTATGTCGAAACACAACTTGGGCTCTGATACCACTGTTGGGTTTCTGGCACCTCGGCGAGTGTGTTCGATCATGTTTCGTAAACATGTGCGCAGCGGAAGAAATAAAAAATAATAAATCTAATTTATTACAACACACACACCACACGCATACATAGTACAATATGTGTAGACATAATTGTAGTTTTAAATTTTGCAATAAAAGGAAATTACTCTACGTATACCTGACGTATCACGTGTAGCAAGAAAGGCATCAACCGGAGCGACTCTCGCTAGAATCGCCTCTATCCGTATCCACGTCGAGTATCGTCGGGATGACTTCACAAAGCCACGAGCCTCATCTTTGTAAGAGTCACTAGCCTCGTGTCGAAGGCGATGTGATTCAGAAAAGATCACAATCCGAATCAAAATTCGGATTCAAAAATAAGTCCCCAAAACTCGCTTCTCCGGAGAGGTATTTGTCAACCATTTGACGAATCCTTCGTCCTCCACCTATGAGGATTACTGGATATCAAATCTCCGATAAGGTAGCCACTGTCGGAGCTCCAAACGTCGTCCAAATGACACTCCGACACGAAGGAAACAAGCTGTCCAGAAAACTGGACAGCTTGGTAGAGGATGTTGCACCGGCCAAAGAGGATGGCCGGCCAACCCTTGGTCGCCGAAACGAAGGCGAGTCGCCGGAGGGTCTCCGGAGGAGTAGCCGAAAGCAGTTGGACGCTGGCAGCAAGGGTGGACGGCGGCAAAAATCTGGGTGGCATGGAACCCTTGGGCAGCGGCAAGGAGAAGAGAGGGAGAGGGTGGCTAGGTTTTCCAACACCAAAATTTGTCCACAAAAAACCCTTAAGCCATATTATTATAGAGAACACATTCTTCTAATGATTATTGGTTCGTAATCAAAACCCGTTAACCCGCTCCAATAACTTAAGTTAAAATAAACCAAACCGCATTGCTCTATTTTAAGTTAAAACGAACCGAACCAATTTTGGTTCATTCGTTTAAAACAAACCAAACCCCTTTGGTTTATCCTTCACCATTGGATTAGAACCAAACCAATTTGGTTCGTCCATCATGTCTTCATAAGACACGGCCCATCCACGCTTCCATTGCGATTGAAACGATTTCATGCTCGATCCTTGTTTGGTCCAACCAAACCTAGTTTCTCTCGGTCTGAGAATCTCATTCTCAAGCTCATTTTAAATCCTTCGGATTACGCTCATTGTGCATGTGACCAAATAGGTTCTCGATTTATGTTGGCCGTCTATAATTAACCATTAATTATAGAACGATCATGAGTGGCACCTAGTAGTACATTATGATCCTCAATTAATCGAAAGATCAACGGTTGATCCAGAACTATTTCTGAAACCCTTCAGCGGCTATAATGATTCATGCCTCGTTCCCTTCACGTATCTTATACCCACTTGGTTCAGGACATGGTCTATAGTGTCAGTCCCCACTAGGCTGACTACGTCACACTTAGCCCAAGTATCATTTCCTCGTCCTACGGATTCTAGTTACTGCACATGTATCCAAGAGTACTATACTCTAAACATATAATGATTTGGCCAAAGACTTTAGTAACAATCCGACGAGAGACCATGGGTATACATCTCCTCGCAAGGAGTGGTGAATCGTTTATAGGCTATTCAAACATCTTCGGCCACTTCGACTTATACCCAATCATCTCGGGTCCACATCTCCTCAGAGATGCTTGCTTAAGATGTCAAAGCATAAGTCTTCATGACCAAGATGACTTGAATACCGCAAGTCAAAGGAACATCGCACTTAAGTTGTAGTAAGAACTTTATTGACATATCCATATATGCAGAGAACCATATGAAGTCTTACAGCTGGTCACTCCAATGAATTAGTTACCATAACTAGCATCCACGATTAACTCCGAACATCACAATGTCTCCAGCCAGTGAGAATCAGTTGCTTGGATACACCAAGGAGTATACCTCGTGCTAGTCTCGACAGAATTGATGGTGTCCAAATCCTTCAATTCATCAACTAGGGATAATTCCGATACATCATAATTACACATGTAGAGATACTCACTAGTTGTGATCCAATCATAAATTCTCTCATGCTGTGAATCGTATCGTGGATATTCAGTAAATGAGTTTAAGATCCAATCAAATACATGAAAATATGTATACTCAAATAGTGAATCTTCATTTATCATATAAATGGTTCAAACATAAGGCGATTACCTTGGGACATCTCTCATATATATTACTAACAAGACTATATGCTTAGATTTACACTGTCAAGACCTTGCCTTTGGACTTCATTTGCCAAGGTCCCCTTGGACTTTACGCCATCAAGACTACATGCTTGGACTTATGCTGCCAAGACCTTCCCCTGAACTTTCCTTGCCAAGATTCACACTTGGACTTCTATTTACCAAGTCTTCACACTAGGATTTTCCTGTCACTTAAACATTCATGGTTAGATCACAATTATTGTCTAACTTCAACTGATTATCAAAACATAAAAATATATTAATGATTGGGGCATTCTTGCACCAACATTTGGTACACAAGCATTCTTTACCTTTCCCTTAATTTTTGCTTTTCTATTAATTAGGGAAATATAAGCAACTTCCTTGTCCTTAGGTTTGTACCATATATCGGCCTTGTTGTATATGGCTTTTTGGTCTCTAAGGATCATGTCAAGGAATTTTGAGCCACTAGTAAATTTTTCTAAGCAAGTTCTTAATTCCCAAATTTCATTCTTAAGATTTTTATTTTCTTCCCTTAATATGCATGAATCACCACATAAGGATTCTTCATTCCTAATTGTCTTAATTTCTACCTTCAAGTCCTTGACTCTAGATTTTGACTTATCTAATGCATTTTTAAGATGGGCAATAGTCTTATATAAAAGTTCTACTTGAGGGGAGTCCTATATTTAATCGTCACTAAAAGTGGACTCTCTTTTACTTGAGCTTGATTTGTCAGTGTCATTGTCCAAGGCGATGAATGTCATCGGGTGATGTGGCAAAGCTTGTCACTATTTGATGAGTCCTCAATACTTTGAGTGTCCCAAGTTGCTTGTGCTATCATGACCTCCTTCTTCTTCTTCTCCTTCTTGTCCTTCTTCTTCTTTTCCTTTTCTTCCTTCTTCTTTAGCTCCGGGCAATTAGGCTTGATATGCCTCTTTTTTATGCATCCATAGCAAGTAACATTAGTATTAGAAATTGAATTACTACTTGATTTACCTTTTAAGGATTGGAACATCCTTCTCACATCTTTTTTGTGAGTCTTCTTGATTTTTCACCAAACTTCTTGACGTAGTGAGCCACTTCACTAGCCGACAATTCTTCGTCTCTACTTGATGCTCATCCTCTAACTCAAATGATGAATAGACTTCCTTCTTCTCCTTCTTTTTCTTCTCTACAAAGAGAGCTAGACCTTTTTCTTTAGAAGACATGTTAGCTTGCTCGTGTAATTCAAATTCACAAAATAATTCATCTAACTTAACTAAAGAAAGGTCTCTAGAGACCTTATAAGCATCTACCATTGATGCCCATAAGGTGCTTCTAGGGAATGATTGAAGCACATACCTTACCAAGTCCCAGTTATCTACCTTCTCACCTATAACGTGAAGTACGTTGACCATCTCCTTGAATCTTCTATGCATTTGGCTTACCGTCTCATTTGTCTTCATGGAAAATATTTGGAGTTGTCCTATCAATAAGTCCCTCTTGGGTCTTGTTGATTCCTTAGACCCTTCATTTAACTCGATGAGCTTCTCCCAAAGCTCCTTGGCGGAGTTGAATTGTCCCACCTTGCTTATTTGCTCCTTCGATAAACCACATTGGAGTGTGGTTGTTGCTTTAGAGTTTGCTTGTGTCTTCTTTGTCATTTCTTGAGTCCAATCTTTTGTCAGTAAGGGTGCTCCAAATTCATCCATGGGCTTCTCGAAGCCATCTACGACACTAAATCAATTTTCGATGGCATTCATCAAATAATACTCCATCCTACCTTTCGAATATGCGAAGTCATTGTCGTCGAAGAATGGCGGTTTCGCCATGCTATAACCCTCTCGAAAAGCCATCTTGCTCCAGTTGATGTTTAGATCTCTCGATGAGATCTGAACTTTGATACCACTTGTTGGGGATCCTTTGTATGGCTAGAAGGGGGTGAATAGCCTCTTTCAATTTCTCTACACAAGATATTAGTAGAAGCAAAACAAATCAAAAGCTAAAAGGAAAATAACAACAATGACAATGCTAACTCAAAGATGTAGATGAGGCTCCTACTCCACGGTGATCCTTAAGATGGATCACTCCTTCAAGTCTTCACTAAGATCTCCTTTTGATGCGAAAACCAAGGTGGAAAAGTCTTCTTTACAATGAACACTCTTCTTCTTACAAGATGATTGAGATGAGTTTAGGAAGAAAAGGTTTAAAGAACTTAGAAAGCTTAGAAGAAGGCTTGGTGAGCTTAGGAAGAAAAATTAGAATGAGAGCACAAGCCATCTTCAAGCTCCCCAAGCCTCCTTTTATAGACTTTCGGTGTTTCTGTCCGTTGAGCCCGATGTCATTCGACTGCTGCATACTAGCAGTCATCTAGTGTTACTGTTGACCGGACCCAACGGCTTTCTGACGATGCCTGATCGCGATCGTCACCACTCAATGGACACTTGATTAGTCGACTACTCATACCGAATCGACGCCAAGACAATGCTGACTACTCCAAGTGAATAATGAGTCGAAGCTTCGTGTCGTGATCCACTTAAATACATGGTAATCGACTGCTAATGGTCAATCGACTGCTAAACCCTAGCAGTTGACTGCTAGAGTCATAGATTAGTCGAGCTACAGTCGACTACTTGACCAGTCGACTGGGTCATAACCTTAGTTGACTGCTCAAGTCAATCTAATTTCTCGAGCGCCAAACACTCGAAACCAATCGACTGGTGCAAGAGCCAGTCAACTAGTATACTTCAAGAATGACTATTTCATACTTGAAACCAACCCTAAGCCTAGACTAAACCTTCAAGCTCCTCCATCAGCCTTGCGCCTTCAGAATCCCTCCGAGTCCACGACTCCTTCATCCTTGCGCTTGCTTTCAAAAGCTTCCTTCGATTTTATCATGCTTTAGGTTCCTCCTTTGCCAAGATCCGCTTGAACTTTACACTGCCAAGACTACGTGCTTGGACTTTTACTGCCAAGACTTCACCCCTGGACTTCCTTGCTAATATCCACTTGGATTTATGTCGCCAAGACTACATGCTTGGACTTATGCTGCCAAGTCCACATTCTAGGACTTTTCTTGCCAAGGCTTCGCCCTTGGACTTTCCTTGTCACGTCTTCACACTTGGACTTTCTTTAAATCTGAAACTTAATCATCCATATTAGATCATAAATATTGCATAACTATAAATGATTATTCAAACATCAAAATTAAATAATACTTGGACATTCTTGTCTAAAATCGACATAGATCATGTAGTTGGAGAGTCAGTCGAGCAAATGGTCAAGAGACTAGTCAACTGGGGATAAGACCAATCGACTGGTAGGTGAAAATTAACTAGATGAGGAGCCTATAAGAAGGGGCATTGAGGTGATTTGAAGATATCGATCCTTGGTGACTTTGAAGGAGAAGTGTTGCTGCATTCTAGACCTTCCAAGCCATTCCGAAGCAATCAAATAATAATCAACCTTACAATTACTTGTGGAAAGTGTTTTTCATTTGTGTTTTGCTTCGTACTCTGTCTTTTATTTGGTTGCTTGTATTGTATAAGAAGAAGTTGTAAGAGATTTCTCTGCCACCTAAAGATTTTCGAGAAGAAGAAATGATAGTAGATCTATCACTAGGAGTTAGATCATGGAGTAGGAATCAAGAATTTTGAACCACATGAAAATCAATTTGTTGTACTTGTGTTTTTGTGTTCTTTTTGTTTATACTTTATTTCCATTGTTTATTAGCATTTATAGACAAGTACGACCACGTAATCAATGATCGTGTTTCAAATGTTATTCACCTCCCTCTAGTGACACCAAAAATCCTAACACAATCTTGACCAAAGATCAATTGCATCAATATAAAATCATATTGAAATAGAATATCATATAGTACGAGAAAAACTATATGTTAAGGGTCGATTTCGAATGAGGTCTAAAGTTTTTTCTTGAATTCAGATGACCTCCACGTATCTTGGTTACCATGTCAAGGCCCATAGGACTTTCTGTGATTTATCTCTCTTATAATGATCGTAAACAGATCGATGGAACCGCTAGATTGACGGATTCTAACTTTTTTCAGAGGAAAATTACAGGCTAGAATGATTATATTAAACATTCTTTTGTACATTTACGCTCACAACTGACTGATATATTTACATAGATCTTAGAAAAGGATCCGTTTGAATCTGTGCAACAAGTTGGCACTTCATCACATTCATTCTCCAATTGTAAGGATGGTATTAGAAAATATTTTATATTAATCTTTTATATTTTCTTATATTTATTAACATTTTCTATTTTTATTTATTAAGTTTTATAAAAGAGAATTATGTACTCTAAATTTAGACTTAATTTATCATTAATGTATATATATGGAACAATGTTCATAAAATGAATGAATTAATTCCTTCAAAAAATTGTACACTTAGCTTGTTTGCTGAAAGAGCACGCCATCTCATTTGTGATCAAGATTGCTAATAAGCTAGGAGCTCCTCGTAGTGAAAAATATTCATGTGTTGATCGTAAATGGAAAATGATCGATAATTTTTATGAAATGGCAAATGAAACACATGACTTTGTTGATCAACACATTTACTAGTGTAAAACTTTAGTTGAAGTCAAGCAACTATAGTTTACTCTTTAAATCATTTTGGAATATCTTATAATTAGGGTACATGTCCCCTCATTGCTACACATAAAGTTATGATTTTTTTTTTATCCCTCTTAGACCCAATCCAACGGGAAAAAAAACTTGATAAATACTTAGAATAATGTGATTTGAATTCTAACTAAGGTACACTCACAATAAAAGATTGATGCATGTATGACCACGAACACTTTTAGATTTACTTGATAAATAAATCAGGATAAAGGATCATCATTTATAAACATCTAATATTTGAATTATCAAAATAAAACAAATTTATGATCGTTTAGATTACTATTTTTTTCTTTACACAATATTATTTTATATACTGAAACCATTTCTCTTTGCGTACTCACTATGAAAATCATTGCTTCTCCTCGTGGACAAAATTGCAGTCCAATTTTAGGACAAACTGAATAAGATGATTGATAGGGATGATTGTCTTTGTAAGATATAGAGATAAATATTGTCTTTGTAAGATATAGAGATAAATACATTGTTGGACTATCCAAGTCGTAAAAATCACTTTTTGCATTGCGAAAAATTTTGGAAATCGGCCACGGATCGGTGCGAAGATAAACAAAATTATGTATTTAAAAACCTTAGACCTACTCTATATCTACATGTTAAGAGTTTTATCCTTAATGTGACGCCCTTCGCTTATCCCGCTCGTCCAAATGGTTTGCCAAAACTCGAGAGTGTCAAGTGTACACTCCTCTATCGGTATCCACACGAACAATAGGTGGAGAAGATCACTTAGGGCGTGCTAGCACACTAAGAAACCCACGGCAAAGGAAAGGGAGAGAGCTTGAGGGACGAAGGGAGTAAGAAGATGAAGTTACACAATTAACTTCACACTTTCATAACCCCACATCAATAGTGGTCGGCCACTATAGGGAGCATGTAACTCCAAGAGCCAATGATTCTTGGTCTCCCTCATGAGGTGGCACCCCATGATATGTCCATGATGATGTGGAGTATCATCATTGGTCGGCCCCATGCCAAGTCACCATGACATGGCAATTGGTCAAGTCAAAATTGATCATTCATCTTCCCTCTCAAGTCAAGTCAAACTTGACCTCTTAACTCCCATGGTTGATCAAATCCAACCATTTGATTCAAGTCAATTTAATTTAATGAATCTCAATTCATTAGTTTAAATTGACTCGATGAATCAAATCTAAATTAGACTCATTCAACACTTGAATCAACCCAACTCAATTAGTCTAATTTGGATTACTCTTAATCCAATTTGGTTCATCCTATGAACCTAATCCTCATGGTTTATCATATGAACCTAATCTCCATCTAATTACCCTTTGTGTGTGACCCTATAAGTTCTTGTAACGTTGGCAATGCTCTTAAACTGATTTAGGAACGTAAGCAATGAGCGGTATCTAACAACACATCATTCTTACCTAAGTTACAAGAATGTTGAGATCCAACATCACCTTTGTGGTTACTAATTGTGACTCCCATAATATGTGACAATGTCCCTCTATCCTTGACATCTAAATTGACCAACTGAGGCATAGACTATGTCATCCTCGATACAATCTATATCTTGAACTCCAAGTAGACTCACTCTAAACAAATGAGCTCAATATCTCATATTGACTGATTTGGGCATGGTCATGCACTTAGTGGTCTCACTCTATCAAGAATAACGATATCACTCCCGTCATATAGGAGGGATAGATCCCATCTACATCACTCATATCCCTCCGCATAAATTATTATATACCCAGTAATCGTCTTTATAGTCCACCCATTTACAGGTGACATTTGACGAAGCCAAAGTATGCAACTCCTTATGTAGGGAACCATGGTGACTTTAGGTCCAAAGACTAATAGTCATACTAATAGTCACATGAGAAAGTATATAATACTCATATAATGATTCATGATACTTTCTTATGGTGGGTCATTCAATATACATTCTCCAATGTATATCCATGTGTCAACTTGACATCTCATATTCATGACTTGTGAGATCAAGTCATCGAGTTGACCTACATGCTAGTCTCTTTGCATTAACATTGTCCCTGAATGTTAATACTTGACTAGGAATGATTAAGAGTAGTGTTCTCTATATCATCTCATTATCGATTCAACCAATCGATTGATATAGATAAGAACCTTCTACTCAAGGACATTATTATACTTAGTTATTTGGCACCAATACAAGTAAGTATAATAATCATGTCTTTATAAATGGGAATATGATACAATAAGTTCATACAACAATCATCACATGATTAGCTCTAGGGCTTCACTAACAATCTCCCATTAACACTAGCGTCAATCACTGTAGTATCTAATACCCAATGACCTAGTGTGACCATCATACTTTTTCTGTGCTAAAACCTTGGTCAAGGGATCTGCGATGTTAGCCTCTGTGGGTACTCTGCAAATCTTCACATCTCCTCTATCGATAATCTCTCGAATGAGATGGAAGCGTCGTAGTATATGTTTGGTCCGCTGGTGTGAGCGAGGTTCCTTAGCCTGCGCAATCGCTCCATTGTTGTCACAATAGAGCTCTATGGGATCTGCTATGCTAGGAACCACCCCAAACTCAGTAATGAACTTGCGGATCCAAATTGGCTCCTTTGCTGTCTCTGATGCAACAATATACTCGGCCTCTGTTGTAGAATCAGCAACTCTGTCCTGCTTCGAACTCTTCCAACTCACAGTGCCACCATTCAGGCAAAACACGAACCCTGCCTGCGATCTATAATCATCCTGGTCAGTTTGAAAGTTGGCATCGCTGTAATCATTTACAGCTAGCTCCTCATTGCCTCCAAATATCAAGAAATATTCTTTAGTCCTTCTCAAGTACTTAAGAATATTCTTGACTGTTATCCAATGATGCTCACCTGAATCTGACTGGTATCTACTCGTCATGCTCAGAGCATACAAGACATCAGGACGAGTACATAGCATGGCGTATATGATAGATTCTATGGCAGATGCATAAGGGATCCTATCCATGCGGTCTCTCTCCTCTCTAGAAGAGGGACTTTGAGTCTTCGAAAGACTCACACCATGTGACATCGGCAGAAGTCCTTTCTTAGAATTCTGCATGGCAAACCATAGTAATACCGTGTTAATATATGTACTTTGACTTAGGCCAAGCAATCTCTTAGATCTATCTCTATAGATCTTGATGCCTAGAATACAAACTGCTTCACCTAAGTTCTTCATTGAGAAGCACGTCTCCAGCCAAGTCTTCACAGACTGTAGTGAAGGAATGTCATTCTCAATGAGTAGTATGTCATCCACATACAATACAAGGAAGACAATTGTGTTTCCATTAACCCTCTTGTAGACACAAGGTTCATCTTCATTCTTGATGAAACCAAACTATTTGATCACATCATCGAATTGAATATTCTAGCTCCGAGAAGCTTGCTTTAGCCCATAAATGGACCTTTGCAGCTTGCATACTTTCTCAGTATCCTGTTGATCTACAAAACCCTCAGGCTGTGTCATGTACACATCCTCGAGCAAGTTTCCATTCAAAAATGCGATTTTGACATCCATCTGTCAGATCTCATAATCGTGGTATGTTGCAATAGCAAGCATGATTCGAATGGACTTGAACATCGCCATTGGTGAAAAGGTTTCATCATAGTTCATACCATGAATTTGCTTGAAATCTTTAGCCACCAATCGGCCCTTAAGCAAAGTTCATACTTGGTTGGTGTACATGGATTCCATCTTGGATCTCATAGCCTCTAGCCATTTCTCAGAATCTGGGCTTATCACAGCTTCCTGATAGGAGGTAGGCTCATTCTCAATGAGCATAACATCATCATGGTCAGACAAGAGAAATGAGTATCTCTCAGGCTGATGACGTACCCTATCAGACCTGCGAAGAGGTAGGTCTACCAGAACAGGTTGTTGTTCCACAACTCTTTGTGCAACAATCTCATCACCCACAACACTTTGTGATTCTTGTTCAACCTCCATCAAAGCCTTGTAGGATCGATGTTGGCCGGCTAGAGGGGGGTGAATAGCCTTTATCGTTGCAGATGGAAGTTGTTCGTTGATTGTCTACAACTATCGTTAGCGCAAGCGAAAAATACAACTAAACAATAATAAAGATAAGCAATATACCAAACAATGCTAACAAGGGATGTAACGTGGTTCACGGCCTCGCCGCTAATCCACGGTCCGATTCGTCCAAGGTGAATCATGCCTCAATCTGTCCACTAGATCTCTCCTTTGCACCAAGCTAGGTGGAGGTAACCTCTTTTACACAAGAATCACTCCTCTTACAAATATAATGTAAATAAACTCAAGTAAGAGGATGGAAAACATGTTGGGCACTTTGGAGGAGTTTAGAGCATAAGCATTAGCCTCTCAAAGGCCCTCACCCCTCCTCTTTATAGAGGAAGAGGGTTTCTTCCCGTTAACACAGAAGCAGTCGACTGATGCCCCTATCAGTCGACTGATCTTGTAGTCGTTGCCTAATAACGACTTCTTCCACGTTGGATTCCAACCAATGGCTCCCACATCAGTGGACTGATGAAGTCATCAGTCGACTAATGTCGACTTCCAATCGAGTGCCCGCGAGCTCGACTAACTTCTGTGCTCGTGCACCGTGTGATCAGTCGACTTCTTCCCTTAAGCAATCGACTGATGTCGACTTGATCCAGCAACTAACACCAATCGATTGCCAATCGACTTGGAGCAGTCGACTGCCATGACATGGCAATGATCGTGCCATGAAACTAAACTTAACATCTGTTGAGCTTCCTGGTCGTCGTAAACCTCAACCTCATACTAAGCTCCGACACTCAGCCATTCGGCCAAGTTCACCGAATGAGCTACTTACAACTCACTCATTCTCTCATCTTACTTGAAGTCCCTCGTCGAAGCTCTCTTCATTTGCGGTCACGTCCCTCGGCAGCATCAGGTGCACGGCTCTGCAATGCTTCTTCGTGTCTCTTGCCCTCGAAGTCTGCTTCCTTGACTTCGCTTCAAGTCATCTCGTCCGACGGTCCCTCGGCAGCATCAAGCGCATGGCTCTACAATGCTCCTTCTCCGACTCAAGCATGAGGTTGTGAGTGGTGACACTTGCCTAAGCTCCATGTGTGAATTATTAAGTCCTACAAGACTCCAACGCACAAATCAAATCCAATCATCCTAACTTAAACCCTTTGCCACACACATCAAAACAATATCACAGGTTGATTGCCCTAACAATCTCCCCCTTTTTGATGTGTGGTAATCCATTTAAGTTAGGTAAACATTTGATAAAAATATTAAGGTAAGAAGGCATGTAAATAAACATGATTATCAACTCTCCCCCTTAATACATGAAACTCCCCCTAAATGCAATTCCCTCACTTAAACAAATATATTTCTCACCCTTTGACACCATCAAAAATAATAAACTAAGTTATACAAGCATGGCATCAAGTTGCAAAGAGAAAAGAAATACCAAAATATACCTTAAAATCTGATAAAAGAAGGTTATCGATCAATGATCATGTTCGTACTAACAATGATCATGACACTCTGATTTCAGTTTTTCGATTTTCAATGAACTTTAAATACATTAAAAATTCTATAAAATTTGAAAAATCATGAAATTTGAGAAACACATTTCTTGTAAGTGTCTTTATCAATGAAAAATAGTTTTCCATGAAAAATCATTATATTTTCGAAAATTAGACAAAATCTCAAAAGTTGGAAAAAATCTAAAGTTTGTATCAATTTTAAAACCTAGTTTTTCCTTGAATCTTTTCAAAACATGAAAATTTAGTTTATGAAATAAGAAATGGTTTTCAAAACATTTGAAATATCTAGCCATGATCTTTGGGCAATATATCTATGAATTAAACATAAGCCTTCAACATGATTGGTCTATTATTACTATTTTAATACTTAAAATGACCATCTAAATGTTATAGGCATTAGTGGACCATTTGTATCATCCTATCATCTCACCCATACTATGTTTTTAATCAAAGTTAGCCTATAGTGAGTGTGAGATGTTCCTAAAGGTATTTATGTACTTAACCTTCAATTTCATGCAATTCTACCCATGGTTAAGTATCATCCTAACATACCACATGATCATAAAAATATATATAAATTAATTTCACATTATGATCATGAAATACATGTATCTATCAATTTGTAATCATGAATTAGATATTAAAAACATGATAATAAGTCAAGTATTACCCAAGGCAAATTTAAACCCTATTGCCCATGATTATATATTAAAAGTCAAGATTATAAATCATGATTGCAAATATATATAACAATTACATTGACTATCATGATTTAAGTATTATTATCAATTTATGGGCACATTATCATCACCCAATACTATGCTAAAAATTTATATATAACACTAAGTGTTGAGCATGATTTAAACAATTTATGGGTGCATTATCATCACCCAACACTATTTCAAAAAAAAAGTCCCGCCATCCTAAGTCAACCAAAACATAAGATATAGGTGAAATCCTTATGGTTGACTATCCTAGGATTTTTCTAACCCTTAAGGATAGATTTAGGAATCCAATACAAGTTATTTCCTATGGGGTTCACTAAAAATTCCTTAGGGATCCATTTTATAGCTATTATTTTCTTTTTATCTTGACCCCTAGCAATTAAATATTTATAGGTCTTTTCATTTTTATTTTCCTTATATCCTAGGCCTTTCTTATTGAACCTTGCCCTTTGGCTCCCTATAATCATATTAAGAGTGTTGGAGTCAATTGTAAATTTTTCTAGGGCCTTAGTCAAATGGTCTACCTTTTCCCTTAAAGCTCTATTTTCCTCAATGCATGCATCATTAACATCAAAAGGCATATAGTCATGTGAGCATGCATCATCATTATTAACATTTAAACATGCTTGTTCTAATTTATTTTCTAAGGCCTTAATTTGATCTAGCATGCTTTTGTTCATTTTCTTAGCCCTAAATAAATCCTTAGTAAGGCTAGAAATCATGGAAACTATTTTATTGAGTGAGAGATTCGTTACCATAGTCTCCATGTCTTCCTCTTTGGATTCGGATGAGGATTGTGATGAGTCTCCCCCTTCATTAGAGCTCTCCTCACTTGTGCTTCTTTCTTCTTGCTCGGAGGAGGAGGTTGAGTCTAGGTCGTCTATTGCCATTATGGCAAGGTTTGAGTAGACACGTTCTTCTTCTTCGGATGATGATGAAGAAGGATCATCCTATGTCCTTGCTTTGAGTGATTTGGCCTTCCCCTTTTCTTTGGCCTTCCTATCTTCTTCCTTCTTCTTGCTCCCCTTCTTCTTCTTTTCTTCTTTCTTTCTCCTCTCTTCTTTGCTCTTGGTCAAGAGTGGACAATTAGCTCTTATGTGTCCCTCTTGTTGGAAATTGTAGCAAATTATTTTCCTCCTTGGCCTCTTCCCCCTATCATGAGATTTGTTAAATTTAAAACCTTTTAATGCACGTCTTGCCTTCCTTACCATATAAGCTTCTTCCGTGCTATCCATGGAGGAGGAGGAGGCTTCATCGGAGGAGGAAGGAGTCTCCATCTTCTTCTTCCCTTTGTTGGCTAATAGTGTCACTCCTATTGATGGCTTGATACTTGATTCTTCATTTATTCCTTCAAGCCTTGTTTCATGGAGCTCCATGGTTGAGAAGAACTCCTCCATGGTGCTCACTTCTAGGTTCTTCGACATGTAGAAGGAGTCCACCATTGAGCTCCATTTCGATGACCTGGGAAAGGCATCGATTGCTTTCATAAGCATATTCCGGTTCGAAAGTCTTTCTCCTACACTTGTTAGCCCAATTAAAATTTCCTTAAATCGAGAGTGTAGTGAGGTTACCTTTTCTCCCTTTTCGAGTTTAATATTTAATTGTTGGGAGTGGAGGAGGTCTCTCCTTGCAAGTTTGTCCGAGGTACCTTCATGAAGCTCTACTAGCTTCTCTCACATCTCTTTAGCACTTGCACACTCTCCAATTCAATTTACTTCTTGTTGGGGGAGTACGTTGTAGAGATGATGCTTGGCCTTCGAGTTCGCCAAGTACTCTTCCCTTTGCCTCTTACTCCACCTTGATTTCTTCAATGGCTCCCCTTCTTCATTCCTAGGTATTTCGAAGCCATTTTCCATTATTAATAGAATTTCAAAATCGGTTTCGAAAAATACCTCCATTCGCTTCTTCCACCAAGCGAATTCCCCCTCGAACTTTGGCAGATGAATATTTGAGTCGGGCATCTCTTGATGTAGTGCTTGTTGCGGCGGTTAGTCCTCAACAAGCAACCTGGCTCTGATACCACTTGTAGGATCGATGTTGGCCGGCTAGAGGGAGGTGAATAGCCTTTATCGTCATAGATGGAAGTCATTCGTTGATCGTCTACAACTATTGTTAGCGCAAGCAAAAAATACAACTAAACAACAATAAAGATAAGCAAGATACCAAACAATGCTAACAAGAGATGTCACGTGGTTCACGGCCTCGCCGCTAATCCACGGTCTGATTCGTCCAAGGTGAATCACGCCTCAATCTATCCACTAGATCTCTCCTTTGCACCAAGCTAGGTGGAGGTAACCTCTTTTACACAAGAATCACTCCTCTTACAAATATAATGTAAATAAACTCAAGTAAGAGGATGGAAAACGTGTTGGGCACTTTGGAGGAGTTTAGAGCATAAGCATTAGCCTCCCAAAGGCCCTCACCCCTCTTTTTTATAGAGGAAGAGGGTTTCTTCCCGTTAACACAGAAGCAGTCGACTGATGCCCCGATCAGTCGACTGATCCTATAGTCGTTGCCCAATAACGGCTTCTTCTACGTTGGATTCCAACCAACGGCTCCCACATCAGTCAATTGATGAAGTCATCAGTCGATTGATGTCGACTTCCAATCGAGTGTCCGCGAGCTCGACTAGCTTCTGTGCCCATGCACAAAGGCGATCACCGATTGCTTTCCTTAAATGATCGATGTCGACTGATCCAAAGAATCAACACCGCCGATTGCCGATCAATTTGGAGCAATCGACTGCCATGACATGGCAGTCGACTGGTGCCGTGTGAAACTCAAACTTAACATCCGTTTGAGCTTCCGGCGGTCAGGTAAACCTCAACCCTTGCGGTCAAGCCTCCGACACTCAGTCATTCGGCCAAGTTCACTTAATGAGCTACTTAGAATTCACTCATTCTCTCATCTCACTCGAAGTCCCTCGTCGAAGCTCTCTTCGTTCGCGGCCACATCCCTCGGCAGCATCAGGCGCACGGCTCTGCAATGCTCCTTCGCGTCTCTTGCCCTCGAAGTCTGCTTCCTTGGCTTCGCTTCAAGTCATCTCGTCCGACAGTCCCTCAGCAGCATTAAGCGCATGACTCTGTAATGCTCCTTCTCCAACTCAAGCACGAGGTTGTGAGTGGTGACACTTGCTTAAGCTCCATGTGCGAATTACTAAGTCCTGCAAGACTCCAACGCACAAATCAAATCCAATCATCCTAACTTAAACCCTTTGTCACACACATCAAAACCATATCAAGGGTTTATTGCCCTAACAGGCCTCAGTGCTATAGTCCTTATCTTGAATTTCTTCAAAATCGAATGTACTCCCACTAGTTTTTCTAGAAATAAAATTTCTTTCTAGAAATACCCTAGTCTTTGCCACAAACACTTTGTACTGACTGGGAATGTAGAAGTAATATCCCTTCGTCTCCTTGGGATATCCAACAAACTAGTACTTATCAGATTTGGGTCTCAGTTTGTCTGAGACTTGACGTCGAACGTAAGCCTCACAACCCCAAATCCTCATGAAAGTCATCTTGGGATTTCTCCCTGTCCATATCGTATATGGTGTCTTTATCACAACCTTGGATGGTACACAGTTAAGTGTGAAGGCTGCTGTGTCTAGAGCATATCCCCAAAAGGATATAAGAAAATCTGTGTGACTCATCATAGATCGTATCATATCTAATATGGTACGATTCCTCCTTTCGAATACACCATTCCACTATGGTGTTCCAGGAGGAGTGAGTTGGGATAGAATCCCACACTCAGCTAGATAGTCACGAAACTCATGGCTAAGGTATTCACCACCTCGATCTGATTAAAGTATCTTAATACTCTTGCTAAGCTGGTTTTGTACTTCATTCTTGCATTATTTGAACTTTTCAAAGGATTCCGACTTATGTGTCATCAGATACACATAATTATATCTACTGAAGTCATCAGTAAATATAATAAAGTACCTATAACCACCTCTAGCAGCAACATTGAAAGGGTCACATACATCACTATGTATAAGTCCTAACAAGTCTGTTTCTCTTTCGTTGTGTCCACTAAAGGGAGTCTTGGTCATCTTGCCTAGAAGGCAAGACTCGTATGTCTCATATGATTCAAAATCAAATGAGTTCAGTAGCCCATCCTTATGGAGCTGGGATAAACGACTCTCATTTATGTGACCTAAGCGACAATGCCAGAGATAGATTTGGTTTAAATCATTTGACTTGAACCTTTTGGTACTAAGTCTAGAATGTAGAGTTCATTCATTAAAGGTGCCCTACAATAGAACATATTATTTAAATAAATGGAACAACATTTGTTCTTTATTATAAATGAAAAGTCTTTCTTGTCCAAATAAGAAACTAAAATTATGTTTTTAGTTAAAGCAGATACATAACAACATTCATCTAGTTCTAGTACAAGCCCAAACGACAGAGATAGAAAATAAGTTTCTACAGCAACAACAGCAACCCTTGCTCCATTGCCTACTCGTAGGTCCACCTCGCCCTTCGTCAATATTCTGCTATTTTTCAGCGCCTACACATTGGTACAAATGTGAGATGCATATTCGGTATCTAATACCCATGATGAAGAAATAGATAGATTGACTTCTATAACATTTATACCTGAATTAGAAGTCTCACTTCTCTTCTTCTTAAGATCTTTCAGGTATGCTTTGCAGTTATGCTTCCAGTGTCCAGCTTCCTTGCAGTGGAAGCAAGTCCCTTTCTTGGCCACCCCTCCTTTCGGTTTCAGTGTCTTGTCTTTGCCCTTGGCTTGGGACTTTCCCTTACCTTTAGGTTTTCCCTTGTCTTTCTTCTTTTGCACCATCAAAATGGAGTCATATTTTTCCTTCTTAAGGTTGAACTTAGCAGTTCTCAACATGCTAAGCATCTCAGGTAGTGGCTTATCAATTTCATTCATGTTGTAATTTATGACAAATTGATTGTAGTTTTGTGGCAAAGATTGCAAGATCAAGTCAGTGGCCAGCTCTTGGCCAAGTGGGAATCCCAACCTCTGTAGGTTCTCTATGTACCCAATCATCTTGAGTACATATGGACCTACAGGAGTCCCATCTTGCATCTTGGACTGAAACAGTGCCTTAGAGATCTCATATCTCTCGTGCATTGCTTGTCCTTGATACAGTTGACAAAGATGTTCTGTAACACCCGTAAAATTCCTAGCAATTTTACAAGAATTTTTGGCTTGATGATCATGGACTTTATGTGGGCCTTTTCAAAAATAAAAGAAAATAAGTCAAAAAGGGGTGCAAGGCCTAGGAATTGAACCCCAAACCTCTAGAGATAGCCAAGCCCTATAGATGCACCCACTAACCAGAAGCCCAATAGGATTATATCATTAGAGGAATAGGGGAAATTATGGTTAAGTGTAAGGGAGATTAAGGGACTCTTTAAGTGAATAAATAGGGGGGGATGAGGGGGCATGAGTTAGCAAATTCACTTTCTCCTCTTCTCTTCTTCTTCTCACCGAATTCTAGAGCTCTCCCTCTCCATTTCTCATCCCTTGGCCGAACCTCATCCAAGCAAGAAGAAAGGGCTAGGTTTGGCTCCTTAGGTCATCTTTCCACTCAAAGCAAAGCGAAGGATGTAAGTATCCCTCACCTGCATACGAGTAGCTTCGATTGCGGTTTTGTAAAAGAAATTCATATGCTATATTCGGCCAACATGAATTTTTGGGTGTTTTAATGAAATTCTATATCATGTTTGTAAGAAGAAGATGTTGTTAGGAGGTTAAATGAATTAGGTTAAAGGTTAACCATAAAAACCCTACATGGACCATTCGGCCACCCCTAGATCTTGATGATCCAATGAAGTTTTAATCCATGTTTTTGTAGGATTATGATGTTGTTGTTATGTTAAATGAATTAGATTAAAGGTTAACCATAAAAACCCTACATGGACCATTCGGCCACCCCTAGATCTTGATGATCCAATGAAGTTTTAATCCATATTTTTGTAGGATTATGATGTTGTGGTTATGTTAAATGAATTAGGTTAAAGGTTAACCCTAAAAACCCTACATGGACCATTCGGCCACCCCTAGATCTAGATGATCCAATGAAGTTTTAATCCATGTTTTTGTAGGATTATGATGTTGTTGTTATGTTAAATGAATTAGGTTAAAGGTTAACCCTAAAAACCCTACATGGACCATTCGGCCACCCCTAGATCTTGATGGTTCAATGAAGTTTTAATCCATGTTTTTGTAGGATTATGATGTTGTTGTTATGTTAAATGAATTAGGTTAAAGGTTAACCCTAAAAACCCTACATGGACCATTCGGCCACCCCTAGATCTTGATGGTTCAATGAAGTTTTAATCCATGTTTTTGTAGGAATATGATGTTGTTATGTTAAATGAATTAGGTTAAAGGTTAACCCTAAAAACCTACATGGACCATTCGGCCACCCCTAGATCTTGATGATTCAATGAAGTTTTAATCCATGTTTTGTAGGATTATGATGTTGTTGTTATGTTAAATGAATTAGGTTAAAAGATAACCCTAGAACCCCTATGGACCATTCGACCATCATGTAATTTTGGGTGATTAAATGAAGTTTGATTCATGTTCTATATGCAAATGAAGTTGTTGTTGTATTAAATGAATTAGGATGAAAGATAACCCTAGAAACCCCTATGGACCATTCAGCCATCATGTATTTTTGGGGATTAAATGAAGTTTTAATTCAAGTTTTATATGCATATGAAGTTATTGTTATGTTAAATGAATTAGGTTAACATGTGTTTTATGTTTGGGTGAATTCATGTTAATTTGTGAGATTAAATGATGCTAGATGAAGATAACATGCATTAGGTTAGTGTTTACTTACTCTTGATGTCATGCCTTACGTCATGCCCTATGTGTATGTGATATTTAAGATATGTTATGAAATGGAATACGATAAGATTATGAAATGAAACAAAATGATATGTTTGATATGTTCACGAAATGAATATGATATGATGATGAAATGAAGTATGATATGTTATGAAATGAAGTACGGTATGTTTATGAAATGAAAGATGATATGTTTATGAAGTGAAGCATGATATGTTATGAAATGAAGTATGCTATGTTGCAAAATGAAATAAGCTATGTTATAAAATAAGCATATAAGTATTTTACCTTCTGCATGGCTTGTACCAAGACCTTAACAAGGTCCAAGAAGGGATGGGCTCCTAAGATGCCCTAGGTCGATGGAATAAGACTCGGGCCTAGGATGGGCTTCTATGTATGATTGCCCCTAGGTCGATGGAATAAGACTCGGGCCTAGTACAGGATGAGCTCCAAGATGCCCTAGGTCGATGGAGTAAGACTCGGGCCTAGGATGGGATTCTACGCTATGACGATTGCCCTAGGTCGACGGACTAAGATCGGGGCTAGTAACCTAGTAGGTTCGAGACTTGATACCTCGGGCCTATTTAGGGATGCGCGCTATGATAATGAAGAAGTGGTACAATGCCGGGCCCAAATATGTTGAGAATTATGTTTACGTACCTATAATATATGTTTTCAAAAGCATCTTGCATATGTTACACGATTTAGATTATTATGTTCACACGTTATGTTGATATGCCATGATTATGTCACTATGTTACATATGATGTATGTTATATTTGAGATGTCATACATATATGTTGTATGTTATGTTGTTTTGCTAAGTTACGTATGTTATATGTTATGTTTGATTAAGTCATATATTTACATGATATGCTGTTATGTTATAGATGATACATGTTATGCTGCCATGTTATGGATGATACATGTTATGTTTACTTATGTTACTTATGCTACATGTTAAGTTGATTACGCCATGTATGTTACATGTTATATTGCTTATATGTTATGAATGTTACATGCTATGATTAATGTCGATGTATGATTTTTTGTGAGTAGGACAGGATCTTACTAAGCTTATGTGCTTATAGTTTATCTTTCCCTCGTACTGCAGATAAGGGTAAGGGATGGATAAACTAAAGGGAGCAGCAGGAGGGGCCAAATGTGTGTGGTAGTGGCATGGTGGAGAAGATCCGTTAGGTCTATATATATGTGTTTACCTATGATGATGATGTCTATGGATGTCCTTATTATGTCTCCTTATGATGGTGATGTTTAAGAACTTGAACTAAGCACTAAGTATCTATATATGTTATGATGCATGCTCTATGTTAATAAGAAGAAGTAAAGAATAAGTATCTATATATGTTATGATGCATGCTCTATGTTAAGAAAAAGAAGTATATATATATATATGTCAATGCATGTTTATGTTTTAAAAGAAAAAAAAATATGTCTAAAGTCTTCCGCTGTAAGAAGTACGAAATATGTATAAAGTCTTTCGCTGTAAGTGATGTATGTATGTACGGTCGCGTCACGCACCGCCCCTCCGGATTCTGGGTCCGAAAAGGGCGGGCGTGACATGTTCAACCATATCAAAAGCATTCATGAACTCGTGTTGCTTCTGAAGCTCAGAGTTCATGGTCGCGAGCATGAGACATGACACATCTAATGTATCATCTTGATGCTTCTTGTAAGCATCTCGGTCAGCTCGCGAGGCAGTGGCAGGAGGTGCCTCCGGAATGGGCTGCTCTAGGATGTACAGTTTTCTTTCTTGGGTGAGAACAATTCTCATATTCTTATACCAGTCCAGGAAATTAGCTCCATTGAGCTTATCCTTCTTAATGACAGAACGCAGGGAGAGAGTGTTCGTGTTTGTCGATATGGTAATCTACAACATACACAATGCAGAAAATTAATATCATATTTCATTTATCATTTAATTAGGTCTTTAATCAAATGATACTTCCACTGAATTATAGGACTTTTGTAGAATTGAGTTATGGATGTAGTCAAACCACATTACTAGATTCATACAAACTAGCTATAATTCTCACGGGACAAGATCCACATCATATTACGCCTTGAGTTAGCTTTGGCTAAATCACCCAAGACTTAGTATGATCGGTAGGTAATAAATTACCGATTACATCTCTATGCAACTTTTGTTTATAGGATCAAGATCCATATTTACAAAAGACCTTGAGTTATCTTTGACTAAATCGCCCAAGATTTAGTGTAAATGTGATCTTATCATATCTTTCCAACGGTTGGAATATGCCTATAGTTTTACTCGATCCAATTGAGTTAACTAGTTTCATTCAATCTAATTGAGCTTATTCTCACCCAAGCTGTGATAGGCGGGACCAAGATTGTCCCTCCGTACCCTACCAAGATAATATGCGTTGCTCTGTTTTGGCAGATTCAACAACAACAAATGATCGAGGTAGTCATGAGTATCAAAACTTGGTAGGCATTTCGAGTTGATTCGATTAAGATCTAATCTAATCGTGAATGTGTATCATATACACATTAAGGCCTTTATTACCCTACACTAGCATGCATCACATACATACAAAGAAATATACTAACATGCATCATATACATACAAGCAAAATATCCTAGCATGCATCATATACATACAAGCAAAATTTACTAGCATGCATCACATACATACAAGCAAAAACAAATATGTATATATATATATATAAATTGTGATGAGGTCATGGCCCTACTACGATCTTCTCAAGCCAATGAGAAAATCGGACGGTCAACCTAGGGTTAGCGGTTTCTCCAAGCGCCTCCTTTGACCGTCATGTGTCGTCGGCACCCTCCTTGTAACTCCGTCTACTAGTGGACCTTCCACCACTTCATTTTGTACATTACAAACATGAAACTCGAGTTACATTTGAGTCTGAAACTATTAACAACTGGAATATTAAAAGAAGAGGCACGACGCACAGGTCGCATACCATATATAACATGCACAACCACAAAAACGGCGCGCAAGCTATATTATGAATTACAACACATTTATCCAATCACATTGGGGTTCTTGGGCCATGACCATCACAGTATTATACATAATTCTAAATTATGTATTTTACAGAAATTTCTATAATTTTTCCTCTTTTTTTTAATTTTTATGAGTCACATCTCCGTAACGGTCCCGTTAAGCGATTTCCGGGCGCGATCGCGGGACAATGCCCCTTTCGGGGTTAGGGGCAGCGCTTCTACTCGCAAAATGAACTTTGCGAGTGTCCCATCTTAATCTTATAGTGACTAAGTCGCTGTCCCAAAAACCTAAAGCGAAAATTCGCCGTTCCGGAGAGTTTTTCTCGGTGGTTAAAGTCTACAAGTATCCCAACACTTATTGCTTCGACTCTTCGAGAAAAATACTCAAAAAATTTATAAAAATAGGAAATTTATAGAAACTTACAGATCTATAATTTTTATATCGAATACAAAAACTACAAAACTAAAACACATACATGCTTCGCACGTGACTCTGATACTACTGTTGGACTATCCGAGCCGCAAAAACCGCTTTTTGCATTGCGGAAACCCCAGAAGTCGGCCACGGATTCGTGCGAAGATAAACAAAACTACATGTATGTGTTTAAAAACCTTAGATCTACTTTAAATCTACATGTTAAGAGTTTTACCCTTGATGTGACGCCCTTCGCTTATCTCGCTCGTCCAAATGGTTTGTCGAAACTCGAGAGTGTCAAGTGTACACTCCTCTATCGGTATCCACACGAACAATAGGTAGAGAAGATCACTTAGGGTGTGCTAACACACTAAGAAACCCACGGCAAAGGAGAGGCAGAGAGCTTGAGGGAAGAAGGGAGGAAGAAGATGAAGTTACACAATTAACTTCACACTTTCATAACCCCACATCAATAGTAGCAGCCACTATAGGGAGTTACATGCATCATGTAACTCCAAGAGCCAATCCCTTATGAGGTGGCACCCCATGGTGTGTCCATGATAATGTGGAGCATCATCATTGGCCGGCCCCATGCCAAGTCACCATGACATGGCAATTGGTCAAGTCAAAATTTACCATTTATCTTCCCTCTCAAGTCAAGTCAAACTTGACCTCTTAACTCTCATGGTTGATCAAATCCAACCATTTGATTCAAGTCAATTTGATTTAATGAATCTCAATTCATTAGTTTAAATTGACTCGATGAATCAAATCTAAATTAGACTCATTCAACACTTGAATCAACTTGAGTCCAACTCAATTAGTCTAATTTGGATTACTCTTAATCCAATTTGGTTCATCCCATGAATCTAATCCTCATGGTTCATCATATGAACCTAATCTCCATCTAATTGCCCTTTGTGTGTGACCCTATAGGTTCTTGTAACATTGGCAATGCTCCTAAACCGATTTAGGAACATAAGCAATGAGCGGTATCTAGCAACACATCATTACTACCCAAGTTACAAGAATGTTGAAATCTAACATCACCTTTGTGACTACTAATTGTGACTCTCATAATATGTGACAATGTCCCTCTATCTTTGACATCTAGATTGATCAACTGAGACATAGATCGTGTCATCCTCGGTACAATCTATATCTTGAACTCCAAGTAGACTCACTCTAATCAAATAAGTTCAATATCTCATATTGACTCATTTGGGCATGGTCATGCACTTAGTGGTCTCACTCTATCAAGAATAACGATGTCACTCCCATCATATAGGAGGGATAGATCTCATCTACACCACTCACATCCCTCCATATAATTTATTACATACCCAGTAATCGCCTTTATAGTCCACCCATTTACGGGTGACGTTTGACGAAGTCAAAGTATGCAACTCCTTATATAGGGAATCATAGTGACTTCAAGTCCAAGGACTAATAGTCATACTAATAGTCACATGAGAAAGTATATGACACTTATATAATGATCTATGATCTTTCTCATGGCGAGTCATTCAGTATACATTCTCCAATGCATACTCATATGTCAACTTGATATCTCATATCCATGACTTGTGAGATCAAGTCATCGAGTTAACCTACATGCTAGTCTTTCCGTATTAACATTATCCCTGAATGTTAATACTTAATTAGGAATGATTAAGAATAGTGTTCTCTATATCATCTCATTATCGATTCAACCAATCGATTGATATAGATAAGAACCTTCTACTTAAGGACGTTATTATACTTAGTTATTTGACACCAATACAAGTAAGTATAATAATCATGTCTTTATAAATAGGAATATGATACAACAAGTCTATACAACAATCATCACATGATTGACTCTAGGGCTTTCACTAACATACACATCATTAGAAAGAACTAATATAAACAATAAAATTATCCTAAGAAACAAAAAATCAATCTTCGAAGATATCAAAATTTTTCGAATGTCTATTTTTCCATCGTATTAATTTTTGATTGGACAAAAATATCTCTCATAATTTATCACTCTTATAATAGTCGTGAAACCAATGAATAAGGACCGTTAAGATGACGAATTTCACCTTTTATCCTAAAGAAATAAAAAGAAAAAAATATACATCAATATATTTTCTTTAGTTGACATTAAATATTCAGACCTTTGATCCGATTAAAACGATCGATCCTTATCAAAATAAATCAAAAAGTACTCCTAATACTAATTCAACTTTCTAAAACAATATTCTATTTTAAAAAAAAAAAAATCCACTGAATTCATCATAACAGTTGATGCTTCAACCATGGACACCGCACCGCGTAGCCTCGGGAGTAAAAAAAAAATCTGATAATTTGAATGTGAATAGATATATGAATCTATTTGCAATGGAATGATACTCTCCTTAAAGCACATCAGAGTAGATATATTTCCTACCATACAAAATCTAGGAAGCTTAATGCAACTAGAAGAATTGTGCAAAAACAAAGCCAAGCAAACTGAAACCAAATACAGGAAAGCAGAAAGCAAAAGCCATTAAGAGCACGCACACCCCAACAACGTTGGGATCGGGGGATTCAAAGGAACGCTGCGAGAGCGTCAAGAGACAAAGTCAATGCCCGAACCACTACCATTGCTCCGTGCTAAGGAATATGGACTCCATACGTTACGTTTACTACCATGCTCCCTTACCACTTAGCAATGACTTCTTTGTTTGGCTCGCGGTTCGTTCTTGACTCAACCCATGGCCGCGTCATTTGCTTGCAGCTGTATGGATTGGCCCTAGCAGTTGAGTGCCGCCTTGATCTTCTGGACAGTGCAGGCAATGAGGTTGTTCACCGTTTCCACGGACTCCATTGTCAGCTTGGCCGTCGGCTGGCTGTTCACCAGGATCTGGAATGCCACCGTCAGCAGGGAGCCACCGGGGGGCTTCCGACCTCCGCTGCCGCCGTCAGGGAGGATGGCGAAGCCGGAAGGGAGGAGAGCGACGTAGGCTGAGTCGCCGCCGTTCATTACTAGATGCATTGCCGGAATGTCCATCGGCGCATAAACCACCAACGAAGCGGATGCGTCCGTGCAGGTCTCCTGCAGGAACAGCATGCTGCTCTGGTTTGAGCTCGCTGCCTGTGCCCCGCAAGTTACGATGAACAAAACATGGTGAGGGAAGACGAAGGAAGAGTAATTGAAATGTGAGGGAAGGTACTGACGCTAGCACGGAGAAGTGAGACGGCGTTGCCGGCGTTCTGCCCCTTGGCAATGTGGGTCATCTCCTGCATGGGCCCGCCATTGGAGAGGATGTCCCACTGGCTCCGCTGCTGCTCGTCGCGGAGGAAGTCGAACAGCCGTTGCGGCGAGACCGGTAGCCACACCGCGGTGGCAGCGCTCAGAACCACCCCCGGCGGCTCCCCTGGGTCCGACACGCTCTGTCTCGTCATCACCCTCACGTCCTCCCCCTTGTTCACGCCGCTGCCCAGTTTGCTCCACTCCCGTGCCGACGACGCGCACACGCCCGCGCAGAAGTTGTCCGTCATCCGCTGCGCCAGCTTCAGCATGCTCCGCTTCCCTGCCGGCGTGATCGCTGCAAACACGAAAAAGTCGTGCGCGCGGCATTTCCTCAAACACTTGCCGTGCATGCATTACAGCATGTGCCTGTTAATTAAATTGACCTGCTTTGTCGTCATCAGCCGGAAGGGAGGAGGACATGAGGACGGCGAGTGACTGGCACTGGCGTTGGAGGGTGGCGAACCAGCGGCGGGCACCGAGGGCGAGGCCAGAGCGCAGCAGCGAGCGGTACAGCGGGTGGACTGTGGCCTCGTCGTACTCGGCATGCTCCACCCACGTGACCTGCATGCCACAACCACGACGTTAGCAAATTAATACCCCTTGTCTCCTTGCCTGTGCTCCACAGTGAACTTCACCGACGCATGTTATCACTACAAGACACTCTGTACGCTGCTCTCTCTCTCCGAAAGCAAAAAATAAAGCTTAGAGCATCTCCAGTAGGAACATTGAAGAACTTTTTTACTATTATTTAAAAAAAAAAAATAAATGATAAAGAAGCGCTCCTCAAATTTTCATAAAAATCTCCCTCCCATTAAGAGAGAGATAAGAGAGAGGAATTTTTAATTGACACATCATAGGGGATGCCCTTAGACTATTGGTACCAGTACATGAAGCATCGATATCGACAATGGAAACACATGTATGAATAAGACACCGTGGTGAATTCCATTAGGACCCAGGACTCCGGTTAATGCGCAATTGTGAGGTGAATTAGAGATAGTAAACTAAAGAAAATAATCCAAAACATGGCATGGAAGCTGGGAATGGAAACCACAGCTGTAATCGCGATGAGGACTAATTAATTGAATAAGATGTAAAGTATGTCATGGGAAGGGAACCCGTTTCAACGGGGAGGGACGCCGGTGACGAGGGATTCCACTTCTTTAATTAATGGTTATTATCATTAACGAGAGGACAAAAGGCTTCCAAGCATGGTTGGATTAAACAATGCCGGAGAGCATGAGCGAACCCGACGTCGGAGCCTGGGTAATGAATGCAAGCGGCCAGAGAGAGACCTGGCCGCTGCGATCTCGAGACGGTGGAAGAAGGATCTAAATCTCCAATTGCCATGGACGGGAACTGAGGCTGAGAAGGAAGAGGAGATTAATTTACGTGCCTTGGAATAGCCATTGGGCGTGTCTTGCACCACGCAGCCAGAGGGAAGCCTAAGGCACTTCAATTCGTCGCCTTTGGTCGCGTCGACCGAGACGTCGACGATGGCCCAAGCGCCATCGATGAGCTGCTTGCAGAAGCGAAGAAAACGAACCTCGCGGACAGGGACCAAAGGAGACAGCAATTGCAGCTCTGCATGCATCTGAAAATAAAATAAAATAAACCGAGATGTGGATGAAGGAAATAATATACGATCAATCTGCAAATCAAAAATTGTTCTCACAAGCTGGAGAACACCATTTTTAGTCCCACCGACTCCCACCGATATCACGTCCGCAGAGGCCGTTCTTGCGATCACGGAAGGGAACATATCTGCCCATTGAGCCTGCTCATGAAATCCAACAAGAAATTAACGCACAAAAATTGGCTTAGACATCGATAGCACGTAGAATATATAGTTAACTTACGGCGTCCATGAGCGTCTCGACAAGGGCGGAGCTGTTGATGACGACCATGCCGGTCTCCCTCGAGGCCTCCGAGACGAAACCGGATGGCCGAGGCCCGAGGCAGCGAGCGAAGCATTGATCGTACACGTCGTAGTTAAGCGACTCCCGCCCGGTGTCAGAGCAAGGCACCCACAGCGGCTCCTCCAGCTGTGCCATCTTTACCAGCTCTTCAGCGGCCGCAAGTGCGAGCTCCAGGAACACGCACCTGTCCTGCGATTTCTCCGCGCCGGCGAACACTTCGCCGCCACCTGCGACAGCTCTTGTCGGCGTCATAACGGTACTCAGAGGCGGCAACACGGAGGCAAAACCGTTTGCGAGTCCTAGCGACGGGTTTGTAGCGAACAAGAGAGGCGGCGGCGGGTTAGAGATGGTGGAGATAGGCTTACCGAGGAACTTCCCGACGAGGGCACAGACCCGATTGAGCTCGTCTTTGAGGCGAGCGTTCTCGACGCGCAGGTGCTTCTCCTCGAGGGAGATCTCGCCGAGCACTGCCGGACCACCGCAGTTGCAGCACATCGGGTTCCTCATCGCCTCCCTGATCGACAAGTTCTCCGCTCGAAGCTTGTCATTCTCCTGCCTAAGGATTGTATTCTCGTGTCGTTCGATTTGGGTCTGGTTTCCGGTCGGGGACACCGATTAGATGAAAATTCGAAAGAATAAAAAGAAAGAAAAAATCTACTTTTTTTCATGCTAAGGTAGCTGGAGAACAAGCACCTTCATCTGTGTTCGCCGGTTCTGGAACCAGAACTTGACCTGACGAGCTTCCAAGCACAACCGCTTGCTGAGCTCCATCCTTCGCTTCTCACCAGGGTGAGGGCATTCCTTGAAGAGGCTGTAAAAGGGATGAGAGAAAAAAAGACTTTTTTAACATATGTAAAGATGGGTACAGAATTCATTTGTAAATGCAAGTGGATTGATTTCTTACGCTTCCAGTTCTTGGATCTGCTTAGGGGTGTGACGGTGGTACCGTTTCTTCTTGCGAGGATTCTCTGGCTCCAAATCCTCGCCAGATTCTCCTTCCAAGTTGTCACTGCCCGACTTGCTGTCGTTCTCATCTTCCTTGCTCCTGCGAGCCGAATCCGACGCGTCGGCGCCGCCTTCTCCGGCGACAGGGTCCGAGTTCTGATCTCCATGAGCAGTATGATTGGTTTGCTGCGGGAAGTAAAGTACTTCAAAATCACTCCAAAAACATGAAGATAAAAGGAGGAGTGGAGATTTACAAGGGCGAGTGAGAGGCCGGGGGAGCAGAACATAGAGGACCTACGGAGCGAAGGCGATAGAATGGACGGGTGGAAAATGGCCATGGCAGAGTTCCCATTCGCCATGTCTGCGACAAGATGGGTACTGCCTCCGCCGCAGGTGCCGCAGTCGAACAAACCCCCGAAACTCATCAAATATCTCTCTTTTCCTCCTAAGTCCAAACACTACTCGATTCACCAAGTGGATGAAATCGACAAATCTAATGAAACAAAAACCCTAGGAAAAAACACAATCCGCAAGCAAAATAGGGGCAGAAGACGAGAGATGTTGAGAAAGGCAACTGCCCTCTCCAAGAGTCGAACTTAGGGTAGAAAGAAAGAGAAGGAAGCCAAGCAAGAGCGCTAGCACCTCGTTCTCTATCCTTCACCCTCCCCCCTTGCCAACCCCTCCAAACGCTAACCCCCAACCTTGCCAAACGCCATCAAAGAGCCGAGAAGAAGACGAGTTCCCAGCCTGCCTCCCCTACAGCATGGACAGCAGCGAACAAGTTGGGAGAAGACAGGGAGGAGAGGCTCGTCGTCATTATATATGTGTCGACGATGAGAAATAAAACAAAAAGGAAGGGAGAGACAATAAGTAGAAGTCCACTCTTTTGTCTTTCTTTTTTTTTTTTTTCACCATATCTTTTTCACATTGGAGCGACCAAACGATGGTAAAAAAATTGGCGCGACTGCATTTGCCATTTAGGTTGGAGAAGGCAATTTGATTATTTTGAGATAATATTTAATGATGAATTTTAAAAATATTTATAGAGTTGATCTTCTATATAACAGTTTATCCGTGGATGGAATAAAAATTCAGTATTGAACATTCTTTCAAGGATAGTATGATTGTAGAGTCCGGATTAAATCGTTAAACTATGAGCACTTTTCTGATATATCTAAGTGGCTGGTGGATCATCGATAGAAATTCCGACCTCTTCTGGCTCAATTGTAGGAGAGGCATCCCTATAAGACAGTGAGATCGAGCTGACCACCCTCAGATATTAATCAGGTCAAAAGCTCGGACACCTTACTACCAATAAAAAAAATTATATTTTTTTTAAATAAATAATAATAAAATGTTGTAATGTTAGATCATGAAATCAAAAAATTCTCATAAAATCATATCGATCTTGAAAAAAATTATGATTCCTGGACAGTTAGTGTATTTCCCAAGCAGTATATGTGATTTCCGATCGGAAGAGCAGTGCATAGTTATTTAAGTATCAGCATTGGCAGAGCAGTCTAGGTGTTTCCCGAACAGTTTGTATAAATTTCGAGCAGTCTATATTATTCCCGATTAGTATGCATAATTCATGATCAGTGTGTTTATTTCCCTAACAGTCTGTATAATTTTTAAGTAGTCTATGCTTTTCCCGATCAGTATGTATAATTCCTGAGCAGTGTATTTGTTTCCCGAGCGGTCTGTATAATTTCTGAGCAGTCTATATTTTCCCGATCAATATGTATAATTTTCGAACAGTGTGTTTGTTTCTCAAGCAGCCTGTATAATTTTCAAGCAGTCTATGCTTTTCTCGATCAGTATGTATAATTCGCGAGCAGTGTGTTTGTTTCTTGAGCAGTTTATATGTGGATGTCGGAGGTTCTCTTTATATATGGTGAAATAAGAAGGAATGGGATGTTGGGAATAGCAAAAAGAGTTTGAGGAAGATAAATATGATTAATATAGGATATTTTGTCATTTGTTTATATATTTTATTTGATTAATGCTTAGCAGGGGAATATAAGACACATGGAGCATTTAAATGAAATATTTTGAATATAAGCGGGAAAAGCGATTACAAAGATAGCTTGGCAAAGGACATTAAAGTAAATACACCTTAAAAAGAATGTGGGGTGAACCATCTATAAAAGGGACAGAGGATGAAAGGATGGGGGATCGTTGTTTCTTCGCTATTCGGTACCTCAAAGATCTTCTTCTCACTTCTTCTTTTGCACTCCATTCATGTTGTTGTTTTCTTCATACTCTTACTGACTTGAGTGTCGGAGTGGCGGTGTCGGGCAGTCGGTCCATATCTCACGTTCCTTCTCCAAGCATCAGATCTAACTCTACTTCCAGGATCCGAGGTGACTCAAGAAGAAGATATCTCTTTGTCTCATCTTTAACCCCTTTTTGGTGACAGATTCGGTGATCCACAAGAAGGGGGAGGGAGATCTTGGTAGGCCGAAGAAGTGAACATCATCAAATTGGCACAGTCTATGGGAACTTGAAAAAAAAGTCATGATGGTGAACACTAGAAGAACGTTAAAGGAGCCAATGGAGGAGGAAAAATCTGTCTCCAGTACTTCTAAATGGGGCACTAGCAAAAGACGTCGTGAGCCCTTATATAAAGAGGATCTTATACAAGTAATGGCCGAGATGATGGATCAAATGTCACAGAGAGCCACCCCAAAGAAAATTAAGGAGGATGATATATCTGATGATGATTCTGAAGAAGAAGTGGTCAGAGTCTCTATTCCGAAGGTTGATTCTTCTCGCATTTATAAATAGGAAAAGGAGAAGAAAAAGAAGGGCACAGTTCCTTTTGAGGGTGCACAACTTGAGGGGGATGCTCCTGTCGTAAGCACTATTGTAAAAATAAAAGAATCAACCAAAATTGATTTGGTCCAACTTGGTTGACTAAGCTAGACTTAGGAACCCATGCTTGGACTCGATTCTTAACATTTCAGCTAAGTAATGACATGTATGATTTGTATGAGGATTTCACCTTGTGTTCGAGTCTGGACTTATTGTACACGGCTCGCTGAGATCCAAGTATCATGTTGAGATACTTGGAGCCCGAAGTGAACCTTTCCAATGATTCGGTGAGATCTTCTACTTGCCTTTTCAGGACCGAATTCTCTTCCTCAAGCTTTGCAACTTGAGTTGAGTCTCTATCCTCAACTTGGCAAGTTAAAGCCTTCGAGTTTACTTGCTCCTTAAGTACTTGGACTTCCTCAAGAAACAAGTCGACTTGATTCTCAGACTTAGCTAATTTCCTTCATAGTCATGCAATTATATTATAAAGTTTATCTTCTAAAGGAGAAGTTACCTCGTCTAGTCCTTCGGAAACGGATGCGGATCCGTGGCTTCTCTCGGACTCGTACTCGGAACTTGATTCGGCTTCGGAGCTTGATTCGGCCATGAATGCCACAAAGCTTCTCTTTGTCTCGTCTGCGTCCGACTCTTCCAAGGACGATTCATCCCAAGTTGCCTTAAGTGCTTTCTACTTCTTTTTTTTTTTTTTAGATTTTGCGCATTCTGACTTCTAGTGTTCTTTTCTGTTACACTCGTAGTACATTACTTCCGATCTGGGTCTCAGCTTGTTGTTGACGACCTTTTTAGCATCCTTCTTCATAAACCTCTTTCTCCGGTTGAATATTTTCCAGACCATATTTACGATTTCCTCTTCTCCATTTAGGTCCGACTCCGACTCATCTTCGGATTCACTTTTTGTTTTTCTTTCCTTTTTAGTCGAATCTGCCACTAAAGCAATATCATTCTCGGTTTGATCCGAGTTAGCTTGTCTGTGTAGTTCGAGTTCGCAAAATAGTTCGTCTAATCTAATTAAGGAAAGATCCCTGGAAACCTTATAGGCATCGACGATAGATGTCCATAAGACATTCCTCATGAATGCCTTAAGTGTATACCTAATTACATCTCTATTTTTTATTTGATGTCCTATTAAATGCAATCCATTTAATATATCTTTTATTATCGTGTGGAGTTGACTAGCATTTTCATTTTAGTTCATTTTACAATTAAAAAGTTTATTAAGTAACATGTCCCATTTAGCTATTCTAGTATCATTAGTGTCTTTGTGTAATTCAATTAACTTATCTCATAATTTCTTAGAATTTTCGAATGGACCGACTCTATTGAGCTCTTCTTCAGTAAGTTCGTATTTGCAAGGTGTTAAGGGTCTTGTAATCGACTTGAGCTCGTTTTCTAACGTTTGCGGTCCATTTCTCCGATTATAACAACTCGCCCGAGTCATCTACCCAAGAGATAAAACCTTTCCTAATCAAAAACCATACATCGAGGTCGATTTTCAAGTAGCACTCCATTCGCCTCTTCCAATAAGAAAAGTCTTTTCCGTTAAAGAGATGATGGTGAACGGTGCTATACCCTTCTAAGTGCGACATTAATATTAAATTTCAATTATTAATTTTTTAATTAAATTAATATTCATAATTATTCCTAGATTTATTCAATCTAAGCAAAAATGAATTGTGCAAGAATAAATTTATACTAAAGCAAGACAAATATTAAAAATCTATTCTAATGCAAAAATAAATATTAATGAAAAAATTATTAAAAGATAAAAATGCTAAAAACTAAAGAAAATTTCTAATGCTCTCATTGGTGGTTGCACCAAAATCGAAGCACCCCCGCTCTAATACCATTTGTAGGACCGAATTGTTCCGAAAGAGGGGGGTGAATCTCGAAAGTTACAAATTTTCTTTAGAAATTAAAAACTTTTTTTTAACCTTTTAGAAATAAAGAGTATGCAGAGGAATTTAAATAAAATAAAGAGACAAGCTTATTTATTTGGTTCACAACCCTAGCCGAGTTGCTACTCCAAGGCCCGTAGCTCTCCGAGAGCTACCTCGATGGACAATGCACTATAATGCTCTCCGACTCGAGAACTCTCAACTTCGGAGGGGTTCACTTTTTACAATGATTAAGAGATAGGTAACACTCTACCTTATCTTTGAAATTAAGTACACAAAAGTGAAATAAAGACAAGTAAATATACCGACACTATTGAGCTATTGAATTAGGCCACGGAGTGTCGAAATTGCGTTGTTGCAAAGGGTTGAAGCTTTTGTGGACAACGAACACTAGTAGCAGCACTTGGACGTAGTAGATAAGTTCTCTTCGGAGCTGGTTATGCATTTCTTTTATAAGTCTTTTCTAGTCGACTGGAATGCATTCCAATCGACTCCACATGTCACGCCTAGAGAGTATGCCAAACTGAAAATCAAACGGACAACATCTCCCCTATACGTGGCAACATATCTTGTTTATACAAAGCCCTTGGGCCCACAATAACAATAACATATACAAATGTAAACATAACAACATAACAAAACACAACGGAACTAAGACAACTACAATACAAACCACACACCATGCATACCAGTATGACTAACACCAAACTAAGAAAACACCGTAACAAAACCAGAAAGAACGGTATAACAACAGCAGTGTCCAACACTACAAATCATCACATGAAACCAAATACATATCGAGAAATACACGGAATACTCAAAAAGCCCGGACCCTCGGGGTTAAGATGAGATGATGTCAGCCAGCGGTGTTCCAAGTCCATCACGAAGTCGGCTACCTATTACTTGGGCGACAGAAAAACCTAGGATCTATGGTGGTGAGTATAACTCAACAGTAATATGAGAGAACATGTATATATATATCAAATATCACATGTAATTCAATAATATAACCTACAGGTACATCGGGTATACTAGCAAAGTATATAAATATATGCATATACTCGCTAAACAAAATGAACAGCGTAAAGTGCAGACATACCTGGAAGTCTGCTACGCTACATATATCTAACCTGAGCATATATCCACAATATACAACATGAAGAGCAATATTAACTCTCACTATAATCATGATACAGGTCAAAGGTATCTAATGGTCTGACCAACAAGTATATAGGTATCCGACACAACCGTATAACAGATGCGAGTAACATGCATGAAGATGATGTACAACCAAATGCAGCAAACATAGTACAATCAAATGCAATATCACAATAAGCATATATATATATATATATATATAGAAAAATTATCTGCCGCGCGATTGAACCGTCTGCGCCTCCTCCGCGACGCGACTACTTCGCCGCCGTTCGTAAATCACCCTGGCCCGCCGTCAGTCGGCCGTGGGCCGGACCGGGCGCGATCGATGCCCGACTCACGCACGGTCCGGCCGTGACCGGTTTTCGGTCGGTTAGCGACCGGAATCCGACGCTAACCGACCGAAGCTTGGCCTCACGCGACCGGCGATGGCGCGACCACTGCCGGCCGCGTCTGTTGGATTCCGGCCCGAGCCGGCGCGCTCGGCTTCCGTTGGCGCGGATTCCGACCTGCGGCGGAATCAGCGCCGCGGACGGCGAAATCGGCCGCCCATGCGCGGCGATTTGGCCGCGATTCTCGGCGGTCGAATGGGCGACGCCGATTATCGACGGACGGGCCGCCATTCGGCCGATCCGTCCGGTACAATCGGCGCTTGCCATTCGGATCCGGTGCGAATCGCGCGCCGCTGGCGGCCGATTTCGGCCATTGCGGGCCGGATTCGGACCGAATTATGGCCGAATCCGTGCTCGGATAGACCGAGTCGCCTTCGGTCCGTCGGCGCCAGATTCGGCGCACAATTGGCGAAATCCGGCCCCGCCGGCAGCGGGCCGCCGCGCCGGCAGCGTGATGCGGTCATTTGGCCGGTTAGCTCGGATTCCGGCCGCTGATATATATATATGTGGCAATATGCAAGACGACATAAAATACGACAATGTAGCATGCATGATCATGCCTGTGCGCCCCTACTCGCTACCACGACCCCAGTGTGGCCTAGGTGGCATGACATGACAACTGTCCCAACTCAAAACCAACCACTGCTCTAGAGTGGCCGAGTGGGCAGTATGAACAAGTAGCATATGAGCGTAAAGAGCTCGCTACACAATGGGGGTCCCTGCTGTTGGGCACTCCGACTGACACTAACTATGAGTGGTCGAGTGTCATGCACCCAAAACAACTGTACGCAACTCCAACTACCACCTTCTATAGTGGTAGAGTGTGGCACAATAAATGTTCTGTCCTCACACCAGTTACTCCTCCATGAGTAACCTGGGAGGCAGGATGACTGACGACCCTCTCAACCACAAGGGAGACTATATCGTTAGTATGCATGCAAATGATATGAATGCACATTCACACATACAGACATCCACCACAGACTCTCTTTTCTACAGAGAGTCATACCAATCTGATCAACGCACTCTCTATCCTACAGAGAGTTGTACTCAACTGATCATAACACTCTCTATCCTGTAGAGAGTCGTACTCAAATGATCGACGTACTCTCTATCCTGTAGAGAGTCATACTTAACTGATCATAACACTCTCTATCCTATAGAGAGTCATACCAATCTGATCGACACACTCTCTATCCTGCAGAGAGTCGTACTCAGCTGATCATGACAAGCTAGGACCACCGGTCCGTAGCGACACACTAATCACAATTTACCTGACCATTTATACAATACATGATCGGTAGTAAACAAGCAACATAAGTGTATTGATATCAATCCTACGTTCAGGACATTACCTACTTACAGATGACCTCTTTCCCAATTTACAAATCAAGTCATCATCTGTACTCCACTATTTACACATTACTAAGCATTTATAGGTTTACCTACATTATTTCTGTAACTCCTAATCATGATGAAGGAAATGTGATAACAACAATAGAGCATATAGGCCAAAGACAAAGTATCAAGCACAAGAATAAATAAGAGCGGAGTTAAGGTAATATGATCATATAATATGATCATATATCTAAATCTGCATGCAACAACAACTACCTAACCATGGTAGGAAATTATCCACCTGTTAAATAGCTCCGTTAGATATCTATGCGTACAAGCATCGGTCATTTACCAAAATCCTGTAAGACAACAAGAACTACACTTAAGTTCTAACATACGATAAATGACAAAATTGAATCCTACATCGATCTCATATTCAAATCAATTGTCTCAATACTAATTAAAGTCTCGATCACACATCCAACATCACTTCGGCTATATCACCGTAAGTATACAAACTAGATCCAATTAACAATTCACAATAATCCAAATCAACAGTTAACTACTTCCCTTTCACATATCATTGTTCACCAATCTTTCAGTATCAACCAACACTGTAAACATGAACAAACTCATCCATAACTATTAATCATCGAATCAATACTAGTTCAACTATAACATAGTATACATCCATAATTACAACACTTAACTTACAACTTTCCTATACTGCATATAACTTCAACATTAACATAATCACCACCATAATATTAGATCAAGATTCACTTACCTCACTATTCGAATCAACCACAACCGACTCCTTGATACAAAAGAAACTCCGATCAGCACCAATCAATGGAACTGTGGTCAAGTTCAATCTCAACTCCAATGCAATTAGTACCTACAACCGAAATAGCATAAGACTTCTGTTGATCTATTCCCTTCCCACTCAATCCAACCAGTAGAAGATAAACAACACTTACCTCTCCTTCTCCAGCGGCAACAACAGGAACCTGATCCCACGAACTAGCAAGTAAAAGGAGCTACCAAAACAAAATCAATCACCATTAAGGAGAAGACTGCACTGGACTGTCAATCGAGCCCCCAATCCTACCCTGTTCGTCAGAAACAAACAACTGCCCCACAACATAAATTGGGCTCAATCAGAATCCACAACTAGGTATAGATCTCTGGCATGGGCGACGGTTCACAGAGGAGAAGAATCGCGAGAGGGAACACACAGAAGAGAAAGCGGTGCGATCAGAAGGTGCTGCTTGCTCACAGTGGAGATCAACAACGGCAAGTAGAAAGAGGGAGGATGACCGGTGGTGCTGGAGCAGCGACCAGATCCGGCGGCGATGAGTGGCCAGGCGACAAAGATTGGCCGCGTGACAGTGGCAACAGGGCTATGACATGGTGGCGTGCACGACGAGCGGCTCGAGGAGGCGGCCATGGGCAGCGACAACGAGCTCAGGCTGGAGATCACTGGATCAGCACCGGCGACAGTGAAGAGGAGGGGATCACGTTGCGCGTGAGAAGTCAAGAGGGAGAGGGATCGACGACTTGAAATCGGGAGGAGAAAGAAATCGGCGTGCGTGCGATGAGGAAGTGGAGATGTCGCAGTGAGAAAGAGATCGGAGAGAAACCTCTCGGGAAATTAAGAGTGACGGTGAGAAAACGCGACACAACAAAAATGGAAACGGTTCGATTCGGCCATAAAGGTAAGTGGGTCGGGTTTAGGGAAAATGGATCGGATTTCATACCCGATAAGCCTAAGCCTATTCCACTTAAGTCCTTTATCATTAAGCCAAGGTTTGGTTCAATAAAATCCCTAACCATGGTTTAATTAAATTCCTAAAATAATATTACTCCTTTAGCCATCTATTTGCGGTATTTTACACCACATTAGCCCGTTGATATGGTACTTCGGCATTTCCAATCGACTGGACCTGTTCCAGTCGACTCTAGATCACCTGGTTCCGCATCAGGAAGTTTGCCTTTCCAATCGACTGGACCTCCCCAGTCGACTGGAACTCTTTCCATCTGTGCTGCCAGATCCTCGATCAATCACCATCTAATCTGGCCAACTGGGTATCCAGTCAATTGGGACATTCTCAGTCGACTGGACTTTAGTCGACTGTAATCCTTTCAGTCGATTGATCCCTGCAAAACGAGATTTGTAGAAGCAAACAATATAACATCCAATAGCAGTAGTAATACTGCTCGATCTCGACTTCTAAGTCCCACGCGGACTATCCTTCGGATCAACGCCTAGCTTTGTCCCCCTACAGAGGACTCGGGCTCACCTCTCCACTCGAGGATTACCTATCGGCTGCCCTGCCGGACTAACCATTCTTAACATTCGATCTGACCCACCAGGGCTTCCACTAGCTGTTCGGTCTCCCTAACCTAGCTGGACTTTTTGTCGATTGTCTGGTCTTCTGACCCAACCGGTCTTCTTGTTAGATGTCCGATCCACTCGACCTATCTAGACTTCATGCCTAGTGTCCTATCCTCCTGATCTGTCAAGACTTCTTCCTAGTATCTGGTAAACTCGACCTACTAGGACTTCCTGTTAAGCCTGCACACTTAACACTCATATCAGAACACAAGTAAATCTTAACTTTAACTATGGTTCATACATCAAAACTGTTGGGTTTCCGGCACCGCGTCGTGTGTGTGTTCGATCATGTTTCGTAAACATGAGCACAGCGGAAGCAATTAAAAATAATAAATCTATATTTATTACAACACACACAACACACGCATGCATATTACAACAAGTGTAGACATAACCGTAAATTAAAATTTGCAATAAAAGAAAATTATCTACGTTATACCTTCCGTATGACGTGTAGCGGGAACGGCATCAACCGGAACGATCCTCATAAGAATCGTCTCTATCCGTATCCACGCCGAGCTCCTCGGGATGACTTCGCTAAGTCACGAGCTTCGTCTTCGTACGGGTTACTAGCCTCGTGTTGAAGACGACGTGATCGAGAGATGATCACGATCCGAATCCAAATTCGGATCCTAAAACGAGTTCTCAAAACTCGCTTCTCCGGAGAGGTATTCGTCAACCGTTTGACGAATCCTTCGTCCCCCACCTCAGAGGATTACCGGAGATCAAATCCCCGGTAAGTTAGCCGCTGTCGGAGCACTAACCGTCATCCAAACGACGCTCCGACAACAAAGAAACAAGCTGTCCAGAAAAACTGGACAGCTTTTGGTGGAGGAATAGAGGCCGGCTAAGGAAAGATGGAAGCTCACCTTATCACCGAACCCAAAGGAGATCGCCGGAGGGTCGCCGGAGGTTCTCCGGCTGAAGCTTGGACGCCGGCAAAGACTTGGACGGCTGCACACAAGCTGGGCGGTGGCAGCTTTAGGTGTTGGCGCCGAATAGGAGAGGGAGGGGGTTTGGGCGGCCAAAACTTGATTAGCCTTAGGGTTAGGGTTTAAGCCCTATTTTATAGAGAACTAATTCTCTTAATGGTTAATGGATCATATCCATAAAGCCCGTTAATCCGCTCCATTAAGATAAGTTAAAATAAACCAAACCATGATGGTTTATTTTAAGTTAAAACGAACCGAACCAACCTTTGGTTCATTCGTTTAATATAAACCAAACCCTTTGGTTTATTCTCATCCATTGGATTAGAACCAAACCATTTTGGTCCATCCATTATGTCTTCATAAGACACGGCCCATCCACGCTTCCATTGCAATCAAACAATTTCATGCTCGCTTTATGTTTGGTCCAACCAAACATAGTTTCTCTCGATGCGAGAATCCCATTCTCAAGCTCGTTTTAAATCCTTTGGATTACACTCGTTGTCGTGTGACCAAATAGGTTCTCGGTTTATGTTGGCCGTCTATAATTAACCATTAATTATAGAACGATCATGAGTGGCACCTAGTAGTACATCATGATCCCCAATTAACCAAAAGATCAGCGGTTGATCCGAACTATTTCAAACCCTTCAAGATCTCGAATGAATCGTGCCCCATTCCCTTCACTCATCTTATACCCACTTGGTTCGTGACATGGTCTATTGTGTCTCCCACTAAGTGACTCGTCACACCTAGCCCAAGTATCATTTGTTGAGATTTGACGCCCGCTAGAGGGGGAATAATAGCGTGTGACCGACGTCGATGGAAATCGTTCACACGTGCTTGTCTACAATTTTCGTTAAGCGCAGCGAAACAAAGATAATAAAGCAATAACGAAAATACAAACACACAAACGCAGGATATAACGTGGTTCGAACCAACCGGTTCCT
The DNA here is from genome assembly GCA_025175895.1 of Wurfbainia villosa. Classification (NCBI taxonomy): domain Eukaryota; kingdom Viridiplantae; phylum Streptophyta; class Magnoliopsida; order Zingiberales; family Zingiberaceae; genus Wurfbainia; species Wurfbainia villosa. The sequence goes on along the minus strand of CM046007.1, from coordinate 42,149,282 downwards.
ACTCACGGATCGCTCAAATGAGCCCTAGCGATGCCAATCACACACCACTATCAAATAACTCCTTCTGAACAATCCGGAGGTGGAGAAACCTCGCATAGTGATTACAACAATAATCAAAAGCTACAAGCTAAGACAATGAAATACAAAGCAATACAAGTAAAAAAACACTTTACAAATGCTCTTGGATGCTTGATCGCTGGTTGCTTGATGTCAACTTGAGACCCTGATTTGCGAGAATCGCCTCCCAAAAGCCTCAAGAAACCTATGCCAAAATCCTTCCCGCCGAGCTCCTTTTATCCTTGCACGCGCTGGATTTCCGCCTATCACGACCGCCATAAGTCACCCGATCGATGCCATCGCTGTCGTGAGACAACGGCTCGATCCACGCCGAAAAACTCCAGCGGATCTCTTGGCGGTCCGATCGCCAACATTATCGCGGGCTGACGCTAACGCCCGTAGTCGATCGCCCACGGCTACGGAGCGCTTCAGGCTCGACACTCGATCGACAATGATCAGCCATCCCTTGGCGCCGATCGCCAGAGCCACTCACCGATCACTGCCAACCTGAGAATGAGGTTTTAACCCAAGTATGGTGCCCCCATACTTGCTAGACCACCCTTAGCCTAGACCTAAGCCTTCTAGCCACCTCCATCAGCCTCACGCCTCTCGGATCCCTCCAAGTCATCCATGACTTGTTCATCCATCGCGCTAGCTTCCCGGTGCTTCCATCGGCTATGTCATGCTAACGGTGTGTTCACCGCCAAGGCACATTGGACTTACGCCGCCAAGACTCCGCTTGGACTTTACGCCGCCAATATCAATCCCCTTGGACTTCCCAAATGCCAAGACTCAAGCTTGGACTTTCCCTTGCCAACCCATGTTGGACTTTCCATTTGCCAAGACCATGCTTGGACTTTTCTTGTGCCAAGTACTCAAGACTTGGACTTTCCCAAATGCCAAGTGTCCCACTTGGACTTTCCATGCCAAGTACCTATGACTTGGACTTTACCTTGCCAAGACCCATGCTTGGACTTTCCCATAAACTCATGGTCAACCCTGGTCAACCATCAAGTCAATTATAACCTGGGTCGATTGTGTAAACAATCTCCCCAACATATTAACCGACATTAATGTCAAACATCAATGCCAAAACACTTTGTTCAAATATACTTTGTCAAACATCAAAACATCACTCGAGTCAAACTCGAGTCCATGGTCAATCGTGACCTGGGCCGATTGCACCAACAATCTCCCCCTTTTTGATGTTTGACAAAAACCAAACAAATCATTTGAGTTAGACCACTAACTCAAATCCCTTACCAATTATCCCAAATCGGTAAACACTCACCAAATGTTCTCTCCCAAACATTTCCAAAACATTCTCCCAAACATTCTCCCCCTTTTTGACTAACATCAAAAAGGTTTTCTCTCCAAGGAGGTCAATGTCTCATGTCCCAATGAGATCTTACAATCTCCCCCTTGATCAAAAATACCTAGGATGCCTACCATCTTCCTAGTGATAAGTCCTATATCACTCAAGAGAGGCAATCCTATCTCACTCTCCCAATTTCCAAATTGGGTATCAAACACCCATCAATTTTCAATTGATAACATTCTCCCCAAAAAAAAACATCCATCATCCCAAGATGGATACCTCCCCCTAAAGGCTTGCTCCCCCTTGACCATTGCACCAACAATGTCCTTGGGAAGTCCCTAAGCCAATAGGAACTCTAAACCATCAAAATTAAGGTTCTAAGTTCAACATAGAACTTTTACTCACCCTAAATTTGATACTTTGACCTAACATAACTCCTAATCCATATCCAATGGATTTTCACCCTTCATAATGCTTCCCAAAGCATATCCTAGGGTTAGGAGTGGTTAGGAACCTTTACCATAGCTGAACACGGGTTAAACAAACCTTGTTAACCGAAATCGACTGGCGATCGACTCTGCGATGTCGATCATTGCCACTCTCATCGATCAGCCACCAAGTGGCGATCAGTAAAAATTCAATTTCAACTATCGATTCAATTTGAAAATTCATAAATAATTATACGTATATCGAAAAATCATGAAAATTCATACGTATAATACTTATGACCAATACAATGGGTGAAAAATGTTTTAAAATTATTTTACCCATAAAATAGCGAAATTGATACAAAATCCAAAAGTGACTAAAAACTTTAAAGTTTAAGCTCACTTTGTATCAATCTCATCAATGGTGATTGCTATCAAAAGATAGACTTCACCAAGGTTTTTCAAAATGATTTTAAATTGTTTTCAAAACCTATTTTGGATCACATTCCTTGGGCTCTATGTACATGACTTGTACACATGCTCTCCCAATGATCCACCAATAAAATTAGATGAGTTTTAGTTCATCTAGATGCAAAAACTATGCACCTTGAACTCAACTCATATCCTAGCATCTCACATGTATCTAGGGTGTATAAATACACATACATGTCAATTGGATGTGAGATGTGGGTTTTATTCTCCCTAAGCTAGGGTTTCATGCATTTTTCTAAGGCAACTCTACTTGATTCCCTTATAAATGGGACTCCAAGTCATGCCATAGTCCTTAAATCAATTTTAATCAAAATTTTCTTAAATGCATGAATGATTATGGCATTAATGAAGATATAAATAAGTATATGCTCATAATCATGATGTCATGGCATATGATATAAAAATAATCATACATGACATTAACCTAAAACCTAAGCATACTCATGACATATAAAATCATAGAAATAGGCATGATGTGATGACATGACATAGGCAAACAAAGCATGGCATATAAAATGTATAGGTATAATAATACCTAAGTTTTAATATTAATTGCCATTTGTTGAGACTTGTTGGGATTTAAACATATTTTGCCATATTAACCTAATCTCCCTAGTGTGCCAAAAACCCAAAATGGCACACCAACCTCTAAACCTAAATTGTGCCAAAATGATCATTTTATCAACCTTCATAATTAATATTGGCACATCCTAAAATCTTTTAGGATTAAAGACTCAAATGTATTTTCAAGGTAACCATAACCTTGAAAATAACCTAAAGTGTCACCTTTGTTATGGTTGAGTTAACTACCCATCCAATCAAGGTTGACACACCCTAAACCCATCTTAGCGTGAATCAATCACGCTCTTAGGAACCCAAAAACGATTTGAACTCCTAGGGTTACTTAGGTATTCCTTAGGGATAACTTCCCTAGATACCTTCCTAATGACCTTCCTAGGCTTATTAGCCTTGGTCATTTGGGTCTTGCCTAGGTTAACCTTAGGGATTGCCTCCCTAACAACCTTCTTAGTGGCCACCTGAGGTTTCCTAGAAACCCTAGCCACTAGGCACACCCTTTGGTCAACTCTAGGGATGACTTCCCTATTGACCTTGGTCTTCCTAGACCTAGTTTGTGTTCCATAGTCAAATGGAACACTATGGTAAGCCACCTTAGGCTTAGGTTTGTGACCCAAACCCTGTTTGCCTTTGGTTGACTTTTGACTCTTAGGTCCTAAATGCTGACTTTGAGATTTTGACCTAGGAGTTTGACCAATAGACCCTTGCATTTGATTTTGCATAATTTTGAGGGTCTTTTCCAATTTCTCGAGCCTTGACCTCAAGGCTTGGTTTTCTAATTCTAATTGCCCAATTTTAGAATTTTGATTTAAATCATGGGCATGGGACTTTCTAGGCATATGCCTAGTCCACTTAGGATTGAACCCTAGGTGCTCTTGCACCTTTCTAATGGTCTCCCTAGGTAACATTGGTCTAGTGTTATTTGACCTAGGTTTATCCTTAGATAAATTGTCTTTAGGGACATTAGTCCCAAATTTCTCCCTATTATCTAAGTAGACATTCTTAGCTCCTAAGCAAAAATACTTGTTCCTATTAGCATGCTTTTCATAAATTGCAAGTGAATTGAAATCCCTAGCATGCTTTTGCTTATAAATTGAAGGAGCAAAATTAGAAGTTACCTAGGGTTTGCCTTAGCTCCCCTACATGTGATGCTCCATTTTGGGCCTTTTTCTCCCCTTTCTTGCATTGACTCGGTAGTGTCCCTTATGCTCCTTGCTCTTGATATTTTGGGAACCGGCATCCTTAACTTTTGGAGCCGGTGGAGCTTTCCTAATCTTCTTTAGGCATTTGCTCTTGTAATGCCCAAATCTAAGCACTCAAAACACATAATATTATTTTTATTCGAGATTGATGTGTTTGAGTTACCTAGTTCGGTAGGTGCCGGAGTTGTATTTTGAGCTTACTCATCTTGATTGGATGTTGAAGCTTCTTCTTGTTGCATGGAAGTTCTCTCCTCCCCTCAATCCTTGAGGTGGATGCTTCTTCCACTTCCTCCACATCTTCCGATCCGGATGTTGATTCCCTATCAACCTCCGAATCCTCACTTCCTTGTGAGGATGATCTCTCTTCACCCTCCTTATCTTCTTGAATTGATGGTGAAAACTCTTCTTCTTCTTCTTGAACCGATGATGAATTTTCATGGAGCTTTGCCACTTGGCTCCATAACTCTTTAGCATCTACATCATTACCTAACATACACAAGATATTGTTAGGTATTAAATCAATTAAAAATTTTATCACCTTATCATTTTTCTCGGATGCTTGAATTTGCTCTTCGGTCCACCTCTTCTTTTTGAGGAATCCACCTCTTGGTCCTCTTGGATATTCAAATCCATCCATCAAAATGGACCATTCCTCAAAATCTCTCATCATAATAAAATCCTCAATTCTTCCCTTCCAAGAATTGAATCCTTCTCGTCCGTATAGGGTGTAGGGCACCGGTGTGTTAATGTCCCATCCAAGCTTGTCTTGGAATTCCATCTTCCCTCTAGCCTTTTAGCTCGTGTTAGTCCGTAGAAGAGCCCCGGGCTCTGATACCACTTGTTGGAGATTTGACGCCCGCTAGAGGGGGGGTGAATAGCGTGTGACCCGTACGTCGATGGAAATCGTTCGCGTGCTTGTCTACAATTTTCGTTAGCGCAGCGGAAACAAAGATAATAAAGCAATAACGAAAATACAAACACACAAACGCAAGGATATAACGTGGTTCGGAACCGAACCGGTTCCTACTCCACGGATCGGGCTCAAATGAGCCCTAGCGATGCCAATCACACACCACTATCAAATAACTCCTTCTCGGAACAATCCGGAGGTGGAGAAACCTCGCATAATAGTGATTACAACAATAATCAACAGCTACAAGCTAAGACAATGAAATATAAAGCAATACAAGTAAAGAAAACACTTTACAAATGCTCTTGGATGCTTGATCGCTTGGTTGCTTGATGTCAACTTGGAGACCCTGATTTGCAGCAAAGAAATCGCCCCAACCTCAAGAAACCGATGCCAAAATCCTTCCCGCCGAGCTCCTTTTATCCTTGCGCGCGACTGGATTTCCGCCTATCGATCCGCCATAAGTCACCCGATCGGTGATTCCACTGTCGTGAGACAACGGCTCGATCCACGCTGGAAAAACTCAGCGGATCTCTTGGCACGATCGCCAACATTGGCGATCGCTAACGCCGCGTAGTCGAGCCTACCGGCTCACGGAGCGCTCTGCTCGACACTCGACCGACAATGTTGCCATCCTTAGCGCGCCGATCGCTGAGCCACTACCGATCGGCCGCTAATGAGCGCCGATCGCTGTGGCATTTTCACCCCATGCGGGCAAATCAAGTCGACTCACTCACGGCGGTCGAACCGCCATAATGCCCGTCGATCGCCAACCTCAAGAATGAGGTTTTAACCCAAGTATGGTGCCCCCATACTTGCTAGACCACCCTTAGCCTAGACCTAAGCCTTCTAGCCACCTCCATCAGCCTTGCGCCTCTCGGATCCCTCCAAGTCATCCATGACTTGTTCATCCATCGCGCTAGCTTCCAGGTGCTTCCATCGGCTATGTCATGCTAACGGTGTTTACACCGCCAAGGCACATTGGACTTACGCCGCCAAGACTCCGCTTGGACTTTACGCCGCCAATATCAATCCCCTTGGACTTCCCAAATGCCAAGACTCAAGCTTGGACTTTGCCTTGCCAACCCATGTTGGACTTTCCATTTGCCAAGACCATGCTTGGACTTTTCTTGTGCCAAGTACTCAAGACTTGGACTTTCCCAAATGCCAAGTGTCCCACTTGGACTTTCCATGCCAAGTACCTATGACTTGGACTTTACCTTGCCAAGACCCATGCTTGGACTTTCCCATAAACTCATGGTCAACCCTGGTCAACCATCAAGTCAATTATAACCTTGGTCGATTGTGTAAACAATCTCCCCAACATATTAACCGACATTAATGTCAAACATCAATGCCAAAACACTTTGTTCAAATATACTTTGTCAAACATCAAAACATCACTCGAGTCAAACTCGAGTCCATGGTCAATCGTGACCTGGGCCGATTGCACCAACATCATTTCCTCGTCCTACGGATTCTAGTTACTCCACATGTATCGAAGAGTACCTTACTCTAAACATGTAATGCTTTGGCCAAAGACTTTAGTAACAATCCGACGAGAGGCCATGGGTATACATCTCCTCGCAAGGAGTGGTGAATCCTTTATAGGCTATTCAAACACCTTCAATCACTTCGACTTATACCCAATCATCCCGGGTCCACATCTCCTCAGAGATGTTTGCTTAAGATGTCAAAGCATAAGTCTCCATGATCAAGATGACTTGAATACCGCAAGTCAAAGGAACATCGCACTTAAGCCACAGTAAGAACTTCATTGACATATCTATATATGCAGAGAACCATATGAAGTCTTACTGGTCACTCAATGAACTAGTTACCATAACTAGCATCCACGATTAACTCCGGACATCACAATGTCTCACCGGTGAGAATCACCGCTTGGATACACCAAGGAGTATACCTCGTGCTAGTCTCGACAGAATTGATGGTGTCCAAATCCATCAATTCATCGACTAGGGATAATTCCGATACATCACAATTACACATGTAGAGATACTCACTAGTTATGATCCAATCACAAATTCTCTCATGCTGTGAATCGTATCGTGGACATTCAGTAAATGAGTTTAAGATCCAATCAAATACATTAAACATGTATACTCAAATAGTGAATCTTCATTTATCATATAAATGGTTCATACATAAGGCGATTGCCTTAGGACATCTCTTATATATTACTAACAGACTCCCACTTGGCCTAATGCCAATCGCTACGGTATCCAATACCATAAGCTCGAACATGACCCTCAAACTTATTTTGAGGTAATGCCTTAGTCAAGGGATCCGCTAAGTTCCTTCAAAGGGGAATTTTCGATTTGTATTTCGCTCCTACCGATGATCTCTCTCGATAAGATGATAGCGAAGCACATGTTTGGATCGTTGATGAGACCTTGGCTCTTTCGCGGTAATTGCTCCATTGTTGTCGCAGAGACCGGTATTGCTTCAACAATGGCCGGAATCACACCAAGTTCATGAACGAACTTCTTGATCCAAACCGCCTTTCTTCCAAGCCGCAAATATTCGCGGTAGAATCTGCCACAGCTCTTAATTGAACTTTTCCAACTCATCAAGGCTTCATTCATATGTGAACACGCATCCGCATCGAGACCGAATCATCCTTGTCGTCCGAAGCCGCATCCGTGATACCCGCAGATCACCATGTCCCTTCTCCATATATTAGGAACACATCCTTAGTTCTTCTCAAGTACTTAAGGATCGCCTCTAATAATACCGCCCCAATGATCCATTCCTCGATCGGATTGGTATCCGCCGTGACACTCGTGAGAGCATACGATACATCGGGCCTCGTATATACATATAGCATACATGATAGATCCTATCATGGGATGCATAGGGAATCTTACTCATGCAAATCCTCTCGCCTTCGCGGCGCGGACATAGACTTCAAAGGTGTACCCTATGCCCGATGGGTAGATAACCTTTCTTGGATTCCGACATGCTAAACCTCTTTAGCACTCGGCCTATATATGTAGATCGCGAAAGACCAAGCAACTGCTTCGATCTATCTCTATAGATCTTAATATGTAGGTTGCTTCTCCTGTGTCTTTCATGGAGAATGTCTTGGATAACCAAACCTTAATCGATCAGAAGATTGACACATCGCTTTCCTATAAGTAATATGTCATCGACATACAATACTAGGAACACGATCGCACTCTACTAACCTTCTTGTACACACAAGGTTCGCTCGATTTTGTGAGAAATCAAACTTTTGATCGCCTCATCAAAACGGATATTCCAGCCTCGGATGCTTGCTTCAATCCATAAATGGATCGCCGCAAATTTGCATACCTTGTTTTATCAACCGATGTGAAACCTCAGTCATTGTATCATATACACGCCCTCGAGCGTGTTTCATTAAGGAAAGTCGCTTACATCCATCCGCCATATCTCATAATCATAATGAGCCGCTATGGCCAGAGCATCCGAATGGATTTAAGCATAGCTACAAAGTAATAGGTTTCGCCATAATCAACACCTTGCTTTTGACGATATCCTTCGCCACCAATCTAGCCTTATAGGTAATCACATTACCATCCATGTCGGTTTTCTTCTTGAAAACCCACTTGCACCCTATAGGCTTTATGCCTTCAGGTGGGTCAACCAAGTTCCAAACTTGGTTTTCATACATGGAATCCATTTCCGACTTCATGGCACCAAGCCACTTATCCCTTTCTGAACTTGTCAGCACTTCTTCATAACTAGTAGGCTTCTCATCATCAATGAGTAACACGTTCGATTCACTTCACTTACGAAATCCATATCTCTCGTGAATATTGGCGTGTTCTACCAGATCTACGAAGATGTGGTGTTACAATAATAGGTCCAAATGATTGCTCATCACTATGAGTCATTTACCGTTGTCTTCACCGTATCTCATCAATGTCTATTTGAGTCTCTCGAGCCTCCTCAAGCTCGACGACACTCCCACTCGCTTTCTTGCAAGAGAAACTCTTTCTAGAAACACAAAGATGCCAAACAAACACCTTTGTTCCACAGATGATAGAATTGGTAACCCCTTGTTTCCTTAGGGTATCCAATAAATAGACATTTATCGACTTAGCATCCAGCTTTGTCCGATACATACCGCTTCACATAAGCAGACAACCCCATATCTTCAAGTAAGATACATGAGGTTTCTTACCATTCCATATCTCATATGGAGTAGTTGAGACTACCTGTAGGCATTCTCGCTTAACAAGTAAACACCGTCTCAAGTGCATAACCCCAAAAGGACTTGGGAAGAGTCGATGATTCATCATTGACTGACCATGTCCAACAAGGTCCTAAGTACGCCTCTCGATACACCATTATGTCAGGGTGTATAGGGCGGAGTCCATTGAGACAATATGCCATTGTCTCTTAGATAATCAAGAAACTCTTGACTTAAGTATTCACCACCTCGATCCGATCAAGTATTTTAATACTTTTGTCATGTTGTTTCTCTACTTCATTTCTGAATTCTTGAACCTTTCAAAGGCTTCAGACTTGTGTTTCATCAAGAACACATACCCAAACCGTGAGTGATCATCGTGAAGGTAATGAAGTAGCTATAGCCTCCTAAAGCTTGAGTTGACATAGGTCCACATACATCGCATGTACTAGACCTAGTAACTCTCCCACTGCTCACCTTTCCAAGAAGGTAACTTAGTCATCTTGCCTTTTAAGCATGATTCGCATGTATCGTATGAATCCAATTCAACGATTCCGCAATTCCCACATCGGTGTAATTCGGACATGCGCTTTCTTGCTTTATATGGCCAAGACGACAATGCCACATATAGGAGTCTATGTGATTATCCTTCGAGCACGCTGTTGCTCGCTTCGATATTGAAAATGTCACCGGATACGCCCAACGATAAATGCCATTACTCAAAGTTCCAGTTCCATAAAGTACGCCATTCAAAGTTATATAACAACAATTGTTACTAAACATTAAATGGAAACCATTTCTATTTAAGCAGGAAATAGAAACAATGTTCTTTATTAGAGAAGGAACATAATAGCAATTGTCCAGTTCCAAGACTAGTCCACTAGGGAGCTTCAGTAAATAAGTTCCGATGGCGACCGCAGCAACCTTTGCTCCATTGCCAACTCGCAAATTTGACTCCCCTCTGACAAGTCTTCTTCATTCCTTAGCCCCTGTATGTCATTACATATATGTGAGCTACACCCAGTATCCAATACCCAAGTGTCTAAGGAAATAGAATGACAATCAATAACGAAGATACTTGAAGAGGATGGGGCATCGGATGCCTTCTTCTTCTTCATGGACTCAAGATAAATCTTGCAGTTTCTTCGCCAGTGGCCTTCCTTGCCACAATGATGGCAAGTGCCCTTTTGCGCTGGTTCCGCCTTCTTTGCCTTTTTGTTCTTTCCTTTCTTCTGTTCTTTTGCCTTCCTCTTAGAACCTTTCTTTGAGGAATCAACTAACAGTAACCGCTTTCTCCTCATGCTTTACGTAAGGCTCCACAGCCTTTCAAAGATATTGAGGGAGCTCGAATGGTGGATTCCAATTTGTTCATCCGATAGTTCATCACAAATTGCGAGAAACTCTTGGGCAAACAATGCAGAATTAAGTCAATACTTAACTCATGATCCATCACAAAACCGAGGGTAGCTAGCCGCTCGATGTACCGGTTCATCTTTAGCACAAAGCACACTCTGAACCTTCTTGCATCTTCGTAGTGAAGAGGAGCCTAGAGACTCAACCTTTCGGATCTCACTTGCTCATCGAACAACTCATGAAGATGGAAGACCATAGTATTAGCATCCATCCGCTTTTGCACTCGTACCATCGCCGCTAGCATGATGCAACTCGCCATTTCGAACCGCCACATGTTTCGATAGACCAACATTTGGTCCGAGTTGCATCGCCCTTAGACGGTCAGAAGAGGCTCTTCAAGGACATATGCAAGCTTTTCCGCTTGAGAACAATTCTCGTGTTTCTAAGCCACCCAGAAGTTAGGCCCACTTTGTTCAATCCAAAATAGTGCACAAATTCAAAGACGTCATGATCAATTTATTGACCTAGAAATACAAAACGAGCATATATGAGAAAATGATTTTAAAATGCATCAATATACATTTATAAATCCCATTCATTTTTCAATTTCAAAACCTCAAAATCACTCGAGATCGTAGGTCCATCTCCGAATGGTCGATATCCATCATAGTTATGAACAACCTTGGAGAGAGTCCAACAAGCCATTCATAACTACGACGGTAGGTATCATCTATACCGATTGCATATCACGTATATGCAACTATCACAATGTGCTATCAACTAATTGAATGTTCACACATACATCGGGTTGTTAACACATTAACAAGTATGCATCATATGCATAGCACCCAACTTCACCTCCCTTTACATCGACCTTGGAGAGAGTCCAACAAGCCGATGCTCTAGGTTAAAGCCAACCCATTAATCAGGACATAGTTTTAATATGGTTAGAGCGCATTCAACCAATTAGTCCAGCTTGGAGAGAGTCCAACAATCAAAGCTAATGATTGACCTCTGACTCTTACCATATTAGTATTAAACTATTCCATGGTTTGAACATATTCAGGTTCGAGCCGGGCTTGGAGAGAGTCCAACAACCCAAACAAGAAACAGAACTCTGGTTCTAACCATATTAATGGAAGGTGTAGGCTTTAATATTAATTAAGGGTTTTTATGTCTCATCCTCTTTGCATGCAAATAACTATTATCTACATGGCATGGCATACATGACATACATCTACATGTCACGACACGCATGGTATAATGTTATGCATTTAATGCAATTACATGGCATACAATTATGTCATGTATATATTTCCTTATATGTCATAACTATTTATGGAAATAAAATATGTTTAAGATTTGATTCTCCAAATCAAATCATAATTAAATTAGGAAACAAATTTCCAAATCTAATCACATATTTTATTCATGGAATTATTTGATTAAGAAAAATCTATTTAGGAAACCAATTTCCTAAATCATTAAAACTACTTATGGAAATTAAAATATTTTAAGATTTGATTTCCCAAATCAAATCATGATTAAATTAGGAAACAAATTTCCAGAATCTAATCAAATATTTTATTTATGGAAAATATCAATTTCCATAAATACTTTCAACTTTCCAAAAGTGGAAGATTTCCATAAATACTTCTAAATTTCCAAAATTAGAAAATTTCCAGAAATACATTATGACTATCGCAAAACCATTTTTACGATTATGTCGAAACACAACCTGGGCTCTGATACCACTGTTGGGTTTCCGGCACCGCGGCGTGTGTGTGTTCGATCATGTTTCGTAAACATGAGCACAGCGGAAGCAATTAAAAATAATAAATCTATATTTATTACAACACACACAACACACGCATGCATATTACAACAAGTGTAGACATAACCGTAAATTAAAATTTGCAATAAAAGAAAATTATCTACGTTATACCTTCCGTATGACGTGTAGCGGGAACGGCATCAACCGGAACGATCCTCGTAAGAATCGTCTCTATCCGTATCCACGCCGAGCTCCTCGGGATGACTTCGCTAAGTCACGAGCTTCGTCTTCGTACGGGTTACTCGCCTCGTGTTGAAGACGACGTGATCGAGAGATGATCACGATCCGAATCCAAATTCGGATCCTAAAACGAGTTCTCAAAACTCGCTTCTCCGGAGAGGTATTCGTCAACCGTTTGAAGAATCCTTCGTCCTCCACCTCAGAGGATTACCGGAGATCAAATCCCCGGTAAGTTAGCCGCTGTCGGAGCACTAACCGTCGTCCAAACGACGCTCCGACAACAAAGAAACAAGCTGTCCAGAAAAACTGGACAGCTTTTGGTGGAGGAATAGAGGCCGGCTAAGGAAAGATGGAAGCTCACCTTATCACCGAACCCAAAGGAGAGATCCGGAGTCGCGGAGGTTCTCGGATGAAGCTTGGACGCCGGCAAAGACTTGGACGGCTGCACACAAGCTGGGCGGTGGCAGCTTTAGGTGTTGGCGCCGAATAGGAGAGGGAGGGGGTTTGGGCGGCCAAAACTTGATTAGCCTTAGGGTTAGGGTTTAAGCCCTATTTTATAGAGAACTAATTCTCTTAATGGTTAATGGATCATATCCATAAAGCCCGTTAACCCGCTCCATTAAGATAAGTTAAAATAAACCAAACCATGATGGTTTATTTTAAGTTAAAACGAACCAGAACCAACCTTTGGTTCATTCGTTTAATATAAACCAAACCCTTTGGTTTATTCTCATCCATTGGATTAGAACCAAACCATTTTGGTCCATCCATTATGTCTTCATAAGACACGGCCCATCCACGCTTCCATTGCGACTGAAACAATTTCATGCTCACTTTATGTTTGGTCCAACCAAACATAGTTTCTCTCGGTCTGAGAATCTCATTCTCAAGCTCGTTTTAAATCCTTTGGATTACACTCGTTGTGCGTGTGACCAAATAGGTTCTCGGTTTATGTTGGTCGTCTATAATTAACCATTAATTATAGAACGATCATGAGTGGCACCTAGTAGTACATCATGATCTCTAATTAACCGAAAAGATCAACGGTTGATCCAGAACTATTTCTGAAACCCTTCAGTAGCTCGAATGAATCGTGCCCCATTCCCTTCACTCATCTTATACCCACTTGGTTCAGGACATGGTCTATTGTGTCAGTCCCCACTAGGCTGACTACGTCACACCTAGCCCAAGTATCATTTCCTCGTCCTACGGATTCTAGTTACTCCACATGTATCGAAGAGTACTTTACTCTAAACATGTAATGCTTTGGCCAAAGACTTTAGTAACAATCCGACGAGAGGCCATGGGTATACATCTCCTCGCAAGGAGTGGTGAATCCTTTATAGGCTATTCAAACACCTTCAATCACCGACTTATACCCAATCATCCGGGTCCACATCTCCTCGGAGATGTTTGCTTAAGATGTCAAAGCATAAGTCTCCATGATCAAGATGACTTGAATCTTGCAAGTCAAAGGAACATCGCACTTAAGCCACGATAAGAACTTCATTGACATATCTATATATGCAGAGAACCATATGAAGTCTTACGGTGGTCACTCCGATGAACTAGTTACCATAACTAGCATCCACGATTAACTCGGACATCACAATGTCTCGGCCGGTGAGAATCGGGCTTGGATACACCAAGGAGTATACCTCGTGCTAGTCTCGTAATTGATGGTGTCCAAATCCATCAATTCATCGACTAGGGATAATTCCGATACATCACAATTACACATGTAGAGATACTCACTAGTTGTGATCCAATCACAAATTCTCTCATGCTGTGAATCGTATCGTGGACATTCAGTAAATGAGTTTAAGATCTAATCAAATACATTAAACATGTATACTCAAATAGTGAATCTTCATTTATCATATAAATGGTTCATACATAAGGCGATTGCCTTAGGACATCTCTCATATATTACTAACAAAAACTAAGGAGTAGTATTCTCTGCAACAACACTAATGGCTTCCTTAGGTAGAATTAGTTTAGGGTTATTAGTTCTAGATTTATCCTTAGCCCTAACATTGCAAGATTTAACACCTAAGCAAATATATTTATTCCTATTTGCATGCCTTTTATGATTATGCACAATTGCAAGAGAATTAAAATTACTCATAGCATGCTTTTGATTATTATGTAAATAAAAGGCATTATTGAAATATACCTTAGGGTTTGCCTTAGCTCCCCTTACATGTGTAGCTACTCTCTTAGGGCATTGGCTTATATAGTGCCCCTTTTGATGACATTTGAAGCAAATGATATGCTCCTTGCTTTTAATTGTTGAGGCACCAGTATCCTTAGGTTTTTCATGAACTTTTGGTGTCGGTTGAGTCTTCTTGATTCTTTTTGGACACTTGCTCTTGTAGTGTCCTTGCTCCCTACACTCAAAGCATACAATATGATTTTTATTTTTAATTTTCATGGTTGAGTTACCTAGGTCGGTGGTAGGAACCAGAGTTGGTTCTTCATCTCTCCCGGAGGTAAATGGTTCTTCTTGCTCTTGTTCTTGCTCCGACTCCGGTGATCTAATATCCTCCCCTCAATCCTAGAGATGGAGACTTCTTCAACTTTCTCTTCCGATCTAGATGTTGAGCATCTCTTAATTTTTGAATCATCAAGCTCTTTGGATGAAGATGTTGGGTTTCCGACACCGCGGCGAGTGTGTGTTCGAACATGTTTCGTAAACATATGCACAGCGGAAGAAATAAAAAGTAATAAATCTAATTTATTACATCACACACACCACACGCATGCATAGTACAACATGTGTAGACATAACCATAGTTTCAAATTTTGCAATAAAAGGAAATTATTCTATGTATATCTGACGTATCACGTGTAACAGGAAAGGCATCAACCGGAGCGACTCTCGCTAGAATCGCCTCTATCTGTATCCACGCCGAGTATCATTGGGATGACTTCACAAAGTCACGAGCCTCATCTTCGTACGAGTCACTAGACTCATGTCGAAGATGATGTGATCGAAAGAAGATCACAATCCGAATCAAAATTCGGATTCAAAATCGAGTCCCCAAAACTCGCTTCTTCGGAGAGGTATTCATCAACCGTTTGACGAATCCTTCATCCTCCACCTATGAGGATTATCGGAGATCGAATCCCCAGCAAGGTAGCCGCTGTCGGAGCTCCAAACGTCATCCAAATGATGCTTCGACAAGAAGAAAATAAGCTGTCCAAAAAATTGGACAGCTTTGGTGGAGAACTTGCGCCGGCCAAATAAGGAAAGCTAGGTGCTCACCTTGTCGCCGGAGCCAAGGAAGATCAAGAGCTTGACGCTGCACTGACGGGCACAAGGGCTGGGCGGCAACACCATGAGAAGAGAGGGAGGGGCGGCAACAAAATTAGGGTTGGGCTTTCACAAAACCCTTAAGCCCTATTTTATAGAGAACAAATTCTCTTAAGGGTTATTGGTTCATAACCAAAAACCCATTAATCTGCACTATTAATTTAAGTTAAAATAAACCAAATCGATTTGGTCTATTTTAAGTTAAAACGAACCGAACCAACTTTGGTTCATTCGTTTAAAACAAACCAAATCCCTTTGGTTTAATCTTCACCATTGGATTAGAACCAAACCAATTTGATTCATCTATCATGTCTTCGTAAGATACGGCCCATCCATGCTTCCATTGCGACTGAAATGATTTCATGCTCGCTCCTTGTTTGGTCCAACCAAACCTAGTTTCTCTCGGTCTGAGAATCTCATTCTCAAGCTCATTTTAAATCCTTCAGATTACGCTCATTGTGCGTGTGACCAAATAGGTTCTCGATTTATGTTGGCCGTCTATAATTAACCATTAATTATAGAATGATCATGAGTGGCACCTAGTAGTACATCATGATCTCCAATTAACCGAAAGATCAACGGTTGATCCAGAACTATTTCTAAAACCCTTCAACAGCTACAATGAATCATGCCCCGTTCCCTTCACACATCTTATACCCACTTTGTTCAGGACATGGTCTATAGTGTCAGTCCCCACTAGGTTGACTACATCACACCTAGCCCAAGTATCATTTCCTCGTCCTACGGATTCTAGTTACTGCACATGTATCTAAGAGTACCATACTCTAAACATGTAACGCTTTGGCCAAAGACTTTAGTAACAATTCGACGAGAGGCCATGGGTATACATCTCCTCGCAAAGAGTGGTGAATCCTTTATAGGATATTCAAACACCTTCGACCACTTCGACTTATACCCAATCATCCTGGGTTCACATCTCCTCAGAGATGCTCGCTTGAGATGTCAAAGCATAAGTCTTCATGACCATGATGACTTGAATACCGTAAGTCGAAGGAACATCGCACTTAAGCTGTAGTAAGAACTTCATTGACATATCCATATATGCAGAGAATCATATGAAGTCTTACAGCTTGTCACTCCAATGAACTAGTTACCATAACTAGCATCCACGATTAACTCTGGACATCACAATGTCTCCAGCCAATGAGAATCAGCTGCTTGGATACACCAAGGAGTATACCTCGTGCTACTCTTGACAGAATTGATGGTGTCCCAATCCATTAATTCATCGACTAGGGATAATTCCAATACATCACAATTACACATGTAGAGATACTCACTAGTTGTGATCCAATCACAAATTTTCTTATGCTGTGAATCGTATCGGGGGCATTCAGTAAATGAGTTTAAGATCTAATCAAATACATGAAAATATGTATACTCAAATAGTGAATCTTCATTTATCATATAAATGGTTCAAACATAAGGCGATTGCCTTAGGACTTCTCTCATATATTACTAACAAACTCCCACTTGGCCTAATGTCAATCGCTACGGTATCCAATACCATAAGCTCTAACATGACCCTCAAACTTACTTTGAGGTAATGCCTTAGTTAAAGGATCCGCTAAGTTCCTTTCAGTGGGAATCTTCTCGATTTGTATTTCCTTCCTACTTATGATCTCTCTGATCAGATGATAGTGGCGAAGCACATGTTTGGATCATTGATGAGACCACATCAAGTTCAGATATGAACTTCTTGATCCAAACTGCTTCCTTTATTGCTTCCAAACCTGCAATGTATTCTGCCTTAGTGGAAGAATCCGCTATAGTGTCAAGCTTGGAACCTTTCCAACTTATTGCGCCTCCATTCCAGGTGAATACATACCCAGACTGAGACATGGAATCATCCTTGTCTATCTAGAAGCTGGCATCCGTATACCCACGTATCACCATGTACCCTTCTCCATATATTAGGAACTCATCCTTAGTTCTTCTTAAGTACTTAAGGATCGTCTTAACAGTCGCCCAATGATCCATTCCTAGATCAGACTGGTATCTGCTCATGACACTCAGAGCATACGATACATCGGGCCTCATATATAACATAGCATACATGATAGATCCTATTGCGGATGCATAGGGAATCTTACTCATGCAAATCCTCTCGTCTTCTGTGCACGGACACATAGACTTTGAAAGGTGTATCCCATGTTTGATGGGTAGGAAACCTTTCTTGGATTCTGACATGCTAAATCTCTTTAGCACTTGGTCTATATATATAGACTGCGAAAGACCAAGCAACCGTTTCGATCTATCTCTATAGATCTTAATCCCGAGGATGTAAGTTGCTTCTCCCAGGTCTTTCATGGAGAACATCTTGGAAAACCAAATTTTAACTGATTGTAAGACAGAAATATCATTTCCTATAAGTAATATATCATCGACATACAATACTAGGAACACGACTGCACTCCCACTAACCTTCTTGTACACACAAGGTTCATCAGGATTTTATGAGAAATCAAACTTTTGATTGTCTCATCAAAACGGATATTCCAGCTCCTGGATGCTTGCTTCAGTCCATATATGGACCATCGCAATTTGCATACCTTGGTTTTATCAACCGATGTGAAACCCTCAAGCTGTATCATATACATATCCTCGAGTAGATTTCCATTAAGGAAAGTTGTTTTCACATTCATCTGTCATATCTCATAATCATAATGAACTGCTATGGCCAGGAGCATCCGAATGGATTTAAGCATAGCAACAGGCAAATAGGTTTCGTCATAATCAACACCTTGCTTTTGACGATATCCTTTCGCCACCAATCTAGCCTCATAGGTAATCACATTACCATCCATGTCAGTTTTCTTCTTGAAACCCACTTGCACCCTATAGGCTTTATGCCTTCAGGTGGGTCAACCAAGTTCCAAACTTAGTTTTCATACATGAAATACATTTCTGACTTCATGGCGTCAAGCCACTTATCCCTTTCTGAACTTTTCAGAACTTCTTCATAACTGGTAGGCTCCTCATCATCAATGAGTAATACGTCGTTCAATTCACTTATGAGAAATCCATATCTCTCCGGAATATTGTGTGTTCTACCAGATCTACGAAGATGTGGTGTCTCAATAGGTCCAGCCGATGGCTCATCACTATGAGTTATTGGCTGTGGTGCTTCACCAGGTATCTCATCAATGTCTATTTGAGTCTCTCAAGCCTCCTCAAGCTCAACGACACTCCCACTGTTTTCTTGCAAGAGAAACTCTTTCTCTAGAAACACAACATGCCTTGAAACAAACACCTTTTGTTCCATAGGATGATAGAATTAGTAACCCCTTGTTTCCTTAGGGTATCCAATAAATAGATATTTATCAGACTTAGCATCCAATTTGTCTGATACAGTCTGCTTCACATAAGCAGGACAACCCCATATCTTCAAGTAAGATACATGAGGTTTCTTACTATTCCATATCTCATATGGAGTAGTTGAGACTACCTTGGTTGGCATTTTGTTTAACAAGTAAATAGCTGTCTGAAGTGCATAGCCTCAAAAGGACTTGGGAAGATTCACATGATTCATCATTAACTAGACCATGTCCAACAAGGTCTAGTTATGCCTCTCAGATACACCATAATGTTGCGGTGTATATGGCGGAGTCCATTGAGACAATATACCATTGTCTCTTAGATAATCTAGAAACCCTTGACTTAAGTATTCACCACCTCGATCCAATCGAAGTATTTTAATACTCTTGTCATGTTGTTTCTCTACTTCATTTATGAATTCTTTGAACCTTTCAAAGGCTTCAGACTTGTGTTTCATCAAGAACACATATCCAAACCATGAGTGATCATCGGTGAGGGTAATGAAGTAGCTATATCCTCCAAAAGCTTGAGTTTACATAGGTCCACATACATCAATATGTTTTAGACCTAGCAACTCTTCCACCGGTTTACCTTTTCCAATAAAAGGTAACTTAGTCATCTTGCCTTTTAAGCATGATTCGCATGTATCGTATGAATCCAATTTAAACGATTCTAGAATTCCACATCAGTGTAATTTGGACATGCATTTCTTACTTGCATGGCCAAGACGACAATGCCACATATAAGAGTCTAATTGATTATCCTTTCGAGCATGCTTGTTGCTCGCTTCGATATTGAAAATGTCACTGGATACGTCCAACATATAAATATCATTGCTCAAAGTTTCAGTCCCATAAAGAACGTCATTCAAAGTTATGTAACAACAATTGTTACTAAAAGTCAAATGATACTCATTTCTATTTAAACAAGAAATAGAAATGATGTTCTTTATCAAGGAAGGAACATAAAAGCAATTGTCCAGTTCTAAGACAAGTCCTATAGGGAGTTTCAACAAATACGTTTCGATGACGAGTGCAGCAACCTTTGCTCCATTTCCAACACATAAATTTGACTCTCCCTTGATGAGTCTTCTTCTATTCCTTAGCCCATGTATGTCATTACATATATGTGAGTCACACCTAGTATCCAATACCCAAGTGTTTGAGGAAATAGAATGACAATCAATAACAAAGATATCTGAAGAAGATGGGGCATCCGATGTCTTATTCTTCTTCATGGACTCAAGATAAATCTTGCAATTTCTTTGCCAATGGCCCTCCTTGCCTAATGGCAAGTGCCCTTTTGAGCTGGTTCTACCTTTTTAGCATTTTTTTCTTCTTCCCCTTCTGTTATTCCTTTGACTTCCTCTTAGAACCTTTCTTCAAGGAATCAACTAATAGCACCGTCCCCTGCTCATGTTTCACAGAAGGCTCCACAGTCTTCAACATGTTGAGCAGTACCATAGATGAACCTTCGTGCATCTCAGAGGTGAAGAGGTGCTTGGAGACTTCGAACCTTTCGAATCTCACTTGCTCATCAAACAACTCATAAAGATGAAAGACTATGGTATGAGCATCCATATGCTCATGCTGCTTCTGCATCTTGGGTTCCATCGCGGCTAGCATGATGTAACTAACTTGTTCAGAATCACTCACATGTTTCTGATAAGACAACAATTGGTCCAGAGTTACGTTATCACTAGGGCGGGCGGGAAGAGGCTCTTCGAGGACATACGCAAGCTTTTCTACCTTAAGAACAATTCTCAAGTTTCTAAGTCAGTCTAAGAAGTTCGACCCAGTCAATTTATTCCAATCCAAAATGGAACGCAAATTCAAAGACATTATGATCAATCGATTAACTTAGAAATACAAATCGAGCATATATGAGAAAGATGATTTAAAATGTATCAACATACATTCATAAATCTCATTCATTTTTCGAATTTCAAAAACCCCAAAATCACTTCGGGAGATCGTAAGTTCATCTCCAAATGGGCTGATATCCAACATATATATGAACAACCTTGGAGAGAGTCCAACAAGTCATTCATAGCTACGATGGTAGGTATCAAATATACCGATTGCATATCACATATATGCAACTATCACAATGTGCTATCAACTAATTGAATGTTCACACATACATCGGGTTGTTAACTCATTAACAAGTATGCATCATATACATAGCACCCAACTTCACCTCCCTTCACATCGACCTTGGAGAGAGTCCAACAAGCCGATACTCCAGGTTAAAGCCAACCCATTAATCAAGACATAGTTTTAATATGATTAGAGTGCATTCAACCAATTAGCCCAACTTGGAGAGAGTCCAACAACCAAAGCTAACGATTGACCTCTGACTCTTACCATATTAGTATTAAACTATTCCATGGTTTGAACATGTTCAGGTTCGAGTCGGGCTTGGAGAGAGTCCAACAACCCAAACAAGAAATAGAACTCTGGTTCTAACCATATTAATGGAAGGTGTAGGCTTTAATATTGAGTAAGGGTTTTATGTCTCATCCTCTTTGCATGCAAATAACTATTATCTACATGGCATGGCATACATGGCATACATCTACATGTCACGACACGCATGGCATAATGATATGCATCTAATGCAATTACATGACATACAATTATGACTTGTACAAAAATTTCCTTATATGTCATAACTATTTATAGAAATAAAATATGTTTGAGATTTGATTCTCCAAATCAAATCATGATTAAATTAGGAAACAAATTTCCAAATCTAATCACATATTTTATTTATGGAAAGCCCTATTTTATAGAGAATAAATTCTCCTAATGGTTATTGGTTCATAACCAAAAACCCGTTAACCCGCTCCATTAATTTAAGTTAAAATAAACCAAACCGATTTGGACTATTTTAAGTTAAAACGAACCGAACCAACTTTGGTTCATTCGTTTAAAACAAACCAAACCCCTTTGGTTTAATCTTCACCATTGGATTAGAACCAAACTAATTTGATTCATCCATCATGTCTTCATAAGACACGGCCCATCCATGCTTCCATTGCAGCTGAAACGATTTCACGCTCGCTCCTTGTTTGGTCCAACCAAACCTAGTTTCTCTCGGTCTGAGAATCTCATTCTCAAGCTCGTTTTAAATCCTTCGGATTACGCTCGTTGTGCGTGTGACCAAATAGGTTCTCGGTTTATGTTGGTTGTCTATAATTAACCATTAATTATAGAACGATCATGAGTAGCACCTAATAGTACATCATGATCCACAATTAACCGAAAGATCAACAGTTGATCCATAACTATTTCTGAAACCCTTCAACAGCTACAATGAATCATGCCCCATTCCCTTCATGCATCTTATACCCACTTGGTTCAGGACTGTTAGGGCAATCAACTTGTAATATGGTTTTGATGTGTGTGGCAAAGGATTTAAGTTAGGATGATTGGATTTGATATGTGTGTTGGAGTCTTGCAGGACTTAGTAATTCGCACATGGAGCTTAGGTAAGTGTCAGCACTCACAACCTCGTGCTTGAGTCGGAGAAGGAGCATTACAAAGCCGTGCACTTGATACTGCCAAGGGACTGCCGGACAAGATGACTTGAAGCGAAGCCAAGGAAGCAGACTTCGAGGGCAAGAGACGCGAAGGAGCATTGCAGAGTCGTGCGCCTAATGCTACCGAGGGACGTGGCCGCGAACGAAGAGAGCTTCGACGAGGGACTTCGAGTGAGATGAGAGAATGAGTGAATTGTAAGTAGCTCATTAGGTGAACTTGGCCGAATGACTGAGTGTCGGAGGCTCGACCGTAAGGGTTGAGGTTTACTCGATCGCCGAAAGCTCAAACGAATGTTAAGTTTAATTTTCACATGGCACCAGTCGACTGCCATGTAATGGCAGTCGACTGCTCCAAGTCGATCGGTAATCGTGGTGTTAATCGCCGACATCGATCGATCAGAAGAAGTAGTTGGTGATCGCCGTCTGCAAGCACAGAAGCTAGTCGAGCTCGCGGGTCACTCGACTGGAAGTCGACATCAGTCGACTGATGAAAGCATCAGTCGACTGATCATATGATTGTTGGAAAATCGGCCGCGGATTCCACAAATTTGGCCTGGTCAGAAGCCGTTGGAGTCGACATCAGTCGACTGATGAAGGCATCAGTCGACTGATAGTGCTCAACGGGAAGAATTGCTTCCTCTCTATAAAAAGAGAGGGTGGGGGCTTGTAGATGGTTAATCTTCATGGTCAAAACATTCTACTAAGTGCCCCACAAAGCTCAAACTCCTTCTTCTAGTTTTCTTTCATATTTATTGTAAAAGAAGGAGTGATCTCTTGTTGTAAAGGTTTACCTCCACCTTGCTTGGGCTAAAGGGAGAGACCAATAGTGGATTGGTTGCGGAGTGATTCACCGGAGACGAATCGGACCGTGGATTAGCGGCGAGGCCGTGAACCACGTTATATCTTATTTGTTAGCATTGTTTATCTTTTGTTTGTTTCTTAATTGTCTTTGTTTTATATTTTCGCTTGCGCTAACGTTACTTGTAGACAATTAAGAATGACTTCCGCTCATACGACGAAAGAGGGCTATTCACCCCCCTCTAGCCGACCAACATCGTTCCTACAAGTGGTATCAGAGCCAAGGTGCTTGTCAACGAACTAATCACCACCACAAGCACAATCAAGGATGGTCGGCTCCAACATTCAACCACCGAAGTTCAAGGGAGAATTCTCTTGGTGGAAGAAGAGAATGGAGGTATTTTTCGAAACCGATTTCGAAATTCTATTAATAATGGAAAATGGTTTCGAGATACCTAGGGGTGAAGATGGGGAGCAAATAGAGAAGGCAAGATGGACAAAGAGACAAAGAGAGGAGTACTTGGCAAATTTGAAGGCCAAGCATCATTTGTACAACGTACTCCCTCAACAAGAGATCAACTGAATTGGCGAGTGTGCAAGTGCTAAAGAGATGTGGGAGAAGCTAGTAGAGCTTCATGAAGGTACCTCGGAGGCCAAGCTTGCAAGGAGAGACCTCCTCCGCTCCCAACTATCAAATATTAAACTTGAAAAGGGAGAAAAGGTAACCTTATTACATTCTAGGTTTAAAATAATTTTAATTGGGCTAACAAGTGTAGGAGAAAAACTTTCGAACCAGGATATGCTTATGAAAGCAATCAATGCTTTTCCCTGGTCATCGAAATGGAGCTCAATGGTGGACTCCTTCTACATGTCGAAGAACCTAGAAGTGAGCACCTTGGAGGAGTTCTTCTCAACCATGGAGCTCCATGAAACAAGGCTTGAGGGAGTAATAGAAGAGCCAAGACTTCAACCATCAAGAGGAGTAGCCCTAGTAGCAAACAAAGGGAAGAAGAAGAAGATAGAGACTTCCTCCTCCGATGA
Source organism: Wurfbainia villosa (assembly GCA_025175895.1). Classification (NCBI taxonomy): domain Eukaryota; kingdom Viridiplantae; phylum Streptophyta; class Magnoliopsida; order Zingiberales; family Zingiberaceae; genus Wurfbainia; species Wurfbainia villosa. Next base: position 42,124,696 of record CM046007.1, on the reverse strand, counting down.
AGCATCCTCCTCCTCCTCCATGGATAGCACGGAAGAAGCCTACATGGTAAGGAAGGTAAGGCGTGCATTGAAAGGGTTTTAATTTAACAAATCTCATGATAGGGGGGAAAGGCCAAGGGGGAAGATAATTTGCTATAATTGCCAAGGAGAGGGACACATAAGGGATAATTGTCCCCTCTTGAACAAGAGCAAAGAAGAGAGGAAGAAGAAAGAAGAAAAGAAGAAAAAGGGGAGCAAGAAGAAGGAAGAAGAGAAGAAGGCCAAGGAAAAGGGGAAGGCCAAGGCACTAAAGGCAAGGACATGGGATGACCCCTCTTCATCATCATCATCGGAAGAGGAAAATGCTTTTGTCACCAACCTTGCTTTGATGGCGTTTGATGATCTAGACACCTCCTCCTCCTAACAAGAAAGATCAAGAACAAGTGAGGAGAGCTCTAGTGAAGGGGGAGCTTCTTCATCATCCTCCTCATCCGAAGAAGAAGACATGGAGACTATGGTAACGAATCTCTCACCCAATAAAATAGTTTCCATAATTTCTAGCCTTACTAAGAATTTATTTAGGGCTAAGAAAAAGAATAAAAGCATGCTAGATCAAATTAAGGCCTTAGAAAATAAATTAGAACAAGCATGTTTAAATGTTAATAATGATGATGCATGCTCACATAACTATATGCCTTTTGATGTTAATGATGTATGCATTGAAGAAAATAGGGTCCTAAGGGAAAAGGTAGACCATTTGACCAAGGCTCTAGAAAAATTCACAATTGGCTCCAACACCCTTAACATGATCATAGGGAGCCAAAGAGCAAGCTTCAATAGGAAAGGCCTAGGATATAAGGGAAAAACTAATGAAAAGGCCTATACATGTTTGATTGCTAGGGGTCAAAGCAAAAATAAGACAATTGCTAGAAAATGGATCCCTAAGGAATATTTAGTGAACCCCATAGGAAAGAATTTGTATTGGGTTCCTAAATCCATCCTTAAGGGTTAGGAAAACCCTATGTTAGTCAACCATAGTGGACTTCACTTATATCATATATTTTGGTTGACTTAGGATGGCGGGACTAAATTTTTGAAATAGTGTTGGGTGATGATAATGCACCCATAAATAGTTTAAATCATGCTTGACTTATTGTCATGTTTTTAATATCTAATGCATGATTAAAAATTGATTGATACATGTGTTTCATGATCATAATGTGAAATTAATTCTTATATATTTTTATGATCATGTGGTATGTTAGGATGATACTTAACCATGGGTAGAATTGTATGAAATTGAAGGTTAAGTACATAAATACATTTAGGAACATCTCACATTCACCATAAGGATAACTTTGATTGAAAACATAGTATGGGTGAGATGATAGGATGATACAAATGGTCCACTAATACCTATGACATTTAGATGGTCATTTTAAGTATTAAAATAGCAATAATAGACCAATCATGGGAAAGACTTATGTTTAATTCATAGACATATTGACCAAAGATCATGGTTGAATATTTCAAATGTTTTGAAAACCATTTCTTGTTTCATAAACTGAATTTTTATGTTTTGAAAAGATTCAAGGCAAAACTAGGCTTTAAAATTGATACAAACTTTAGATATTTTTCAACTTTTGAGATTTTGCCTAATTTTTGAAAATATAATGATTTTTCATGGAAAATATTTTTCATTGATAAAGGAACTTACAAGAAATGTGTTCCCCAAATTTCATGATTTTTCGAATTTTATAGAATTTTTTATGCATTTCTGAAATTCAGCCCGAAAATCAAAAAATCTTAAAATCAGAGTGCCAGTCGACTGGTAGTATGAACTAGTCAACTGATCGACTAAAAACATGCCTAGTAACCTTCTTTTATCAAATTTTAAGTCATGTTTTAGTGATTTTTGTTTCCTAGATTTGACGCCATGTTTGAATAACTTAGTTTAATCTTTTTGATGGTGTCAAAGGGGGAGAAATATTTATGTTTAAGTAAGTTATATTAAGGGGGAGAATTGCATTTAGGGGGAGTTTCATGTATTAAGGGGGAGAGCTGATAATCATGTTTATTCACATGCTTTCTTACTTAATATTTTTTATCAAATGTTTACCTAACTTAAACGGATTACCACACATCAAAAAGGGAGAGATTGTTAGGGCAATCAACCCGTGATATGGTTTTGATGTATGTGGCAAAGGGTTTAAGTTAGGATGATTGGATTTAATATGTGCGTTGGAGTCTTGCAGGACTTAGTAATTCGCACATAGAGCTTAGGCAAGTGTCACCACTCACAACCTCGTGCTTGAGTCGGAGAAGGAGCATTGTAGAGTCGTGCGCTTGATGTTGCCGAGGGACCGCCGGACGAGATGACTTGAAGCGAAGCCAAGGAAGCAGACTTTGAGGGCAAGAGACGTGAAGGAGCATTGCAGAGTCGTGCGCCTAATGCTGCCGAGGGACGTGGCTGCGAATGAAGAGAGCTTCGGCAAGGGACTTCGAGTGAGATGAGAGAATGAGTGAATTGTAAGTAGCTCATTAGGTGAACTTGGCCGAATGGCTGAGTGTCGGAGGCTCGACCGCAAGGGTTGAGGTTTACCCGACCACCGGAAGCTCAAACGGATGTTAAATTTGAGTTTCACATGGCACCAGTCGACTGCTCTAAGTCGATCGGTTAATCGATTGGTGTTGACTGCTGGATCAAGTCGACATCAGTCGACTGCTGAAGGGAAGCAGTCGACTGATCGCACTGTGCATGGGCACAGAAGCTAGTCAATCGACTGATCATATGCCTGTTGGAGAATCGGCCGTGGATCCCATGAATCTGGCCTGGTCAGAAGCCGTTGGAGTCGACATCAGTCGACTGATGAAGGCATCAGTCGACTGATAGTGCTCAACGGGAAGAATTGCTTCCTCTATACAAAGAGAGGTTGGGGGCTTGTAGATGGTTAATCTTCATGCTCAAAACATCCTACTAAGTGCCCCACAAAGCTCAAACTCCTTCTAGTTTTCTTTCATATTTATTGTAAAAGAAGGAGTGATCTCTTGTTGTAAAGGTTTACCTCCACCTTGCTTAGGCTAAAGGGAGAGACCAATAGTGGATTGGTTGCGGAGTGATTCACCGGAGACGAATAGGACCGTGGATTAGTGACGAGGCCGTGAACCACGTTATATCTTGTTTGTTAGCATTGATTATCTTTTGTTTGTTTCTTAATTGTCTTTGTTTTATATTTTCGCTTGCGCTAACGTTACTTGTAGACAATTAAGAATGACTTCCACTCATACGACAAAAGAGGGCTATTCACCCCCCTCTAGCCGGCCAACATCGTTCCTACAAGGACATGGTCTATAGTGTCAGTTCCCAATAGGTTGACTACATCACACCTAGCCCAAGTATCATTTCCTCATCCTACGGATTCTAGTTACTGCACATGTATCCAAGAGTACCATACTCTAAACATGTAATGCTTTGGCCAAAGACTTTAGTAACAATTCGACGAGAGGCCATGGGTATACATCTCCTCGCAAGGAGTGGTGAATCCTTTATAGGCTATTCAAACACCTTCGGCCACTTCGATTTATACCCAATCATCCCGGGTCCACATCTCCTCAGAGATGCTTGCTTAAGATGTCAAAGCATAAGTCTTCATGACTAAGATGACTTGAATACCGCAAGTCGAAGGAACATCGTACTTAAGTTGCAGTAAGAACTTCATTGACATATCTATATATGCAGAGAACCATATGAAGTCTTACAGTTTGTCACTCCAATGAACTAGTTACCATAACTAGCATCCACGATTAACTCCGGACATCACAATATCTCCAGCCAGTGAGAATCAGCTGCTTGGATACACCAAGGAGTATACCTCGTGCTAGTCTCGATAGAATTGATGGTGTCCCAATCCATCAATTCATCGACTAGGGATAATTCCAATACATCACAATTACACATGTAGAGATACTCACTAGTTGTGATCCAATCACAAATTCTCTCATGCTGTGAATCGTATCGGGGACATTCAGTAAATGAGTTTAAGATCTAATCAAATACATGAAAATATTTATACTCAAATAGTGAATCTTCATTTATCATATAAATGGTTCAAACATAAGGCGATTGCCTTAGGACATCTCTCATATATTACTAACAAAAGATGCATATTCTTCTTGAGCTTGAATGGATGAGCACTCCTCATCATTAAATTCTTCCTTATTGTCTTAAACCGATTAAGGCTTCTCATGAAATCTTTCCAACTTGCTCCAAATCTCCTTGGTATCTCTGTAATCCCCTAGTTTGCACAAAATACCATTAGGTATTAAATTTTCTAAAAAAATTATTACCTTAACCTCGGTCTTGAATTTTTGTCGTTGCTCCTTGGTCCATTTCTTGAATTTAAGGGGTTCTCCCTTCTTGTCCATGGGAAGTTCAAATCCTTCCAAGATGATGAACCAATTCTCAATGTCCATCATCAAGAATGTCTTCATTCTCTCCCTCCATGCCGAAAAATCTTCTCGGTCATATGGCGGAGGAATGTCGATGGTGTATCCCAATCCATCCTTAGGTAGCTCCATCTCCTCTAGCACGTTTTCTCCATGGTGGTTAGTCTGTAGAAGAGCTCCTAACTCTGATACCACTTGTAGGACCATAGGCATCGCGCTAGAGGGGGAGATGAATAGCGATTTCAATTCAACGCTTAGAATTCAATCATGTTTGTCTATATGATTCATTAATATGTGTAGCGAAAATAATAAAGCATAAACTCAAAACAAAGACAAACACTTACATGCAATACACAAGCATATAACGTGGTTCGGAACCTAGGGTTCCTACTCCACAGGTTGAGCTCAAATGAGCTCTAGTGATGCAAACCACCATTAATAAACCTCTCCTTCTCGAAAAATACTCCGGAGGTGGAGAAAACCTCTTACAATAATTCTTATACCAATAAGAAAGAAATACAAGAAAATACAATAAGAATCGTAAAGAAAACTTTACACAAGATTGCTTTGAATGCTTTACTTGTTAGTTGCTTGGATGAACTTGAAGAACCTTGAAATGCACTAGCACTTTGCCTCAAATCTTCTCTAGAACCACTGCCAAAATCCTCCCTTTCGTGCTCCTTATAAAGCTACAACTCGGACTGATTTTCATCTAGCAATCGACTTCCCATACTTAGCAGTCGACTGCTCCTATAAGCGTTGTCTCACAACGGCTTAATCCACACTGGAAAAACTCCAACGAATTGCCAATCAGTCGACTGCCAAACCCTAGCAGTCGACTGTTGCCCCGTCAGTCGGCTGCCTAATCGACTACGAAACTTTCTGTGCTCATGGCCTCAATCAACAATCGACTGCTCAAGGTTAGTTGACTGCCCTAAGCTAGCGATCATTAAGGCCTAAAACCACAGCGTGATCGGCGCCATCGACTCGACAGTTAGATCGTCATAACCGATCTGCTGCTCATAGTTGACTAGGCTGCTAAGTGTCAAAACACTTGACTAGTCGACTGGTCCATAACCCCAGTCGACTAATAGACCTCAAATATGAGGTTTAACCCAAGTATGATACTTTCATACTTGATAGATCACCCTTAGCCTAGACTTAAGCCTTCTAGCCATCTCCATCAGCCTCACGCCTATTGGATCCCTCCAAGTCATCCATGACTTATTCATCCATACACTAGCCATTAGGTGCTTCCGTCAGCTATCATATTGCTAACTGAGTCTACATCGCTAAGGTACATTTTGGCTTACACTGCCAATACACACGCTTGGACTTTATGTCGCCAAACATTGGACTTATGTTGCCAAGACACACACTTGGACTTTACGCCGCTAAACATTGGACTTGTGCCGCCAAGACATACGCTTGGACTTTACGCCACCAATATCACACATTTGGACTTTCCTTGCCAACTCCATGTTGGACTTTCCAAATGCCAAGACTCATGCTTGGACTTTCCAATTGCCAAGACTCATACTTGGACTTTACCATTGCCAAGACCTATGTTTGGACTTTACCATTACCAAGATCCATGCTTGGACTTTCCATGCCAAGTACCCAAGACTTGGACTTTCCATGACAATCACATGTCATACGTTTTATCAAACATCAAAATACTGCTTGAGTCAAACTCGAGTCTGGTCAATCGTGACCTGGGCCGATTGCACCAATAGATTTCATGCTGATTGTCCAGTCTCCTGACCCAACCGATCTTCATGCAGATGTGCGGTCTCCTGATCCATCTGGACTTCCTGCCTAATGTTCGATCCTTCTGATATGTCAAGTCTTCTGCCTTGTATCCGGTCAACATGACCTACTAGGACTTTCCTATTAAGCCTGCACACTTAACACTCATATAAAAACACAAGTAATTCCTAACTTTAACTATGGTTCATACATCAAAACTAAGGAGTGATGCTTCCTGCATCAACAATATCCCTCTTTTTGATGTATTACAACACATCGATTAAAGTTAGGAGAATCAATTTTCAATGCATCAAGTCCAACACATATTCATATGCATCAAGTTCAAGTATATCAAGTTTAAGTTCATATGCAATGAATGAAGTCATGAAATGCAATCTTGATATCAAGTAGATGTATTTGTCACGCTCCGAGAGGGATACTTGTCCGACGAAAATTGGACAGCACCTCCCCTGTACTGTGGACAATTGAATACTGTATACAAGGCTCATACGGTCCACTATACATCGACCAACATGGTCCGAACATAACACAACAATACATATAATATATGGGCCTCAGGCCAAATACCAAAATACATACTAAGTCTAAAACTTCTAGACTTACCTCTTCTGCCATCTGAGCAGGAATACACAACCATACACACATAACCAAAACCAATTGAACAAAGAGACCATACAAAAATATAACCAAGTACCACCAAAACAACCACGAGTATAAAGTATTACAAGTTTGAAACATAGGATACTTGAGACAACAAAAAACATGCGGAAGCCTGAAAACCAAATGACAGAGTCGTTAGATCAGGGGACTGGCAACTGGACTCTCCGAAAGGCTTCATCCTGAAATAAAGAGATATCAACGGAGTGAGTAAAACTCAGCGGATATCTAATAGTCATGCATAGTAAACTATAAATAGCAATAATAATCATGCTGGTATAGTTTCTCAATAGAAATACATACCTGAAACTGTACATATCAGAATCACCTAAGCTGACATAAAATACATCCACACCAGTAAATGTAGAATCACCAAAACAAACAAACGTAATACCTCCTATATGTGAATGACAATCATATGCAATAACCAAAAGTACAAAAATCAATGCATATAGTAAAAACGTATGCACATGATGCAATCACCTGTGTCACCCCTGACGCCAGTCAAGCCACCAACATGTCATGTGTGTCGGCCGAGTGGGTAGGGCTGTGACAACTGTGCACTCTGCCGTCACTACACCTATGTGACCGAGTGGACAGAATGCTGACAGAGTATCACCCTCCTACCCCATGTATGTATTGGGGGACACACCTCGTCTCATCTCCTCATCTCACAATAAAGGAGGGATCCCTGTCTGCTACCACGTCGCAATACAAATCACCTGAGCGACCACCATAGAGCCCTAATAGAGCAACTACACACACATCTGAAATACCACTGACCCACGAGTGGTTGTGTGTGTATATAATGTAACTGACGATGGGCTCAACTACTAAGTAGTATCACCTCCTACCGAGGAGCCGATGATCGTCAGTCATGCAATAATGCAAGATGGTGCATGTCACTAATGCACGATACACCTATCAATCCATGGCTACCTATGGTATGTACCAATAGGAGCCCATATCAAATAACCTAAGTACATAAGTCTATGTACACATGCAAGTTATATTCATAATTCATTCCATACCCAGTAGGTAAGGTATGTCACTACTCTAGTGCTAAATAAACAAACAATAAGTATCAAAGTGATAGAACATAATATAATAAGCATATGAAACAACTACAACACGTACTAGGAAGTGACATACCAGGGCAGTTAACAAGCATAGAAAACTACTACTAGCTATAGTAAATAATGCACAACAAGATGACAATATATAAAAGAAGATAAGTTAAAGATACCCGTCTGCTATGAAGAATACCAATTGTCTTTACGCCCGTGGACCTATCTCGTGATCGAAATTTGTATATAACATAATTACCATCGAATCCAAGTACACGACAACGATTAAATCATATCCTACATCGCTCTTGTAACCATCTCAATTTGCCAACTACAAATTTAAAATCCCGATCAACAACCCTTTACAACTCAATTCATAGCCAAGATATATCAAGACAATAACAGAACCCATAACGATCCCTCCTATCACACTCATTCACAGCCTCCCAAAACTCACAGCCGCACAAACATCATTCACATCCCATAAAAGTTTGATTTGTTCACTAGAACAACCCACAACACCTCACACAACGCACTCACAACTCCTACTCAACTTCACAACCGACAATTTCCCTCTCACAGCCGCCCAAATTCCCCCAATCCACCACCATCCAACCTGCTCCACCGAAGGACTCACCCTCCGGATCTAAACCCTCAAAAAATCCCTAGAATCGAACAATCAGCAGATGGAAAGAAAGTAATGGACCGAGATTTACCAGCTCTGGAGGCTGCACTGGCGACTCTCCTCCCAAACTGCCATGTTCGTTAGAAAGAAGGGGACTGCCGCTCCACCCACAACGGTCTACCATGACAGAGATCGTGAAGAACAATTCATGATTGGAAATAAAAGGGAAAACCACCGATGCAACCTCCCAGTCGTGCCCACCCTCATCGCTGGCGCGTCCGTGGGCACCTTTGAGAGTAGTCGACCGCCGTCGTTGCAGCGAAGAAAATGGGTTGTGGTCGGTAGTCTCTTGCAGAGAAGGGGGCGGTTGGGGTCGGTCGTCACTTGCAGAGAATGGGGATGGGCAGATGTCAGAGAGATCCCGAGAGGAAAGGGTAGGTCGCGACGGCGAGGCTGTCGCCCGTGGTGACAGCGATCGACATAGCGATGACGGCGGGGCGAGCTCGAGCAGCGGCATCGGTGTGGCTGTGGACTGCGCTGACGCAAGGAAGAAGGTGGCTGGGTTGAGAAACAACTACGCGTGAATGGCGTCACGAGAAGAGGAGGTGTGACAGCAACCTCATCACGAGAAGGGAAGTGCGGCGGAAGAACGAGACTTTCCCAAAAAAAGAATTTGAACGAAAATCAAAACTAGGGCCTAATTATATAATTAAGCTAATTGACTTAATCAACCTTAGCCTAAATTTAACTATTTAAAATCCTAACTTAGGTTTTAATCTATATAATCCTAAGTTACTTGACTTAACCAATATCTTGGATCAAATTTTAATTAGACTTAGCTAAGTCTAATAAAATCTGATCCCGAATTTTTCAACTAAAATACTAATAAATAACTAATTTCTATTTAATAAAATAAATAAATTTATTTTATTTATCTCGTTTTTAAATTATATTTATTATTATATTATATTATATTTTTAATTTTTAATTTAATTTGTTTTTTTTATATATTACAGTATTAACTTTAAATTTTACTCTAAACTACTCTCTCTCTCTCTCTTTGATACAAACTTTAAACCTCTCTTTACAAACTTTAAACCTCTCTCTCCCCCTTTGGCAAACATTAAAATACCATTATCTTTCAAATGCCAAAATTCAAAGATCAAACCACTCAGTAAGTTCAAGTATTTTGCTTTCAAAATAGGCAAGATTGGTTAAAAGCTAAGTTTATGAAATTGCTTAAGTATTTTACTTTTGACAAAGTAAATTGGCATTACAAACTCCATAAGCATTTCAATTTACCTTAGGCTTTTCAACAAACTTAAACTTTCTAAAGTAAATGAAAATTTCAAAGTACCTAAGCTTTTTAAAAGACTTAAGATTTTCAATGTGCATTTCAATGTACTTAAGCTTTTTCAAAAAATTATTAGTTTTTCAAGATAAGCTTTTGAAAATGTATTTTTCAAAGTATATAAGTGTTTCAAAATATAAAAAAAAATTCTAAGATTTTGAAAACATCGTAAAAATTTCTCCCCCTCAATAAAAATTGTGTTTTGAAAATCTTTTAATTTCCCTTTAATTGTTTCTTCCCCCTTAATTAAAGCTTTCAATTTTGAAATTATTTTCTCCCCCTTTGATTCAAGCCATGCAATTAAGAATTTTGAAAAATTATTCTCTCCCCTTCAATTCAAGCTTTAATATTGTAAAATGCAAATACAATAAGAGTTGTTCAAGCATGAATCCTTACTTAAAAATGTTATTATTATTGAAAATACACATCTAAAATTTGTCCTTAAAGCAAATGTCTAACTCTTAGAAAACTCAAATGATATAAGATTATCATTAAGTCTTGGGAAAGAGTTAATCACCGAAGTGATCTTTTTGCTTTAAACCTCTTTTGGTTCATGTCGATGCACTGAGTCTATATCTAGAACCAGGGGTGCAATCCTAGCATCTCACGCCCATCTTTATAGCTCAATATACAAACAGGTAATCTTATGTGTTTGTAAAATGCGAAGGCTTGCCCAGTTCTATAGGTTCATGAAGTCTAAACTTGACCTAGGCTAGATCAATTTTAATTTTCTTTGTGAAAAATAATATTTTCTTAAAAAAATAGGTTTGAAATGATAAAACATTAAAGAAATCTATTCTACCAAGCATAACCCTAATTGTCTTCTAAGTGTACTAAACTTAACTTCTGGAAGTGGTCTTGTCATGCCCGCCCTTTCCAGGGGTTCGTAGGGTGGCGCGACGCGATCATACATACATGCATTTACAACAGAAGACTGCATACTTCTTATAGCGGAAGACTTTGAACTTTTTTTTCTTTCTTTTAAACATAAAGCATGCATCATCATTTCATAAGTACTTAGTTCCATTTCATGACATTCAACTTAAAGGAAAACATGTAGCGACCATTCATCATCAAGTAGAGTTCGACTCTTAACAACTAACATGTAAAACTTAAAGGAAAACATGCATAAGTATGGGAAACATAAACAAATCTCCTCCACCATGCCACTACCACACACACTTTGCCCCTCCTGCTGCTCCCTCTAGTTTAGCCATTCTTTACCCTTATTTGCAGTACAAGGGAACATAAAACTATAAGCACATAGGCTTAGTAAGATCCTTTCCTACTCACAAAAACCATACATCGAGAATTAGACATAGAGTAGTGACATGATCTTTTTAAGGACATATAAGCATAGCATGCATATAAACATACAAGAACATATAAGCATAGCATTCATATAAACATACAAAAACATATAAGCATAGCATTCATATAAACATACAAGAACATATAAGTATAGCATTCATATAAACATAACATTCATATAAGAGAAATGACATGAGCATTCAAAAACATATAAGCATAACAACCATATAAACATCATAATCACCTAGACATGAAATAAGGGTATATGCAAGATGCTCTTTGAAAACATATATCTTATAGGTACTTAAACATAATCTCAACATATTGGGCCCGACATTGTACCACATACATCATCATCATAGCGCGCATCCCTAATAGACCCGAGGTAGCTAATCCCAAACCTACTAGAGTACTAGGCCCGTACTATGTCCGTCGACCTAGGGGCAACATAACATAGAAGCCCATCCTAAGCCCGTACTTATGACCGTCGGCCTAGGGCAACTAGGAGCCCACCCCATACTAGGTCCGTACTACGACCGTTGACCCAGGGGCAGTAGGAGTCCATCTCTTGGACCTTATTAGGGTCCGGTACAAGCCATGCAGAAAGTAAAATAGCATATCATGTTCCTTATCATAACATATCATATTTCTTTTCATAAACATATCATGTTCCTTATCATGGCATATCATGTTCCTTCTTCATAACATATCATATTTCTTCTTCATAACATATCATATTTCTTCTTCATAACATATCATGTTCCTTCTTTATGACATATCATACATTCATACAGTTAACATGGCAATGAGCAGAACATAATCATACATTCATACAATTAACATGGGCATAAGGTAGTGACATAAACCAATCATGCTATCATAAAATCTAACTAACATCATATTTGCATTTTTTTCCTACATGTAGCATGGCATGGAGGATTTAGTAGAGGGCATATACATGGGCTGGCCGAAACCCTAAGGGAGGGTTCTTAGGAGTTTACATGCTAAACAACTTGTGCAAAGTCTACTTAACATCATACTAACATCACACACATATAGAGTATGACATAAACATCATGAACAAGCATAACATGGGGTGATCTAAACTTCATGGGGTTCCAACAAAATTTTAAACCCTAAACAACTTGTACAAGATCTAACTAACCACATGTTAATTCCGCCTAAATAGGTCTTGGCTGAGAGTTTCAAGAGGCTTAAGGATCCAACACTTAAATCTCGCTTAGCTATCAACATATTATCTTCATCTACATTTAAAACATAACATGACTACATATAGATCATAGCATAGAAACCATTAGGAGCCTATATGGGTCTTGGCCGAGAGTTTCAAGAGGCTTAAAGGTCCAACACTTAAACCTAGCTTAGCTATCAACCTATTATCTTCATCTACATTCAAAACATAACATGACCACATATAGATCATAGCATAGAAGTCCATTAGGAGCCTAAATGGTTATTGGTCAGAAGTTTCATGGAGCTTGAAGATCTAACACCTAAACCAAGCCTATCTAGAAACATGTTATCATCATATTCCTACAAAACATAGCATGAACAATCATGGGAAGCATATATAGGGTCTTGGCCGAAAGTTTCATAAAGCTTGAAGATCAAACACTTAAACCAAACCTATCTAGAAACATGTTATCATCATAGTCATACAAAACATAGCATGGACTATCATGGGAAGCATGTATAGGGTCTTGGCCGAAAGTTTCATGAAACTTGAAGATCAAACACTTAAACCAAGCCTATCTAGAAACATGTAATCATCATATTCATACAAAACATAGCATGGACAATCATGGGAAGCATGAAGAAGGTCTTGGCCGAAAGTTTCATAAAGGATTTTCTTAACAACCATCAACCGAAGCAACTTGTACTGCAGGTGAGGGGATACTTACATCCTTCGCTTTGTTTAGTAGTAGAAAACACCCTAAGTGATGCCAAGACTAGAGCCCTCTTCTTGCTTGGTTGGTTTTCGGAAAATGGGAAGGAGAGGGAGTTAGGGTTTCGGTGAGGAAGAAGAAGAGGAGGAGAGGATGACAACTTTTGTTTCTCTTGCCTCCTCATTCCCCTATTTATTCACTTGAAGGTGTCCCTTAGCCTCCCTTACCCTTATCTATCATTTCCCATATCCTTCTAATAGCACAACCTCTTTGGGCTTAGTTATTCAGGTTTAGCTATCTACTTTGAGGTTTAGGGTTCAAACCCAGGGCCATGCATCCTTTTTGGCTCTATTTCTTTTATTTTTTTTGAAAGAGCCCACATAAAGCCCATTATAATCATGCAAAAATTCTTGTAAAATTGCTAGGAATTTTATGGGCGTTACAATCCTTCATACCTTTTAAATGTTTCGTCCTCAAAACTTAGAATAACTCTGGGTACTTCTGTTTCATGTCCTCCTCACATTCCCAGGTGGCTTCTTCGTATCGTTGATTTTGCCACAAGACCTTCACTAAGGGCACCTCTTTATTCCTTAGTCTTTTGACTTCTCGGTCTAGTATCTGGATAGGCCGACTTTCATAACTTAGGTTCTCTTGAACTTGCACTGTTTGTGGCTCGATCACTTGGTCTGTACTGGAAATGCACTTCTTGAGCATCGAAACGTGGAACACGTTGTGAATAGCCGACATCTCTTGAGGCAGCTCTAGCTCGTAAGCTACCTTGACAACTCTCTTCAATATTGGATACGGTCCCACATAGCGCGGACTCAGCTTACCCTTCCTTTCGAATTTCATCACCCCCTTCATAGGGGCCACCTTGAGGAATACCAGATCCCCGACATCGAACTTCAACGGTCTACGCCGCATATCTGCATAGCTCTTTTGCCGACTCTGAGCAGTTACAATTCTTTGGTGGATGTTCTGTATAGCTCGGGTGGTGTCGTCAATGAAATCTGTTTGAAGTCCCATCCCCTTCTTTTCACCACCCTCGTACCAGCATATAGGAGATCAACATTTCCTCCCGTATAGAGCCTCATAGGGCACCATTCCAATAGTAGCTTGGTAGCTATTATTGTAGGCGAATTCTGCCAAGCATAAGTATCGGCACCAGCTCCCTTTGAAATCCAAGGCGCAAGCTCGTAACATATCCTCCAGTACTTGATTCACCCTTTCAGTCTGTCCGTTAGTCTGAGGATGAAAGGCAGTACTGAATAATAGCTTCGTGCCAAGGGCCTTCTGAACACATTTCCAGAAATGGGAAATAAAGCGCCCATCTCTGTCAGAAATGAAGGTCTTAGGAATCCCATGTAATCTGATAATTTCCTTAGAATATAATTGAGCCAGTTTCTCAGTCGAATAGGTCATCTTGATTGCTAAGAAGTGGGCAGACTTCGTCAATTTGTCTACGATTATGTTGGGTTTCCGGCACCGCGGCGTGTGTGTATTCGATCATGTTTCGCAAACATGAGCATAGTGGAAGCAATAAAAATAATAAATCTACATTTATTACAACACACACATCACACGCATGCATATTACAACAAGTGTAGACATAACCGTAAATTTAAATTTGCAATAAAAGGAAATTTATCTACGTTATACCTTTCGTATGACGTGTAGCGGGAACGGCATCAACCGGAACGATCCTCGCTAGAATCGTCTCTATCCGTATCCACGCCGAGTTCCTCGGGATGACTTCGCTAAGCCACGAGCTTCGTCTTCGTATGTGTTACTAGCCTCGTGTTGAAGACGACGTGATCGAGAGATGATCACGATCCGAATCCAAATTCGGATCCTAATACGAGTCCTCAAAACTCGCTTCTCCGGAGAGGTATTCGTCAACCAATTGACGAATCCTTCGTCCTCCACCTCAGAGGATTACCGGAGATCGAATCCCCAGTAAGTTAGCCACTGTCGAAGCTCTAACCGTCGTCCAAACGACGCTCCGACCAGAGGAGAACAAGCTGTCCAGAAAACTGGACAGCTTTGGTGGAGGTGATAGGCGCCGGCCAACCAAGGAAGATAGAGCTCACCTTGATGCCAAACCTGAAGGAGATCACCGGAGCACTAACCGGCAGCAGCTCGACGCCGGCGAGGAGGAAGGAAGCAGCCTTCTGGACGCCGGTTGGAGCCATGGGCGGCGGTTTAGGGTTGGCGCCGAGAGCTCCCTCAATGGGGTGGGCGGCAACCTTAACCTAGGGGTTTTTGGATTGATTTTGGACTTAACTATCCCTTAAGCCCTCTTTTATAGAGAACTAATTCTCTTAATGGTTATTGGATCATAACCATTAGGCCCATTAACCCGCTCCATTAAGATAAGTTAAAATAAACCAAACCATGATGGTTTATTTTAAGTTAAAACGAACCGAACCAACTTTTGGTTCATTCGTTTAAAATAAACCAAACTCTTTGGTTTATTCTCCTCCATTGGATTAGAACCAAACCATTTTGGTTCGTCCATTATGTCTTCATAAGATATGACCCATCCATGCTTCCATTGCGACTGAAACGATTTCATGCTCGCTTTATGTTTGGTCCAACCAAACCTAGTTTCTCTCGGTCTGAGAATCCCATTCTCAAGCTCGTTTTAAATCCTTTGGATTACGCTCGTTGTGCATGTGACCAAATAGGTTCTCGATTTATGTTGGCCATCTATAATTAACCATTAATTATAGAACGATCATGAGTGGCACCTAGTAGTACATCATGATCCCCAATTAACCAAAAAGATCAACGGTTGATCCAGAACTATTTCTGAAACCCTTCAGCAGCTCGAATGATTCGTGCCCCATTCCCTTCACTCATCTTATACCCACTTGGTTCAGGACATGGTCTATAGTGTCAGTCCCCACTAGGCTGACTACGTCACACCTAGCCCAAGTTTCATTTCCTCGTCCTACGAATTCTAGTTACTCCACATGTATCGAAGAGTACCTTACTCTAAACATGTAATGCTTTGGCCAAAGACTTTAGTAACAATCCGACGAGAGGCCATGGGTATACATCTCCTCGCAAGGAGTGGTGAATCCTTTATAGGCTATTCAAACACCTTCGATCACTTCGACTTATACTCAATCATCCCGGGTCCACATCTCCTTAGAGATGTTTGCTTAAGATGTCAAAGCATAAGTCTCCATGATCAAGATGACTTGAATACCGCAAGTCAAAGGAACATCGCACTTAAGCCACAGTAAGAACTTCATTGACATATCTATATATGCAGAGAACCATATGAAGTCTTACGGCTGGTCACTCCAATGAACTAGTTACCATAACTAGCATCCACGATTAACTCCGGACATCACTATGTCTCCAGCCAGTGAGAATCAGCTGCTTGGATACACCAAGGAGTATACCTCGTGCTAGTCTCGATAGAATTGATGGTGTCCAAATCCATCAATTGATCGACTAGGGATAATTCCGATACATCACAATTACACATGTAGAGATACTCACTAGTTGTGATCCAATCACAAATTATCTCATGCTGTGAATCGTATCGTGGACATTCAGTAAATGAGTTTAAGATCCAATCAAATACATAAAACATGTATACTCAAATAGTGAATCTTCATTTATCATATAAATGGTTCATACATAAGGCGATTGCCTTAGGACATCTCTCATATATTACTAACAGACTCTCACTTGGCCTAATGCCAATCGCTACGGTATCCAATACCATAAGCTCTAACATGACCCTCAAACTTACTTTGAGGTAATGCTTTAGTCAAAGGATCCGCTAAGTTCCTTTCAGTGGGAATTTTCTCGATTTGTATTTCGTTCCTACTGATGATCTCTCTGATAAGATGATAGCGGCGAAGCACATGTTTGGATCGTTGATGAGACCTTGGCTCTTTCGCCTGTGCAATTGCTCCATTGTTGTCGCAGTAGACCGGTATTGCTTCAACAATGGCCGGAATCACACCAAGTTCATGAACGAACTTCTTGATCCAAATCGCTTCCTTTGCTGCTTCCGAAGCTTCAATGTATTCTGCCTCAGTGGTAGAATCCGCTACAGTCTCTTGTTTGGAACTTTTCCAACTCACTGCGCCCCCATTCAAGGTGAACACGTATCCAGACTGAGACCTGGAATCATCCTTGTCTGTCTGGAAGCTGGCATCCGTATACCCGCGTATCACCATGTCCCCTTCTCCATATATTAGGAACACATCCTTAGTTCTTCTCAAGTACTTAAGGATCATCTTAACAGCCGCCCAATGATCCATTCCTGGATCGGACTGGTATCTGCTCGTGACACTCAGAGCGTATGATACATCGGGTCTTGTACATAATATAGCATACATGATAGATCCTATTGCGGATGCATAGGGAATCTTACTCATGCAAATCCTCTCGTCTTCTGTGCGCGGACACATAGACTTCGAAAGGTGTACCCCATGCCTGATGGGTAAGAAACCTTTCTTGGATTCCGACATGCTAAACCTCTTTAGCACTCGGTCTATATATGTAGACTGCGAAAGACCAAGCAACCGTTTCAATCTATCTCTATAGATCTTAATCCCGAGGATGTAGGTTGCTTCTCCCAGGTCTTTCATGGAGAATGTCTTGGATAACCAAACCTTCACTGACTGTAAGATTGAAACATCGTTTCCTATAAGTAGTATGTCATCGACATACAATACTAGGAACACGACTGCACTCCCACTAACCTTCTTGTACACACAAGGTTCGTCTGGATTTTGTGAGAAATCAAACTTTTTGATTGTCTCATCAAAACGGATATTCCAGCTCCTGGATGCTTGCTTCAATCCATAAATGGATCGTCGCAATTTGCATACCTTAGTTTTATCAACCGATGTGAAACCCTCAGGTTGTATCATATACACGTCCTCGAGCAGGTTTCCATTAAGGAAAGCTATTTTCACATCCATCTGCCATATCTCATAATCATAATGAGCCGCTATGGCCAAGAGCATTCGAATGGATTTAAGCATAGCTACAGGCGAATAGGTTTCGTCATAATCAACACCTTATTTTTGACGATATCCTTTCGCCACCAATCTAGCCTTATAGGTAATCACATTACCATCCATGTCGGTTTTCTTCTTGAAAACCCACTTGCACCCTATAGGCTTTATGCCTTCAGGTGGGTCAACCAAGTTCCAAACTTGGTTTTCATACATGGAATCCATTTCCGACTTCGTGGCACCAAGCCACTTATCCCTTTCTGAACTTGTCAGCACTTCTTCATAACTGGTAGGCTCCTCATCATCAATGAGTAACACACCGTTCGATTCACTTACGAGAAATCCATATCTCTCAGGAATATTGAGTGTTCTACCAGATCTACGAAGATGTGGTGTTACAATAGGTCTAGCCGATTGCTCATCACTATGAGTTGTCGGTTGTTGTGCTTCACCAGGTATCTCATCAATGTCTATTTGAGTCTCTCGAGCCTCCTCAAGCTCGACGACACTCCCACTATTTTCTTGCAAGAGAAACTCTTTCTCTAGAAACACAACATGCCTTGAAACAAACACCTTTTGTTCCACAGGATGATAGAATTGGTAACCCCTTGTTTCCTTAGGGTATCCAATAAATAGACATTTATCAGACTTAGCATCCAATTTGTCTGATACTGTCCGCTTCACATAAGCAGGACAACCCCATATCTTCAAGTAAGATACATGAGGTTTCTTACTATTCCATATCTCATATGGAGTAGTTGAGACTACCTTGGTAGCCATTCTGTTTAACAAGTAAACAACTATATGAAGTGCATAACCCCAAAAGGACTTGGGAAGCGTCGCATGATTCATCATTGACCTGACCATGTCCAACAAGGTCCGGTTACGCCTCTTAGATACACCATTATACTGTGGTGTATAGGGCGGAGTCCATTGAGACAATATGTCATTGTCTCTTAGATAATCAAGAAACTCTTGACTTAAGTATTCACCACCTCGATCCGATCGAAGTATTTTAATACTCTTGTCATGTTGTTTCTCTACTTCATTTCTGAATTCTTTGAACCTTTCAAAGGCTTCAGACTTGTGTTTCATCAAGAACACATACCCAAACCGTGAGTGATCATCGGTGAAGGTAATGAAGTAGCTATAGCCTCCTAGAGCTTGAGTTGACATAGGTCCACATACATCAGTATGTATTAGACCTAGTAACTCTCCCACTCATTCACCTTTTCCAGTAAAAGGTAACTTATTCATCTTGCCTTCTAAGCATGATTCGCATGTTTCGTATGAATCCAATTCAAACGATTCCAGATTTCCACATCGGTGTAATTCGGACATGCGTTTCTTGCTTATATGGCCAAGACGACAATGCCACATATAGGAGTCTATTTGATTATCCTTTCGAGCACGCTTGTTGCTCGCTTCGATATTGAAAATGTCACTGGATACGTCCAACGTATAAACATCATTGCTTAAAGTTCCAATCCCATAAAGAACTCCATTCAAAGTTATGTAACAACAATTGTTACTAAACGTCAAATGGAAACCATTTCTATTTAAACAAGAAATAGAAATGATGTTCTTTATCAACGAAGGAATATAAAAGCAATTGTCCCGTTCTAAGACAAGTCCTGCAGGGAGTTTCAACAAATACGTTCCGATGGCGAGTGCAGCAACCTTTGCTCCATTCCCAACACATAAATTTGACTCTCCCTTGACGAGTCTTCTTCTATTCCTTAGCCCATGTATGTCAATACATATATGTGAGCCACACCCAGTATCCAATACCCAAGTGTTTGAGGAAATAGAATGACAATCAATAACGAAGATATCTGAAGAAGATGGGGCATCCAATGCCTTATTCTTCTTCACGGACTCAAGATAAATCTTGCACTTTCTTCGCAAATGGCTCTCCTTGCCATAATGATGGCAAGTTTCCTTTTGTGCTAGTTTTACCTTCTTAGCCCTTCTCTTCTTTCCCTTCTGCTATTCCTTTGACTTCCTCTTAGAACCTTTCTTCGAGGAATCAACTAACAACACCATCCCCTGCTCATGCTTCTCAGAAGACTCCACAGTCAAAGATATTGCTAGCATCTCAGAGGTGAAGAGGAGCTTTGAGACTTCGAACCTTTCGAATCTCACTTGCTCATCAACCAACTCACAAAGATGAAGGACTACGATATGAGCATCCATATGCTCATGCTGCTTTCGTAGCTTGGGTTCCATCGCGGCCAGCATGATGCAACTCATTTGTTCAAAATCACTCACATGTTTCTGATAGGCCAACAATTGGTCCAGAGTTGCATCGTCACTAGGATGGGTGGGAAGAGGCGCTTCGAGGACATTTGCAAGCTTTTCAACCTTGAGAACAATTCTCAAGTTTCTAAGCAGTCCAAGAAGTTCGGCCCAGTCAATTTATTCGAATCCAAAATGGAACGCAAATTAAAGACATCATGATCAATTTTAGAAATACAAAATGAGCATATATGAGAAAGATGATTTTAAAATGCATCATTATACATTCATAAATCCCATTCATTTTTCGAATTTCAAAAACCCCAAAATCACTTCGGGAGATCGTAGGTCCATCTCCGAATGGGCTGATATCCATCATAGATATGAACAACCTTGGAGAGAGTCCAACAAGCCATTCATAACTACGATGATAGGTATCAACTATACCGATTGCATATCACGTATATGCAACTATCACAATGTGCTATCAACTAATTGAATGTTCACACATACATCGGGTTGTTAACACATTAACAAGTATGCATCATATGCATAGCACCCAACTCCACCTCCCTTTACATCGACCTTGGAGAGAGTCCAACAAGCCGATGCTCCAGGTTAAAGCCAACCCATTAATCGAGAAATAGTTTTAATATGGTTAGAGCGCATTCAACCAATTAGCCCAGCTTGGAGAGAGTCCAATAACCAAAGCTAACGATTGACCTATGACTCTTACCATATTAGTATTAAACTATTCCATGGTTTGAACATGTTCGGGTTCGAGCCGGGCTTGGAGAGAGTCCAACAACCCAAACAAGAAACGGAACTCTGGTTCTAACCATATTAATGGAAGGTGTAGGCTTTAATATTGTTTAAGGGTTTTTATGTCTCATCCTCTTTGCATGCAAATAACTATTATCTACATGGCATGGCATACATCTACATGTCACGACACGCATGGCATAATGTTATGCATCTAATGCAATTACATGTCATACAATTATGTCATGTATATAATTTCCTTATATGTCATAACTATTTATGGAAATAAAATATGTTTAAGATTTGATTCTCCAAATCAAATCATAATTAAATTAGGAAACAAATTTCCAAATCTAATCACATATTTTATTTATGGAATTATTTGATTAAGGAAAATCTATTTAGGAAACCAATTTCCTAAATCTTTAAAACTTCTTATGGAAATAAAATATTTTAAGATTTGATTTCCCAAATCAAATCATGATTAAATTAGGAAACAAATTTCCAGAATCTAATCAAATATTTTATTTATGGAAAATATCAATTTCCATAAATACTTCCAACTTTACAAAAGTGGAAGATTTCCATAAATACTTCAAGACTTTCCAAAATTTAAAAATTTCCATAAATACTTCTAAATTTCCAAAATTAGAAAATTTCCAGAAATAACATTATGACTATCGCAAAACCATTTTACGATTATGTCGAAACACAACCTGGGCTCTGATACCACTATTGGGTTTCCGGCACCGCGGCGTGTGTGTGTTCGATCATGTTTCGCAAACATGAGCACAGCGGAAGCAATAAAAATAATAAATCTACATTTATTACAACACACACATCACACGCATGCATATTACAACAAGTGTAGACATAACCGTAAATTTAAATTTTCAATAAAAGGAAATTTATCTACGTTATACCTTTCGTATGACGTGTAGCGGGAACGGCATCAACCGGAACGATCCTCGCTAGAATCGTCTCTATCCGTATCCACGCCGAGTTCCTCGGGATGACTTCGCTAAGCCACGAGCTTCGTCTCCATACGGGTTACTAGCCTCGTGTTGAAGACGACGTGATCGAGAGATGATCACGATCCGAATCCAAATTCGGATCCTAATACGAGTCCTCAAAACTCGCTTCTCCGGAGATGTATTCGTCAACCAATTGACGAATCCTTCGTCCTCCACCTCAGAGGATTACCAGAGATCGAATCCCCGGTAAGTTAGCCGCTGTCGGAGCTCTAACCGTCGTCCAAACGACGCTCCGACCAGAGGAGAACAAGCTGTCCAGAAAACTGGACAGCTTTGGTGGAGGTGATAGGCGCCGGCCAACCAAGGAAGATAGAGCTCACCTTGATGCCAAACCTGAAGGAGATCACCGGAGCACTAACCGGCAGCAGCTCGACACCGGCGAGGAGGAAGGAAGCAGCCTTTTGGACGCCGGTTGGAGGAGCCATGGGCGGCGGTTTAGGGTTGGCGCTGAGAGCTCCCTCAATGGGGTGGGCGGCAACCTTAACCTAGGGGTTTTTGGATTGATTTTGGGCTTAACTATCCCTTAAGCCCTCTTTTATAGAGAACTAATTCTCTTAATGGTTATTGGATCATAACCATTAGGCCCGTTAACCCGCTCCATTAAGATAAGTTAAAATAAACCAAACCATGATGGTTTATTTTAAGTTAAAACGAACCGAACCAACTTTTGGTTCATTCATTTAAAATAAACCAAACCCTTTGATTTATTCTCCTCCATTGGATTAGAACCAAACCATTTTGGTTTGTCCATTATGTCTTCATAAGACACGACCCATCCACGCTTCCATTGCAACTGAAACGATTTCATGCTCGCTTTATGTTTGGTCCAACCAAACCTAGTTTCTCTCGGTCTGAGAATCCCATTCTCAAGCTCGTTTTAAATCCTTTGGATTACGTTCGTTGTGCGTGTGACCAAATAGGTTCTCGATTTATGTTGGTCGTCTATAATTAACCATTAATTATAGAACGATCATGAGTGGCACCTAGTAGTACATCATGATCCCCAATTAACCGAAAAGATCAACGGTTGATCCAGAACTATTTCTGAAACCCTTCAGCAGCTCGAATGATTCGTGCCCCATTCTCTTCACTCATCTTATACCCACTTGGTTCAGGACATTGTCTATAATATCAGTCCCCACTAGGCTGACTACGTCACACCTAGCCCAAGTATCATTTCCTCGTCCTACGGATTCTAGTTACTCCACATGTATCGAAGAGTACCTTACTCTAAACATGTAATGCTTTGGCCAAAGACTTTAGTAACAATCCGACGAGAGGCCATGGGTATACATCTCCTCGCAAGGAGTGGTGAATCCTTTATAGGATATTCAAACACCTTCGATCACTTCGACTTATACCCAATCATCCCGGGTCCACATCTCCTTAGAGATGTTTGCTTAAGATGTCAAAGCATAAGTCTCCATGATCAAGATGACTTGAATACCGCAAGTCAAAGGAACATCGCACTTAAGCCACGGTAAGAACTTCATTGACATATCTATATATGCAGAGAACCATATGAAGTCTTACGGCTGGTCACTCCAATGAACTAGTTACCATAACTAGCATCCACGATTAACTCCAGACATCACTATGTCTCCAGCCAGTGAGAATCAGCTGCTTGGATACACCAAGGAGTATACCTCGTGCTAGTCTCGACAGAATTGATGGTGTCCAAATCCATCAATTGATCGACTAGGGATAATTCCGATACATCACAATTACACATGTAGAGATACTCACTAGTTGTGATCCAATCACAAATTCTCTCATGCTGTGAATCGTATCGTGGACATTCAGTAAATGAGTTTAAGATCCAATCAAATACATAAAACATGTATACTCAAATAGTGAATCTTCATTTATCATATAAATGGTTCATACATAAGGCGATTGCCTTAGGACATCTCTCATATATTACTAACAGATTACCCATATAGTGTCATATTCATTCGTCATCTTAGGCAGTCCTGAGATGAAATCCATAGAAATATCTTCCCATTTCCATTCTGGAATTTGGATCGACTGCAGTGTTCCTCCAGGTCTCTGGTGTTCTGCTTTAACCCTCTGGCAGGTCAGGCAAGTACTGACATACTGAGCCACATCTCTTTTCATACCGAACCACCAGAATTTTCTTTTCAGATCTTGGTACATCTTGGTGGTTTCAGGATGCATAGCATAAGGGGTTCCGTGAGCTTCCTCAAATATCTTCTTCTGTAATTCTGGATCATCGAGAATACACAAGCGATCCCTGAGGTAGAGTACTCCACTGTCAAAGATACGAAATCCATCATCCTTTCCTTATAGGACCTCTTGCTTGATCCTTTGAATGCTCGGGTCACGGGCTTACTTTTCTGATATATCGTCGAACAGCGTCGGTGCTATCATCATGGTAGAAAGCCATCCAGAAATGATTTCAACCCCGTAACACATAATTTCCTTTTCTAAGGGCCGAGATAATACTGATAGAGACATCAAGGTGGCACAGGACTTCCTGCTGAGTGCATCGGCCACCTTGTTTGCTTTTTATGAATGGTAGAAGATCTCGCAGTCATAATCCTTGACGAGCTCGAGCCATCTGCGTTGTCTCATGTTTAGGTCCTTCTATGTGAAGAAATATTTCAGACTCTGGTGGTCTGTATAAATCCTACACTGAGCTCCATATAGATAATGCCTCCATGTTTTGAGAGCGAAGACCACGACCACTAGCTCTAGATTGTGAGTGGGATAATTCCTTTCATGTTCCTTGAGTTGCCTAGAGGCGTAGGCAATGACCTTGCCATTCTGCATGAGTACAACTCCGAGTCCCAACTTAGAAGCGACGTTGTACATGTCGATGCCTTCGTTACTGTCCGGAAGAGCAAGGATTAGAGCGCTGGTCAGTCTCTTTTTCAATTCCGTGAAACTCTTCTCACAGGCGTCCGTCCATTCATACTTTTTATTCTTTCTGGTGAGAACTGTCATAGGGGCTGCAATTCTAGAGAAGTTCTCTATAAACTTCCTATAGTAGCTTGCTAGCCCAAGAAAGCTTCTGATCTCGTTGGAATTCTTTGGCCTGTTCCAGTTACTCACAGCTTCAATCTTTATTGGGTCTACCATCACTCTATGCTTGGATATAACGTGGCCCGAATATGATACTTGATCGAGCCAAAATTCGCATTTAGAGAACTTTGCATACAGCTGCTTTTCCTGAAGAATCTGTAATACTATATTCAGGTGTTCTGCGTGCTCTTCTTGGGTTCTCGAATATATCAGTATATCGTCGATGAAAATGATTACAAATTTGTCGAGAATGCCAAGAATACCCGATTCATCAGATCCATGAACATAGCAGGTGCATTCATCACTCCGAAGGGCATAACTACGAACTCATAATGTTCGTATCTTGTTCGGAAAGTCGTCTTTGGTATATCATATGGTTTCACTTTCACTTGATGATAGCCAAACCTCAGGTCAATCTAAAAGAAGACGGTGGCACCCTTTAGCTGGTCGAACAGGTCGTCAATCCGTGGTAAAGGGTACCTGTTCTTGATTGTCACATTATTTAGCGCTCGGTAGTCTATGCACATTCGCATAGACCCATCTTTCTTCTTCACCAATAGTACTGGAGCTCCCCATGGAGAGTGACTTGGGCGTATGAGTCTCTTGTCGAGTAACTCCTGTAGCTGTCCCTAAAGTTCCTTCAATTCAGCCGATGTCATACGAAGGTGCTTTAAAGATCGGGTTAGTACCAGGAATCAATTCGATCTCAAATTTAATTTCTATATCTGGGGCTAACCCTGGTAATTCATCTGGGTAGTTGCATACAACTCTGACATCTTCTAGCTTCTGGTCCTCGGCTTGACTTGTATCAACCACATGTGCTAGAAACCCAGTGCATCCACTGTCTAACATCTTGCGCGCCTGTAGAGCTGATAGAAATTTATCGATTCTTTTCCTTGGCTCTCCAATAAATTCAAACATAGGTTCTGCCTCTGGCTGGAAGACCACTTTTCTTTTACGACACTCGATCGAAGCACCATACTTGCTTAAGAAATCCATGCCCAATATAATATCATAATCCTGCATGTCGAGCACTATCAGATCACAGTAGAGTTCTCTGTCTGCGATTCTGATGGGTGCGGCTCGCAGCATATGAGTAGAGGGCATTACTTCTCCCGAGGGCAGGGTGGTTAAGAACTTGCGATCCAAAGCTTGTGGTGGCATGTCCATCTTTTTCGTGAAAGGTGTAGAAACAAACGAATGTGTTGCCCCAGTATCAAATAATGCAGTAGCACGCTGACAGAAAATAAATATCTGACCTGTGACAACCGTAGAAGCGTTCGCCACATCTTCTTGGGTGAGAGAGAATACCCTGGCATTCGTCGTCACTGGCGGGGCTTCCAATCTCCCTTGACTTATCGGGGTACCTTCGATTGCAGCCTGCATCTGGTGTAGCTGTGGAGGAGCACCCCTGTACTGGGTATACTACTGAGGAGGTGCCTGAACCTGAATAGGGCAGTCCTTGACTCTATGCCCTTCCCGTCCACAGTTGTAGCATCTATTCGTGCCCCTGTAGCACACTCCGGGATGTATCTTCCCGCATGTAGTACACAGAGGGATCTTGGGCTGCTTGTTCGCTGGACCACCTTTAGAGTCATCCCATTGCTTTCTCTTGCCAGTGTGGTTCCCTTTCCAAGTACTCTGGTTTCTCTGACCTCCTGACTGGGCTTGACTCCTGCCTTCACTCAGTGCCTTCTTTTGCTGGTTAATGTTGTTCAGGTAATTTTCGGTAATCAAGGCACTACTGAACAGCTCCTATGCGGTCTGCGGTCTATGAACTCTGCCAGCCACGTTCAGAGCTATCTTGGGTCAGAGCATCTTCAGCATGAGTCTGACCCTTTCTCTTTCTGTACTGACCAACTCTGGGCATAGCCGTGCGAGTCGATTGAACCTCTTCACAGCTTCACTAACTGATAGGTCACCTTGCCGAAACCCAGTGAACTCGTCGTAATGTTTGTTTGTCACCCGCATATGGAAGAATTCTTCGAAAAATTCATATTCAAAGTCCGTCCATCTCATCTGATTCACTTGCCTCTTTGCTTTAACCCTTTCCCACCACATTCGGGCATCTTCCGAAAGGCAAAATGACACGCACTTAATCTTCTCGCATTCAGGCCAGTCCAGTAGCTCTACGATGCTTTCCACAGTCTTGAACCAGGCCTGGGCATCCCATGGTTCACCAGTACCAGAGAAATTTTCCGGCTTCAGCCTCTGCCACTGGATTAGGTAAGCTTCCTGTCGAACTATCGGGCCAGGGCCCGCTGGTGGGGCGGTAGGGTTTCCTCGCTGATTCATTAAGGCATTTATCACTTGCTGTTGCTCTGTGAATTGACGCTGGAGTTCAGTAACCACATGTGTAAGGTCAGCTGAGGGTGCTATCTCATCGACCCTACTATTGCATCTCCCAGCCATGTTTATCTTCATATATTAGAATAAGGCTAGTATAAGATTATCATTCATTTATCTATGCATATTTAAACTAAATGCTAGCATAAGGTTATCATACATATTTTCATGCATATTTAAGCCAAAAGCATTTCTTATCATACATGAACATAAATAGAGTAGACATAGAATTTCTTACTTGGAGCGGCAGGATTGGAGCTTGATGTGTGTGTAGTAGAAAGACAGATCTGCTCTGATACCAACCTGTCACGCCCGCCCTTTCCAGGGGTTCGGAGGGCGGCGCGATGCAATCATACATACATGTATTTACAGCGGAAGACTACATACTTCTTACAGCGGAAGACTTTGAACTTTTTCTTTCTTTCTTTTAAACATAAAGCATGCATCATCATTTCATAAGTACTTAGTTCCAGTTCATGACATTCAACTTAAAGGAAAACATGTAGTGATCATTCATCATCAAGTAAAGTTCGACTCTTAACAACTAACATGTAAAACTTAAAGGAAAACATGCATAAGTATGGGAAACATAAACAGATCTCCTCCACCATGCCACTACCACACACACTTTGCCCCTCATGCTGCTCCCTCTAGTTTAGCCATTCTTTACCCTTATCTGCAGTACAAGGGAACATAAAACTATAAGCACATAGGCTTAGTAATATCCTTTCCTACTCACAAAAACCATACATCGAGAATTATACATAGAGTAGTGACATGATCTTTTTAAGGACATATAAGCATAGCATGCATATAAACATACAAGAACATAAAAGCATAGCATTCATATAAACATACAAGAACATATAAGCATTGTTGGGGATCGATTGGCCGGCTAGAGGGGGGTGAATAGCCCTCTTACGTTGGATGTCGGAATTCTCTCGTTCGTTTGCTCGTCTACACAATCGTTAGCGCAAGCGGAAACATAAACAATAAAGACAAAGCGATAAACGAAAATACAAACGCTAACAAGGAGATGTAACGTGGTTCACAGCTACGCCGCTAATCCACGGTCCGATTCGTCCACGGTGAATCACTCTGCAATCTATCCACTAGATCTCTCCTTTGCACAAAGCTAGGTGGAGGTAACCTCTTTACAATCTCTCTTCTTACAATAAAATAGAATTAAAACAAGTAAGAAGAGTGGAAATCGTGTATGGAACCTTGGGAGAAGTTTAGAGCTTAAGCATTAGCCTCCCAAAGCCCCATCCCCTTCCTTTTTATAGAGGAAGAGGGTTTCTTCCCGTTGACACAGGATCAGTCGACTGATGCCCTCGATCAGTCGACTGATCCCGTAGCCGTTGCCCAATAACGGACGCTTTCCACGTTGGATTCCATCCAACGGTATTGGCATCAGTCGACTGATCTGACCATCAGTCCCTCGATCAGTCGACTGATCCCGTAGCCGTTGCCCAATAACGGACGCTTTCAACGTTGGATTCCATCCAACGGTATTGGCATCGGTCGACTGATCTGACCATCGATCGATGCTCGATCACCGAGTGATCAAGCCGAGTCGACTCCATTCTCGCGTCGCGGTCTCGATCATTGCCATTCCTTGCGATCATTCGCTCAATCGATCACCGATCCATGGTAGTCGACTGCCAAGCACTAAACTAGTCTTATACCAGTCGATCGACCCATCGACTCAGAGCAGTCGACTGCCATAACATGGCAGTCGACTGGTGTCGGGAAAACCCATCCGACACTTGGCCAAATGGCCAAGTTTCACCTAAGAGCTACCCCTTCCCGGGTTACAATCGCTCACTCTCATCCCTCGGAGTCCCTCGCCTTCGAAGTTCTCTTCGTTCGCGGCCACGTCCCTCGGCAGCATCAGGCGCACGGCTCTGCAATGCTCCTTCGTGTCTCTTGCCTCGAAGTCTACTTCCTCCGGCTTCACTCCAAGCTTCTCGTCCGGCGGTCCCTCGGATGCTCCAAGCGCACGGCTTCCGCAAAGCAATCCTTCACCGACTCAAGGCCCGAGTGATGAGATGTGAAACTTGCCACGGCTCCATGTGCGAATTACTAAGTCCTGCACGACTTCAACGCACATATCAAATCAACATAACAAACTAACTTAAACCCTTTGCCACACACATCAAAACCTAATCATGGCAAGAGATTGCCCTAACAATCTTCCCCTTTTTGATGTGTGGCAATCCGTTTAAGTTAGGTAAAAACATTTGATAAAAATTTTAAGGTAAGAAAGCATGTAAACATAAACATAATATTGCAACATGCAACTCCCCCTTAATCCATGAAACTCTCTACACAAATTTTCTCCCCCTATCATATATTTCTCCCCCTAAAATAAATAACTTAAACATAATTATTTCTCCCCCTTTGACACCATCAAAAAGATTAACATTAAGTTATAAACTCATGGCATCAAGTATAATAGAAGGAAAAATACCAAAAATTGAATTAAAACCTGAATTCAGCCTTCATTGTTCTGATTTTCAGGCCATCAGTCGACTGGTTCAGACTACCAGTCGACTGGCACAAGGTTTTCAGGAATTCCTGATTTTCGGACCGAAATTCAGAAATGCATTAAAAATTCTAGAAAATTTGAAAGATCATGAAATTTGGGGAACATATTTCTTGTAAGTATATCTATCAATGAAAAATAATTTTTCATGAAAAATCATTATATTTTCTGATATTTGCCAAAAATCCAAAAGCTTTAAAAACAACTAGGTTTTTTATCATTCTAGTATCAAGTTTAACACCTAGTTTTGCATCCAATTGTTTCAAAACATGAATACATGTATTTTAAGGTAAGAAATTGTTTTGAAAACATATGAAATATCCAACCATGATCTTTGGGCAATATGTCTATGAATTAAACATAATCCTTCCCCATGATTGGTCTATTATTGCTATTTTGATACTTTAAATGGCCATCTAAATGCCATAGGCACTAGTGGACATTTGTATCATCCTAACATCTCACCCATGCTAAGTTTGCAATCAAGTTAGCCTATGGTGAGTGTGAGATGCATCCTAGGGGGTATTTATATATACTTAACCATTATATTCATACAATTCTATCAAGGTTAAGTATCAACCTAACAATCCTCATGATCATAAAGACATATATCAATTAATTCTACATTATGATCATGAAATACATGTTTTCATCAAATTATAATCATGCATTAGGTATTATATGATGATAATCAACAAAGTATCACCTAAAGCATGATTTAAACCTATTTCTCATGATGGTGTGCCCAATATCAAAATCATAAATCATGATTGTACATATACATAGCAATTGCATTAATTATCATGATTTAAGAATCTTTATCTATTTATGGGCACGTTATCATCACCCAACACTATTAAAAATGTTGTCCCGCCATCCTAAGTCAACCAAAAATATGATATAGGTCAAGTCCATATGGTTGACTACCCTAGGGTTATCCTAACCCTTAAGGATGGATTTTGGAACCCAAAATAAATTCTTTCCTATTGGGTTCACTAAATACTCCTTAGGGATCCATTTCCTAACAATTGTCTTTTTCTTATCTTGACCCCTAGCTATTAGGCATTTGTAGGCCTTTTCATTTTTCTTTTCTTTGTAACCTAGGCCTTTCTTATTGAAGCTAGCTCTTTGGCTCCCTATAATCATGTTCAAGGTATTGGAGCCAATAGTGAATTTTCCTAGGGCTTTTGTTAAATAATCTACCTTTTCCCTTAAAGCCCTATTTTCATCCATACATGCATCACTAACATTAAATGACATATAATCATGTGAGCATACATCATCATGGCAAGAAGAAATATTATCATTTAAGCATGCTTTTTCTAACTTATTTTCTAAGTCCTTAATTTGTTCAAGCATGCATTTATTTTCTTTCTTTGCTTTAAAAAAATCCCTAGTTAAACTAGAAACCATGGAAACTATTTTCTTGGGGGTTAGATTTGTTACCATAGTCTCCATATCCTCTTCTTCTTCGGATGATGAGGAGGATGTAGAAGCTCCCCCTTCATTTGAGCTCTCCCCACTTGAGCTTGATTCTTCATCTTCGGTGGAGGAGGAGCAATCCGAGTCATGAAGGGCCATCAATGCAAGGTTGGAGTAGACATGCTCTTCTTCATCGGATGAGGAAGAGGAGGCAAGGTCATCCCATGTCTTTGCTTTGAGAGTCATGGACTTTCCTTTTTCCTTGGCCTTTTTCTCCTCTTTATTCTTGTTACTTCCCTTCTTCTTCTTCTTTTCTTCCTTCTTTTTCTTCTCTTCCTTGCTCTTGTTTAGGAGGGGACAATTGTCCCTTATATGTCCTTCCCCTTGGCAATTATAGCATATGACCTTCCCCCTTGGTCTTCTATTCCTATCATTAGATTTATGAAAATGAAAACCTTTTAAAGCACGTCTTACCCTCCTTACCATATATGCTTCTTCGGTGCTATCCATGGAGGAGGAGGAGGATGCTTCATCATCCGAGGAGGAGGGGATTTCTATCTTCTTCTTCCCCTTGTTTGCTATCAAAGCTACTCCCCTTGAAGGTTGGATTCTAGGCTCTTCTTGTATACCTTCAAGCCTAGTTTCGTGAAGCTCCATGGTTGAAAAGAATTCCTCCAAGGTGCTTACTTCTAGGTTCTTGGAGATGTAGAATGAATCCACCATAGAGCTCCATCTTGAGGACCGGGGAAAGGCATCTATGGCCTTCATTACCATATCCCGGTTGGAGAGCTTTTCTCCTACACTTGTTAGCCCAATTAATATTTCTTTAAATCTAGAATGTAGGGAAGTTACCTTTTCTCCCTTTTCAAGATTAATATTTGATAGTTGGGAGCGGAGGAGATCTCTTCTTGCTAGCTTGGCTTCCGAAGTGCCTTCATGAAGTTCAACCAATCTCTCCCACATCTCTTTGGCACTTGAGCACTCCCCTATCCTATTTACTTCTTGTTGAGGGAGCACATTGTAGAGGTGGTGCTTGGCCTTTGAATTTGCCAAATACTCCTCTCTTTGCCTCTTGCTCCACCTAGATTTCTCCAGTGGCTCCCCATTTTCGTTCCTAGGCAACTCGAAACCGTTTTCCATTATTAATAAAATTTCAAAGTCGGTTTTGAAGAATACCTCCATCCTCTTTTTCCACCAAGAGAATTCGTCGTCGAACTTCGGTGGGTGGATGTTTGACCCGGCCATTTTGAATGTTGCTTATTGTGGCGGTTAGTCCTCGACAAGCTTTCCTTGGCTCTGATACCACTTGTTGGGGATCGATTGGCCGGCTAGAGGGGGGTGAATAGCCCTCTTACGTTGGATGTCAGAATTCTCTCGTTCGTTTGCTCGTCTACACAATCGTTAGCGCAAGCGGAAACATAAACAATAAAGACAAAGTGATAAACAAAAATACAAACGCTAACAAGGAGATGTAACGTGGTTCACGGCTACGCCGCTAATCCACGGTCCGATTCGTCCACGGTGAATCACTCCGCAATCTATCCACTAGATCTCTCCTTTGCACAAAGCTAGGTGGAGGTAACCTCTTTACAATCTCTCTTCTTACAATAGAATAGAATTAAAACAAGTAAGAAGAGTGGAAATCGTGTATGGCACTTTGGGAGAAGTTTAGAGCTTAAGCATTAGCCTCCCAAAGCCCCATCCCCTTCCTTTTTATAGAGGAAGAGGGTTTCTTCCCGTTGACACAGGATCAGTCGACTGATGCCCTCGATCAGTCGACTGATCCCGTAGTTGTTGCCCAATAACGGCTGCTTTCCACGTTGGATTCCATCCAACGGTATTGCATCGATCGATGATCGACCATCGATCCGACGATGCTCGATCCCGATCAGTGATCAACCGAGTCGACTCCATTCGCGTGCCCATGCACAATGTCATCGATCGTCATTCCTGGCCGATCATTGCCGTCGATCATCGATCTTGCCCATCCATGCGATCGCGCAAGCACTAAACTGGTCTTATACTAGTCGATCGACCCATCGACTCAGAGTAGTTGACTGCCATAACATGGCAGTCGACTGGTGTCGGGAAAACCCATCCGACACTTGGCCAAATGGCCAAGTTTCACCTAAGAGCTACCCCTTTCCGGGTTACAATCGCTCACTCTCATCCCTCGGAGTCCCTCGCCTTCGAAGTTCTCTTCGTTCGCGGCCACGTCCCTCGGCAGCATCAGGCGCACGACTCTGCAATGCTCCTTCGCGTCTCTTGCCTTGAAGTCTACTTCCTCCGGCTTCACTCCAAGCTTCTCGTCCGGCGGTCCCTCGAATGCTCCAAGCGCACGACTTCCGCAAAGCAATCCTTCACCGACTCAAGGCCCGAGTGATGAGATGTGAAACTTGCCACGGCTCCATGTGCGAATTACTAAGTCCTGCATGACTTCAACGCACATATCAAATCAACATAACAAACTAACTTAAACCCTTTGCCACACACATCAAAACCTAATCATGGCAAGAGATTGCCCTAACAAGCATAACATTCATATAAACATACAAGAACATATAAGCATAGCATTCATATAAACATACAAGAACATATAAGCATAACATTCATATAAACATAACATTCATATAAGAGAAATGACATGAGCATTCAGAAACATATAAGCATAACAACCATATAAACATCATAATCACCTAGACATGAAATAAGGGTATATGCAAGATGCTCTTTGAAAACATATATCTTATAGGTACTTAAACATAATCTCAACATATTGGACCCGACATTGTACCACATACATCATCATCATAGCGCGCATCCCTAATAGACCCGAGGTAGCTAATCCCAAACCTACTAGAGTACTAGGCCCGTACTGTGTCCATCGACCTAGGGACAACATAACATAGAAGTTCATCCTAAGCTCGTACTTATGACCGTCGACCTAGGGCAACTAGGAGCCCATCCCGTACTGGGTCCGTACTACGACCGTCGACCTAGGGGCATGTAGGAGCCCATCCCTTGGACCTTATTAGGGTCCAGTACAAGTCATGCAGAAAGTAAAATAGCATATCATGTTCCTTATCATAACATATCATATTTCTTTTCATAAACATATCATGTTCCTTATCATGGCATATCATGTTCCTTCTTCATAACATATCATATTTCTTCTTCATAACATATCATATTTCTTCTTCATAACATATCATGTTCCTTCTTTATGACATATCATACATTCATACAGTTAACATGGCAATGAGTAGAACATAATCATACATTCATACAATTAACATGGGCATAAGGTACACATAGAGTATGGCATAAACATCATGAACAGGCATAACATGGGGTGATCTTAACTTCATGGGGTTCCAACAAAATTTTAAACCCTAAACAACTTGTACAAGATCTAACTAACCACATGTTAATTCCATCACATATAGATCATGGCATGGGAGGTCCTTAGGAGCCTAAATAGGTCTTGGCTGAGAATTTCAAGAGGCTTAAGGATCCAACACTTAAATCTAGCTTAGCTATCAACATATTATCTTCATCTACATTTAAAACATAACATGACTACATATAGATCATAGCATAGAAAACCATTAGGAGCCTATATGGGTCTTGGCCGAGAGTTTCAAGAGGCTTAAAGGTCTAACACTTAAACCTAGCTTAGCTATCAACCTATTATCTTCATATACATTCAAAACATAACATGACCACATATAGATCATAGCATAGAAGTCCATTAGGAGCCTAAATGGTTATTGGCCGGAAGTTTCATGGAGCTTGAAGATCTAACACCTAAACCAAGCCTATCTAGAAACATGTTATCATCATATTCCTACAAAACATAGCATGGACAATCATGGGAAGCATATATAGGGTCTTGGCCAAAAGTTTCATAAAGCTTGAAGATCAAACACTTAAACCAAACCTATCTAGAAACATGTTATCATCATATTCATATAAAACATAGCATGGACTATCATGGGAAGCATGTATAGGGTCTTGGCCGAAAGTTTCATGAAACTTGAAGATCAAACACTTAAACCAAGCCTATCTAGAAACATGTAATCATCATATTCATACAAAACATAGCATGGACAATCATGGGAAGCATGAAGAAGGTCTTGGCCGAAAGTTTCATAAAGGATTTTCTTAACAACCATCAATCGAAGCAACTTGTACTGCAGGTGAGGGGATACTTACATCCTTCGCTTTGTTTAGTAGTAGAAAACACCCTAAGTGATGCCAAGACTAGAGCCCTCTTCTTGCTTGGTTGGTTTTCAGAAAATGGGAAGGAGAGGGAGTTAGGGTTTCGGTGAGGAAGAAGAAGAGGAGGAGAGGATGACAACTTTTGTTTCTCTTGTCTCCTCATTCCCCTATTTATTCACTTGAAGGTGTCCCTTAGCCTCCCTTACCCTTATCTATCATTTCCCATATCCTTCTAATAGCACAACCCTGCTGGGCTTCTGATTATTGGGTGCATCTTAAGGTTTAGCTATCTACTTGGAGGTTTAGGGTTCAAACCCTGGGTCATGCATCCTTTTTGGCTCTATTTCTTTTATTTTTTTGAAAGAGCCCACATAAAGCCCATTATAATCATGCAAAAATTCTTGTAAAATTGCTAGGAATTTTATGGGCGTTACAGGTCTAGTAAAAATGTCTGCTAAATTATATTTGGACTCAACATAGTTGAGTTTAATATATTGGCAACATGATCTCTTATGAAATGATAATTAACATTAATATGTTTAGTGCATGAATGATGAATTGGATTTTTAGTTAAGTTTATTGAACATATATAATCAACCAATGTTTTGACATTTTTATATTGTAGTTCGAAGTCCTTCAGTGTATGCATCATCCACAACAATTATGTTGCACTTTCCCCTAATGCTACGTATTCCGCCTCAGTCGTAGATAGGGAAACACAATGTTGCTTTCTGCTAAACCATCTAACTAGATAGGATCCTAGGAGTTAACATCCTCCACTTGCACTTTTCCTTTCTAATTTACATCCGGCATAGTTTGAGAAGGAATATCCTAATAATTCAAAGTTACTAGTCCTCGGATACCATATTCCTATATTGATTGTTCCTTTAATGTATCTTAGAATTCGTTTAACATGTGTTAGATGTGATTCTTTGGCACAAATTTGATACCTTGCGCACATACTAACTGCAAATAGTATGTCAGATCAACTTGCTATCAGATATAGAAGACTTCCTATAGCACTTCTATAATACTTTAGATCTATAGATTTTCCTTCTTCATCATTACCTAATATTACATTTGTTGACAAGAGTGTTTTTATTTCTTTTGCATTTGCCATTTTGAATATTTTAATTAATTCTTTTGCATATTTATTTTGATATATGTAATTTCCATCTCTTGTATGTTTTATTTGTAACCCTAAAAAGAAACTGTTGGGTTTCCGGCACTGCGGCGAGTGTGTGTTCGAACATGTTTCGTAAACATGTGCACAGCGGAAGAAATAAAAATAATAAATCTAATTTATTACAACACACACACCACACGCATGCATAGTACAACATGTATAGACATAATCGTAGTTTTAAATTTTGCAATAAAAGGAAATTTATTCAACGTATACCTTACGTATCACGTGTAGTGGGAAAGACATCAACCGGAGCGATCCTCGCTAGAATCACCTCTATCCGTATCCACGTCGAGTATCTTCGGGATGACTTCACAAAGTCATGAGCCTCGTCTTCGTACGAGTCACTAGCCTTGTGTCGAAGATGATGTGATCGAGAGAAGATCACAATCCAAATCAAAATTCGGATTCAAAACGAGTCCTCAAAAACTCACTTCTCCGGAGAGGTATTAGTCAACCGTTTGACGAATCCTTCATCCTCCACCTCTGAGGATTACCGGAGATCGAATCCCCGGAAAAGTAGCCGCTGTCGGAGCTCCAAACGTCGTCCAAACGATGCTCCGACACAAAATAGACAAGCTGTCCAGAAAACTGGACAGCTTTGGTGGAGGATTAGCACCGGCCAAATAAGGAAGCTAGATGCTCACCTTGTCGCCGGAGCCAAGGAAGATCACCAGAGGGTCGCCGGAGGATCGCCGGCTGAAGCTTGGACGCCGGCAAGGATCTTGGACGGCGGCACAAGGGTGGGTGGCGGCTAGGGTATGGGCACCGACCACAAGAGGAGAAAAGGGAGGGGGTAGCAACTTGGATTGAGTTTTCACAAAACCCTTAAGCCCTATTTTTATAGAGAACAAATTCTCCTAATGGTTATTGGTTCATAACCAAAAACCCGTTAACCCACTCCATTAATTTAAGTTAAAATAAATCAAACCGTATTGGTCTATTTTAAGTTAAAATGAACATAACCAACTTTGGTTCATTCGTTTAAAACAAACCAAACCCCTTTGGTTTATTCTGCACCATTGGATTAGAACCAAACCAATTTGGTTCATCCATCATGTCTTCAAAAGACAGGGCCCATCCACGCTTCCATTGCGACTGAAACGATTTCATGCTCACTCCTTGTTTGGTCCAACCAAACCTAGTTTCTCTCGGTCTAAGAATCTCATTCTCAAGCTCGTTTTAAATTCTTCGGATTACGCTCGTTGTGCGTGTGACCAAATAGGTTCTCGGTTTATGTTGGCCGTCTATAGTTAACCATTAATTATAGAACGATCATGAGTGGCACCTAGTAGTACATCATGATCCCCAATTAATCGAAAAGATCAATATTTGATCCAGAACTATTTCTGAAACCCTTCAGCAGCTATAATGATTCGTGCCCCATTCCCTTCACTCATCTTATACCCACTTGGTTCAAGACATGGTCTATAGTGTCAGTCCCCACTAGGTTGACTACGTCACACCTAGCCCAAGTATCATTTCCTCGTCCTATGAATTCTAGTTATTGCATATGTATCCAAGAGTACCTTACTCTAAACATTTAATGCTTTGGCCAAAGACTAGTAACAATCCGACGAGAGGCCATGGGTATACATCTCCTCGCAAGGAGTGGTGAATCCTTTATAGGCTATTCAAACACCTTCGATCACTTCGACTTATATCTAATCATCTCGGGTCCACATCTCCTTGGAGATGCTTGCTTAAGATGTCAAAGCATAAGTCTTCATGACCAAGATGACTTGAATACCGCAAGTCAAAGGAACATCGCACTTAAGTTGCAGTAAGAACTTCATTGACATATCTATATATGCAGAGAACCATATGAAGTCTTACGGCTGGTCACTCCAATGAACTAGTTACCATAACTAGCATCCACGATTAACTCCGGACATCACAATGTCTCCAGCCAGTGAGAATCAGCTGCTTGGATACCCCAAGGAGTATACCTCGTGCTAGTCTCGGTAGATTTGATGGTGTCCGAATCCATCAATTCATCGACTAAGGATAATTTCGATACATCACAATTACACATGTAGAGATACTCACTAGTTGTGATCCAATCAAAAATTCTCTCATGC
Organism: Wurfbainia villosa; assembly: GCA_025175895.1. NCBI lineage: Eukaryota > Viridiplantae > Streptophyta > Magnoliopsida > Zingiberales > Zingiberaceae > Wurfbainia > Wurfbainia villosa. The sequence continues at coordinate 42,085,712 of CM046007.1, read as the reverse complement.
TGTGAATCGTATCGTGGACATTCAGTAAATGAGTTTAAGATCTAATCAAATACATGAGAACATGTATACTCAAATAGTGAATCTTCATTTATCATATAAATGGTTCTAACATAAGGCGATTGCCTTAGGACATCTCTCACATATTACTAACAAACTCCCACTTGGCCTAATGCCAATCACTACGGTATCCAATACCATAGGCTCTAACATGACCCTCAAACTTACTTTGAGGTAATGCCTTAGTCAAAGGATCCGCTAAGTTCCTTTCAGTGAGGATTTTCTCGATTTGTATTTCCTTTTTACTAATGATCTCTCTAATCAGATGATAGCGGTGAAGCACATGTTTGGATCGTTGATGAGACCTTGGCTCTTTCGCCTATGCAATTGCTCCATTGTTGTCGCAGTAGACCGGTATTACTTCAACAATGGCTGGAACCACACCAAGTTCATAAATGAACTACTTGATCCAAATCGCTTCCTTTGCTACTTCCGAAACTGTAATGTATTCTGTCTCAGTGGTAGAATCCACTACAGTGTCTTGTTTGAAACTTTTCCAACTCACTGCACCCATATTCAAGGTGAACACGTATCCAAACTGAGACCTGGAATCATCCTTGTCTGTCTGGAAGCTGGCATCCGTATACTAGCGTATCACCATGTCCCCTTCTCCATATATTAGGAACACATCCTTAGTTCTTCTCAAGTACTTAAGAATTGTCTTAATAGCCACCCAATGATCCATTCCTAGATCAGACTAGTATCTACTCGTGACACTCAAAGCATACGATACATCGGGCCTCGTACATAACATAACATACATGATAGATCCTATTGCGAATGCATAGGGAATCTTACTCATGCAAATCCTCTCGTCTTCTGTGCACGGACACATAGACTTTGAAAGGTGTATCTCATGCCTGATGGGTAGGAAACCTTTCTTGGATTCCGACATGCTAAACCTCTTTAGCACTCGGTCTATATATGTAGAATGCGAAAGACCAAGCAACCGTTTTGATCTATCTCTATAGATCTTAATCCCGAGGATGTTGGTTGCTTCTCCCAAGTCTTTCATGAAGAATGTCTTGGACAACCAAATCTTAACCGACTGTAAGACAGAAACATCATTTCCTATAAGTAATATGTCATCGACATACAATACTAGGAACAAGATTGCACTCCCACTAACCTTCTTGTACACACAAGGTTCGTCTGAATTTTGTGAGAAATCAAACTTTTTGATTGTCTCATTAAAACGGATATTCCAGCTCCTGGATGCTTGCTTCAGTCCATATATGGATCGTCGCAATTTGCATACCTTGGTTTTGTCAACCGATATCAAACCCTTAGGTTGTATCATATACACGTCCTCGAGCAGATTTCCATTAAGAAAAGTTATTTTCACATCCATCTGGCATATCTCATAATCATAATGAGTCGCTATGGCCAAGAGCATCCGAATGGATTTAAGCATAGCAACGGCGAATAGGTTTCGTCATAATCAACACCTTGCTTTTGATGATATCCTTTCGCCACCAATCTAGCCTTATAGGTAATCACATTACCATCCATGTCGGTTTTCTTCTTGAAAACTCACTTGCACCCTATAGGCTTTATGCCTTCAGGTGGGTCAACCAAGTTCCAAACTTGGTTTTCATACATGGAATCCATTTCCGACTTCATGGCTTCAAGTCACTTATCTCTTTCTGAACTTGTCAGAACTTCTTCATAACTGGTAGGTTCCTCATCATCAATGAGTAACACGTCGTTTGATTCACTTACGAGAAATCCATATCTCTAAGGAATAATGCGTGTTCTACCAGATCTATGAAGATGTGGTGTCTCAATAGATCCAGTCGATTGCTCATCACTATGAGTTATCGACTATTGTGCTTCACCAGGTATCTCATCAATGTTTATTTGAGTCTCTCGAGCCTCCTCAAGCTCGACGACACTCCCACTGTTTTCTTGCAAGAGAAACTCTTTCTCTAGAAACACAGCATGCCTTGAAACAAACATCTTTTGTTCCACAAGATGATAAAATTGGTAACCCCTTGTTTCCTTAGGGTATCCAATAAATAGACATTTGTCAGACTTAGCATCCAATTTGTCTGATACAGTTAACTTCACAAAAGCAGGACAATCCCATATCTTCAAGTAAGACACACGAGGTTTCTTACTATTCTATATCTCATATGGAGTAGTTGAGACTACCTTGGTTGGCATTCTGTTTAACAAGTAAACAGTTGTCTGAAGCGCATAGCCCCAAAAGGACTTGGGAAGATTCGCATGATTCATCATTGACCTGACTATGTCCAACAAGGTCCGGTTACGCCTCTCAGATACACCATTATGTTGTGGTGTATATGGCGAAGTCCATTGAGACAATATACCATTGTCTCTTAGATAATCTAGAAACTCTTAACTTAAGTATTCACCACCTCGATCCGATTGAAGTATTTTAATACTCTTGTCATGTTGTTTCTCTACTTTATTTCTGAATTCTTTGAACCTTTCAAAGGCTTCAGACTTGTGTTTCATCAAGAACACATACCCAAACCATGAGTGATCATCGGTGAAGGTAATGAAGTAGTTATAGCCTCCTAAAGCTTGAGTTGACATAGGTCCACATACATCAGTATGTATTAGACCTAGTAACTCTCCCAATCGTTTACCTTTTCCTATAAAAGGTAACTTAGTCATCTTGCCTTTTAAGAATGATTCGCATGTATCGTATGAATCCAATTCAAATGATTCAAGAATTCCATATCGGTGTAATTCGGTCATGCGTTTCTTGCTTGTATGGCCAAGACGACAATGTCACATATAGGAATCTAATTGATTATCCTTTCGAGCACGCTTGTTGCTCGCTTCAAAATTGAAAATGTCACTGGATACGTCCAACGTATAAATACCATTGCTTAAAGTTTCAGTCCCATAAAGAACTCCATTCAAAGTTATGTAACAATAATTGTTACTAAAAGTCAAATGGTACCCATTTCTATTTAAACAAGAAATAGAAATGATGTTCTTTATCAATGAAGGAACATAAAAGCAATTGTCCAATTCTAAGACAAGTCCTGCAGGGAGTTTCAACAAATACGTTCCGATGGCGAGTGCAACAACCTTTGCTCCATTCCCAACACGTAAATTTGACTCTCCCTTGACGAGTCTTCTTCTATTCCTTAGTCCATGTATGTTATTACATATATGTGAGCCACACCCAGTATCCAATACCCAAGTGTTTGAGGAAATAGAATGACAATCAATAACGAATATATCTGAAGAAGATGGGGCATCCGATGCCTTATTATTCTTCATGGACTCAAGATAAATCTTGTAATTTCTTCGCCAATGGCCCTCCTTGCCATAATGATGGCAAGTGCCCTTTTGAGCTGGTTATACCTTTTTAGCCATTTTCTTCTTCCCCTTCTACTGTTCCCTTGACTCCCTCTTAGAACCTTTCTTCGAGGAATCGACTAACAGCACCGTCCCCTGCTCATGCTTCTCGGAAAGCTCCACAGTCTTCAGCATGTTAAGCGGTACCACAGATGAACCTTCTTGCATCTCGGAGGTGAAGAGGAGCTTGGAGACTTTGAACCTTTCGAATCCCACTTGCTCATCAAACAACTCATAAAGATGAAAGATTATGGTATGAGCATCCATATGCTCATGCTACTTCTGCAACTCAGGTATCATCGTGGCTAGCATGATGCAACTCGCCATTTCAGAATCAATCACAAGTTTTTGATAGGCCAACAATTGGTCCGGAGTTGCATTGTCACTAGGACGAGCGTGAAGAGGCACTTCGAGGACATTCACAAGCTTTTCAACCTTGAGAATAATTCTCAGGTTGAATCCAAAAGTCAGGCCAAGAAGTTTGACCCAGTCAATTTATTTGAATCCAAAATAGAGTGCAAATTCAAAGACATCATGATCAATCAATTATCCTAGAAATATAAATCGAGCATATATGAGAAAATGATTTTAAAATGCATCAACATACATTTATAAATCCCATTCATTTTTTGAATTTCAAAAACCCCAAAATCACTTCGGGAGATCGTAGGTCCATCTCCGAATGGGCTGATATCCAACATAGATATGAACAACCTTGGAGAGAGTCCAACAAGCCATTCATAACTACGATGGTAGGTATCAAATATACCGATTGCATATCACATATATGCAACTATCACAATGTGCTATCAACTAATTGAATGTTCACACATACATCGGGTTGTTAACACATTAACAAGTATGCATCATATGCATAGCACCCAACTTCACCTCCCATCACATCGACCTTGAAGAGAGTCCAACAAGCCGATGCTCCAGGTTAAAGACAACCAATTAATCGAGAAATAGTTTTAATATGGTTAGAGTACATTCAACCAATTAGCCCAGCTTGGAGAGAGTCCAACAACCAAAGCTAACGATTGACCTCTGACTCTTACCATATTAGTATTAAACTATTCCATGGTTTGAACATGTTCGGGTTCGAGCCGGGCTTGGAGAGAGTCCGACAACCCAAACAAGAAACAGAACTCTGGTTCTAACCAAATTAATGGAAGGTGTAGGCTTTAATATTGAGTAAGAATTTTTATGTCTCATCCTCTTTGCATGCAAATAACTATTATCTATATGACATGACATACATGGCATACATCTACATGTCACGACACGCATGACATAATGATATGCATCTAATGCAATTACATGGCATACAATTATGACATGTACAAAATTTTCTTATATGTCATAACTATTTATGGAAATAAAATATGTTTGAGATTTGATTCTCCAAATCAAATCATGATTAAATTAGGAAACAAATTTCCAAATTTAATCACATATTTTATTTGTGGAAAGTGTTGATTAAGGAAAGTCAATTTAGGAAATAAATTTCCTAAATCATCAAAACTACTTATGGAAATAAAATATTTTAAGATTTGATTTTCCAAATCAAATCATGATTAAATTAGGAAACAAATTTCCAAATCTAATCAAATATTTTATTTATGGAAAATATCAATTTCCATAAATACTTCTAACTTTCCAAAAGTAGAAGATTTTCATAAATACTTCTAGACTTTCCAAAATTAAAAATTTTCATAAATACTTCTAACTTTCCAAAAGTAGAAAATTTCCATAAATACCATTACGACTATCGGAAAACAATTTTATAATTATGTCGAAACACATCCTGGGCTCTGATACCACTATTGGGTTTCCGACACCGCGGCGAGTGTGTGTTCGAACATGTTTCGTAAACATGTGCACAGCGGAAGAAATAAAAATAATAAATCTAATTTATTATAACACACACACCACACGCATGCATAGTACAACATGTGTAGACATAATCTTAGTTTTAAATTTTGCAATAAAAGAAAATTTATTCTACGTATACCTTACGTATCACGTGTAGCGGGAAAGACATCAACTAGAGCGATTCTCGCTAGAATCGCCTCTATCCGTATCCACACCGAGTATCTTCGGGATGACTTCACAAAGTCACGAGCCTTGTCTTCGTACGAGTCACTAGCCTCGTGTCAAACACGATGTGATCGAGAGAAGATCACAATCCGAATCAAAATTCGGATTCAAAACGAGTCCTCAAAAACTCGCTTCTCCGGAGAGCTATTTGCCAACCGTTTGATGAATCTTTTGTCCTCCACCTCTGAGGATTATCGGAGATCGAATCCCCGGTAAAGTAACCGCTGTCGGAGCTCCAAACGTCGTCCAAATGACGCTCCGACACGAAATAAACAAGCTGTCCAAAAAATTGGACAGCTTTGGTGGAGGATTAGCGCCGGCCAAATAAGGAAGCTAGATGCTCACCTTATCGCCGGAGCCAAGGAAGATCACCGGAGGGTCGCCGGCTGAAGCTTGGACGCTGGCAAGGATCTTGGACGGCGGCACAAGGGTGGGCGGCGTCTAGGGTATGGGCGCCAACCACAAGAGGAGAAAAGGGAGGGGGCGGCAACTTGGATTGAGTTTTCACAAAACCCTTAAGCCCTATTTTTATAGAGAACAAATTCTCCTAATGGTTATTGGTTCATAACTAAAAACCCGTTAACTCACTCCATTAATTTAAGTTAAAATAAATCAAACCGCATTGGTCTATTTTAAGTTAAAACGAACCGAACCAACTTTGGTTCATTCGTTTAAAACAAACCAAACCCCTTTAGTTTATTCTCCACCATTGGATTAGAACCAAACCAATTTGGTTCATCCATCATGTCTTCATAAGACACGACCCATCCACGCTTCCATTGCGACTGAAACAATTTCATGCTCGCTCCTCGTTTGGTCCAACCAAACCTAGTTTCTCTCGATCTGAGAACCTCATTCTCAAGCTCGTTTTAAATCCTTCGGATTACGCTCATTGTGCGTGTAACCAAATAGGTTCTCAATTTATGTTGGTCGTCTATAGTTAACCATTAATTATAGAACGATCATGAGTGGCACCTAGTAGTACATCATGATCCCCAATTAACCGAAAAGATCAACGGTTGATCCAGAACTATTTCTGAAACCCTTCAGCAGCTATAATGATTCGTGCCTCATTCCCTTCACTCATCTTATACCCACTTGGTTCAAGACATGGTCTATAGTGTCAGTCCCCACTAGGTTGACTACGTCACACCTAGTCCAAGTATCATTTCCTCGTCCTACGGATTCTAGTTACTGCATATGTATCCAAGAGTACCTTACTCTAAACATGTAATGCTTTGGCCAAAGACTTTAGTAACAATCCGACGAGAGGCCATGGGTATACATCTCCTCGCAAGAAGTGGTGAATCCTTTATAGACTATTCAAACACCTTCGATCACTTCGACTTATACACAATCATCCCGGGTCCACATCTCCTTGGAGATGCTTGCTTAAGATGTCAAAGCATAAGTCTTCATGACCAAGATGACTTGAATACCGCAAGTCAAAAGAACATCGCACTTAAGCTGCAGTAAGAACTTCATTGACATATCTATATATGCAGAGAACCATATGAAGTCTTACGGCTGGTCACTCCAATAAACTAGTTACCATAACTAGCATCCACGATTAACTTCGGACATCACAATGTCTCCAGCCAGTGAGAATCAGCTGCTTGGATACACCAAGGAGTATACCTCGTGCTAGTCTCGACAGATTTGATGGTGTCCGAATCCATCAATTCATCGACTAGGGATAATTTCGATAAATCACAATTACATATGTAGAGATACTCACTAGTTGTGATCTAATCACAAATTCTCTCATGCTGTGAATCATATCGTGGACATTCAATAAATGAGTTTAAGATCTAATCAAATACATGAGAACATGTATACTCAAATAGTGAATCTTCATTTATCATATAAATGATTCTAACATAAGGCGATTGCCTTAGGACATCTCTCACATATTACTAACAGAAACTTAACTCTCTACTAGGCTCTTAAAATTCTTTTTCCATTAATATTGTGAATTCTTTTAAAAATTTTGAATTTGTTGATCCAAATACTATGTCATCGATCTACATAAACTTGGGTTTAAAGATGCCTAGATCTAATGTTTTTACAAATAGGGTAGAGTCAATTTAACCTTACCTGAAGCCTTTTGAAATTATGTATGAAGACAATCGTTCATACCAAGCTCTAGGAGCTTGTTTTAGTCCAAACAAGGACTTTTTCAATTTTTATACATGATTAGGATATTCTATATTTTCAAAACCTAGGGGTTGACCTACATATACTTCTTCTTTGATTATTGCAGACTTAACATCTATTTGGTATAACTTGAATCATTTGTGTGTTGCATAGCAACATCCTAATTGATTTAAGTCTAGCTACTGGGGCATAAGTTGTTGAAGATCGATGACCGCGCTAGAGGGGGGGGAGTAAATAGCGATTCAAACTTTGCTTCTTTCGATTGTGTGTGTGATTGTGTTTATAAAATGGTTAGTGCACAGCGGGAAATAAAAGCACAAATACAACCACAAAAATCGCACACAAACACGAGGATATAACGTGGTTCGGAACCTAGGGTTCCTACTCTATTGGTCGAGCTCAAGTGAGCTTTAGTGATGCACACCACCACTAATAAACTCCTTCACGGTGACACACCGGAGGTGGAGAAACCACTTACAACAATCTTATAACAATAAGAATGAAATACAAGCAAATACAAAAGAAATACAACAACAATGTAAAGACCACTTTACAAACTATTGTTTTGAATGTTTTGCTTGTTGGTTGCTTGAACGAGCTTGAAGGACCCTGAAATGCACTAGCACTTCGCCTCAAATCACCCCTAGAACCACTGCGGAAATCCTCCTCGTCGAGCTCCTTTTATTCCTCCGCACGACCTGAATTTCCGCTTGGCAGTCGACAGCCTAAAGGCACCAATCAACTTTCTACAGTGTCGTTATCTATTAATAGACTCAATCCACATTGGCATTCTAGTCAACAGTTACACCAGCAGTCGATTGCCCTTACTAGTAGTTGACTGTTGTCTAGTAGTCCACTAGCCAGTCGACTACAAAAGCTTCTATATCCGTATCCACTAGCGCAAGTCGACTGCCATCCATGGAAGTTGACTTCCCAAGACCAGTCGACTGCCAGAGACACAAAGCAGCAGTCGATCCTTCAGTTGACTATTGACCAATCAACTTGTCATAATCTCAATCGACGATTCTGAGTTAACTTGACTCCCAAGTGTGAAACACTTGGCCAGTTAACTGTCCAATACCCCAGTCGATTGATAAACCTCAATAATAAGGTTTTACTCCAAGTATGATCCCCTCATACTTGATAACCACCCTTAGCCTAGACTTAAGCCTTCATCCCACTTCCATCAGCCTCACAGCTCTCGAATCTCTTGAGTCTATAACTCTTCATCCTTGCGCTAGCCTTCAAGTGTCTCTATCGGCTATGTCATGCTAACCGGGTCTACCTTGCCAAGGTACATTTGGACATACCGCCAAGATAAACGCTTGGACTTTATGGCATAAAATATTGGACTTATGCTACCAAGACTATATGTTTGGACTTTACGTCGCCAATATCACATCTTTGGACTTCCCAAATGCTAAGTATCCATGACTTGGACTTTAACCGCCAAGACTACACACTTTGACTTACATGGCTAAGACTACACCCTTGAACTTTCCAATTGCCAAGTACCCATAACTTGGACTCTCCATGCCAAGTACCCAAGACTTGGACTTCTCATACCAAGTACTCAAGACTTGAACTTTCCATGCCAAGACCCATGCTTAAACTTTTCATGCCAAGTATCCAAAACTTGGACTTTCCCTCGAGTCTCACTCAAACTAGGTCAACCTTGACCTGAGGTCGATTGTTTTACCAATCTTCCCATAAAGTTATCTCCTCATATGGTCAAACTCATGTTAACCATATGATCAACCCATTATCAAACAATGGTCAAACTCATTGACAATCCAATTGTCAAACATAAAAACCCTACTCGAGTCTGGTCAATCATGACCTAGGCCGATTGCACCAACAATCTCCCCCTTTTTATGTTTAACAAAACCTTTGAGTTAAGCTACCTAACTCAAGCCATCAATTCTCCCCCTTTTTGACATACATCAAAAAGTTCTCCTCCAAGGGCATCCATGTCTCATATCCCAATGGAATAATTCATCTCCCCCTTGGTCCAAAATCATCATTAATGCCTTCATTTTCCTTAGTGATACTCCCTTATCACTAAATGCAAGGCATTTTCTCCATCCTCAAATTCTCTGTCTTTGAGAAAAAATTCATCCATCATTCTTTGATGGATAACCTCCCCCTAAAGGCTTGCTCCCCCTTGACCATTGCACTAACAATATCCTTGAAGAGTTCCTAAGCCAATAGGAACACTAGACCATCAAAATTAAGGGCAAAAGTTCAAACTTGAACTTTCACACACCTTAAAATTTGATTCTCCACTCAAAACAACTCTCCTAATCCATTTCCAATGGATTTTTCACCCTTCCAATGCTTTCCAAAGCATATCCTAGGGTTAGGAGACGTTATGGTAGCCTAAACTTGTTGATAAATGATTGAACAAACCTAGTTCAGTCGAAATCAACTTCAACAATCGACTCGAACAGAAACCAGTCGACTGCCATCAACACTAGTCGACTGCCATCAAGTTGCAGTCGACTGATATCTACAAATGCAGAAATTAGGTTTTTGAAAATGAATTTGAATAATTCATAGTAATTATATATAATTTGAAAAATAATGAAACTTCATATGTATAATACTTATGTCAATCATTATGAGTGAAAAATAGTTTTAAAATAAAATATCCAATAAATTGTGAGATTGATACAAAGTTCAAAACCATTGATAACTTCAATGTTTTAGGCCTACTTTATATCAACTTCATCAATGGTGATAACTATCAGAAATATAGACTTCACCAAGATTTTTCAAAATGATTTTGAAATATTTTTGAAAACCTATTTTTAACTATGGTCGATGGGCTCAATGCACATGACTTGTACATAAACTTTCCTCATGAATCATCATTATCATTTAATGAGTTTTAAGTTCATTATGATGTACTAAATAAGCACGTAAACTTAACTCATTTCCTAGAATCTCACATGTGTCTAGGGTGTATGAAAACACACAAAAGTCAATTTAATGTGAGATATGGGTTTTGGTTTTTTCCCTAAACTAAGGGCTCATGTATTTTTCTAGGTAATTCTATTTGATTCTCATATACTTGGGACTTCAAATCATGTCATTGTCCTTAAATCAATTTTAATTGATCTTAACGCATGAAATGTGATCATGGCATAAGAATGTGCATAATTTAAAGTATTTTCCAATAATCATGATGTCATGACATAAAGATATAACCTAAGTATAAACATGACATTAAAATTAAACCTAAATATTATCATGACATTTTAAATAAAAAATGAAATATGATGTCATGATATGGCACATGGCAAACAAAATATGGCAAATAAAATTAAAGGCATGAGAATACCTAAATTTTAATATTGATTGCCATTTGTTAAAAATTAAACCCAATTTGCCATAATACCAAATCTCCCAAGTGTGCCAAAAATCCAAAATGACACACTATGACTCTAAAACCTAATTGTACCAATTTTGATCAATATTGCACACTTCTTAAATTCTATTGGCACATCCTAAAATCTTTAGTATCAAAATTCTAACATCATTTCCAAAGTATCACATTATTTTGAAAATGTCCTAAAGTACCAACTTTGTTATGGTTAGGTTAACTACCCATTCATTCAAGTTTGACACAACATAACAAATCTAGCGTGAAGGGATCACACTCCTAGGAACCCAATACCTATTGGAGATACTTTGATTTATTTGGTACTCACTAGGGGTAACTTCCCTTAGTACCTTCCTAATGACCCTCCTAGGCTTTAAAGCCTTGGTCATTTGGATCTTGTCAAGGTTAACTCTAGGAATTTCCTCCCTTGTAACCTTCTTAGTGGTCTTCTTAGGTTTCTTGGAAACCTTTGCCACTAGACACCTATCATGATCAACTCTAGGGATAACCTCCCTTGTGACTGTGGTTTTCCTAGACATAGATTTAGTTCCATAGTCAAATAGAACATTGTGATAGGTTGTCATGACTACCTTGGACATAAACTTGTGACCCAACCCTTTCTTGTCTTTAGGCAATTCTTACTTCCTGACACCTAGATTTTTCCTATTTGACCCTTGAATTGAATTTGTCAGTTTTGCAAGAGTCTTTTCTAATTTTTTAAGTCTTGACCTCAAGGCTTGGTTCTCTAACTCTAATTTTCTCAATTTTGAATTTTTATTCTTTCTTTAGGAATGATTCTTCCTAGGCATATGTCTACCCTTTTAGGGTTAATGCCTAGGTTGTTCTCTATCTTTCTAATAGTTTCCTTAGGTAGAAAAATTCTAGGATTGTTGGTACTAGATTTGTCCCTAGATCTAATCTCACAACTCTTAGCACCTAAACAATAAAATCTATTCCTAGCATGCTTTTGTTCATGAGCAATAGGAATAAAATTTCTAGCATGTGTTGGGAATGGATCGTAGCTAGAGGAAGGGGTGAATAGCGCGTTCGTTGACGAAGATGGAAATCGATCGTGTTCGTCTCTACAAAGCTTATTATGCGTAGCAGGATGTATATAATAGCAATAACAAAAATAAAGGCACAAACACAATCACAAATACAAGCGATATAACGTGGTTCGAAACCTTAGGGTTTCTACTCCACGGGTTGAGCTCGAATGAGCTCTAGCGATGCAAATATCACCACTAATCACAAACACTCCTTCTCGACAACAAGTCGGAGGCGGAGAAATCTCTTACAATGATTACAAAAGTAATACAACAAAAATGCAAGAAAATACAATAGAATGCAAGTAAAGAAAAGTTTACAAAGAACTTTGAATGCATGCTTGTTGATCCCTTGAACCGAGCTTGAAGACCCTGATTTGCACCAGTAAATTGCCTCAAAATCGCCCAAGAAATTGCTACCAAATCCTCCTCCACGAGCTACTTTTATAACCTGTATTCGGGCTGGATTCGCACCTGGCAGTCGACTGCCATAAGGCCCCAGTCGACTGCCAACAATACCGCTATCCCACAACGGACTTAATCTACGTCAGCATTCAAGCCAATGGATACACTAGCAGTCGACTTCCATACCCATCAGTCGACTGCCGAGGCCATAGCCGACTGACCAGTCGACTACCGAGCATTCTGCTCCTACAACCTCGACCAACAGTCGATTGCCATCCATGGCAATCGACTGCTCAAGTCATCAGTCAACTGCCCAATGCTGGCAGTCGATTGCAAGGTCATTTCCTACAATCGAACACCAGTCAACTCCGAGCAGTTCGACTGGCCATAATTCTAGTCGACTGCCAAGAGTCAACTCGGCTACCAAGTGTCAAAACACTTGATCAATCGACTGGTCCAAAGCCTCAGTCGACTGATAACCTCAACCATGAGATTTAACCCCAAGTATAATGCCCTCATACTTACTAGACCACCCTTAGCCTAGACCTAAGCCTTCTAGCCACCTCCGTCAGCCTCACGCCTATTGGATCCCTCCAAGTCATCCATGACTTGTTCATCCATACGCTAGCCTTCGGGTGATTACATCGGCTATTGTCATGTTAAGCTGGTCTACATCGCTAAGGCACATTGGGCTTACGCTGCCAAGACTACCGCTTGGACTTTACGCCGCCAGTCATTGGACTTATGCTGCCAAGACTCTCATTTGGACTTTACGTTGCCAATATCAACCCTTGGACTTTCCTTGCCAACCCATGTTAGACTTTCCAATTGCCAAGACTCAAGCTTGGACTTTCCCTTGCCAAGACCCATGCTTGGACTTTCCATGCCAACCCATGTTGGACTTTTTCATTGCCAAGTGTCCCACTTGGACTTTCCATGCCAAGTACCCATGACTTGGACTTTCCATTGCCAAGTACTCAAAACTTGGACTTTCCCATTGCCAAGACCCATGCTTGGACTTTCCATGCCAAGTACCCATGACTTGGACTTTCCCATGACAATCACATTGTCATATATTTTGTCGAACATCAAAATACCGCTCGAGTCAAACTCGAGTCTAGTCAATCATGACCTGGGCCGATTACGTCAATCGTGACCTGGGCCAATTGCGTCAATCTTGACTTGGGCTGATTGCGTCAATTGTAACCTGGGCCGATTGCACCAACAATCTCTCCCTTTTTGACGTTTGACAAAAACCACAAACACCTTTGAGTTAGGCCACATAACTCAATTCTCCCAAATTGGTAATTCCCAAATTCATCCATCAATTCTCCCATAACTTCTCCCCCTTTTTGACATATATCAAAAAGGTTCTCTCCAAGAGTGTCAATGTCTCATATCCCAATGAGATCTTACAATCTCCCCCTTGGTCCAAAAATATCTAGGATGCCTTCACTCTTTCTAGTGATAAGTCTCATATCACTAAAGAGAAAGAACACATCCATCATCCCATGATGGATAACCTTCCCAACATCTCACATTGTCATTTCTCCAAAATTCTCTCCCTCATGAGAAAGAACACATCCATCATCCCATGATGGATAACCTTCCCCTAAAGGCTTGCTCCCCTTTAACCATTGCACCAATAATGTCCTTGGAGAGTCCCTAAGCGTATAGGAACACTAAACCATTAAAATTAAGGTTAAAAGTTCAACCTTGAATTTTCACACACCTTAAAATTGATACATTAGTCAAACAACTCTCTTAATCTGTATCAATGGATTTTCACCCTTTTCCAATGCTTTCCAAAGCATATCCTAGGGTCAGGAGCAGTTAGGGTAATCTAACATAGCTGAAATCAGACTAAACAAACTGATCGCTTAACGCCACTGATCGCCATTATATAATGATCGATTTCTGCAAATGCAGAAATTCAGTTTTCAGAAATAATATTTGGAAAATCATAAGTAATTATACATAAATCGAAAAATAACAAAAATTCATACGTATAATACTTATGTCAAACATTATGAGTGAAAAATATTTGAAAAATAAATTATCCATTAAATAATGAGATTGACACAAAGTTTAAAACCATTAAAAAGTTCAATGTTTTAACCCTACTTTATATCAACTCCATCTATGGTAATTGCTATCAAAAGATAGACTTTACCAAGATTTTCTAAAATGATTTTAAAATATTTTTGAAAACCTATATTGGATCATGATCAATGGGCTCAATGCACATGACTTGCACATTAGCTTTCCCCATGATCCACCCATGGTATAAGATGAGTTTGAGTTCATCTAGATGCAAAAACTATGCACCTTGAACTTAACTCATTTCCTAGCATTTCACATGTGTCTAGGGTATATCAATATACACACATGTCAATGTAATGTGAGATGTGGGTTTTAGTTATACCTATACTAAGGTCTCATGTATTTTTCTAAGACAACACTACTTGATTCCCCTATACATGGGACTTCAAGTCATGTCATAGTCTTTAAATCAATTTTAATTACCTTAAATGCATGAATGTTGATTATGACATATAATGATAGCATAAATAAGCATGTGCCAAAATCATGATGTCATGACATAAAAATGAACCTAAGCACTCATGACATAAAAGATAAGCCTTAAGCATAATCATTACATTTATATGATTTAAATGAATATGATGTCATAGCATGACATATGACAAATAAAGCATGACAAATAAAATATAAGGCATAAGAATACCTAAATTTTAATATTAGTTGTCATTTGTTTGGATTGAATTCATTTTGTCATAATAATCACTTCTCCCCTAAGTGTGTCAAAAACCCAAAATGACACACTATGACTTCTAAACCTAGATTGTGTCAATTTGATTAATTTTCCATAGTTCTCAAAATATATTGACACATCCTAAAAACTTTTAGGATTATGATCAAAACTTATTTCCAAGGTACCCAAAACCTTGAAAATAACCTAAAATGTCACCTTTACCATGGTTAGGTTAACTACCCATCCATTTAAAGTTGGCACAACCTAACCCATTTAGTGTGAATCGATCACGCTCCTAGAAACCCAATACCTATTAGAGCTCCTTGGGTTTACTAGGTATTCCTTAGGGATAACTTCCCTAGATACCCTCCTAATGACCCTCCTAGGCTTAGAAGTCTTGGTCATTTGGGTCTTATCTAGGTTAACCTTAGGGATTGCCTCCCTAGTAACATTCTTAGTGGTCTTCTTAGATTTCATGGAAACCTTGGCCACTAGACACTTGTCATGGTCAACCTTAGGGATGACTTCTCTTGTGACCTTGGTTTTCCTAGACCTAGATTTAGTTCCATAGTCAAATGGAACATTGTGGTAAGTAGGCATTACCTTCTTAGACATAGGCTTGTGACCCAAACCTTGCCTCCTAGATGGTTCTTGCCTCTTACACCCTAGACTTTGACAATTTGGCCCTTTAATTGAATTTTGCATCCTTGCAAGGGTCTTTTCAAGTTTTTCAAGCCTTGATCTCAAGGCTTGGTTCTCTAACTCTAATCTTCCCAATTTAGATTTTTCATTAATCTTTTGGGAATGAGACTTCCTAGGCATATGTCTATGGTTTTTCGGATTAATGCCTAGGTGTTCTTCTACCTTCTTAATAGACACCCTAGGTAGAATGGGTCTAGAGTTGTTGTTTCTAGATTTGTGCTTAGATAAGGTAGGTCTAGTATGATCCTTAGACCTAAAATTACAACTCTTAGCACCTAAGAAATAAAGCTTATTTTTAGCATGCTCTTTATGGACAATAGCAAGAGTATTTAAATTATTTCTAGCATGCTTTTTGACATTAAAACTAGAAGGTGCATTGCTAAAATATGCCTTAGGGTTTGCCTTAGAGGCTCCCCCTACATTTGATGCTCCTTCTTTTCTCCTAGGGCATTGGCTTCTATAGTGTCCCTTTTGATGGCATTTAAAGCAAACCACGTGCTCCTTGCTTTTATGTGTTGGGGCACTGGGTTCATTGGCCTTTGGCACAACTTGTGTCATTTTCTTGACCTTTTTCGGATACTTGCTCTTATAGTGTCCGACTTCTCTACACTCAAAGCATATAATATGGATTTTATTTTCAATTGAAATACTCGAGTTACCTAGGGTGGTGGTGGAATTTTGATCTTGTCCTTGGCTCCCAGAGGTAGAGGCTTCTTCTTGATCCGACATGGAAGGTGATCTCTCCTCCCCCTCTAACCTAGAGGTGGAGGCTTCTTCCACCTCTTCTACCTCTTCTCCATCGGACGTTGATGGTCTCTCAACCTCCAATTCTTCATTCTTCTCTTGACCCGGATGTTGACTCCTCTTCAACTTTCGAATCCTCACTTTCTTGTGAGGAAGAGCTTGCTTTTTCAGTCTCCTTGTCCAATTGAGCCGAAGAGCATTCTTATTCCTTGGGCTCCTCTATCTCCTGAGTTGTTGAGGGTTCTTTATGATATTTCACCAACTTGCTCCAAAGGTCCTTGCCGTCTTTACAATCTCTTATCTTGATCAAAACATCATTAGGGATTACACTAAGTAATATACTCATTACCTTATTATTTATGTTGTTGTATCGGAGTTGTTCTTGGCTCCACTTCTTCTTCTTAAGCCTTTTTCCTTCTTCGTCCTTCGGAGCGTCGAACCCTACCATCATGCTAATCCAATTATCATAATCACACATTAAAAATTATTTCATTCTTACCACCCATACCTCAAAGTCCTTAGCTCCATAAAGTTCGTATGGTGGTGGCACGTTGATATCATCCCCCAATCTTTCTTTGATCACCATTTTCTCTAGCGCTTTTGCTCCCTCGGATGTGAAGCTGGTGAAGAGCGACCCGCTCTGAAACCACTTGTTGGGAATGGATCGTCACTAGAGGGGGGGTGAATAGCGCGTTGATTGATGAAGGTGGAAATAGATCATGTTTGTTTCTACAAAGCTTATTATGCAAAGCGGAATGTATATAATAGCAATAACAAAAATAAGGACACAAACACAATCACAAATACAAACGATATAACATGGTTCGGAACCTTAGAGTTCCTACTCCATGGGTTGAGCTCGAATGAGCTCTAGCAATGCAAATATCACAACTAATCACAAACACTCCTTCTCGACAATAAGTCGGAGGCGGATAAACCTCTTATAACGATTACAAAAGTAATACGACAAAAATACAAGCAAATACAATAGAATGCAAGTAAAGAAAACTTTACAAAGAGCTTTGAATGCTTGCTTGTTGATCGCTTGAACCGAGCTTGAAGACCCTGATTTGCACCAACAAATCGCCTCAAAATTACCCAAGAAATCACTACCAAATCTTCCTCCACGAGCTACTTTTATAATCTGCATTCGTGCTGGATTCGCGCCTGGCAGTCTACTGTCATAAGGCCCCAGGCGACTGCCAATAGTACCGTTGTCTCACAACTGACGTAATCCACATCAGCATTCAAGCAAACTGATACACTGGCAATCGATTGCCATTACCCATCAGTCGACTGCTGAGGTCGTAGCCGATTGACCAGTCGGCTACCGAACATTCTACTCCCACAACCTCGACCAGCAATCGATTGCCATCCATGGCGATTGGATCGCTGCTCAAGCTATCGATCGTCTCATCGTAATCGATCGCTGTGTCATTACGTAGTCGAACATCAGTCGACTTCGAGCAGTTCGACTGCCAAGAGTCAACTCGAATATCAAGTGTCAAAACACTTGACCAATCGACTGGTCCAAAGCCCCAGTCAACTGATAACCTCAACCATGAGGTTTAACCTCAAGTATGATACCCTCATACTTGCTATACCACCCTTAGCCTAGACCTAAGCCTTCTAGCCACCTCCGTCAGTCTCACACCTATCAGATCCCTCCAAGTCATCCATGACTTGTTCATCCATACACTAGCCTTCAGGTGCTTTCATCGGCTATTGTCATGCTAAGTTGGTCTACACCGCCAAGGCACATTGGGCATGTTAGAGATATATGAGAGGTGACGTAAGGCAATCACCTTATGGTTGAACCATTTATTTAATAAATGAATATTCACTATTTGAGTATACATATTTTTTTGTATTTGATTGGATCTTAAACTTATTTACTGGATGTCCACAATACGATTCTTAGCATGAGAGAATTTGTGATTGAATCATAACTAGTGAGTATCTCAACATGTGTAATTGTGATGTATTGAAATTATCCCTAGTCGATGAATTGATGCATATAGACGCCATCAATTCTGTTGAGACTAACACGAGTTATACTCTTTGATTTTTCCAAGCAGTTGTTTCTCACTGGCTGGTGACATTGGGATGTCTGGAGTTAATCGTGGATGCTAGTTATGGTAACTAGTTCATTGAAGTGACCAGCTATAAGACGTCATATGGTTCTCTATAAATATGGATATGTCAATGAAGTTCTTACTGTATCTTAAGTGTGATGTTCCTTTGACTTGCGGTATTCAAGTCGTCTTGGTCATGGAGACTTATGCTTTAACATCTTAAGCAAGCGTCTCCAAGGAGATGTGGACCCGGGATGGTTAGTTATAAGTCTAAGTGTCCGAAGGTGTTTGAATAGCCTACAAAGGATTCACCACTCCTTGCGAGGAGATGTATACCCTTGGCCTCTCGTCGGATGGTTACTAAAGTCTTTGGCCAAAGCATTACATGTTTAGAGTAAGGTACTCTTGGATACATGTGCAGTAACTAGAATCTACAGGACGAGAAAATGATACTTGGGCTAGGTGTGACGTAGACAGCCTAGTGGGGACTGACACTATAGATCATGTCCTGAACCAAGTGAGTATAAGATGAGTGAAGGGAACGGGGCACGATTCATTGTGGCTGCTGAAAGGTTTTAGAAATTGTTCTGGGGTCAACCGTTGATTTTTCGATTAATTGGGGATCATGATGTACTACTAGATGACACTCATGATCATTCTATAATTAATGATTAATTATAGATGACCAACATAAATCGGGAACCTATTTGGTCACACACACAACAAGTGTTATCTAAAGGATTTAAAACGAGCTTGAGAATGAGATTCTCAGACCAAGAGAGAGACTTGGTTTGGTTGGACCAAACATAGAGCGAGAATGACATGGTTTCAGTCGCATCGGAAGCATGGATGGGCCGTGTCTTTTGAAGACATGATGGATGAACCAAATTGGTTTGTTTCTAATCCAATGGTGAAAAATAAACCAAAGGGAGTTGGTTTGTTTTAAATGAATGAACCAAAGTTGATTTGGTTTATTTTAACTTAAAATAGACCAATGCGGTTTGGTTTATTTTAACTTAAGTTATTGGAGCTAGTTAACAGGTTTTGGTTGTGAACCAATAACCACTAGGAGAAGGTTTCTTGATGGTCAAGAAACACGTGATCTATAAAATACGGCTTAAGGGTTTTGGAAACTCTAATGAAGCCCTAAGAGTTGTCGCCCACTTCTCTTCTCCTCTTCCTCTTCTTGCCGCCCCACCAAAGGAGGGTCTCCTTGCCGCCCAAAGGTTGTTGTCACCCAACCTTGCTGTAGCAGCTCCTTCTCCTCATCGTCGGCCACCCACCAGCCATCGACAACTCCTCCGACCATCCTCTCTTGGCCGTCGGTGACCAAGGAGCAACCGACCATTGATTGGTCGGCCATCTTCTCCACCAACACAAGTTGTCCAGTTTTGGATAACTTGTTTCTTTCTTCATAGAGAGGTTGTTTGGTCGACATTTTGTGCTCCGACGGCGACTGGCTTGCCGGGGATTGGATCTCCGGAAATCCTCATAGGTGGAGGACCAAGGTTTCATCAATTGGTTGACGAAAACCACTTCCAAGAAGCGAGTTCGTGGAGCTCATTTTAGATCCGAATTTTGATTCGGATTATGATCGTCTCTTGGATCACAACGTCTTCGACACGAGGCTAGTAACTCTTGCGAAGACGGGGCTCGTGGCTTTTGAAGCTATCCCGAAGATACTCATCGTGGATACGTATAGAGGCGATTCTAGCGAGGGTTGCTACGGTTAATGTCATTCCTGCTACACATGATATGTCAGGTATAACTAGAATAAATTTTCTTTTATTGCAAAATTTAAAATAGCGATTATGTATACATTTGTTGTATCCTCTGTGCGTGTAGTGTGTATTATAATAAAATTAGTTTATTGCTTCTTTTTGCTTCCGCTGTGTGCATGTTTACGAAACATGTTCGAACACACACCCACATCGTTGTCGGGGAAACCCAACAGGGCCTACGCTGCCAAGACTACCTCTTGGACTTTACACCGCCAACCATTGGACTTACGCTTCCAAGACTCCCACTTGGACTTTACATCGTCAATATCAACCCTTGGACTTTCCTTGCCAACCCATGTTGGACTTTCCAATTGCCAAGACTCAAACTTGGACTTTCCCTTGTCAAGACCCATGCTTGGACTTTCCATGTCAATCCATGTTGGACTTTCCCATTGCCAAGTATCCCACTTGGACTTTCCATGACAAGTACTCATGACTTGGACTTTCCATTGTCAAGTACTCAAGACTTGGACTTTTCCATTGACAAGACCCATGCTTGGACTTTCCATGCCAAGTACCCATGACTTGGACTTTACCATGACAATCACATTGTCATATATTTTGTCGAACATCAAAATACTGCTCGAGTCAAACTCGAGTTTGGTCAATCGTGACCTGGGCTGATTGCACCAACAGCATGCTTTTGATTATTAATTAAAGAATGAGCATAATTAAAAGTTACCTTAAGGTTTGCCTTAGCTCCCCTTACATTTGATACTCCTCTAATGTCCTTCTTGAAGTTGCTTCCCTTAGGACATTTGGTCTGGTAGTTTCCTCGTTGTTGGCATTTGAACCATATGCTCCTTGCTCTTCCTAGTGGGAACTCTAGTCTCCTTGGTCTTTGGCACCACTTGTGTCGTCTTCTTGACCCTCTTTGGACACTTACTCTTGGAATGCTCATTTTCCCTACACTCAAAATACATAATATGATTTTTATCTTTATTTATTGTGCTTGAGTTACCTAGGCTAGAATTTTGACTTTGTTCTTCATCTTTCCCGAATGTTGAAGCTTCTTCTTGCTCTTCTTCCGACGTGGAAGGCCTAATCTCCTCCCCCTCAATCCTAGATGTGGAGACTTCTTATACTTCCTCCTCTTCTTCCTTGCATGTCGAAGACCTCTCAACTTCTGAATTCTCACATTCTTAAGAGGATGATGAACTTACTTATACGGTCTCAATATCATCTCCACTTTTGGACCATTGAGCATCCTTGTTCCTTGGCCTCCTCTATTTCTTGAGTCGTCGAGGGTTCTTCATAGAGCTTGGCTAGCTTACTCCATAGTTCCTTAGCATACTTATAATCTTATAATCTACATAAAATATCATTAGGGATTACATTAACTAACATTTCCATTACCTTATTGTTGGTCTTGAATTTTTGGACTTGCTCCTCCATCCATCTCTTCTTCTTGAGGAGCCTTCCCTTCTTGTCCAGGGGCGCCTTGAAACCTACCTCAATACAAATCCATTTTTTTATATTGCACATAAGAAAATATTTCATCCTCACCACCCATTGCTCAAATTTGTTGGCTCCATAAAGTTTATAGGGCGGAGAAGTGTTGATGTCATATCCCAAACCAAGACTTGGTTCCATCTTGCCCTATAGCGTTGCTCCTTCGGCAGTTAGTCCATAGAATAGACCCTAGATCTGATACCACTTGTTGAAGATCAATGACCGCACTAGAGGGGGGTGAATAGCAATTTTGATTTTGTTTCTTTCAATTGTGTGTCGATTGCCCAAAGGCACTAGTCAACTACCTACAGTATTGTTATCTCACAACTCACTTAATCCACGTTGGCATTCCAGTCAATGGCTACACCAGCAGTCGACTGCTGCCTAGTAGTCAACTAGTCAGTCGACTACTAAAGCTTCTACACCCGTGTCCGCCAGCGCCAGTCGATTTTCATCCATGGTAATCGACTGTCCAAGACCATTCGACTGAAAATAACCTTTAGTCGACTGCCTGAGCATAAAGCAGCAGTCGAGTCTTTAGTCGACTACTGACCAGTTGACTGCTCTGAGTCAACTCGGCTCCTGAGTGTCAAACACTCAACCAGTCGATTGGTCGATACCCAATAGACTAATAAACCTCAACAATGAGGTTTTACCCCAAGTATGAACCCCTCATACTTGATAAACACCCTTAGCCTAGACCTAAGCCTTTAGCCCACTTCCATCAGTCTCATGCCTCTCGAATCCCTTGAGTTTATGACTCTTCATCCTTGCACTAGCCTTCAAGTGCTTCTATCGGCTATGTCATGCTAACCGGGTCTATCTTGCCAAAGTACATTTGGACTTATGCCGCCAAGACAAACGCTTGGATTTTACACTGCCAAACATTGGACTTATGCTGCCAAGACTACATGTTTGGACTTTATGTCGCCAATATCACACCCTTAGACTTCCCAAATGCCAAGTACCCATGACTTGGACTTTCATCACCAAGACTACACACTTTGACTTACGTGACCAAGACTACACCCTTGAACTTTTCAATTGCCAAGTACCCATGACTTGGACTTTCCATGCCAAGTACCCAAGACTTGGACTTTCCATACCAAGTAGTCAAGACTTGGACTTTCCATGCCAAGTATCCAAAACTTGAACTTTCCCTCGAGTCTCACTCGAGTTAGGTCAACCTTGACCTGAGGCCGATTGCTTCACCAATCTCCCCATAAAGCTATCTCCTCATATGATCAACCCATTGTTAAACAATGGTCAAACTCATTGGTAATCCAATTGTCAATCCCATTCTCAAACATCAAAACTCTACTCGAGTCCACTCGAGTCTGGTCAATCATGACCTAGCCCAATTGCACCAACATAAGTCTCATCATAATCTAACTTTTCTATTTGGCCAAACCCCTTTTCCACTAACCGAGCTGTATTCCTAATAATTTCTCCTTGGTCATCTAATTTATTCCTAAATATCCATTTAGTATATGTGATTGATTTATTTATTGGTGAGAGTACTAAATCTCATACTTTATTTCTTTCGAACTGTGCTAGTTCCTCTTGCATGGCTATTACCCAATCAGGATCTAGTAAAGCCTCATCTATTCATTTTGGTTCTAACTTTGATATTAATGCTATTTGACTTATATTCCATATAGTCGGTCTAGTTTGAACTCCTAGTATTGGATTTCCTAACACTTATTCAATTGGATGGTTTGTATTTATTCTTGGTGTTCTTAAGTTTTCTTGATGTTGAATTTGTTCATCTTCTTCATGTGTGGTTCCATTCACTCCTTCTTGGTTATACTTATTGTATCATCTTTTGTTTGATCATTACTGAGTTCTTCTTCAACAAATGTTACATTAATTGTTTCTTCGATTTTTAAGGTTTTCTTATTGTAAATTCTATACGCCCTATTGGGTGTTGAATATCCAAGAAAAATTCCATCGTCTATTTTTTAAGTGAACTTTCCTAGATGGTCTTTGGTATTTAGTATGTATACTTTACATCTAAATACTCTTAAATATTTTATTGTAGGTATTTCATTATTAAAAATTTCATAGGAAGTTTTGTTATGTATTTTGTTAATTGTTATTCTATTTTGTACGTAGCATGTGGTGTTTATAGCTTTGGCCCAAAAATAACTAGGTAGGTTATATTCATTTAACATTGATCTAGCAACTTTTTGTAGAGTTCTATTTTTTCTTTCTACTATTCTGATACTGTTGTTACCTCTTCTCTGTGAACCGGGTAAAAGGGCTCGCATGTAAGACACTATCCGAACCAAATAATCGGTTCGGCGAAGAAAGTAAGGAAGAATGGTTCGGGCGCGATCGTCTGGGACAATTGGAACGGGAGGACCAGTCGAGGTAATCAGCACGGCGAAGCGATGGTGGAGATCCCTTCGCTAGGAGATGAACGAGAATCGGTTCGGCCTAGTCGGCCTAGAAGCAGATGGGGCGGATGAGAATCGACTCGGCATAGCCAGTCCAGAAATAGTTTAGTGCGGAAAGAAGGGGAGTCGGTTTGGGCTACTGAGAAGAGCCCAAGGGCTATGCCACACGTGAGCTATATGTATAGATTAGTTTCACCAAAGGCAAATGGTTGAAAGAGACAGACTAGCATATTTCCCAAAATGTAGATGAGAAGTTGTTACAAAACAGAAGGGGAGTCCCCACACAATATTCCGAGGAGCCTTCGCTCCTCGTGTCTGTAACAAAATGATTCTCCAGGTGGACGTGGTGGTCACATGTACGATGAGGAAAGCTTGCGATGAAACAACTGATCAAAGGAGGGGAATAAAAGGGAAGAGCAGGACAAATGAAAGAGGATTCACATTATTCCAACCAGCAAGAGACAAAAAGGCACATTGGGGAAAGAGGAGAGCTACCACTTCGCTGGAGAAGGAGAGAAGGAGAGTGGTGATCTTTATCTTTCGTGTACTATTTTCTATATCTTGACTTGATTGTAAGAGGTTTTCTCCTCCGCCTTCAGAAGTTCTTTTTCGTGAAGGAGGACGTTCATAGTGAAAGTGCTTTGCACTGCATCCGGTGAGAGAGCTCACCTCCGTGGAGTAAGAATCCTTATTCCGAACCACGTTACATCCTGTGTCTTGATTTGTTGTCTGTGTTGGCTCGCGTGTCTTCGCTTTATGTTTTTATTTTTACTGTTTCAGCCGGAGAGAACCCCCTAAGCTTCCTTCGCACTTTATCGCATCGAAAGGAAGTCAATAGATCTTCTTCCCCGTCACCGCATCAGTTGGCGCCGTCTGTGGGAACACTTGAGTGAGACGTAGAGATGCAGCCAGAAGAGATACAACATCCAGTTGCCTCCGCAGCGGAGGAAAACCCCATTACGATACTACGATCACAACTAAGAGCCATGGTGGACAACGCCATGGCTAAGGCCCTCGCCAGAGAAAGGAGAAGGACAAGATATCTTTATCCTCATTCTGGTGAACATTCTTCTCGTGGACCACCACCAGAGGTTCCCCTCCACCTCGTACAACCACTAACATTGAAGCATTGCCTAGAGAGGGGATGGGAGGGCGAGTACATCAAAACACTCTGCCATTAACCCAGAATCAACAAGAAGAACAGTGCGAAAGTCGGTCAACTAGGGCTTAGGAGGTTTATGAGCCCAGCCCTTTTACCATGGACATCCTTTCTGAAATCCCGCCATCATACTTTCGGAATCCCCAAGTAGATAAGTATGATGGCACAATAGATCCGGAAGAACACCTATCACAATTTGCTGGAGCGGCCTCACTCCACTGCTATACTGACGCCCTCAAGTGCCGACTCTTCCGGACCACCTTAACTGGTTCGACACAAAAATGGTTCAACACCCTGCCCCCGGGGTCTATCACTTGTTTTGTTGATTTTTAGGGAATGTTCTACCAAGAGTTCGCCAGCTGCAAGGCGTATAAGCATGATGCCTCTATTCTGCTGCACATTACGCAAGGGCCCTCAGAATCACTCAGAGGGTATCTTCATCGGTTCACCTCCACCGCCAGAAGCATCCCTTCCGCGAGGTCGGATGCTTTCAGAGTAGCCATCCCGCACGGGCTGAGGGAGGGCCCCTTCCTTAGTTCCCTTTTGAGAAAGCCCGCTAACAGCTATGAGGAGTTGTTAAGCCGTGTGAAAAAATACATCAACGAGGAAGAAGGGCTGAAAGTGCGGAGGGCCGAACGAGCTTCCGCAACATTCCCTGCCGAAAGAAATCGCCCTACCGCCCCTCAAGCGCCTCCCCGACGAGGATATGTGCGACCTCTTTTACTAAAGGCTCCCAGGCCTCGGTTATTGCTACAGGGCGCTCGCCCCGCGCAGCCATTGCAGAACATGGTTGTCGATGCAGTTCCTCCCGCAAGGACTTGGAAGGAGCGGGAGATGGAATTCTACGACCAACAAGGTCTATTGCAGCGGCCCACGGGGTACAGGGGAGTACCTCGCAATCCTCCCGCCCCATTCTATTGGCAGTACCACATGAAGTACGGCCATGCTAGCGACCGATGTTTCAAATTGCAAGAGGAACTGGAGCGCCTCCGAGCCGCTTACCCACAACTGCGGCCTCAGACTGGAGGATCGGCATGGCGAGGCCAACGACCCAATGTGGCTCATCCAGAACCATATAACCAACCACCGCAAGTTACTTTCCCTCCGGACCCCCAAACTCCGTCCCATGAGGTAATTTCTCAAGGAGGCCCATCATCTAATCCGAATAATGCCCCCACACAGGGGGTTATTCACGGTATTACAGGAGGACCCACTGACGGAGACTGCAATCGGGTGCAGAAGTCATACGCCCACCTCATGGAAAGCCTGGCCATCATCACCAACCATGTTGGTGATCGTTTGGAAGCTAGAGGGGGGGTGAATAGCGCTTTTTGTTTCTACAAGAGTGATTAGCAGAAGCAAACACAAATAATATATGTAAAAACAAAAAGAAATTCTAACAAAATCCTTTACGTGGTTCGGAGATAATGCTCCTACTCCACGGCGATCCTTAAGGTGGATCAATCCAAGCAATTCCACTAAGAAGCTTTCCTTTACAACACAACTCCTCTTCTTTACAAAGAATGAAACTTAAGCTTAGAGAGAAGAGGAGGGGATTTAAGATCACTTAGAAAGCTAGAAAACTCATGGAGGCTTTGGAGAAGAATCAGAGAATAAGCATTAACCCCAAAAACCCCCCACCAACCCTCTTTTTATAGAGAGAGGGTTGATTTTCCCGTTGAAGCACGATCGATCGGTGATGCAGAATCGATCATTGCCGCACGATGCGACCTTTGAACAGCCGGATTCGCGGGATTTAGAGTCGTTTCGTCCAACGACATTCTCATCAGTCGACTGATCCATCCATCAGTCGACTGATGGAGTGATCAGTCGAGTGATCACAGGCCGCAGTCGAGTGGGACTCCATTCTGTGCCTGTTTTTGCCTTGATCAGTCGACTGCCACTGTTGGCAGTCGACTGATAGCATCATCAGTCGACT
This sequence comes from Wurfbainia villosa, assembly GCA_025175895.1. Taxonomy (NCBI): domain Eukaryota; kingdom Viridiplantae; phylum Streptophyta; class Magnoliopsida; order Zingiberales; family Zingiberaceae; genus Wurfbainia; species Wurfbainia villosa. The sequence continues at coordinate 42,058,199 of CM046007.1, read as the reverse complement.
ACCAATTCCAAGGCAGTCGACTGAATGGTAGTCGACTAATAGTCAGGGTTTCACCGACTCGGGCCGAAAGATTTGACACCCGACCGATACATCGATCGATCCGATCGACACACATCAAGTATGAGTATTTCATACTTGATTTCACCCCCTAGACCTAGACTCAACCTTCTAGCTCTTCCTTAAGCCTTGCACTTCCAAGAGCTTCCTTCGGTTTTGTCATGTCTTGGGTTTTCCTTTGCCAAGGCGTGCTTGGACTTTACACCGCCAAGACTACATGCTTGGACTTACGCTGCCAAGACTTGCCTTTGGACTTCCTTTGCCAAGGTCCGTTTGGACTTAATGCCGCCAAGACAACATGTTTGGTCTTATGCCGCCAAACCTTTACTTTGGACTTCTCTTGCCAAGATCATACTTGGACTTTGCCTTTACCTGTCACTTAATCATGTTCACCATTAGATTACAATTTGTTGCCTAACTTAGATGATTATCCAAACATCAAAACATATAAATGCTTGGGGCATTGTTGCACCAACAATCTCCCCCTTTTTGATGTTTGGCAATCATTTAAGTTAGATCTTTTAAAGATACACATAATCACATAATCATATATCCAATTTCTAACTTAAACATTTCTTCTCCCCCTTTGACATACATCAAAAAAAAAAAGAGAAGAAATCATATAATTCATAGAAGAATTGAATGTATTATAATCTTGAACTAAAGTATAGATACGAATTTTAGCTCCCCCTTAATCCAAGATATAGTTCATGATGAGTAAACAAAACATGTGGAGCAAAAGTCTATCAAGTAATTTGAGGATTTAACTTCTAACTTTGCACCAACAATATAACTTTTTGGAATAAGAAAGTTACGTTATGTGAAACTCCCCCTAAAACACCGCATTAAACAGTCATACAAGTTGTTTATACTCAATATTATCAAGCTATAGTTTTAGATCAACAAGGATACACTAAATATCAAAAAATGGAGCTAATTTTCCGAAAACACAGTGTATCAGTCGACTGGTTTCTGAACCAGTCGACTGCTACGTCTGTAATACGAAATTCAGCCTTTTCAGTCCAAATTCAGAAATGCGTCAGAAATTCCAGAAGCCTCGAAAAATCACGAAATTTTGTGTACACATTTCTGAAATCATACTTTATCAAGGAAAAATATTTTGAAAAATATAAGTTTTCCAGATTTCAATATTGATACAAACTTGGAAACTAGCAAAAGTTCTAAAATTTTGCAAACTTTGTATCACTTTTGTGTTTCACTTGAAAACTATTTTTCAAAGTATGATAAACATAGTTTAAAATATGTTTTATTTGACATTTCCAATCATATTCTTTGAGCTATATGCACATCAATTGTGTATAAGACTTCCCAATGATTGGTCCAATGAAGGATCAATGTCTCTAGATGACACTTTGGTCCATAGTAATGCATCATAACAAGCATGATGAACCAAGTGCATCTTCCTAACATCTCACATGTTGTCTAAGTTGCTCAATACAAAAATCATGGTTTCTTAGGTATTTTGTGAGATGCTCAAAGGTATAAATCCTAGTATTTCTATAGGATCATGCAAACATATACCTTTACTCAACCAAGCACATTCCAAGTTCTCTCCTAAGTGATGAAAATTCTACCTCAGGAAGAGCCTTGGTAAATATGTCGACTATGTTGGACTTGGATTCAATGTAATTAAGCTCAATGTCCCCCTTTGCCACATGATCTCTAATGAAGTGATGTTTCACTTCAATGTGCTTGGTCCTAGAGTGATGCACCGGATTTTTGGTCAAGTTAATGGTGCTCACATTATCACAAAATACTTTCATGTTGGAGTAAGATAGCTCATAATCTTCTAAGGTATGTTTCATCCATAGTAGTTGAGCTACACAACCACCCATAGCCACATATTCGGCCTCGGTGGTGGATAAAGCAACACAAGGTTGCTTCCTACTACTCCAACTAACTAGGGAGGACCCAAGGAATTGGCATCCACCACTAGTACTCTTCCGATCCAATTTGCAACCGGCATAATCGGAATCGGTGTACCCAATCAAATCAAAAGACCTAGTCCTAGGGTACCATAGACCTACATTTAGTGTGCCTTTAACATATCTTAAAATTCTCTTAACGGCAACTAAATGAGATTCTTTAGCACATGATTGATACCTAGCACACATACCAACCGCAAATAATATGTCGGGTCTACTAGCGGTTAAGTACAAAAGGCTACCAATCATGCTCCTATAAAGTGTAAGATCTATTTGTTTTCCTTCACTATCACTATCTATTTTAGTATTGGTTGCCATTGGAGTTGAAACCACCTTAGCATTTTCCAAACCAAATTTCTTAATCATTTCCTTAGCATATTTGGTTTGATAAATATAAATACCTTCACTAGTTTGTTTGACTTGCAATCCTAGGAAAAAATTTAATTCCCCAACTAGACTCATTTCAAACTCTTTTTCCATATTTTGAATAAAGTCTTGAAGGAGTTCATCATTTGTTGACCCAAAGATAATGTCATCAACATATACTTGAGCTACAAAGATGTCCTTAGATGTTGACTTTATAAAGAGAGTTTGATCTATACTACCCCTTTTAAAATCCTTAGAGATTAAGAAAGATGATAATCTTTCATATCAAGCCCGGGGAGCTTGTTTCAACCCATATAAAGCTTTCCTAAGCTTGTATACATGGTTTGGGTAGTCCATATTTTCAAACCCGGGAGGTTATTCTACATACACCTCTTCCTTAATAAACCCATTTAGGAATGCCGATTTGACATCCATTTGATGGAGTTTGAAACCCATATAGGAGGCATACCCTAAAAGTATTCTAATGGACTCTAACCTAGCAACCGGGGCATATGTTTCATCATAGTCAAGTCCTTCAACTTGATTAAAACCCCTTGCAACTAATCTTGCTTTATTTCTAGTGATATTTCCTTGGTCATCTAGTTTGTTCCTAAAGACCCATCTTGTAGTAACAATGGTGTTTTCACTTGGTCTAAGAACTAACTCTCATACTTGACTCCTTTCAAATTGAGCCAATTCATCTTGCATTGCTAAGATCCAATCCGGATCAAGTAATGCATCTTTAATTGTTTTGGGCTCAATTTGAGAAATTAGAGCTATATAACTAGTGGGATCCCTATGGAATGACCTAGTCCTAACTCCTTGAGATAATTCACCCACAATTTGATCTAAGGGGTGACTTTGATGAACTCTTATGGTTCTAGGAGGTGTATTAAGTTGATTTTGATCATGATCAACCTCAATCCTATGCTCATCATCGGAATCATCCCTTACTCCCCCTTGATTCAATCCTCCCCCTTGATTATTACCCCCTAAGATTAAATCTTGAAATTGTTGGGTAATTTCTTGATTTTCATTATTAATATCATCATCAATAGGGGATTTCCTAGGATATGTATTGGAGGATTCATCAAATTGAATATTTGAAGATTCTTCAATCTTTTGAGTCCTTTTATTGTAAACTCTATATCCTACACTAGTGGATGAGTATCCAACTAGGATTCCCTCATCCGCTTTGGACTCAAACTTACCTAGGTTGTCTTTGGTATTTAAAATATAGACTTTACATCCAAAGACCTTAAAATAATGAATTGTTGGAATTGTACCATTCCACAATTCAAATGGAGTTTTTCCTAAAAACCTATGAATCAATACCCTATTTTGGATATAGCAAGCGGTATTAACCGCTTCCGCCCACAAGTAGCTAGGTAAGGAGTATGCATTAAGCATTGTCCTAGTCGCTTCTTGTAGGGCACGATTTTTCCTTTCCACAACCCCATTTTGTTGGGGTGTTCTAGGATAAGAAAACTCATGCTTGTACCCTTGTTCTAAGCAAAAATTTAAAAAATTAGAATTCTCAAATTCTCCACCATGATCACTATGGATCTGGTTGATTTTGAGTTTTCTTTCATTTTCTACTCTTTTGCTAAATCCTATGATTATTCCTAAGGTTTCATCTTTATTTTTCAAGAAAAATACCCAAGTAAACCTAGAGAAATCATCTACTATTACCAAGCAATATTTACTACCAATTATAGAGGGGGTACTATGGCAATCAAATAAATCCATATGTAATAATTCTAATGGTAAAGCGGCACTAAGTAAATTTTTACCTTTGTGTGATGTTTTTTATTGTTTCCCTTCTTGGCATGTATCACACATCTTGTCCTTGAGAAATTTTACTTTAGGCAATCCTTTGACTAGCTTCAATTTCGCTATTTTGGCTATATTCTTCATGTTTATGTGTCCTAGCCTCCTATGCCAAAGCCAACTTTCTTCCTCTTTTGGAATAAGACACTTAGTGGAAGCATTAGTAGCATAGGATAAATCAACATAATATATATTTGATTTCCTAAAACCTACTAACATGCAATCATTTATAGTTTTGTATCTTATAAAACATTTTGATGAATCAAATTTAACATCAAAGTTTGCATCACATAGTTGGCTTACAGTAAGTAAATTAAATTTCATATTTTTAACTAATAGCACTTTATGAATGGCAAGATTGGGGGATACCTCAATTGTGCCCTTTCCTAGAATCTTAAGTTTGTTGCTATTACCAAATGAGACTTTTCCTTTGCTAGTGTGGTTGATAGTGGAGAATTTTCTCTCATCCCCGGTCATATGCTTTGAACACCCACTATCAACTATCCACAAGCTTGGTTCTTCTACCTATATCACATGAAAAACACAATCCTTAGGTACCCAAATCTTAGGACCACTAGCATCAATTATAAATTTCTTAGGTACCCATGCCTTTCTCCCCTTCCTTTTAATTATTGATTTTCTACTAACAAGAGATGTAAATGCTACCTCTTTTTCCTTAGGCCTATATCCTAATCCGGCCTTGTTGTAGATAGCCCTTTGATCCTTAATAATCATGTCTAGGTATTTTGAACCATTGGTGAATTTTTATTAGAATGCTCTTAATTTACCTATTTCTTTTCTTAACTCATCATTTTCATCCCTAAGAGTACATTCATCAATATCACTAGATGGTTTACCACATGATGAATCTACACTCTTAAGTGATTTGATCTCTAATTTTAGATCCTTAATCCTATTTTTCGATCTATTTAAAGAATTTTGTAAACATGCAATAGTCTTGTAAAGTAAATCTACTTTAGGTGAGTTGTTTACCTCATCATCATCACTTGATGATGATTCATCGCTTGAAGAGGAAGAAGACTCCTCGCTTGAGCTCCCGGCTACTTCCTCCAATGCCATGAGGGCTAGATTCCGAGTGGCATGGCAAACTTCTTCATCGTCGGAAGACTCCTCCATGCTTAGAGTGTCCCATGTTTGTTCCACCATCGCCTCCTCCTTCTTCTTCTCCTTCTTTTCCTTCTTTTTCTTTTCCTTCTCCTCCTTCTTCTTTAGTTCCGGGCAATTTGGCTTTATATTCCCTTTCTTGTTGCAACCAAAACAAGTCACGTTAGAGGTAGAATTTGAATTATTTGAAGATTTACCTCTTGAGGATTGGAACATCCTCTTCACATCTTTCTTGGTGAGTCTCCTTGACTTCCCACCAAACTTCTTGACGTAATGTGCCACCTCGCTTGCCGATAACTTATCTTCACTACTTGATGAGTCTTCCTCGAATTCTGATGAGGAGGACACTTCCTTCTTCTCCTTATTCTTCTTCTCCTTCTTTCCTACAAAAAGAGCTATACCCTTCTCTTTGGATGAAGTGTTAGCTTGTTCATGTAATTGAAATTCACAAAATAGCTCATCTAACTTGACTAATGAAAGATCCCTAGAGACCTTATAGGCATCTACCATTGAAGCCCATAAGGTGGTTCTAGGGAAAGCTTGTAACACATACCTTACAAAGTCTCGGTTGTCGACCTTCTCACCTATAACATGTAGTCCGTTGACTACTTCCTTGAAACGCCCATGCATTTGGCTCACGGTTTCGTTTGTCTTCATGGTGAAGCTTTGGAGTTGGCCAATCAAAAGATCTCTCTTGGCCCTTCTTATTTCTTTGGATCCTTCGTTGAGTTCGATGAGCTTCTCCCAAAGCTCTTTTGCGGAGTTGAAGGGCCCGACTTTAGAGAGTTGCTCCTTGGATAGACCACATTGAAGTGTGGTCGTTGCTTTTGCATTTGCTTGTGCTTTCTTGGCCATCTCTCTTGTCCAATCTTTTGTCGGTAGTGGTGCTCCGAATTCGTCGACCGGCTTCTCGAAACCATCTACAACACTAAACCAATTCTCAATATCATTCATTAAGTAATACTCCATCCTACCTTTCCAATATCCGAAGTCGTTGCCGTCGAAGAACGGAGGCCTCGCCGTGCTATACCCCTCTTGAAAAGTCATCTTTGCTCCGGTTGATTGCTAGATCTTCCGATGTGATTCGGGCTCTGATATCACTTGTTGGTGATCGTTTGGAAGCTAGAGGGGGGGTGAATAGTGCTTTTCATTTCTACAAGAGTGATTAGAGGAAGCAAACACAAATAATATATGTAAAAACAAAAAAGCAATGCTAACAAAAGCCTTTACGTGGTTCGGAGATAACGCTCCTACTCCACGGTGATCCTTAAGGTGGATCAACCCAAGCAATTCCACTAAGAAGCTTTCCTTTACAACACAACTCCTCTTCTTTACAAAGAATAAAACTTAAGCTTAGAGAGAAGAGGAGGGGATTTAAGATCACTTAGAAAGCTAGAAAACTCGTGGAGGCTTTGGAGAAGAATCAGAGAATAAGCATTAACCCCAAAAATCCCCACCAGCCCTCTTTTTATAGAGAGAGGGCTGATTTTCCCATTGGAGCACGATCAGTCGACTGATGCACAGAATCAGTCGATTGCCGGCGCGATTAATGGCCTCTGAACAGTCGGATTCGCGGGATTTAGAGTCGTTTCGTCCAACGGCATTCTCATCAGTCGAGTGATCACAAGCCGTAGTCGAGTGGGACTCCATTCTGTGCCTGTTTTTACCTTGATCAGTCGACTGCCACTATTGGCAGTCGACTGATAGCATCATCAGTCGACTACCATTGCCAAGGCCGATCGATAGTCGTGGTTTCACCGACTCGACTCGGGCCGAAAGACTTGACGGTCGACTGATACATCATATCAGTCGACTGATACACATCAAGTATGAGTATTTCATACTTGATTTCACCCCCTAGACCTAGACTCAACCTTCTAGCTCTTCCTTAAGCCTTGCGCTTCCAGGATCCCTCCGAGTCCGCGACTTGTTCATCCTTTGCGCTTTGCTTCCAAGAGCTTCCTTCGGTTTTGTCATGTCTTGGGTTTTTCTTTGCCAAGGCGTGCTTGGACTTTACGCCGCCAAGACTACATGCTTGGACTTACGCTGCCAAGACTTGCCTTTGGACTTCCTTTGCCAAGGTCCGTTTGGACTTAATGCCGCCAAGACAACATGTTTGGTCTTATGCCGCCAAACCTTTACTTTGGACTTCTCTTGCCAAGATCATACTTGGACTTTGCCTTTACCTGTCACTTAATCATGTTCACCATTAGATTACAATTTGTTGCCTAACTTAGATGATTATCCAAACATCAAAACATATAAATGCTTGGGGCATTGTTGCACCAACAAACCAGACTGTCCAAACCATGCCGTCGGTCTCGTTCGAGTCGGAAGATCTCCGAGGCATCCTGCTGCCTCACACGGATGCCTTGGTGATCCGTATTTCCTTAGCCAACTATGAAGAGGCCAGGGTATTAGTTGATTCAGAAAGCTCTATCAACATCCTCTTCCAGGAGGCCTTTGGACAGATGCAGCTGGGAAACACCTAGCTAGAAGACGTGGCCACACTCCTCTTCGGGTTCGCAGGACATGTGGTCCACCCTATAGGGCAGATTTCATTGCCCCTGACTCTGGGCACAAAGCCTAGCCAAAAAACCAGTATAGTTCCTTTCCTTATTGTGGATGCTCCGTCCACTTATAATGCAATTCTTGGTCGTCCCTTCCTTGCCATTTTTCAGGCGGTGGCTTCTCCATACCACCAGAAGGTGAAATTCCCAGTTGGACAGTTGGTGGGAGAAGTCCGAGGCGAGCAGAAAGCCGCTAGGAGCTGTTATGTGCAAATGGTCCAGGATGATCAGAAGAAGGCCCGAACCGATGACCTCAAAGAGAAGGCCATTGTAATTTCTGATGTATGCGTCCTGGAAGAATCTCCTCCCAAGGCGGACAAGATAGAGGAAGGAGAGCTGGTGGAGATAGCTCCCGGAAAGGCCACGCGGGTGGCACAGCAGCTGGAGGCCAAGGAGGAGTTGGTGGCCTGTCTGAAGAAGAACGAAGATATCTTCGCAGAAGAAGTGCATGACCTTACGGGAATTGACCCTCACGTTGCTGAACATCACCTCAACATCACCAGAGGAGTCAGACCCATCCAACAGAAGCGGCGACATTTTGGACCTGAGAAGGACAAGGTGATAGCTGAAGAAGTAGAAAAATTGTTAAAAATGGGTCATGTGAAAGAAATTCAATTCCCCGAGTGGGTCTCCAATGTAGTCTTGGTCCCCAAGTCTTCTAGGCAGTGGAGGATGTGTATTAACTTCCGCAATTTAAATAAAGCATACCCTAAAGTCTGCTACCCCTTGCCTCGCATTGATCAGTTGGTGGATTCTACAGTAGGATATGTGTTGGTGCAATCGGCCCAGATTGACTCGAGTTTGACTCGAGCAGTACCTTGATAGTATTTTGATGATAGACAAAACTCATGACTGATGGGATTGTCATGGGAAAGTCCAACATGGTGTTGGCATGGAAAATCCAAGCATGGAGCTTGATGTTGAAAAGTCCAATGCATTGCGAAGCCGTACGCTTGGTGCATGTGGGAAGTCTTGAGGACTTGGTAAGTTCACTAGGCATGGGGTCCTTGAGTCGATGAAGGATGGCATTGCGAAGTCGTGCGCTTGGTGCATCTAAGGGACCGTCGGACGGGGAGCGAATGGAGTGAGGCCCAAGGGAAGCATACTTCGAGGGCATGAGACACGAAGTACGGCGTTGCGAAGTCGTGCGCTTGGCGCATCCGAGGGACGTAGGCCGAGGGAAGAGAGCTTCGATGGGGAACTCCATGAGGGATAAGGTGGACTTGGCCAAGTGGCTAAGACTAAGTGTCGGAGGCTCAAACTTGATGTTTGAGGGTTTACCCGATGGTTGGATGCTCAAACAACTTGGTGTTTGAGGTTTTGCCCGACAGCAGTCGACCGGCATAGGTGGCAGTCGACTGGTCCAAGTCGACTAGGGTTTGACTGGTGTTAGATTGCAAGGTTTGTGCTTGGCAATCGACTGCCATGGACTGACAGTCGATTGATGTCGATAGCAGTCGACTAATGGGAGTGTCATGAGCACGACGCGCGTGAGCCGATCTAGGCGTCGACTACTAATCGATCGCCATGGATCGGCAATGATTGGTAGGTGATCCGTTGAAACTTATCCAGCGTGGATCTCGCCGTTGTGAGACAACGGCTACGAAGGGCTGATCGGGCCTTTTGGCGCGGTGATGGCGCAAACATGATGCAAAGTTATAAATGGAGCTCAAGTAGAAGGATTTTGCCAAGACTTTTGTGAAGCTATTGGAGGGGAATTGCTGTTGCATTCCAGACCTTCAAGAGCCATCTAAAGCAAGCTACAAGCAAAGGGTTCAAAGCAAGCGTTGTAAAGTGTTCTTTACGTGTATTTCATATTTGTCTTTGTATTGCTTGTATTTCATATATTACTTATTATAATAGCTTGTGAGAGGTTTCTCCACCTCCGACGTGTAGTCGAGAAGGAGTTTAGTTAGTGTCGTGCGCATAACTAGAGCTCGGTGAGCTCGCCCGTGGAGTAGGAACCATTCGGTTCCGAACCACGTATATGCTTGTGTATTGCTTGTGATTGTTATGTGTTGTTAGTATTATTATTATCATTGTTATTCCACTGCGCTAACAACAATCGTAGACAAGTAACGCAACGAGAACGAGCAAATTCCACCATCGAACGATTGAGGGCTATTCACCCCCTCTAGCCGGCCAACCACATACACACCGATTGATCCCCTACAAGTGGTATCAGAGCCAAGGCGCTTGTCAAGGACTAACCACCGACACAAGCACTACAAGATGGCTGGCTACAACCTCCAACCACCAAAATTCAAAGGAGATTTCCTATGGTGGAGAAGAAAAATGGAGGTATACCTAGAAACCGATTTTGATTTTATGCTAATCTTAGAAAACGGTTTCGAATTGCCTAGGAATGAAAGAAATAGGCAAATTGAGAAGTCAAGGTGAATTGAAGACCAAATCAAGGACTTCGAGACAAATCTCAAGGTAATCGAATTACTTAGTGATTTGATTCCTAACAACATTTGGTCTAGGTTGGGTAATTTTAGGGATGCAAAGGAATTATGGGATAAAGTAATGAAATTCCGAGAAAATTCTCAACCGGCACAAGTAGAGGAGAATGTCGTGGAAGAATTGGCATCCACATTCGAAGATGTGGATGATTTGGTGGAGACCTCCACCTCTAGCATTGAGGGAGAGAAAAGGATTTCCATTCCGGAGCAAGATCAAAATGAAGCTTCTACCTTCGGAAGAAGTGAAGAGGCCACCACCACCTCCCTAGGTAACTCAAGTGTTATTATTTTAAATAAAAATCACATAATATGCTTTGAGTGTAGGGAGAAAGGGCATTACAAGAGCAAATGCCCTAAATTGGCTAAGGAAAAGGCATCGGCACCAAAAGTCAACTCAAAGTCAAAGGATGCCGAAGTCCCCTCAATTAAGAGCAAAGAGCACATTGTGTGCTTTAAATGCAACCAAAGAGGGCACTACCGAAGCCAATGCCCTAGAGGGAGGAAGAAAGGGCAAGAAGGTGTAACTCATGTAGGGGGAGCTCCTAAAGCTAACCCTAAGGTAAATTTAATTAAAACACCTTTAATTCCTAAAGTCAAAATGCATGCCAAAAATTATTTTAGTTCTCTTGCTATTATCAATGAAAAGCATGCTAGGAGAAACAATAAGATTTATTGCTTAGGTGCTAAGCATGTTAGTTTCTCTAAGGACAAACCTAGGACCAATAACACTAGAACTATCTTGCCTAGGGAATCCATTATGAGAATAGAAGAAAATTTGGGTATTAATCCCAAAAAATCTAGGCACATGCCCAAGAAAAAGAGTTCTTCCCAAAAGATAAATAAAAATTTAAAATTGGGAAAATTAGAGCTAGAAAACCTAGCCTTGAGGTCAAGGCTAGAAAAACTTGAGAAGACCCTAGCAATAATCACAAATTCGGTTAAGGGGTCTAATGTACAAAAGTCAAGGCCGAGGAAACAAGAACGGTCTAAGGGCAAGAAAGGTTTGGGTCACAAACCTATGTCCTATCACAATGTTCCATTTAATTATGGAACAACATCTAGGTCTAGAAAAACCAAGGCTAATAGGGAAGTTATCCCTAAGTCTAGCCATGGTGTTTGCTTAGTGGCTAAGACCTCAAAGAAATCAAATGTAGCCACTAGGAAGGTCAAAGGAGGAGTCACCTCTAGAGTTGACCTAGGAAAGACCCAAAAGACTATGGCTTTAAAGCCAAAAAGGGTCATTAGGAAGGTATCTAGGGAAGTTATCCCTAGAGAATACCTTGTTAACCCAAGGAGCTCCAATAGATATTGGGTTCCTAAGAGCGTGATCGATTCATGCTAAATGGGTTAGGGTGTGTCAACCCTAAGTGGATGGGTAGTTAACCTAGCCATTGTGAGTTGATACATTAGGGTGTGCCAATATGCTTTGAGAAGTTGAAAAATGATTAAATTGGCACAATTAGGTCTTAGAGGTATTGGTGTGTCATTTTGGGTTTTTGGCACACTAGGGAGAATGGTGGTACTAAGGCAAAATGGGATTAATTCCTAGAAATGGCATTTTGGATTTAACACTTAGGTATTTTATACCTTAGTATATTTTACTTGCCATGATTTGTTTGCCTTGCCATGTCATGACATCATTTTCATTTTTATCTATAAAAATGTCATGATCATGTTTAAAATTATTTTTAGATGTCATGTATGCTTAGATGTCTCTCACATGCCATGACATCATGATTTTGACATATGCTTTTATCTATATCATATCTATGCCATAATCATCATCATGCATATAACTAAAATGAAATTAAGGACTATGGCATGATTTGATGGGAATCAAATAATATTGCCTAGAAATATGCATGAAACCATTAAAAGAACAAAAACTCACATCTCACTAAAAACTTGACTTGTATGTGTTTTACACATCTAGATACAAGTGAGATGTTTAGGAAAAAGGAATTAAAGGTTTCAAAAACATTTTGAAAAACCTTGGTGAAGCCTATCTTTTGGTAGCTATCACCATTGAATGGGATGATACAAAGAGGGCTCTTTATTGAAGCTTTTCTCAACTTTTGAACTTTGTATCAATCTCCTAATTTAGTGGGTAAAATAACTTTCAAATATTTTTTACCCATAGTGTTTGTGATAAGTAATATACATACCAAATTTCAAGATTTTAAACTTATGTATATTTACTTATGAATTTCGGAAAGTCATTTTTGAAATTAAAATCAAATGATTATCGATCACCAGGAGGCGATCAATTGATGGGTGTGGCATTGCCGATTAATTGATTGACTGCCCAAGCTGATTTCGAATAAATCTTGTTGGTTAGGCCCATGTTCAGCTAGGTTAAGGTCCCCTAACCACTCCTAATCCTAGGATATGCTTGGGAGAGCATTAGAAAGGGTGGAAATCCATTGGACATGGATTAGAAGAAGGGTTTAGGGAGAGTATCAATTTTAAGGTGGAAGAGAGTTCATTGTTGAACTTTGCCTTAATTTTGAATTGGTTAATGTTCCTATTGGCTTAGGGACTCTCCAAGGATATTGTTGGTGCAATGGTCAAGGGGGAGCAAGCCTCTAGGGGGAGGTATCCATCATGGGAAGATGGATATGTATTTCCTCATGGGAGGAAAATTGGGTTGCCTCTCTTTAAGTGATATGGGATCACTAGAAAGATTGTAGGCATGTGTTCCTCCAAGGGAGAGATTGTAAGATCTCATTGGGATATAAGACATTCATACCCTTGGGGAGGACCTTTTTGATGTGATGTCAAAAAGGGGGAGAAGTTACCAAGTTACCAAATAGGTTTGGAATTCTCATTTGGGATGTGAGAATTGCCAATATGGGAGAATTGGTAGACTTGAGATGGTAGTTTTGTCAATCATCAAAAAGGGGGAGATTGTTGGTGCAATCGGCCCAGGTTGACTCGAGTTTGACTCGAGCAGTACCTTGATAGTATTTTGATGATAGACGAAACTCATGACTAATGGGATTGTCATGGGAAAGTCCAACATGGTGTTGGCATGGAAAATCCAAGCATGGATCTTGATGTTGAAAAGTCCAATGCATTGCGAAGCCGTGCGCTTATTACATGTGAGAAGTCTTGAGGACTTGGTAAGTTCACTAGGCTCGGGGTCCTTGAGTCATTGAAGGATGTCATTGCGAAGTCGTGTGCTTGGTGCATCCGAGGGACCGCCAGATGGGGAGCGAATGGAGTGAGGCTCAAGGGAAGCATACTTCGAGGGCATGAGACGCGAAGGATGGCGTTGCAAAGTCGTGCGTTTAGCGCATCCGAGGGACGTAGGTCGAGGGAAGAGAGATTCGATGGGGAACTCCATGAGGGATAAGGTGGACTTGGCCAAGTGGCTAAGACTAAGTGTCAGAGGCTCAAACTTGATGTTTGAGGGTTTACCTGACGGTCGGATGCTCAAACAACTTGGTGTTTGAGGTTTTGCCCGATAGCAGTCGACTGACATAAGTGGCGATCGGTAGTCCAATCGACGAGTGGTTCAAGTGTTAGATTGCAGGTTTGTGCTTGGCAATGATTGCCATGAGCGATCGTAATGATCGATTGAGCGCCTTCGCCGAGGGATGATTGATCGATGGGAGTGTCGTGAGCACAGAATGCTCCGTAGTCGACTGGGCAGTCGACTACTAGGTCACCAGTCGACTGCCATGGACTGGCAGTCGACTGGTAGGTGATCCATTGGAACTTATCCAACGTGGATCTGGCCGTTGTGAGACAACGACTACAAGGGCAGTCGACTGGGGCCTTTTGGCAGTCGACTGATGGGCACGAAAACAGTTTGATGCAGGTTATAAATGGAGCTCAAGTAGGAGGATTTCGCCAAGACTTTTGTGGAGCTATTGGAGGGGAATTGCTGCTACATTCCAGACCTTCAAGAGCCATTTAAAGCAAGCTATAAGCAAAGGGTTCAAAGCAAGCATTGTAAAGTTTTCTTTACGTGTATTTCATATTTGTCTTTGTATTGCTTGTATTTCATATATTACTTGTTGTAATAGCTTGTGAGAGGTTTCTCCACCTCCGACGTGTAGTCGAGAAAGAGTTTAGTTAGTGTCGTGCGCATAACTAGAGCTCGGTGAGCTCACTCGTGGAGTATGAACCATTCGATTCCAAACCACGTATATGCTTGTGTATTGCTTGTGATTGTTATGTGTTGTTAGTATTGTTATTATCATTGTTATTCCGCTGCGCTAACAACAATCGTAGACAAGCAACGCAACGAGAACGAGCAAATTCCACCATCGAACGATTGAGGGCTATTCACCCCCTCTAGCCGGCCAACCACATACACACCGATCGATCCCCTATAATTTGAAGTGGTGTCCTTAATTGGATGCCTACCAGGGATATCATCAAATACCACTGGCTAAAGAAGATCAGAAGAGGGTTAGTTTCGTAACGGCAGGAGGGTTATATGCTTATATGGTAATGCCCTTCGGCCTAAAAAATGCGGGGGCTACATACCAACGGCTCATGGATAAGATCTTCGTAGAGCAAAAAGGGGAAAATGTGAAAGTTTATGTGGACGATATCCTGGTCAAATCAAAAACCACTCAGGATTTGGTTAAGGATCTAAATGAAACTTTCGCTACATTGAGACGGTATAATATGAAGTTGAACCCGAAAAAATGTCTGTTCGGGGTGAAGAGCGGGAAATTCTTGGGATATATAGTAACTGAGAAGGGACTGCAGGCTAACCCAGAGAAGGTGCAAGTGTTATGCAATATGAAGTCACCCACTAATTTGCGAGAGACTCAAAAGCTAGTGGGGAGGATTATTTCCTTATCTCGATTTATAGCCAGATCGGCTGACAAAGGGCTACCTTTCTTCAAGATTTTGTGCAAAGCTACCAAGTTTCAATGGGATGATCAGTGCGAGCAGGCTTTCCAAGAGCTGAAGAAGTATCTAGCTGGACTTCCGTTACTAGCCAAGCCAATGGCAGGAGAGCCATTGTGGATGTATTTAGCCGTCTCAGAAGGAGTCATTAGCTCAGTTTTGTTAAGAAGGTTCTCATCAGCAGCCTATCTATTATACCAGCCATATTCTAAAAGGGGTTGAATCTCGCTACACTGAGCTAGAGAAATTGACATATATTCTAGTCTTGACAGCTCGTAAGTTGAGGTCATACTTTTTAGCTCACCCTATCACTGTCTTGACTTAGTGAATTGGGTAAGGTGGTTGCTAAGCCTAACTTTTATGGGAGATTGGCTAAATGGATAGTAGAACTAAGCTAATATGACATTCACTACCAACCCCGAACCGTTATCAAGGCTCAAGCTCTCTGATTTTCTGGCTGAAGTACCTGTTGGTTCAGAAAACAGCTTGTCGACAAAAAAAGAAGGATCAGATGGATGGAATATATTTGTGGACGATTCTTCGGGGTCCACAGGTAGCGGAGTTGGAGTCTTGTTAATATCACCTGAGAAATAGGAGACGTGCATAGTCGTGCGCCTGGGATATCGGGCATCTAATAACGAAGAAGAGTATGAAGCTATTCTAGCGGGGTTACAGGCTGCCAAAGCTATAGGAGTCACCTCAATTATAATCCACTCAGATTCCCAGTTAGTGGTATCACAACTTCAAGGCTCTTTCACGGTTCGAGAAGAAAGATCACAAAAAAACTTGAAGGCTTTTGAGAAAGAGAAGGCTCATTTTCATCAAGTCCTTTTAAAGCAAATTCCGAGAGAGAACAATGGGAAGGCAGATGAATTGGCTCGGTTGGCTAGCGCGATGGAAGGGGTGAAGCCATTTGAAACGGTTTGCGTGGAAATCCCTACTTCTCTGATGATATGCAATGTGGAGGGGGTCGTGCCCGAACCTGACCCGATCCTTGATTGGAGGACTGACATCATAGCTTATCTACAGCATGGAAAGGTCCCAGAAGAAAAAGGGGCAGCATCTGTTTTAATGAACAGAGCCAAAGGATTCACCCTCTTAAACGAAGACTTATACAAAACATCTTTTGGGCGGCCCCAGATGAAGTGTTTGGGAAAGGAGGATGCTGAATGGGTACTTTAGGAGATCCACGAAGGTTGTTGCAGCAATCATTTGGGAGGGAGAGCTTTGGCGAGGAAGGCCTTGTTAGCGAGATACTTTTGGCCTACCCTCCAACAAGATGCAGCTCATATAGTGCAAACCTGCTCAGCCTGTCAAAAGCATAATAACCAGTCCGAACGACCGACTGAATTAATGAAAGTTGTTGTTGCTTCATGCCCTTTTGATCAGTGGGGAATGAATATAGTGGGTCCTATGTCTGTGGCACCATTGCAGAAAAAATTTCTATTGGTGGCTGTGGATTATTTCTCCAAGTGGGTGGAAGCAGAGCCTCTTGCCAAGATTACTGAGAATGTTGTAATACAATACCTGTGGAAGAATATTGTTGCTAGTACGGTGTTCCCCGGAGGTTAGTTAGTGATAATGGACGACAATTCCAGGGCAAGAAGATCAAAGAATGGTGTCAAAGTCTTAATATCTAGCAGGCTTTTACTTCGGTAGCCCACCCCCAAGCTAACGGGCAAGTTGAAGTCACTAATAGAATTCTTATTCAAGGACTGAAGACTAAATTGGGGGTTCAGAGAGGAAACTGGGTGGAAGAGTTGCCCGGGATCTTGTGGGCCTACCGAACCACACCGAAAACTGCAATGGGAGAAACTCCTTTCAGCCTGGTATACGGGACGGAGGCTGTTATTCCGGTGGAAGCCCTTCTAAGTAGCGCCCGAGTGGAAGTCTATGAGCCAGAGCATAACCAAATTATTCGGAGCACTGAGTTGGACTTGGTGGAAGAAAAGAGGGAAGTGACACGGAGGCGAGCGGAGTTTTACAAGCGGAGAGTGCAGCAAGCCTTTAACAAAAAGGTGATGCCTCGAAGGTTTCAAGAGGGGGATTTGGTTCTGCGCAAAGTTAATCCCGCTGGAGATCTGGGAAAGTTAGCTCCGAACTGGGAGGGGCCCTATGAAGTGATGCGTTGCGTAGCAGGATCAGTGTATTATCTGAAGGATGACCAGGGCAAGGAATTTCCTCAACCCTGGAACGCTATCCACTTGAAACATTTTTATACTGTATAAGGGGTGATGGATGAAAGAAAGGAGTTGGGGGGGGTTCCTGGAGAAATGTATTTGACAATTTGTTATATTGATTAGATGTATGGCGAACTCAAGTATGATTGATGAATCACTTACATTAATACTATATTCCTTGTGGCGAGCTATGAAAAGAAAAGAAGATAAAAAGGGAGTCATGTCCCGAAGCAATACATCAAGTTATAACTTAAACCGATCGGGAGGGTAGCGTTGGAAGCCGGCTTCCCAGTGCAAGGAGAGAGCAGGATGGTTCACAGGGGGAAGTCCTTAGTCAGTGTACTGTCGAACCGCCTCATTAAATCCGTCCTGGAAAGTGGCACACATTAGGATTATCAGCCACTCTTGTCAGTTCGGACGGTCGGGGCTTCGGTTCCGATGGAGCCTGTGATACTTCTCTTGTTGCTCCCGGAGGGCTCGATGCATTTCACTATAATGCCAGGATATTTCCATAATGGCGTCCGCCAGGACCGAGATGTCATCCGCTCGGTAAGTTTGGTCCTGCTGAAGGAGACTGGTTATATCCATCATATTTTGGCGTATTGAAGCCAAAATCCCCTCTACCGCTTCCGTATAGGATCTGGTGCGAATGAGTTCACCGCTCAATCTTTGGAGGGACATTTCCTACCTGCAGATACGGGCATGAGCATGCACTCTAGAGGTTATTAAGGAGGAGTTTTCTTGTACCTCCTTACAGAGGGGGGGTGCGGAGGTCCCCTATTTTGTCCTCTGCTTTCTGGTATTGAACCCACAGGTTGGCAATGATATCAGAATCCTTTTGCTTCTCCCGAAGGAGTTCTGCTACCTGCTCTCGAAGGTTTATTAATTCTTGAGAAGGGGAAGTCTCTTTGTCAGACTGCGCCGGCTGAACATCCCGTCGGATGGATAGCGATTCTATATGAGCCCGCTGCTGTTCTCGCAATGCCGTTATAGTTTTGACATCTTTTTGATGTTGCCAGCGAGCTTCTGTCAGCTGCTCCTGACACTGCTTCAGTTGTTGCTACAAGAAATGCTCTCGATTCTGAGCAGTTGTCTGATCCTCCCACCATTGCTGCTTCCATTTCAGAGATTGAGCTCGATACTGCTGAAGGGAGCGATCCAATTCTTAATAATTGGTAAGGGCCTATAAGCCATTTATCAAAAAGAAGTCGTCCAATGAGGAAAGTCAAAGAATTTGATTCGAGAAACATACCAATTCTAGAGCATGGCGCAGGCCTTCCATCCGGGGGACCAATTCCTCTAAATTTAAGATCCGAAGACCCCGGGGAGAAGGGGAAGAAGAAAGGGCAGCTGATACCAAAGGTGGAGGCTCACTTATGATGGGGAAGGGAAGGATAGGAGCCAGAGGTTGTGTCGGGGGTTCGAAAGGAAAAGGAGGAGCACTCATAAGGAGGCTCAAAGGGATAGAGGTTGAAGGTGAAGAATCAAAAGTGTGAGGGGAAGACTCAACGGGGTCAACTGTGAAATGGGCACGAAAGAATCTGCAGAAGGGGATTGGTCTGGCGAGGAGTCTGGGGAGGAAGATATAGAGAGCACCGGGATGGAGAACTCTTCACTGGGAAGGGGGAAAGTAGAAGGACCCAGGCTAGTGCCCAAAGAAGGCGAAAAGCTCCCCAAGTTATGCGTAGCGGAGGAAACTGACAATGGATGAATCTCGACTGCCATGGGTTTAGGGGCGACGGAATGTTCCAGGGAAAGAGAAGGCGGGGATGCAGAAACGTTTATCGTCAATAGGCGTTGACGCACCACCTCTCTATGTTCATCTTCAGGTTGCGATGAGGGAGGGGGCATTTTCCGGATACCCAAGGTGGAAGGGGAAAAAATGGGAGAGTTAGGGTTTATAAGTAACATTGGAGATGAGGATGGACTGGTTACCCTAGTCTCATCTGGAGCGGTGGGGACAAGGGTTTCAGGGGAAGGTAGAGGAGAAGGGAGAGATGAGACAGGTGTGATGGTAATGGACGAAGGTAAAGGCGAAGTTGATGTTGGCGGCTGACCCTTATCCCGTTTGATTTGTGAATAACGGCTTGCTATTTCTCGGTGGAAGAAGGAATGCATCTTTCCCATTGAAGAAAGAAGAGAAGCGTTGGAGTTAATAACTAGAGCACCAGAGGATGGCGGAGGAAAGAAGAACGGACGAAGAAGAAGGAGACAAAAAAGGCAGAAGGAATGATGGTAACAGAAGAAAGGAAAGATGAAGCATCCCCTATAAAAAGAGGGGGGAATGGGCTTGCAGTGGAGATTGGGCTCCTAATTTATAAAAAGGGGCCCTAAGAAGAAGAAAAATGATGATTTATTCCTCTGATGGCCCGTTATTTGTTAAAACCCTTGTTTTCATATGAGGGGATGGATGAGGGCATTCACCTTCAAGATGGAGGAAGAAATAATAGCGATACAAAGGAAGAATTGGAGGTCAAGTCAGCGCACTCTTTATACAGAAGGCCTTGGTCGCTATTATTTTATCTCCGTGTGGTGGCAGAACGGAAAAGTTGAGTTCATTCCTCAACTATATATTATTTTATCCCCGTGAACGGAAGAGTTGAGTTCACTCCTCAACTGCATATTATTTTATCCCTGTGTGGTGGCAGAACGAAAGAGTTGAGTTCATTCCTCAACTGCATATTATTTTATCCCCGTGTGGTGGCGGAATGGAAGAGTTGAGTTCATTCCTCAACTATATATTATTTTATCCCCGTGTGGTGGCGGAACGGAAGAGTTGAGTTCATTCCTCAACTATATATTATTTTATCCCCATGAAACGGAAGAGTTGAGTTCACTCCTCAACTGCATATTATTTTATCCCTGTGTGGTGGCGGAACGGAAGAGTTGGGTTCATTCCTCAACTATATATTATTATTTTATCCCCGTGTGGTGGCGGAATGGAAGAGTTGAGTTCATTCCTCAACTATATATTATTTTATCCCCGTGTGGTGGCGGAACGGAAGAGTTGAGTTCATTCCTCAACTATATATTATTTTATCCCCATGAAACGGAAGAGTTGAGTTCACTCCTCAACTGCATATTATTTTATCCCCGTGTGGTGGCGGAACGGAAGAGTTGAGTTCATTCGTCAACTATATATTATTTTATCCCCGTGTGGTGGTGGAACGAAAGAGTTGAGTTCATTCCTCAACTATATATTATTTTATGCTTGTGTGGTGGTGGAACGGAAGAGTTGAGTTCATTCCTCAACTATATATTATTTTATCCCCGTGAAACGGAAGAGTTGAGTTCACTCCTCAACTGCATATTATTTTATCCCCGTGTGGTGGCGGAACGGAAGAGTTGAGTTCATTCCTCAACTATATATTATTTTATCCCCGTGAAACGGAAGAGTTGAGTTCATTCCTCAACTATATATTATTTTATCCCCGTTAAATGGAAGAGTTGAGTTCATTCCTCAACTATATATTATTTTATCCCCGTGTGGTGGCGGAACGGAAGAGTTGAGTTCATTCCTCAACTATATATTATTTTATCCCCGTGAAACGGAAGAGTTAAGTTCAGTTCTCAACTACATATTATTTTATCCCCGTGTGGTGGCGGAATGGAAGAGTTGAGTTCATTCCTCAACTATATATTATTTTATCCCTGTGTGGTGGCGGAACGGAAGAGTTAAGTTCATTCCTCAACTATATATTATTTTATCCCCGTGTGGTGGCGAAACGGAAGAGTTGAGTTCACTCCTCAACTATATATTATTTTATCCCCGTGAAACGGAAGAGTTGAGTTCACTCTTCAACTACATATTATTTTATCCCCGTGTGGCGGCGGAACGGAAGAGTTGAGTTCGTTCCTCAACTATATATTATTTTATCCCCATGTGGTGGCGGAACGGAAGAGGTGAGTTCATTCCTCAACTATATATTATTTTATCCCCGTGTGGTGGTAGAACGGAAGAGTTGAGTTCATTCCTCAACTATATATTATTTTATCCCCGTGTGTTGGCAGAACGGAAGAGTTGAGTTCATTCCTCAACTATATATTATTTTATCCCCGTGAAATGGAAGAGTTGAGTTCATTCCTCAACTGCATATTATTTTATCCCCGTGTGGTGGTGAAACGGAAGAGTTGAGTTCATTCCTCAACTATATATCATTTTATCCCCGTGTGGTGACGGAATGGAAGAGTTGAGTTCATTCCTCAACTATATATTATTTTATCCCCGTGTGGTGGCAGAACGGAAGAGTTGAGTTCATTCCTCAACTTTATACATTATTTTATCCCCGTGAAATGGAAGAACTGAGTATTCCCTCAGTTGTATGTCATTTTATTCTCGTGCAGTGGAAGTGTATACGCAATTCCTGCGTAATGAAAGAAGGGGGAAGTTGTATGTTTATTTAATTATCGTATTATCCAAGAGGAGTGTAGAATTTAACATAGCCAGAGAAATACCGGAAGAAGAAGATAAGCGGGGAAGGATATAGGCGAAGGCTTACATTGCAGAAGGTTCATTACTTCGGAAAGATCACATATTACAATTCCCCCACAAGAAGAAAATAACAAAAGAAACCCTTATTTATAGGGTATTACAGTTCTTTGTTGGGAGGTACTGAAGGAGCTTCTTTGCTTGGCTTGGGTTGGCGCCATAGCTGCCGAAGGTAAGATTGTTGTATGAAGATGTGCTTAGGCAGGTCCTTCTGGGACACTGTTAGTTGTTGGCGCAAGGAGTAGTTGCTAGTGGAAGCTTCCCTCAAGCGTCATTGCAGATATCCCACTTGCTCTTCCAGATTAGTGATGTAATGTTGTTCTTCAGTCTTCTCTTCAAAAGGGAAAGAGCTTCTACCCTGTTCAGAAGTTTCTTCCGTGACGGGGAGAAGAAAAAAGAGAAGATGAATGTTAAGCGGCGATAGTTTGGGGTCCTTATAACGACGAAGGAGGAAGGTTCATTTATTCGTAGAGAAGATACAAATAATAAATGCTAGTAAAGAAGGGGAAACGTAAAGACAGTAGGTGAAAAGTTGCTAGTACAGTAACTCTGAGAGGGATGGTTCAAATTCCACCGAAGCAGTAAGGGGAAGTATGTTCAGATAAGATTACAGTCTTTTCTAATGGCAGTTACTCTACCTTTACAAGAAAACGACAAGAATTAACATCAGTTCCTTTCTTTCTTTTTATTAACATACTTGATAGTAATTACATCATTTAAGCTACTTAAGCTTTTAATGATCATTCTTAGTAGGAGGATTATTAGAAGGCTCCTCCGAGGGGGAAGGCGCCAAGATGACTCTGTAGAGATCGCCTTGAGCGGGAGGTACCGCTGGTGGAGCTTCATCAAAAGAGGGCGGACGAGTCCTCGCTAGAGGGGTTGGAACGAATGCTAGGGTCGGTGTAAGAGGAGGAAGTTCAGTGGAGGCCCGAGAATCTCCTATCGTATACTCCCAGGTCAATGGAGGATTCCAGACCTTGTTGTGAAAGGAAGGGAAGGAAGCTCGAAAGGATCTCCCTGGATTAGGAGGGGAAGCAGTGGTTGATGGCTAAGTCAGGGACAGACGGAACGTAGAAGTCGCAGTCGATCGCATTTCTGATTCCTCAGTATCCTCAGTGGCCCAGTCGTGCAGTTCGAAAGAGTCAGAGTCTGAAGAGATCTCAATGGGGTGTTCCACGGAAGCCATGAGAGCCAGATGGAAAGGCGAAGACACTTGAGGTGATAATTTATAATCGAGGGAGGAGAAGTTGCATTTGTCCTCGGAAAGGACCAACATCGTAATTGTAACATCGCAAATTTTAATTCCTATTTTTATTAGAGGAAAATAGAAATAAAAATAGAAATAGAAATAATAAAAATAGGAATAGAATAATAATAATAATAATAATAATAATAAAATAGAAATAATGGGTTGGTTAGCCGAGGTTTGAACCATGAACCGTTGGTTTGGGAGAATAGGCTTCCCACCACTAAATCATAAGATTACCAATGCGTAGGATATAACAGAATATATATATTAGTAGAAAAAAAAAGGGAGATTGGTTAATTTGACTAATTATTTAAAGAGGATAATTAGGTTAAGGAAAAACCCTAATTTATATATATTTTATTTCTTTCTCTCTATAAAGCTCACGCCAATCTCTCTCTCTCCTCTCGTTTTATTTCCAACGCCGAAGCCCACCTCTCTACCTCTCTCTCTCTCTCGTTTTGCTCCACCGCCGAAAGAAAGAAGTTTTTCCGCTGCCGGGGGCATTGGCAGATCTGCAGCTTCGACGTGGTATTCTTCGGGAAATAGCCATGTAGTTGCTGGCGATCTCGATCTTCTTCTGGTGCGTTTCGAGTTGTTTCTTCTATTTCGCTTTTATGAGCAATCTTGCCTCTCCTCGCGTTCGGATCTTTGGGGATTTTCAAGAGGGACTTGATAGAGGATCACGCTAAAGCAAGGAAACACGTAGGAGGTCTTCTCTTTGCGAAGTCTAACGGTATAAATTGGTGAAAAAGCGTAGGATGTAAGTAATCCCCTCACCTGCAGTACAAGTTGCTTCGATCATTTTATATAGCTTATTTTCTTATGTTTTGATAGATTATATGTTTTGATCAAATGATATATGTGTGTGTTCAGATTTATAGTTAAGGTATATATGTTTTTAAGCAAGATCTAAGATCACAAAGATGCTATCTCTCACCAATAGCATAAGTAACTCTTTGATATGCCCATTTAACTTCTATCACCATGTTTTATTCGAATTTATATATTCTGTCCAGATTATGTTTGTTTATATTTTTAGGTATTTTAAGTATCTTTCATGTTGAAGCAAGACATAAGATCGCAAAGATGCTTCCCCTATAAGTTTTGGGGACAAAGAGCATGATTGCATGTCTTGAAAGGCTTCCTATATGAGTTTTGGGAGTATGATCATGTTAAATGTTTGATAAATGATAAAGAATATGTTTTGACCAGATTATATAGGTGTATTTAGATTTATAGGTAAGAATTCCCTCACCTGCAGTACATGGGTTTCTCTCGAATGGCTTTCATGTTCCTAATGTTGTGCTATGCAATAAAGAGTTTTTCATGTTCTTCTTTTCCCTGTATTGCATATGATTAACCTTAGTCAAGGTTCCATGGTTGATATTGCTTAAGACCCTAGGACGAGGTTCGTATAAATTTTGTTAAGCAGAACACGTACAGAGGCCAACACGCCGCTCTTTCACCCGACACAGGCGTGTCGGGGTGAGCAGCGCAGGACACGCCTATGCCGCCCCGGCACAGGCGTGTCGGGGCCAAACAGCTCGGGCGCAAAGTGTGTTGCCCGGGCGCAAAGCATGTCGCTTGGGCACCAGGTGTGTCGCTCGACCGCTGGAGGTGCTGCTTGGCTAGTAGGCGTACCTCTCGGCTAGCAGGCGTGCCGCTCGGCCACGACACGGGTGTGTCGTCCAACGCAGGCCGGCTGTGCTGGGCTCGGGAAGATTAAAAAGGACAAGAAAATAAATTTTATATATATATATATATATATTTCCGAACATGATTCCGAATGATTTTCCATGTTATGCTAGGTATATATATGGTATTGATATGATGCTAGTTAGACGATATATTTGCATGATTTCATACCTTATGTCCATGTTAACGGCTGATGTAGGACCATTGTATCATAATGTATATGTTAAGTTTTGCTCATTTTATCATGATGTACCTGTTTATGTTCATGAACAATAGGCACCCCTATGCTATGGTTACGTAAGGCTTATGAATATGAATTGGTTAAGAAATGTTTCCCTAAGAGTGGGGACAAGAACACTCTTTATGTTATGTCAAAGAACATGTATGCTATTTTACTTTACGCATGGCTTGTATCCAAAGTTGCCCCTAGGTCGAAGTACGGGCCTAGTGGTAATGACACGGTCGACGGTCGACGACCGCAAGGGGTCGTCAAATGGGCCGTCGAATGGACCGCCAAATGGGCTGGGCCGAGTCATGGATACAATGTCGGGCCCTAATGTTGAGATTATGTTTAAGTATATAAACTATATGTTTTCAAAAAGCATCATGCATATACCATTTTATGTTCATCGAATTATCATGTTTAGAGACAATGTATTGTTGCGATGAAAATGCTAAGTTTATGTTCTTTTCCTAAATTGATCATGTCTCTACTTTAAATAAATATTGTGCTCATATGTTGTTTAAATGAACATGTCATTATTTTACGTTTAATTCATGATGCATGTTTTTGTGAGTAGGAAAGGACCTTACTAAGCCTATGTGCCTATAGTTTACTTTCCTTGTACTGCAGAAAATGGCAAGGAATGGATAAATTAAGGGGAGCAGCAGGAGGGGCAAAGATGTGTGTGGCAGTGGCATGGTGGACGAGATCATTTTTCATATACGGACTTATGCATGATTTTTAGTTTATGTGTAAACTGTTAGGAGACGTTAATGCTTTCTATAGTTGTTACTCATGTTTATTTTTATGAACCTTGAAATGGTTAATACATGTTTAGTTAAATAAATTGCTAAGACCTTTTGCCATGATTAAATTGTTAGGTTGATTGGGTTAATGTAATTAGAGTTAAAAGTTATAAAGTTTTTTTTAAATGCTTCCGCTGTTTTATGCATGAATGTATGATCGCGTAGCGCCGCCGCCCGTCCATAGGATGTGTGTTAGGAGGACGGGAAGGGCGGGCGTTACAGGTGGTATTAGAGCCCAGTTCTGCCTTTCCACTACACACACATCAAGCTTCCATCCTGCCACTCCAAGTAAGACATTCTATGTCTACTCTATTTATTTCATGTATGATATATATACGTTAAGAAATGTTTTTAGTTGGGTATGTATTATGTCACATTGATAATATGGTAGTATTATTATTATACTCTGAAATGTTATAACATGTAGCATAGCATATATGTTATTTCAAACGTATTATTTAGATCATTGACATATAATTGGTTGATGTATGTTACTCTTTATATGTAAAATTAAATAACATAATATATGTCATAAGTAATATACTATATATTATAGTATTATTAACTATATTGATATATTTGACTCCATGATTAATAGTTCTTATTGCTATTAATATAGATGTCTACAGCATAGTCATCCGTCTATGCATATCACAACTTTAATTATTATGTTTTCTCTTAAGACATAATAAATTACTTAATATCATCCTATGCATAATTAAATTAATTGAATATATAAACATGTTAATTAATAACATTATTATGAATAAAGCTTAATTCATAATAAACAATATAATTAACGCCTATTATGTTAATTATATGTTAACATAGTAACATATGGATTATAATTATTAATAACATAATTATGAGCATCCTATATCCTTATAATTATTATCAGTTACATCTTGACTTAACTATCATTAGTTATGATATATGCATAACTTAACATGTGAATATATATATAATTTAAACTATTAAATTATGATAAAATAATTTATATACATTTAGGGGCCACCTTCGTAAACTATTAATTAATAACATGTGAATATTTCGTTTAACCATAAGTATATATGGTTATAAATATAATATACATGAGCCTTGAATAACCTTTATATTATGTTTACTATTAAAGGGCGCGAATGATTGGTTAATATTAGTTTAACCGTATTATCTTGGCAACTATATCAAGGTTAATAACTTGCTTATTGATCAGTTGCATATTATATTATAGTATATAGCATATAGTAATATGGCATATATGATTATATTATTAATACATGATTGGGCTTATTAACATATATGTTTTATGTGTATATCATATATATTAATATGTATGGTTATAATTGTTTAACCATATATACCATATCAGGATAAATAATTATAATGTATCATAATAAACACCTTCGTACCATTAATATTCAATTGATTATAACATAATATCATATATATTGTGCGTAACAATTATCTACGGACATTATGAGTTCGTAGTCATGCCTTTCGGAGTGACGAATGCTCCTGCTAGGTTCATGGACCTAATGAATCGGGTATTCTCGGCGTTTCTTGACAAGTTCGTGATCGTCTTCATTGACGATATCCTTGTCTATTCAAGAAATCAAGAAGAGCATGCCGAACACCTGAAGATGGTATTACAGATTCTTCGAGAAAAGCAATTATATGCCAAGTTCTCCAAATGTGAATTCTGGCTCGATCAAGTATCTTTTCTAGGTCATATTATATCCAAAGACGGAGTTATGGTAGACCCAAGAAAGATTGAAGCTGTGAGTAACTGGAGCAGGCCAAAGAATGCTAGCGAAGTGAGGAGTTTTTCGGATTAGTGGGCTATTACCGGAAATTCGTAGAAGACTTCGCCAGAATAGCAGCACCTATGACAGTTCTCACCCGAAAGAACAAGAAGTATGTATGGACGGAGGAATGTGAGAAGAGTTTCTTGGAGCTAAAAAGGAGACTTACAAGTGCTCCAATCCTTACTCTCCCAGAGAACGACAAGAGCTTCGACATGTACAGCGATGCCTCCGGATTGGGACTCGAGTCAGATTTACTTATGAGGAGGGTAAAGTTATTGCCTATGCCTCTAGGCAACTCAAGGAACATGAAAAGAACTATCCCACTCACGATTTAGAGCTAGCAGCTGTGGTCTTCGCTCTCAAGGTATGGAGGCACTATCTGTATGGAGCATAGTGCAAGATTTATACGGATCACCAGAGTCTGCGGTATTTCTTCACTCAGAATGACCTCAATATGAGACAACGCAGATGGCTAGAGCTCGTGAAGGACTATGACTGCGAGATCTTTTACCATCCTGGCAAGGCAAACAAAGTGGCCGATGCACTCAGCAGGAAGTCCAGTGCCACCCTGATGTCCTTATCGGTATTGTCTCGACCGCTGGAGAAGGAAATTATGCACTATGGAATCGAGGTTATTTCCAGGCAGCTTTCGACCATGGAAATAATACCAGCACTATTCGATGACATATTAGCAAAACAAAGTGATGATCCAAGTCTCCAGAGGATCAAGCAGGAGATCCTAGAAGGAAAAGGCGAGGGTTTCCGTATCGCCAATAGCAGAGTATTATACCTTAGGGATCGGTTATGTATCCCTAATGATACGGAACTATGCAAAAGAGATATTAGAGGAGGCTCACGGAACCCCCTATTCTATGCATCTGGGATCCACCAAAATGTATCAAGACCTGAAAGAGAAGTTCTGGTGGTCCGGTATGAAGAGGGACGTAGCTCAAAGACATCAAGACCGCACGACCGCTAAGTTAAAGCAGAACACCAGAGCCCTGGAGGAGTTCTGCAACCGATCCAAATTCCGGAGTGGAAATGGGAAGACATCTCTATGGATTTCATTTCAGGTCTTCCCAGGACTACGAACGGATATGACGCTATATGGGTTATCATTGACAGATCTAAGTTATGAAAGTCGACCTATTCAGATAATAGATCGAGCAGTCAGGAAACTAAAAAATAAAGAAATACCGTTAGTAAAAGTCGTATGGCAAAGTCAAAGGGTTGAAGAAGCAACCTGGGAACGTGAGGATGACATGAAGCAAAAGTACCCCGAGTTGTCCTAAGTTTCGAGGACGAAACTTTTATAAGGTATAAGGGATTGTAACATCCCAAATTTTAATTCCTATTTTTATTAGAGGAAAATAGAAATAAAAATAAGAATAGAAATAATAAAAATAGGAATAGAATAATAATAATAATAATAATAATAATAATAATAATAATAAAATAGAAATAATGGGTTGGTTAGCCGAGGTTTGAACCATGAACCGTTGGTTTGGGAGAATAGGCTTCCCACCACTAAATCATAAGATTACCAATGAGTAGGATATAATAGAATATATCTATTAGTAGAAAAAAAAGAGAAATTAGTTAATTTGACTAATTATTTAAAGGGGATAATTAGGTTAAGGAAAAACCCTAATTTATATATATTTTATTTCTTTCTCTCTATAAAGCCCATGCCAATCTCTCTCTCTCTCCTCTCGTTTTATTTCCAACGCCGAAGCCCACCTCTCTACCTCTCTCTCTCTCTCGTTTTGCTCCACCACCGAAAGAAAGAAGTTTTTTCGCTGCCGGGGGCTTTGGCAGATCTGCAGCTTCGACGTGGTATTCTTCGGGAAATAGCCATGTAGTTGCTGGCGATCTCGATCTTCTTCTGGTGCGTTTCGAGTTGTTTCTTCTATTTCGCTTTTATGAGCAATCTTGCCTCTCCTCGCGTTCGGATCTTTGGGGATTTTCAAGAGGGACTTGATAGAGGATCACGCTAAAGCAAGGAAACACATATGAGGTCTTCTCTTTGCGAAGTCTAACGGTATAAATTGGTGAAAAAGTGTAGGATGTAAGTAATCCCCTCACCTGCAGTACAAGTTGCTTCGATCGTTTTATACAGCTTATTTTCTTATGTTTTAATAGATTATATGTTTGAATCAAATGATATATGTGTGTGTTCAGATTTATAGTTAAGGTATATATGTTTTTAAGCAAGATCTAAGATCACAAAGATGCTATCTCTCACCAATAGCATAAGTAACTCTTTGATATGCCCATTTAACTTCTATCACCATGTTTTATTCGAATTTATATATTCTGTCCAGATTATGTTTGTTTAGATTTTTAGGTATTTTAAGTATCTTTCATGTTGAAGCAAGACATAAGATCGCAAAGATGCTTCCCCTATAAGTTTTGGGGACAAAGAGCATGATTGCATGTCTTGAAAGGCTTCCTATATGAGTTTTGGGAGTATGATCATGTTAAATGTTTGATAAATGATAAAGAATATGTTTTGACCAGATTATATAGGTGTATTTAGATTTATAGGTAAGAATTCCCTCACCTGCAGTACATGGGTTTCTCTCGAATGGCTTTCATGTTCCTAATGTTGTGCTATGCAATAAAGAGATTTTCATGTTCTTCTTTTCCCTGTATTGCATATGATTAACCTTAGTCGAGGTTCCATGGTTGATATTGCTTAAGACCCTAGGACGAGGTTCGTATAAATTTTGTTAAGCAGAACACGTACAGAGGCCAACACGCCGCTCTTTCACCCGACACAGGCGTGTCGGGGTGAGCAGCGTGGGACACGCCTATGCTGCCCAGGCACAGGCGTGTCGGGGCCAAACAACTCAGGCGCAAAGCATGCCGCTCGGGCGCCAGGCGTGTCGCTCGACTGCTGGAGGTGCTGCTCGGCTAGCAGGCATACCTCTCGGCTAGCAGGCGTGCCGCTCGACCACGACACGGGTGTATCGTCCAACGCAAGCCGGCTGTGCGGGGCTCGGGAAGATTAAAAAGGACAAGAAAATAAATAAAAATATATATATTTTTTTGAACATGATTCCGAATGATTTTCCATGTTATGCTAGGTATATATATGGTATTGATATGATGCTAGTTAGACGATATATTTGCATGATTTCATACCTTATGTCCATGTTAACGGCTGATGAAGGACCATTGTATCATAATGTATATGTTAAGTTTTGCTCATTTTATCATGATGTACCTGTTTATGTTCATGAACGATAGGGACCCCTATGCTATGGTTACGTAAGGCTTATGAATATGAATTGGTTAAGCAACGTTTCCCTAAGAGTGGGGACAAGAACACTCTTTATGTTATGTCAAAGAACATGTATGCTATTTTACTTTATGCATGGCTTGTATCCAAAGTTGCCCCTAGGTCGAAGTACGGGCCTAGTGGTAATGACACGGTCGACGTGCCGACGGTCGACGGTCAACGTGCCGACGGTCGACAACCACAAGGGGTCGCCAAATGGGTCGCCGAATGGACCGCCAAATGGGCTGGGCCGAGTCATGGATACAATGTCGGGCCCTAATTTTGAGATTATGTTTAAGTATATAAAGTATATTCTTTCAAAAAGCATTCTGCGTATACCATTTTATGTTCATCGAATTATCATGTTTAGAGACAATGTATTGTTGCGATGAAAATGCTAAGTTTATGTTCTTTTCCTAAATTGATCATGTCTCTACTTTAAATAAATATTGTGCTCATATGTTGTTTAAATGAACATGTCATTACTTTACGTTTAATTCATGATGCATGTTTTTGTGAGTAGGAAAGGACCTTACTAAGCCTATGTGCTTACAGTTTACTTTCCTTGTACTGCAGAAAATGGCAAGGAATGGATAAATTAAGGGGAGCAGCAGGAGGGGCAAAGATGTGTGTGGCAGTGGCATGGTGGACGAGATCATTTTTCATATACGGACTTATGCATGATTTTCAGTTTATGTGTAAAATGTTAGGAGACGTTAATGCTTTCTATGGTTGTTGCTCATGTTTATTTTTATGAAACTTGAAATGGTTAATACATGTTTAGTTAAATAAATTGCTAAGACCTTTTGCCATGATTAAATTGTTAAGTTGATTGGGTTAATGTAATTAGAGTTAAAAGTTATAAAGTTTTTTTTTAAATGCTTCCGCTGTTTTATGCATGAATGTATGATCGCGTAGCGCCGTCGCCCGTCCATAGGATGTGTGTTAGGAGGACGGGAAGGGTGGGCGTTACAGTAATGGCGTCAGCATAGGAAATTGTCGATATATCATTTTCGGAGTAGTTAATTATTTTGAGAAGATTAAAGGTTAAGGTGGGTTAAATTGCCGACTGAGCCTAACAAATTGGTTCGGGCTAGGAAAAAGATCTTTCCAAGGATATCCTGAACCGGTTCCAAAGTAAGGAGTGTCGTCCTTTCATTTATACAAGGCAGAAAAGGGGTTGTCATTATAAAGAGAAAGAAATACAAAACATACCCAAAGTTCTTGACCCATACCAAGATATGCATAAAAAGCCACAAAGAACCGTGTCAGTACCAACATTCTTTCATAATAAAAGAGTCATTACAAGGATCAAATAATGACAGATTACAATTCGAAGAGTTCAGGGGGCATTTGGATAAAGCGTCCACGGGATTTAAATAGCTGGTATCCGTGTCGGGGGGAGGATACCCTTGTTCAGCGTTTAAAGTAGAGGACCCGTCAAAGCCAAGTATGAATAAGTCCACCCCCTTCTTGACATAACGCCCTTTCAGGTCAGCCTCCTGCTCCTTCAGCTGGGATTGGCAAGTAGCAAGTTGGGTCTGACACGCAGCTAGCTGGGCCTGGTTTTCAAATATTTAGGCTGCCAGGCCATCTCTTTCCGTTGTCGCCATCATGGCCCGTTGACCCAGAGCCAAAAAGGCCTCGATGGAGTTCTTTTTATTGCCGAGCCACAGCCAACAGGGCTTCGGGAAAGGTAGCCACCAATGAAGAGAGTTCTTGGCACCTCTCCAAGCAAGACTTTTGGGTGGCCTCCCACGCTTGGCGTTCTTGTCGCAATTGCTGAATAATAGTTGAGAAGTCAGTAGCTTGAATAATGGCGTCTCCGAGCTATCTTTTATACTCTGTTAGCTCATGAGTAAGAAGATCCACCTGCTGAAGCTGGCTGGACT
Organism: Wurfbainia villosa; assembly: GCA_025175895.1. Lineage (NCBI taxonomy): Eukaryota > Viridiplantae > Streptophyta > Magnoliopsida > Zingiberales > Zingiberaceae > Wurfbainia > Wurfbainia villosa. Next base: position 42,025,349 of record CM046007.1, on the reverse strand, counting down.
GCAAGAAGATTTGTTGTTCGAGGTCTTCATTCTTTCGATGAAGCTCCTCCTTCTCACTCTGAACCAAGGCCAATTGTGTCATGGAGTCTTCGCATTGGCCAACAAGATCAGATTCTTTTTGTTCCTTCACACTCAGCTACTGAGTGAGTTGTTTTTGGTGCGCTAAGGAAGCGAAGTGGCACGTCTCCACGTTGGACTGAAATTGGGCTATATGAGACATCATCTTATTATGCATGGCCAAGACCTGAAGGAAAGAGAATGCAAATGCTAAGCGTTGGTACATCGATATATATGTATATATATATGCTAAAGGTAAAGAGGGAAAATAATTACCTCGGCTAGCATTTTGCTCATCTGATCACAGGGGCCTTGTATACCGGATTGGTTAAAAAATTTCACCTCGGAGAGGTGACAGATTTTCAGAAGGGACCCCAATGTAACCAATGAAGGGTTCGGGGAAGGAAGATTCCCCCCCTCCGAAGGGGGAGGGGGACCTACTCGCTGAAGGGGAGCGGGAGAAGTATGTGTTTCTGAAGGAATGGTGACTGGGATAGATTCGGTTCGAGAAGGTGTGGGAGAGTCAAGATGAAGGGAGGATGAAGCAGGAGAATGGGAAGAAGAATTTCCCCCTCGGGAAGAAGAGGATGGGGCGGCTAAGGTGGTATCCCTCGTCCTCAATTCATAAATGGTTAGACGTAGGGATTCCTGTCGATCAGAAGAGGAGGAAGGAGGAAATGATAAGTTGGGAACTCCTTCCTTAACCGGGCGCAATTTCTTCCGAGGGGAGGAAGGGTCAGCCACAAATTTACCTCGCTTGGTAGAGGCTTTTTTCTTCTTGGCTGCTTCAATTTCTTCACCTTTTACTAAAGCACTCTACATTAGATTATCTACAAAATTCACAAGAAAGAAGGATAAGTTAATCCAGATAATAAGCTATATCGAAATACAAACGTCGTCCTACCTATGGCGGCCGGAGTCGTTAGAGGGAAAGGGGACAGTCTGAAGTGACTGAGGAGTGGGAGTTTCATTAGATGTTCTGAGTAGTAATGGGATTCTCCCAACACTTTACAAACCTCCAAGAAGGGACATTGGGTCCTTGTTTCGCAAAAGGGAGGCAGCTCAGGAAGATCTAGCTTCCAGGTATCCGAGTGGGGTAAAGGTGTGGGAAGCTGAGCAAAGAAATATAATTCTTCCCACCCTTTATGGGAAGAAGGCATATTTATTAAGAATTGGTAGTCCATGCAGTTGGAGAGGTAAAAAAGGCTTGCCTTAGAAGATTTCAGTTGGAAGAAGCAATGGAATATTTGGGGGGATAACGGGAGGTTCAGGTGTTGGAATACTATGATGGCCCCCGACAAAAGGAGGAAGGAATTGGGGATAAATTGATTCAAGGGTAGACCATAAAAGTTGAGGATTTCCAAATAAGAGAAGAGCACGGGTAAAAATAAGTCGTTAAGAAATTGTTCATAGAAGAAGCAGGTTAGGCCAGGAAGAGGACGATGTGGTCGGTACATTTTAGTGTTAAAACGGCATTGAATGGAAGAGTCTATGAATTGGTCCCTCATATTAAAGAAGTTATGATCACTGCTCAGTTGGATGATGGTATGTTCGTACCAAGGAGGTGAAGGTAAGGTTTTGGGGGCCATAGGTACAGAACGGGGAAGAGCACTTACTTGAAGGTTGAAGGAGGAGCGTTTGCAAAAGAGGGGGCTAGGTTGCTGAAACGCTGTCGGAGAAAGTCGCTAGGAAGAGGAAGCAGAAAAGACTAGATTGTTAGATACGCTAAGTTATGCCTAAAAGAAAAAGATGAAGATTTATATAGGGTTTTGTGTGACCATTCGACTATCTAAGAGAAAAGAAGAAGCGGGGCCCATGGGCCCATTAAGCCACCCTGAATATATGAGGTAGGATTATGAGAGGAGAGTGAATTCGAATTAGCGAGCAAAGGGCGGAGTAGAGACTTTATACATTTAGAAAGTCAAGCTTATAACTTCGCTTGACTATTTTTGGGGGTTGACTAATGATACTGTTGTTACCTCTTCTCTGTGAACCGGGTAAAAGGGCTCGCATGTAAGACACTATCCGAACCAAATAATCGGTTCGGCGAAGAAAGTAAGGAAGAATGGTTCGGGCGCGATCGTCTGGGACAATTGGAACGGGAGGACCAGTTGAGGTAATCGGCACGGTGAAGCGATGGTGGAGATCGCTTCGCTAGGAGATGAACGAGAATCGATTCGGCCTAGTGGGCCTAGAAGCAGATGGGGTGGACGAGAATCGACTTGGCATAGCCAGTCTGAAAATAGTTTGGTGCGGAAAGAAGGGGAGTCGGTTCGGGATGTTGAGAAGAGACCAAGGGCTATGCCACACGTGAGCTATATGTCTAGATTAGTTTCACCAAAGGCAAATGGTTGAAAAGGATAGGCTAGCATATTTCTCAAAATATAGATGAGAAGTTGTTACACAACAGAAGGGGGGTCCCCATACAATATTCCGAGGACCCTTCGCTCCTCGTGTCTGTAACAAAATAATTCTCCAGGTGGACGTGGTGGCCACATGTATGATGAGGAAAGCTTGCGATGCAACAACTGATCAGAGGAGGGGAATAAAAGGGAAGAGCAGGACAAATGAAAGAGGATCCGCATTATTCCAACCAGCAAGAGACAAAAGGCACATTGGGGAAAGAGGAGAGCTACCACTTCGCCGGAGAAGGAGAGAAGGAGAGTGGTGATCTTTATCTTTCGTGTACTGTTTCCTATATCTTGACTTGATTGTAAGAGGTTTTCTCCTCCGCCTTCGGAAGTTCTTTTCCGTGAAGGAGGATGTTCATAGTGAAAGTGCTTTGGACTGCATCCGATGAGAGAGCTCACCTCTGTGGAGTAGGAATCCTTATTCCGAACCACGTTACATCCTGTGTCTTGGTTTGTTGTCTGTGTTGGCTCGCGTGTCTTCGCTTTACGTTTTCATTTTTACTGTTGCAGTCGGAGAGAACCCCCTAAGCTTCCTTCGCACTTCATCGCATCGAAAGGAAGTCAACAGATCTTCTTCCCCGTCACCGCATCATATTCCATTTTGTTGAGGGGTTCTAGGACATGAATATTCATGATGGTAATTATTTTCTAGACACATTATTGTGAATTTTTTATTTTTAAATTCACCTCCATTATCACTTCTTATTCTTTTTATTTTAAGGTCTTTTTCATTTTCTATTTGTTTACTAAAATTATTGAATATTTCAAATGTTTCATCTTTATGTTTTAAGAATTTTACCTATGTGAATCTAGAGTAATCATATATTATTACTAAACAATATAAGTTTTCATTTTACTCCATGTGAATCGAACAAGTCTAAGTGAAGTAGTTCAAGTATTGAGCTTGTTCGAGTTTGATTAGTTAGTTTATGTTGGGACTAAATTTGTTTTCCTTGTTGGCAAGAATTACAAATTTTGTTTTCTAAAATTTTTAGTTTAGGTAAACCTCTAACTAGATTTGTTTCACTTAGTTTAGGTATATGCCTAAAGTGGATGTGAGCAAGTCTCCTATGTCACAACCAACTTTCCTCTTGTGTCAAGTGACACTTTAGTGAGGATCTTACTAAGTTTATTGAATAAAATTTTTTATTCCTAACACTTTTAAGTAATATATTTGAATTTTTAAAATTATTAATTAAACACTCATTTGATGGAAATTTTACTTCATATCCAGCATCACATAACTGACTTATGCTAAGTAAATTAAATTTGAAATTTTCTACAAGCAAAACTTTTTGTATAACAAAATTTGACTTCAATTCAATGTTACCTGATCCAATTACCTTAAGTTTGTCATTTTTTCCAAAGGCGATTGTAACTAGGTTCTTGAATTTTAATTCTGTGAGCTTTTGATGATCTCTAGTCATGTGTATGGAGCAGCCACTATCCAGAATCTATTGGTCCATTCTAGAGTCCTACGTAAATTAAAATTCTTAAGGTTGCTTAAATCTCGAATTGATTAAGAATAAATTAGGGTTTGATTTGATTAGGGTTGAATTAGGATTTAATTTGATCAAGTTAATCTAATTCATCTCACCCAATAGGTTTTCAATGAGTTTTGTGAGATGATGGTGTATTCTTTTCTTGATTAATTTTAATGAAAATTTCAAAGTTTTTAAACTTGTGTTAGATTCAAGTTTAGCTTGGATAATTAAATATTTTTTTTTCAAAATTGACTTCTAGGTAGTGGCGAGGCATATAACCTTCTTGGATATCAGGTGGACCACTTCCTAAGACAAAGTCAATCAAGGAATCAAGTACTTAGCTCGCTTTAGACTAAACTTTGGTCTAACTAATTAAAGACTTAGTGAGTTAGCTTTGGTTAGTTCCACTCAACTTAGTGCATCAGGTCATGGCGAGGTATATGACCTTCCTGAATATCATATGGATCACTTCCTAGACATGCACTTTGAAGAGCTTCCCTAACTTACTATCAGTTCACTTCATCTTAGTACTAGGTTGTTCAATTTTAAACTACTTTATTTCCTATCTAGTCCATTCTAAATTAAGCAAACAAACTAAGCTAAACATGCAAGAGTTTAACCAATTAAAAAAACATGCAAGTGACTAGTTCCCTCTAAATGATAACTTAGTTGAGTTTTGTTCACTAAGGGAACTTGACTCTTGGGGACCCAAAATTGGTTCGGTCCAACTTGGTTGACTAAGTTAGCCTTATGAACCCATGCTTGAACTCGACTCTTAGTGTTTCAGCAAGTAATGTCATGTATGATTTGTAGGATGATTTAGTCTTGTATCCGAGTCTGGATTTATTGTACACGTCTCGTTGAAACCCAAACATCATGTTGAGATACTTGGAGCCCAAGGTGAACCTTTCCAACATTCCAGTGAGATCTCCTACTTGCCTTTTTAGGACCAAGTTCTCTTCCTCAAGCTTTGCAACTTGAGTTGAGTCTCCATCCTCAACTTGGCAAGTCGAAGCATTCGAGTAGACTTGCTCCTTAAGTACTTGGATTTCCTTAAGAAGTAAGTATGCTCGATTCACAGACTTAGCTAACTTCCTACCTATGAATGCTATTATATTATAAAATTTATCTTCTAAGGGAGAGGTTACCTCGTCTAGTCCTTCAAAAATGGATGTGGATCCGTGAATTCTCTTGGACTCGGACTCGGACTCGGACTCGAATCCGGAACTTGATTCGGTCTCGGACTCGTCTATGGCCATGAAAGCTACGAAGCTCCTCTTCGGGTTTTCCGTGTCCGACTCCTCCGAAGATGGCTCGTCCCAAGTCGCCTTTAGTGCCTTCTTCTTCTTTTCTTTTTTGGGCTTCTCTTCCTTTTTTAAGTTTGTGCTTTCTAACTTATAGTGACCCTTCCCATTGCATTCATAGCACTTCACTTCGGATCTGGGTCTTGGTTTGTTTTGGCCACCTTCTTGACATCTCTCTTAGTGAACCTCTTCTTCTGGTTGAAAATTTTTCCGGACCATGTTCACTATCTCTTCCTCTTCATTTAGGTTCGATTCTGACTCATCTTCAGACTCACTGTTGGTTTTCTTTTCCTTTCTAGTCGAACCTGCCACTAAAGTTATACCATTCTCGGTTTGACTCGAGTTAGCTTGCTCGTGTAGTTCAAGTTCGCAAAATAGTTCCTCTAGTCTAATTAAGGAAAGATCTCGGGAGACATTATAGGCATTGATGATGGATATCTATAAGTCATTCTGAGGAAATGTCTTAAGGGTGTACCTAATTATATCCCTATTTTCAATTTAATGACCTATTAGGTGGAGTCCATTTAATATGTATTTTATCCTAGTGTGAAGTTGACTTGCATTTTCATTTGCTAATATTTTACAATTAAATAATTTATTAAGAAGCATGTCTCTTTTAGCTATCCTAGTGTCATTAGTACCTTCGTGTAATTCTACTAATTTATCCCAAAGTTCCTTAGAATTTTCAAAGAGTCCGACTCTATTGAGTTATTCTTTGGTTAGTCCGCATTGCAAGGTGTTAAGGGCCTTATAATTGACTTGAGCTCGTTTCCTTGTGTTCGCGGTCTATTTCTCTAAATATAACAACTCTCTCGAGTCATCTACCAGAGGAACGAAATCTTCCCTAATTGAAAACCAAACCTCTGTCAGGAATTCGACATCGCTATAGGGGGGGTGAATGGCGCATCTTCGATCGCTTGACAGAATTTGATCGTGCTTGTCTACAATCGTTATTAGCGCAATGAAAATACAAAATAGCAATAACGAAATACAACAACAATAACAATACACAATGACACACCGATATAACATGGTTCGGAATCTTAGGATTCCTACTCCACTGATTGACCTCGAATGAGCTCTAGTGATGCATACACCACCACTAATCAATAACACTCCTTCTCGACAATAAATCAGAGGTGGAGAAACCTCTTACAAGCTATTACAAACAGTAATACAATGAATACAAGCATATACAAAAATGAAATGCAATATAAGTAAAGAAAATCACTTTACAATAGAACTTTGAATGCTTGCTTTTGGTTGCTTGAGAATAGTCTTGAAGGTCTGGATTGCAGAAGCAAATACCCTCCAAATCACCTCAAAGAACCATTGTCAAAATCCCTCTCCTCGAGCTCCCTTTAAAGCTGTAACTCGGGTTGGATTCTACTTAGCAGTCAAATGCTCGAGACCATCAATCGACTTCTCCTGTAGCCGTTGTGAGACAACGACTCGATCCACGCTGGATAAGTTCCAACGAATAGACCATTAGTCGACTGATCATGCCTTCACTCGATTGTTAAACCCTAGCAGTCGACTCGAAAATATTCTATGTCTGTTTCATCGACCATAGTTGATCGACTCTACGCCGCCGATCGATCGGTGATCGCCGATTATCCAATGTCGTGATCACGCAAGGCCTTTTGCCGCAATAGAACCCTAGTTGACTCACGGCAATCGACTAGTCATAATCTCAGTCGACTGCTACAAGTCGACTCATCTGTCAAGTGTCAAAACACTTGACCAATCGACTGGTCCAAAGCTCCAGTCGACTGATAACCTCAACCATGAGGTTTAATCTCAAGTATGATGCTCTCATACTTGTTAGACCACCCTTAGCCTAGACCTAAGCCTTCTAGCCACCTTCGTTAGACTCACGCCTATCGGATCCCTCCAAGTCATCCATGACTTGTTCATCCATACGCTAGCCTTCAGATGCTTCCATCGGCTATTATCATGCTAAGCTGGTATATACCGCCAAGGCACATTTGGGCTTACGCTGCCAAGACTACCGCTTGGACTTTATGCCGCCAAACCATTGGACTTATGCTGCCAAAACTCCCGTTTGGATTTTACGCTGCCAATATCAACCCTTGGACTTCCCTTGCCAACTCATGTTGGACTTTCCATTTTCCAAGACTCAAGCTTGGACTTTCCCTTGCCAAGACCCATGCTTGGACTTTCCATGCCAACCCATGTTGGACTTTCCAATTGCCAAGACTCAAGCTTGGCCTTTCCCTTGCCATGACCATTACTTGGACTTTCCATGCCAAGTACACAATACTTGGACTTTCCATGCCAAGTGTCCCACTTGGACTTCTCCATCATATGGTCAACCCCATGTCAACCATATAGTCAATCGATTGTCAAACAATGGTCAACTCATTGTCAAACATCAATGTCAAACATCAAAACACTAAGATTAAACCACTACTCAAGTCAAACTCGACTTTGGTCAATTGTGAACTGGGTCGATTACACCAACAACCTTGAGGTCGATTTTCAAGAAGCACTACATTCGCTTCTTCCAATAGAAAAAGTTCTCTCCGTTAAAGAGAGGAGGGCGAACGGTGTTATATCCCTCTAGGTGTGACATTTTTTTTATTTAAAAAGATTTACAAAAATTTTATTATTTAAAAAAATATTCCTAAAGTTATAAAAATGAAGTAAGATTATACTAGTGTAAAAATTTAAACTGAGCAAAATAAAGCAAGATTAACAATTGTAAAGAAAACTTATTCTAGTGCAAAAATTGAAACTAATGCAAAAATAATAAAAGTAAAGAAAATTTTCTTATTTGCTCTCTTTGGTGGTTTCACCAAAATCGGAGCGCCCCTGCGCTCTGATACCAATTGTAGGATCGAGTTTCCTGAGAGAGAGGGGGGTGAATTTCGGTGGTCACAATTTTCTTTTTTGATTAAAATCTTTTCTTTTAATTTTTAAAAGAAATTAGAGTAATGTAGCAAAAATAAAGACAAGTGCTCAAGGTTTTACTAGGTTCACAACCATAATCGGGTTGCTACTCCAAGGCCCAAAACTCTCCGAGAGTCACCTCGATAGGCAATCCACTAATAGAACCTCTTACTCGAGAACTCTTGACTTCGGAGGATATTCAGTTTTACACAAATGAAGGATGAGGTAACACACTACCTCTCCTTATAAAATTAAGTACAAGTAAAGAGAAATGAAAATAATTTAAACTATGTATACCGACATGTGTAGCTTTTGAAATGGAGTTCGGAGTGTTGGACTTGTGAAACGTCGGCGCGTGAGAGCTTTTGCGAATGAGGGAAAATTTTGACAACACTTCAACGTATATGAGTTGTTCTATTGGGAGATCGTCCTCCATTTCTTTTATAAGCCTCTTCCAGTCGACTGGAACACCCTCCAATCAACTCCAAATCAGTCGGTCGATTTGGTTATCTAGGCTTTCCAATCAACTAAAACTAATCCAGTCAACTCCAGGTCACTCCTGTGCAGTTTGGGAAATTACCTTTCCCAATTGACTAGAACTCTTGCCATTTCGGTCACACAATCTGCCATCGATCACTAGTTGTGTTGCCAACTCGGCATCTCAGTCGACTGGACCATACCCAGTCGACTAGACCTCAGTCGATTGGAAACCAATTAGTCGACTGGATACTTGCAAAACAATATTAGTACAAAACACACTATGAAATGAAATGACAGTAGTAATACTGTCTGATCTCGACTTCTTAGTTCCACACGGACTATCCGTCAGATCGATGCCTACCTTGTCCCCCTACAGAAGACTCGACCTCACCTCTTCACTCGAGACTTACCTGCCGGCTGCCCAACCGAACTTACCATACTTAACATTCAATCTGACCCACCAGGCCTTCTCGCCAGCTGTCCAGTCTCCCTAACCCAGCTAGATTTCATGTCGATTGTCCAGTCTTCTGACCCAATCGATTTTCATGCTAGATGTTTGATCTCCTGACCCATCTGGACTTTCTGTTTGGTGTTTGGTCTTCCTGATCTGTCAAGTCTTCTTCCAAGTATCTAGTCAACACGACCTATTAAGACTTTCCTGTTAAGCCTGCACACTTAACACGCATATAAAAATACAAGTAATTCCTAACTTTGACTATGATTCATACATCAAAACTAAGGAGTGATGCTCCCAGCATCAATAGAAGTCTCATATTAGGTCACTCCAATAAACTAGTTAACCTGACTAGCATCCATATGTTCACTCTCAACATCTCTATACTTCCATTCAGTGAGTATCGAATGCTTGTATAAATCAAGGAGCATAACATGCATGTGCTAGTTTCACAGAATCAATGATGTCCAATCTCATCAATTTATTGACTAGAGATAGTTTCAATACTTACATAATTATATATGATGAGATACCTATTAATTGTGATCAAATCACAATTTTCTCTCTTGTTATGTTTTGTATTGATGAGTTTAAGATCCAATTATATACATAGAAAATATACACTCAAATATTGAATTTTATTAATAACTTATAAAGCAATTGTCTTATGACACCTCTTAATTACATTAGCATGGACTCAGGAAGGATTGTATGCATCACTCAGAAAGAATTGCAAGCATGTCCTCGGAAAAATCAATAATACCACGTGGGTTGCATGCATGCATATACTCAGGAAGAGTTGCATACATGTACTTGGGAAGAACAATAATACTTAGAAAAAGTCATCAAATGGTCATAAATCCCTATAGGGAGTCCTGGATACCACTAGAGAGGTACTGCCTCATCGCATCAATACGTCATTGTAGGGTCACGGTTGGCCGGCTAGAGGGGAGTGAATAGCCCTCTTTCGTCGTACGATGGAAGTCGTTCTTAATCGTTCTCATTGTGTGCTCGTCTACAATTATCGTTAGCATAGCGGAATACTAATACAAATATGAATACTAACAACAAATACAATCACACAAGAGACAATACACAAGATATACGTGGTTCGAAACCGAATGGTTCCTACTCCACGGGCGAGCTCACCGAGCTCTAGTTATGCGCACGACACTAACTAAATCGCTCCTTCTCGACAACACGTCGGAGGTGGAGAAACCTCTCACAATCAATTACAATGTAATATAGAAATACAAGCAAATACACAAATACAATACACAAGAAAACTTTCACCGATTGCTTTGATCGCTTTGCTTGTTGCTTGCTTTAGATGGCTCTTGAAGGTCTAGAATGCAGCAGCAATTCCCCTCCAATAGCTTCCCAAAAGGCTTGGCAAAAACCTCCATCTCGAGCTCCATTTATAACCTACATCGAGCTATTTTCGCATCTAGCAGTCGACTGCCAAAAGGCCCCAGTCGACTGCTCCTGTAGTCGTTGCCTCACAACGGCCAGATCCACGTTGGACAAGTTCCAACGGATCACCCACCAATCGACTGATCATGCCCATCACCGATCATTGGTGACCTAAGTAGTTGATGCCCGATACTATGGAGCGTTATGTGCTGCGACATTCCCATCGATCGATCATCCTCGATACGATCGCCATCCTCGCAATGATCGGCCCCACAATCTGATCTAACACCCTAGTCGACTGATGTCGGGTAAAACCTTAAACACCAAGTTGTTTGAGCATCCGGCACTCAGTCTTAGCCACTTGGCCAAGTCCACCTCATCCCTCATGGAGTTCCCCACTGTAGCTCTCTTCCCTCGGCCGACGTCCCTCGGATGCATCAAGCGCACGGCTTCGCAACGCCATCCTTCGCATCTCAAACCCTTGAAGTATGCTTCCCTTTGGGCTCACTCCATTCGCTCTCCGTCCGGCGGTCCCTCGGATGCACCAAACGCATGGCTTCGCAATGTTATTCTTCACCGACTCAAGGACCCCGAGCCTAGTGAACTTACCAAGTCCTCAAGACTTCCCATATGCACCAAGCGCACGGTTTCGCAATGCATTTCTCACCAAGCGCACGGCTTCGTAATACTTTGGGTTTTCCCACACCAAGCCCCATGCTTGGATTTTCCATGCCAACTCCATGTTGGACTTTCCTATGACAATCCCATGTCATAAGTTTTGTCTATCATCAAAATACTACTCGAGTCAACCTGGGCCAATTGCACCAACAATCTCCCCCTTTTTATGATTGACAAAACTACCATCTCAAGTCTACCAATTCTCCCATATTGGCAATTCTCATATCCCAATGAGAATTCCAACGAACCCTAATTGGTAACTTGGTAACTTCTCCCCCTTTTTGACATTACATCAAAAAGGTCCTCACCAAGGGTATGAATGTCTCATATCCCAATGAGATCTTACAATCTCTCCCTTGGAGGAACACATGCCAACCATCTTTCTAGTGATCCCATATCACTTAAGAGAGGCAATCCAATTTTTCTCCCATGAGGAAATACACATCCATCTTCCCATGATGGATACCCCCCCCCTAGAGGCTTGCTCCCCCTTGAACATTGCACCAACAATGTCCTTGGAGAGACCTTAAGCTAATAGAAACATTAACCAGATCAAAATTAAGGTAAAGTTCAACAATGAACTCTCATTCACCTTAAAATTGATACTCTCCCTAAACACTTCTCCTAATCCATGTCCAATGGATTTCAACCCTTTCTAATGCTCTCCCAAGCATGTCCTAGGGTTAGGAGTAGTTAGGGGACCAAAACACAACTGAACATGGGCCTAACCACCAAGGTTTACCCGAAATCAGCTTGGTCAATCAATCAATCGAAAGTTGGTAAACCACTGACCCTCATCGATCGGCCTCCTCGGCAATGAACTAATCATTTGCAATTTTCTGAATTTCAGAAATGAAATTCTGAAATTCATAAGTAAATATATATATGTTGAAAAATCTTGAAATTTGGTATGCTACTTATCACAGATATTATGGGTGAAAAATATTGGAAAATTATTTTACCCACAAAATAGCGAGATTGATACAAAGTCCAAAATTTAAGAAAAGCTTCAATAAAGAGCCCTCTTTGTATCATTCCATTCAATGGTGAGAGCTATCAAAAGATAGACTTCACCAAGGTTTTTCAAAATGTTTTTGAAACCTTTAATTTCATTTTCCTAAACATATCACTTGTATCTAGATGTGTAAAACACATTCAAGGCAATTATTCTAGTGAGATGTGGATTTTTGTTCTTTAATGGTCTCATGTATATTTTTAGGCAATATTATTTGATTCCCATCAAATCATGCCATAGTCCTTAATTTCATTTTAGTTTATGCATGATATGATTATGGCATAGATATAATATGGATAAAAGCATATGCCAAAATCATGATGTCATGGCATGTGAATGAGAACTAAGCATACATGACATCTAAAAATAATTCTAAACATGATCATGAAATTTTTATAAATAAAAATGAGAATGATGTCATGACATGGCAAGGCAAATAAATCATGGCAAGTAAAATATACTAAGGTATAAAATACCTAAGTGTTAAATCTAAATTGACATTTCTAGAGATTAATTCTATTTTGTCTTAAAACCATTATCTCCCAAGTGTACCATAAACCCAAAATGGCACACCAATACCTCTAAGACTTATTTGTGCCAATTTAATCATTTTTCAACTTCTCAAGCATATTGACACATCCTAATGTGTCAACTCACCAGGGCTAGGTTGACTACCCATCCACTTAGGGTTGACACACCCTAACCCATCTAGCGTGAATCGATCACGCTCCTAGGAACCTAATACCTATTGGAGCTCCTTGGGTTAACAAGGTATTCACTAGGGATAACTTCCCTAGATACCTTCCTAATGACCCTTTTTGACTTTGAAGTCATAGTCTTTTGGTTCTTTCCTAAGTCAACTCTAGGGGTAACTCCCCCTTTGACCTTCTAAGTGGCTACATTTGATTTCTTTGAGGTCTTAGCCACTAGACACCTACCATGGTTAGACTTAGGGATGACTTCCCTATTAACCTTGGTTTTCCTAACCCTAGGCTTTGTTCCATAATCAAATGGAACATTATGATAAGTCTTCTTGGGCTTAGGTTTGTGACCCAAACCTTTCTTGCCCTTAGACCGTTCTTGCTTCCTAGGTTTTGACTGATGCGGCGAGGAAAATTCGCTTTACCCCCTTTCGACGCGACGAAGGCACGAAGGAAGCTTTTGGGAGGGTTCTCACAAGCCGCAACAGTAAAAATGGATGTAGAAGACGAAGTCAAGAAACGCAAGAACACCCAAACAGACAGTGGAAACTAGGACACAAAATATAACGTGGTTCGAAATGAGTATTCCTACTCCACGGAGGTGAGCTCTCCCACCGGGGACAATGCCCAAGCACTTTCCACTATGAATGCCCTCCTTTACGGAAAGGAAACTTCCCGAGGCGGAGGAGAAAACCTCTTGCAGTTGGGTTACAAATACAAGAAAGAGTACGTGCAACTCAAGATCAGGGTCGCTGCTCCTCTTCTCCGGCGAGGTGATGACAGCTCTCCTCCTTCTCCTCCGGTGTCTTCGTTTCGTGTCTAATGGAATGATTGCGGATCCCCTCCTTTTCCTCTCTCTTTGCCTTTTATCCTCTTCCTCTGATCCATCACCATCTCACGGACTGTCTTCATCGTACACGTGGCCACCATGTCCACCTGGAGAATAATTCTGTTAAAGGTACGAGGGCGAAGGCTCTTCGGAATCTTCTGTGGGGACCTCTCTTTCTGTTACATATCACTCCCTCATCCCTATTCCAGGAAACTAGGTTAGCCCGTCCCCCTCAACCATCTACTTCTGGTAAAACTAACGTAGGTCTCCAACCCACGGATAGTATAGCCTTAAGGCTCATCTAGCCGGACCGATTCTCATCCGCCCCATCTGTCTTTGGGCTTATTTGGTCGAACCAATTCTTATCCGCCCCGTTGGCCTTTAGGCTTATGTGGCTAAACCGATTCTCATCCGCTCCGTCGGTCTTTAGGCTTATATGACCGAACCGATTCTTATCCGCCCCGTGAGCCTTCTAGGCTTATTTGGCCGAACCGATTCTCATCCGCTCCATCGGTCTTTAGGCTTATATGACCGAACCGATTCTTATCCGCCCCGTGGGCCTTCTAGGCTTATTTGGCCGAACCGATTCTGGCCTATTTCCCAACGAAGTACTTTTTCGCTTTGCCGTGCCGATTACCTTCACTTACTTTACCGTACCAGTTATCTCAAGCGCTTGCGCCCGACCCGTTCCTCTCTTTTTTCTTCATTGAACCCTCTACTTGGTTCGGGTAATACCTTGCCTATGAGCTCTTCTATCTAGTTCGTAGAGAAAAGGTAACGGATGTATCATTAGTCAACCCCAAAAAATAGTCAAGCGAAGTTATAAGCTTGACTTTCCCACTATATAAGGTTCCTACTCCCTCCTTGGCCTTACTAAGTTCAAATTTACTCTTTTCTTAAAGCTTTATCGCATATACTTGAGGTGGCCTAATGGGCCCATGGGCCCCGCTTTTCCTTTTTCTCTCTACAATCGAATCGTCACAAAAACCCTATATAAACCTCCGCCTTTTTCTTTTAGGTATTACTTAGTGTGCCCGACGATACCGTCCCTTCGACTTCTTCTCTCTTGCGACTTTCACCGGCAGTGTTCCAGCGACCCAACCTTCTCCCTCTTATACGTTCTTCTTCTCACCCTCCAAGTAAGTGCTCTGTCATGCTTTATACCTATGGCCCCTAAGACCATCTCTTCCTCTGCGTGGTATGAGCATACCATAACCCAACTAGATCGCAACCACTATTTCTGTAATCTTAAAGACAGGTTTATAGACCCTTCCTTAAAATGCTGCTTCACGACCAAAATGCACCGACCAAATCATCCTCCTCTTGGTCTGACTTGTTTCTTCTCTGAACAATTTCTTAACGGCCTGTCCCTACCAGTATCGGCTGTCTATTTAGACCTTTTAGACTTCTATGGACTACCCCTAAACCAATTCACCCCCAACTCCTTTCGGATTCTGTCGGGAGCCCATATAGTGTTCCAACACTTAAACCTCCCATTAACCCCCGAAATATTCCATTGCTTTTTCCAATTAAAATCTTCTAAGGCAGGTCTTTTTTATTTATCTAGCCACCCCGACTACCAATTCCTAGTGAACCTGCCTACTTCCCATAAGGGATGGGAAGAATTATACTTTTTTGTATAGATTCCAGCCTCTTTACCTTATTCTGATACCTGGAAAGTAGACCTTCCCGAACTACCTTCCTTCCGGGAAATGAGGACCAAATGTCCTTTCCCAGAAGTTTATAGAGTATTAGGAGAGTCACACTATTGTTCAAATCATCTGATAAAGACTCCCCTTTTAAGCTACTTTGGATTATCCCCTTTTCCTTCGACGACCTCGGTGGTTGTAGGTAGGATGATACCTATCTTGCAATATAATTTTCTTCCTACCTTATTCATCTGTCTCACCGATATATTTTGCAGATAATCTAATGCAGGAAGCTTTAGTAGAAGGAGAGGCGATTGAAGCCGCCAAGAAGAAGAAAGCCTCCACCAAGAGAGGTAAATCAGTAGCAGCTCCTTCGTCCCCTCGGAAGAAATCATGGCTAGCTAAGAAAGGAGCCCGAGTTCCTCTCGCTCTTCCTCCTTCCGCTTGGTCAACCTAGTTCGCAGTCTCTGACTATCTATGAACCGAGAAAAAGGGGCACTACCCTATCCGTCCCGTCTTCATCTCCCCAAGGGGGGGACTCTCCTTCTTATTCTCCCAATTCATCCCCTCCTGCACATAACTTGCCTCTACCTTCCCACACCGAGTTCTCCTCTGCTCCTATCCCTGCCGACGCACTTGCTTCTCCTACCCCTCTTCGGCACGTTGGACCCACACTTCCCTCTAAAGGAGAGGATCTTCCCCTTCCCATTCCTCCGAGGGCCACACTGGGGTCCTTGTTGAAGATTCGTCATCCCTCGGAGGTGAAATTTTTCAATCAATCGGGCATACAAGGCCCTTGTGAAAAAGTGAGCAAACTGCTGGCCGAGGTATTTGCTATTTCTTTCTTATCTTTACTATACGTCTCTATGTGTCGGCATACACTGACATTGCTTTCCTTCTTTCAGGCCTCATCCCAAAGACTACATAACATGGTAGTCCAAATTGCCTGGCCTAATCCAATCTGGAGACCCACCACTTCGACGTTATAGCGCAACAGAAAGAGCTCGTTCGGCAGTTAAGCGAGCAAGAGGCGAAGGAAGCGGACCTGAGGGGCCAATGTGAAGATACAATGATGCAATTGGCCCTGGTCCAAAGCGAGAAGGAGGAACTGCAGCGAAAGAAGGAGGAACTCGAATGGCGAGTTTTCCTCCAATCTAGTGAACTGCAACAGGTGGATGTCTTGGCCCGTGAACTGAAGGAATATAAAGGGCACCTTGGGGATGCCATGATCAAAGCTGCTAACTCCTCGACTACAATTCTACAGCCTTCAAAGAAGAACGCCATGTGCTTCAACCGAGCGCCGTGCCTAGGAAGCTACCAAGAAATCCTGTATAGAAAAATGTCAGGAGCTTTCCTCCATGGTGGCGGCTCTTCCCCAAGCCTTATCACCGATGGCTCGGCAACAGTCCACCCTTCACAAAGAGTACTCTGATGCCCTTTCAACTCTGGGACGGCAAGCCATACAAGCAGCCACCGAAAAAGATGCCTTGGCGGCCGAATTGGCAGAAAGTCGAGCCCAACTGGCCAAATGTCAAGATCAGCTGAAGGAGCAAGAAGCCGATCTTAAGGGGCGATACGTCAAGAAGGGGGTAGATCTATTCATACTAGGTTTTGAGGGGTCTTCGGCTCAAAATGCTGAACGAGGATACCCGCCCCCTGGTACGGACACTAGCTACTTAAATCCTGTAGACGCCCTAGCCAAGTGTCCTCCTGAACTGTTTGAATTGTAACTTCTAATGTTCCGCTTCTTGTAATGACTTTTTGCTTATCAATGAAGAACAATTATGTTAACCATAACTTTTATTATCATCCCTGTATGTCTCCTTGTGGGTCGAAAATTCTGGACCAACTTCAATCTTTCCTCTTTTTATACTATCATTCCTTTTCTTGTGTCGTACGGCGCAATCGCCGAGTTGGTTCGGGGACTTACTTGGAAGGTCTCGAATGACATTATTCATATCCGACCTGATTTTGGTTCGGCCAACACTTTAAATAACTTTCGCCTGTTGATCTTCCCTATCCCTCTTACTACTTCGGAAACGATATCAGTCTCTTCATCTTCTTCCCCTTCCCAAGAACTTCTGTCGTCGCTTTCCTTCCGCTATAAATCATTGCCCTCCATGTCTTCGTCCCTTTATCTCACTCTCATGGCTTCAGCGGGGCACCCCATCGAGATTTCTTCAGAATCAGAATCTTTTGAGCTACAAGACTGGGTTTCTGAAGACACTGAAGATTCAAAGACCCTCTCAACCGCCACCTCAGCCTTCCGCCCCCTTCCTTTTCCGCCTTCCGTTCCAGCTCCAACTTCTCCTACAGGGAGGTCCTTTCGTGCATCGTTTCCCTCATTTCGCAATAGGGTGTGGAATCCTCCCTTCACATGGGAGTACATAGTGAGAGACCCCCGTGCTGCTGCCGAACTTCCCCCACTTCCACCGGCGCTGGCCTTCCTCCCAGTCTCCCCGGCGAGAGCTCATCCTCCTCCTTTCGATGAAGGTCAATCAGCCATTCTTCCCGCTCAAGGCGAGCGCTATAGGGTTATCCTGGCATCTTCCCCACCCTAGAAACCTTCGAATGCTTCTTCTGTTAAAAGCAACAAAAAGCCTTCATAGATTAAACGATGTAATCCTTTTCAAACATGTTAATAAAAATGAGGGAGGGAACTGATATTTGCTTTTGTCGTTTTCCAGCAGAAGTAAGATTTCTGTCCTCAGAAGGACTATAATCTGGCCCGAACATACCTTCTTTCACCATCTCCGGGCGACCCTCTTCACCGGCCCCCTACGCTTTCCCTTCTTCACGGGCATTTATTATCCCCCTCTCTTCTACAAACAAATGCGCCCTTCTCTTTCCTCGCTATAAAGACTTCCAACCCTTACCGTATAGTTTCCATCTTTCCCTTTGTCATGGATCAACCATTGGAACAGGGCAGCAATTCCTCTCCTGCTGAAGAACAGATAGACGATCTCCACTACATAGCTAACCTGGAGGAGCAGGTGAGGTATTTGCAATGATCGAGGGAAGCTTTCCAAGAATCGCTTCTTTATACAACAGTTGGTCAGGTCCCAAAAGAAGCTATCCAAACAAATCTTCCTACAGCATTTTATCTTCTAAGAACATCTGTACAACCTCGACCGCACAAAGGAGCTCCATCCGTTCCTCCCAACAAAGAACTGTAATACCCTAGATGTATAAGGGTTTCTTTTGTTATCTCCTCTTTGTAAATGACTTAGAATATGTAATTTTCCCGCATTAGTGAACTCTTCCTGTTTATCTTCTTCTTCCAGTATCTCTTGAGTTATGCCACGCTTTACTTTTTTTTTTTCATATTTACATAGACTGACATATAGCTGAGGCATATTTCAGCTCTTCTGCCTTTTTACCCTATCGGGAATATAATAATATAGAGTCGCTAAATGAGCCAACTCTGCTGCTCTACCGCTACACGGGAATAAAATAATACAAAGTTAAATAAGGACTTTAACTTCTTTCGCTTTGCAGGGACAAAAATGATGTATAACTGAGGATACATCAGTTCTTCCGTTCCGCCACCACACGGGGATTCCTTCCGCTTCGCGGGGATAGAAATTAAGTATAACCGAGGAAATCTCGGTTCTTCCGTTCCACCACCACACGGGGATTTCTTCCGCTTCACAGGGATAAAAATTAAGTATAACCGAGGAAATCTCGGTTCTTCCGTTCCACCACCACACGGAGATTTCTTCTGCTTCGCGGGGATAAAAATTAAGTATAACCGAGGAAATCTCGGTTCTTCCGTTCCACCACCACACGGGAATTTCTTCCGCTTCGCGGGGATAAGAATTAAGTATAACCGAGGAAATCTCGGTTCTTCCGTTCCACCACCATACGGGGATTTCGCCATGAGGATAAAAATTATAAGTATAGCAGAAATCTAGGTTCTTAGTTCCACCACCATTGAGATTTCTTAGCTTAGCGAGGATAAAAATTAAGTATAGCAGAAATCTCGGTTCTTAGGATCCACCACCACACGGGGATTTCTTAGCTTCACGAGGATAAAAATTAAGTATAGCAGGAAATCTCGGTTCTTAGATTCCACCATGCATGCGAGTTTCTTAGCCAGCGGGGATAAAAATTAAGTATAACCAAGGAAATCTCGGTGTTAGGGCAATCTCTTGCCGTGATATGATTTTGATGGTGTGGCAAAGGGTTTAAGTTAGTTTAATATGTTGATATGATATGTGCGTTGAAGTCGTGCAGGACTTAGTAATTCGCACATGGAGCCGTGGCGAGTTTCACATCTCATGACTCGTGCCTTGAGTCGGTGAAGGATAGCTTTGCGGAAGCCGTGCGCTTGGAGCATCCGAGGGACCGCCGACGAAGCTTAGGTGAAGCCGGAGGAAGTAGACTTGAGGCAAGAGGCGAAGGAGCATTGCAGTCGTGCGCTTTGATCTGTAGGGGCGTGGCCGAACGAAGAGAACTTCAGGCGAAGGACTCAGAAATGAGAGTGGCGATTGTAACCGGGGAAGGGTAGCTCTTAGGTGAAACTTGGCCATTTGGCCAAGTGTCGGATGGGTTTTCGACACGGATCATTTGCCATGTCATGGCGGTCATTGCTCTAATCAGTGAGTTCGATTTGGTATACAATGGGATTGTGGCCAGCGGATCGGCGCCATCGATGGGCGTCGATTGCCGGGCTCATCGATCGGCTTCGGCGACAATCGGCCCAGTCAATAAGGGTTGACCCGCGAGCGTTCATGCCGGCCAGGCGATCGACTACGAGGCGGCCCGATCGTGATGAGGTCCATCGATCGCCAAGAGTTTCGTTGGACTACAACGGTCGAATCCGGCGTGTTCGGAGGCCATTGTAGTGGCCGATCGGCGCCAAAGCGGGATCGGTGATGGCGACAAGCGGGAAGAAGAGCCCTCTCTATAAAAGAGAGGGTGTAAGCCTTTGAGAGGCTAATGCTCATACTCAAGCGATCTTCCTAGTGCCCCTGAGCTCTAAACTCTTCTTACTTGTCTTTACTTCAATCCTATTGTAAGAAGAGTGATCTTGGTTGTAAAGGTTACCTCCACCTAGCTTTGTGCAAAGGAGAGACCGATAGTGATTGGTTTTGGCGGAGTGATTCACCGTGGATGAATCGGACCGTGGATTAGCGGCGTAGCCGTGAACCACGTTATATCTCGGTGTTTGTATTGCTTGCTTATATCTTGCTTGTCTTTGCTTTGTATTTGTATATTCGCTTGCGCTAACGTTTGTAGACGAGCAATTTACGACGTCCAACGAGGGCTATTCACCCCCTCTAGCCGCCATATCGATCCCCTACAAGTGGTATCGAGCCGAGGTTGCTTGTCACGGACTAACCGCAACAAGCCCTACATCAAAATGGCGGCTCAACATCCATCCTCCGGTTTGAAGGAGAATTCGCTTGGTGGAAGAAGCGAATGGAGGTATTTTTCAAAGCATTTTGATATAATGATTACAATGGAATCCGGTTTATTTTGCCTAGGGATGAAGAGGGAAGCCAATAGAAATCTAGGTGGACCAAGAGGCAAAGAGAGGAGCACCTTGCAAACTCAAAGCCAAGCACCATCTCTACAATGTGCTCCCTCAACAAGAGATCAACCGGATCGAGAATGTGCTAGCGCCAAGGAGATGTGGGAGAAGCTAATTGAGCTTCATGAAGGCACATCCGAGGCCAAGCTAGCAAGGAGAGACCTCCTCCGCTCCCAATTATCCAATATAAAACTAGAAAAGAGAGAAAAGGTAACCTCACTACACTCTAGGTTTAAAGAAATTTTAATTGGGCTAACAAGTGTAGGTGAGAAGCTATCAAACCGGGATATGGTAATGAAGGCCATAGATGCCTTTCCCCGGTCCTCAAAATGGAGCTCCATGGTGGATTCATTTACATCTCCAAGAACTTGGAAGTAAGTACCTTGGAGGAATTTTTCTCAACAATGGAGCTCCACGAAACTAGGCTTGAAGGAATACAAGAGGAGCCTAGAATTCAACCTCAAGAGGAGTAGCATTATTGGCAAGTAAGGGAAGAAGAAGATGGAAATCCTCCTCCTCCGATGATTTGCGTCTTCCTCCTCCTCCATGGATAGCACCGAAGAAGCCTATATGGTAAGGAGGGTAAGACGTGCATTTAAGAATTTTAGATTTGATAAATCTAATGATAGGATGAGAAGACCAAGGGGGAAGGTTATATGCTATAATTGCCAAGGAGAAGGGCACATAAGGGACAATTGTCCCCTCCTAAACAAGAGCAAGGAAGAAAGGAAAAAGAAAGAAGAAAAGAAGAAGAAGAAGGGGAGCAAGAGAAAGGAAGAAGAAAAGAAGGCAAAAGAAAAGGGGAAGGCCAAAGCATTCAAGGCCAAGACATGGGATGATCCATCCTCATCCTCCTCCTCATCATCGGATGAGGAGAATGCTTTTGTCACCAATTTGGCCTTGATGGCCTTTGATGACTTGGATTGCTCTTCATCCGAAAATGAAGAATCAAGCTCAAGAGGAGAGAGCTCAAGTGAAGGGGGAGCCTCCACATCCTCCTCATCCGAAGAAGAAGAGGACATGGAAGCTATGGTAACAAATCTAACCCCTAAGAAAATAGTTTCCATGGTTTCTAGCTTAACTAAGGATTTAGTTAGGGCAAAGAAGAAAAATAAATGCATGTTTGAACAAATTAAGGAATTAGAACAAAAATTAGAAAAGGCATGCTTAAATGATAATATTTCTTCTAGCTTAGATGATGCATGCTCACATGATTATATGCCTTTGGATGTTAATGATGCATGCATAGAGGAAAATAGGGCCTTAAGGGAAAAGGTAGATTATTTAACCAAAGCCCTAGAGAAATTCACAATTGGCTCCAACACCTTAAATATGATCTTAGGGAGCCAAAGGGCAAGTTTTAACAAGAAAGGCCTAGGCTACAAGGAAAAGAAAAATGAAAAGGCCTATAAATGCCTTATAGCTAGGGGACAAGATAAGAAGAAGGTAATTGCTAGGAAATGGATCCCCAAGGAGTATTTAGTGAACCCAATAGGAAAGAATCTATTTTGGGTTCCAAAATCCATCCTTAAGGGTTAGAATAACCCTAGGGTAGTCAACCATATGAACTTGACCTATATCATATTTTGGTTGACTTAGGATGACGGGACCAACATTTTTTAGATAGTGTTGGGTGATGATAACGTGCCCATAAATAGGTAATAATGCTTAAATCATGATGATTGATGTAATTCCTATGAATGTCTTAAATCATGATTTAATATTTTGATATTTGGCATGTTATCATGAGAAATAGGTTTAAATCATGCTTTAGGTGATAATTTGTTTATTATCATCGTATAATACCTAATGCATGACTATTATTTGATGGATACATGAATTTTATGATCATAATGTAGAATTAATTGATATATGTCATTATGATCATGTAGGATGTTAGGTTGATACTTAACCATGATAGAATTGCATGAATATATGGGTTAAGTATATACAAATACCCCCTAGTATACATCTCACACTCACTATAGGCTAACTTGATTGCAAACTTAGCATGGGTGAGATATTAGGATGATACAAATGTCCACTAATGCCTATGGCATTTAGATGGTCATTTAAAGTATCAAAATAGCAATAATAGACCAATCATGGGAAAGGCTTATGTTTAATTCATAGACATATTGCCCAAAGATCATGGTTGGATATTTCATATGTTTTCAAAACAATTTCTTACCCTAAAATACATGTATTCATGTTTTGAAACAATTGGATGCAAAACTAGGTAGCTAACTTGACACTAGAATGATCAAAAACCTAGTGGTTTTTAGAACTTTTGGATTTTTGGCAAAAACAAGAAAATATAATGAGTTTTCATGAAAAACTATTTTTCATTGATAGATATACTTAAAAGAAATATTTTCCCCAAATTTCATGATTTTTCAAATTTTCTGGAATTTATAATGCATTTCAAATTAGTCGAAAATCGTAAATATGGATTCATTTATGCCGATCAGCCATAATCGATAGCGTGATCGTGGCCTGTAAATCAGAATATTGAAGGCCGAATTCAGTTTGTAAACCTCCTACAAGTGGTAGAAATATACTTGATGCCACCAACAAGTGGTAGAAATATACTTGATGCCATCAACAAATGGTACCCAATTTTTAAATCAACTTGACATATTTTTCCTCCATTATACTTGATGCCATGAGCTTATAACTTAGTGTTAATCTTTTTGATGGTGTCAAAGGGGGAGAAATAAGTATGTTTAAGTTAATCACTTTAGGGGGAGAAATATATTGTAGGGGGAGAAATATATGATAGGGGGAGAAAATTTGCATGGAGAGTTTCATGGATTAAGGGGGAGTTGCATGTTGCTATATCATGTTTATCTTTACATGCTTTCTTACCTTAGAATTTATATCAAATGTTTTTACCTAACTTAAACGGATTGCCACACATCAAAAAGGGGGAGATTGTTAGGGCAATCTCTTGCCGTGATATGGTTTTGATGGTGTGGCAAAGGGTTTAAGTTAGTTTAATATGTTGATATGATATGTGCGTTGAAGTCGTGCAGGACTTAGTAATTCGCACATGGAGCCGTGGCGAGTTTCACATCTCATGACTCGTGCCTTGAGTCGATGAAGGATAGCTTTGCGGAAGCCGTGCGCTTGGAGCATCCGAGGGACCGCCGGACGAGAAGCTTGGAGTGAAGCCGGAGGAAGTAGACTTCGAGGCAAGAGACGCGAAGGAGCATTGCAGAGCCGCGGCGCTCGATGCGCCGAGGGAGCGTGGTAGAACGAAGAGAACTTCGGCGAAGGACTCAGAAATGAGAGTGGCGTAACCCGGGAAGGGTAGCTCTTAGGTGAAACTTGGCCATTTGGCCAAGTGTCGGATGGGTTTCCGACACCGATCATTGCCATGTCATGGCAATGATCGCCTCAGTCGAGTGAGTTCGACCGTATACGATCGATCGATTGTGGCGGATGATCGCCATACGTGGGCGTCGGCCAAGACCATCGATCATCGGCTGAAGGCGGCAGATGACCGTCAATAAGGGTTCGCCAGCCGTTCGTAGCCGATCGGCGTCGACTACGAGGCACCGATGAGGTCCATCACGACCGCCAAGAGTTCCGCTTGACTACAACGGCCGGATCCGACGCGTTCGTGAGGCCGCTAGGACGCAACAATGATCGCCAAGGGCGCAATGATCGATGGCGGCAAACGGAAGAGTTAGCCCTCTATAAAAAGAGAGGGTGTAAGCCTTTGAGAGGCTAATGCTCATACTCCAAACGATCTTCCTAGTGCCCCACAAGCTCTAAACTCTTCTTACTTGTCTTTACTTCAATCCTATTGTAAGAAGAGTGATCTTGGTTGTAAAGGTTACCTCCACCTAGCTTTGTGCAAAGGAGAGACCGATAGTGATTGGTTTTGGCGGAGTGATTCACCGTGGACGAATCGGACCGTGGATTAGCGGCGTAGCCGTGAACCACGTTATATCTCGGTGTTTGTATTGCTTGCTTATATCTTGCTTGTCTTTTGCTTTGTATTTGTATATTCCGCTTGCGCTAACGTTTTGTAGACGAGCAATTTACGACGTCCAACGTACGAGGGCTATTCACCCCCCTCTAGCCGGCCATATCGATCCCCCTACACTCGGTTCTTCCGTTCCACCACCATACAGGGATTTCTTCCGCTTCACGGGGATAAAAATTAAGTATAACCGAGGAAATCTCAGTTCTTCCGTTCCACCACCACACAGGGATTTCTTCCGCTTCACGGGGATAAAAATTAAGTATAACCGAGGAAATCTCGGTTCTTCCGTTCCACCACCACACGGGGATTTCTTCCGCTTCGCGGGGATAAAAATTAAGTATAACCGAGGAAATCTCGGTTCTTCTGTTCCACCATCGCACGGGGATTTCTTCCGCTTCGCGGGGATAAAAATTAAGTATAACCAAGGAAATCTCGGTTCTTCCGTTCCGCCACCATACGGGGATTTCTTCCGCTTCGCGGGGATAAAAATTAAGTATAACCGAGGAAATCTCGGTTCTTCCGCTCCACCACCGCACGGGGATTTCTTCCGCTTCGCGGGGATAAAAATTATAATATATATTGCCTAAAGGCCTTCAACATAAAGAATGTGACGCCTTCATATCATCCTTCTTTCTGCTTTCCTCCCGAAGGGGAACACCTACATCCGTTCCTTCCCATGAAAATGAGGGCTTTAGTACATACTGGGTCATTAGAAAAATAAACCCTTCTTTCCCTTCCACTTAGGGCCTCTTTCACTATAAACGAGGGGCCCAATAATCATTATGAGCCCATTCTTCTCCCTTTTTATAGGGGATTCTTCGTCTTCCCTCTTATTACCTTCATTCCTTACACCTCTTCATCTTCTTCATCTTCGTCTGTTCATTTTTTCGCCGCCATACTCCGTTGCCTCAATCCACTCCTTCATCCCTTTTTCCTTATTCTCAGACCAGCAAGATGCATTCCACCTTCTTTCAAGAAATAGCGAACCATTACTCACACCTCAAGCGAGGCGCCGGTCAGCCGTCAGCTTCGTCTTCCTCTTCACCTTCCCCGATCACCACCGCACCTGCTCCGTCTCGCCTTTCTTTCTCTCCTCCTCCTAGAACCCTTGTTACCTCCATCCCGGAGGAAACTGGAGTAATCATCCCCTCCTCATTTCCTCCGTCATTTACAAATCCTAGCTCTCCCACTCTTTCTCCTTCCGCCATAAATGTTCGGAAGCCGCCTTCTCCTTCACCGCAATCTGAGGATAAACCTGGGGAGGATGTACTTCCGTGTCAGCCAACGAAAGAGGCTGGCTCACCTCTACCTTCTTTTTCCCCTGAATACGATTCCACCTCTGAACCCATGGCGATTGATATCCCCTCACCGCCTACTTCCCCCTCCACTCATCGCCTGAAGAGCCCTTCTCTTCCTATGGGCCCTAACCAGTGTCCTTCTACTTCTCTCCTTCCCATTGAAGGCTCCTCCAGCCCTGTGCTCATCATATCACCCTCTCCGGATTCCTCGTCCAACCAGCTTCCCTCCGTCCCTCCTGCCATGCTTACCTCACAGCCGGTTATGGCACATGTTCCTCCTCCGGCTCCTGATATGCTGCCTCTGATTACCACCCCCATGAGCCTTCTGACTGATGCCCCTCCTCCTTTCCCTTCTCAACCCATGGATACCACCCCCATTCTCCCCATTATAAGTGGAATTCCCCCCTCAACATCATCTGTCCCATCTTCTTCCCTTTCCCCCAGGAGTCTTCGAATCCTGAATTCAGAGGAATTGGTTCCTCGCATGGAAGGCCTACGTCATGCCCTTGATTTGGTATGTTTTTTTTTCAATCAGCTTCCCTAACTTTATCTTACTAATCAATTTCTTTTTCACAACCGGCGTGCAGGCCTTGACCAACTACCAAGAGTTGGACCGCTCTTTTCTCCAATACCGAGCTCAAGTTCTGGAATTAGAGCCAAGAACGGAAGATTTAGCTGCAGAATCAAGACTCTGCTATAACTTCACCTATACCAGGAGCAATTGGCAAAAGCTCGCCGACAAATTCAAAAAGATGCTGATACCATTGCAGCATTACAAAAACAACAAGCGGGTGTGGAGTCATCCTTCCTCCAGCGGGAAGTCCAGCCGGCTCATCTTGACGAGGATTCTTCCTCTTCTCGAGAATTAATACGCCTTCAAGGGCAGGTAGCAGATCTCCTCCAGGGGAAACAACAAGACTCCGACACCATCGCCCGTCTGCAGATTAAATACCGGAAGGTACAGGATAAAATAGGGGACCTCCGCACCCGCTTATGCAAGGAGGTAAAAGAAAATTCATCCCTCATAAATTCCAGGGCGCATGCTCACACTCGTCTACGCAGGCAAGAAACTTCCCTCCAGAGACTGAGCACTGAACTCGTCCGAACCAGATCCTACTCTGAAGAAGTAGAGGGAATTTTAGCTTCGATGCGTCAAAATATGGTGGAGATGACGCACCTTATGCAGCAAGATCAAACTTCCCAAGCCGACGATATTTCAGTCTTGGTGGACGTGATTATGGAAGTATCTAGGCGTTACAGTGACATGCGTCGAGAGCTTCGGGAGCATCAAGAGAAGTGTCAAAGACTCCATCGAGACCGAAGTCCGGACCGCCCGAACCGACAGGAGCGACTCATCATTTTGCTTCACGCCACTTATCAGGATGGATTTAATGAAGCGGTTCGGCAATATGCTGACCAAGGATTACCTCCTCCAACTTATCCTTCGTTCTCTTTAAATTGGGAGGTTGGCTTTCGACGCTACCCTCCCGACCGATTTAAGTTGTAATTCGATGTATTGCTTCGAAATGGGAGCTTCCTTTCCATCTTCTTTTTTCTTTTTCAAAGTTTATTAAAGGTATCGTACCGCAATTGTAAATGGCTCATTAATAAAATTTGGGGTTACTTCGCGTCTAATTAATACAATCAAGTTAGGGAGTACACCCCCTCGGGAACCCCACAACTCATTTTCTTCTATCCCTCACTTCTCAAATAGTGTGAAAAAGTTTCAAATGAATGGCGTTCCAGGGTCACGGAAATTCTTTGCCCTGGTCATCTTTCAGGTAATATGCTGACCCTGCTACGCGACGTGTTACTTCATAAGGCCCTTCCCAGTTCGGAGCCAACTTTCCAGGGTCTCCAGCGGGATTAACTTTTCGCAACACCCAATCTCCCTCTTGAAATCTTCGAGGCATCACCTTCTTATTAAAGGCTTGCTATACTCTTCGCTTGTAAAATTCCGCTCGCCTCCGTGCCATCTCCCGCTTTTCCTCCACCAAGCCCAACTCAATGCTTCGGATAAGTTGGTTCTGATCTAGTTCGTACACCTCTATCTGAGCGCTACTTAAAAGAGCTTCGGCCGGAATAACAGCTTCCGTCCCGTATACTAAACTGAAGGGAGTTTCCCCTATTACAGTCTTTGGTGTAGTTCGGTAGGCCCACAGGACTCCTGGCAATTCTTCTACCCAGTTTCCCTTCTGAGCCCCCAATTTGGTTTTCAATCCTTGAATGAGAATTCTGTTAGTCACTTCTACTTGCCCGTTAGCTTGAGGGTGAGCTACCGAAGTAAAAGCTTGCTGAATGTTGAGACTTTGGCACCACTCTTTGATCTTTTTGCCTTGGAACTGACGTCCATTACCACTAACTATCCTCCGAGGAATACCATATCGACAGACAATATTCTTCCATAAGAATTGTATTACAGCATTCTCAGTAATTTTGGCGAGGGGCTCTGCTTCCATCCATTTGGAGAAGTAATCCACAGCCACCAACAAAAATTTCTTCTGTAAAGGTGCCACTGGCATCGGACCTACTATATCCATTCCCCATTGATCAAAAGGACATGAAGCGCCACAGCTTTCATTAACTCAGCCGACTGTTCGGACCGGTTGCTATGCTTCTGACAAACTAGGCAAGCCTGCACTATACGAGCGGCATCCTGTTGGAGAGTAGGCCAAAAATATCCTGCTAACAGGGCCTTCCTTGCTAAATCTCTCCCTCCTAGATGATTACTGCAACAACCTTCATGAATCTCCCGGAGTACCCATTCCGCATCCTCACTTCCCAAGCATTTCAATAAGGGTCGTCCGAAAGAAGTCTTGTATAAGTCTCCATTTAAGAGGGTAAACCGTCTGGCTCGGCATATTAAAGCAGATGCCGCTACTTTTTCTTCAGGGACCTTGTCGTGCCGTAAATAAGCTATGATGTCCATCCTCCAATCAGGAATTAGGCTTGATTCGGGTGCGTCTTCTTCCACATTGCATATCGCTAAGGAAGTATGGATTTCCGCATGGACCATTTCCAATGACTTCACTCCTTCCATAGCACTAGCCATCCTAGCCAATTCATCTGTCTTCCCGTTATTCTCCCGTGGGATTTGCTTTAAGAGGACTTGCCGAAATTGAGCTTTTTCTTTTTCAAAAGCCTTCAAGTACTTATGCAGCCTTTCCTCCCGAACCGCGAAAGAACCTTGAAGTTGTGATATTACCAACTGGGAATCCGAATGGATTATAATTGAAGAAGCCCCCACCGCCTTAGCAGCCTGTAATCCCGCTAAAATGGCTTCATATTCCGCCTCATTATTGGATGCCCGATATCCCAGGCGTACGGCTATGCGAGTCTCCTCCTTATCAGGGGAAATTAACAGAACACCGACGCCGCTGCCCGTAGATCCTGAAGAACCGTCTACGAATATGCTCCATGCATCGGCTCCTTCCTCTTTTTCCGACGAACCATCTTTCGGGCTGCAAGGTACCTCTGCTAGAAAATCAGTGAGCACTTAGGCCTTGATAACCGTTCGGGGTTGGTAGTGAATATCATATTCGCTTAGTTCTACCACCCATTTGGCTAATCTTCCAGAGAAATTGGGCTTAGTGATGACCTTGCCCAATTCGCTGTGAGTTAGAATGGTGATGGGATGAGCCAAAAAGAACGGCCTCAATTTGCGGGCGATTAATACCAGAATATATGCCAGCTTCTCCAGCTCTGTATAACGGAATTCAGCCCCCTTCAGAATATGGCTGGTATAATAAATAAGCTACTGGTGAGAGCTTTCCTGCTTCAATAAAACCGAACTAATTGCTCCCTCTGAGACGGCCAAATACATCCATAACGGTTCTCCGGACACTAGTTTGGCTAGCAGTGGAAGTCCAGCCAAATATTTCTTCAACTCCTGGAAAGCCTGCTCGCATTGATCGTCCCACTGAAATTTAGTAGCCTTTCGCAAAATCTTGAAGAAAGGCAGCCCTTTGTCTGTCGATCTGGCTATGAATCGGGATAAAGAAACAATCCTGCCCACCAACTTCTGGGTCTCTCGCAGATTAGTGGGTGATTTCATGTTGCACAACGCTTGCACCTTCTCAGGGTTGGCTTGCAACCCCTTCTCAGTTACTATATACCCCAAGAACTTGCCACTTTTTACCCCGAATAGGCATTTGTTAGGGTTTAGCTTCATATTAAACCGTCTCAATGTAGCAAAGGTTTCATTTAAATCCTTGACTAAATCCCCAGTGGTCTTTGACTTGACCAAGATGTCATCCACGTAGACTTCCACATTTTTCCCTTTCTGCTCTGCAAAGATCTTGTCCATAAGGCGCTGATAGGTGGCCCCTGCGTTCTTTAATCCGAACGGCATTACCACATAAGCGTATAACCCTCCTGCCGTCACAAAGCTAACCCTCTTTTGATCTTCTTTGGCCAAAGGTATTTGATGGTATCCTTGATATGCATCCATTAGGGACACCACTTCATATCCTACAGTGGAGTCTACCAACTGATCAATACGAGGCAAGGGGTAGCAGTCTTTAGGGCACGCTTTATTCAAATCACGAAAATCGATACACATCCTCCACTGCCCAGAAGGCTTGGGGACCAAGACTACATTAGAAACCCATTCGGGGAACTGGATTTCCTTTACATGACCCGCCTTTAGCAGTTTTTTCACCTCTTCAGCTATGACCTTGTCCTTCTCAGGTCTAAAATGTCGCCGCTTCTGTTGGACAGTTCGGGTCCCTCTGGTTATATTGAGATGGTGTTCATCCACGCGAGGATCGATTCCAATAAGATCATGCACATCTCCCGCAAAGATGTCTTCATTCTCCCGCAAGCAGGCCACCAGCTCCTCCTTGGCTTCCAGCTGCTGTGCTATCCGTGTAGCCTTTCCCGGAGCAATTTCCACCATCTCTCCTTCCTCTATTTTGTCGACCTTGGGGGGGATTCTTCCAGGACGCAAACATCCGAAATGACGATAGCTTTGCCTTTGAGGTCATCGGTTCGGGCCTTCTTTTGATCATCCCGAACCATTTGCACATAGCAGCTCCTGGAGGCCTTCTGTTCTCCGCGAACTTCTCCCACCAATTGTCCCACTGGAAATTTCAGCTTCTGGTGGTACGGGGAAGCCACCGCCTGAAAAAGGGTAAGGAAAGGATGCCCAAGAATAGCATTATAAGTGGACGGAGCGTCCACGATGAGGAAAGGGATAATACTGGTTTTCTGGCTGGGCTTTACGCCCAGAGTCAGAGGCAATGAAATCTGCCCTGTAGGGTGGACCACATGCCCTGCGAATCCAAAGAGGGGGGTGTCCACATCTTCTAGCTGGGCATTTCCCAGCTGCATTTGTCTGAAAGCTTCCTAGAAAAGTATATTGATGGAGCTTCCCGAGTCGACCAACACCCTGGTCACTTCATAATTGGCAAGGGGTATACGAATAACTAGGGCATCCGTGTGGGGCAGCAGAACACCTTGGAGATCTTCCAGCCCAAACGAAATGGGCGGTGCAATTTGAACAGTCTGGTCGGTGACGATGGCTAAACTCTCCATGAGACAGGCATATGACTTTCGTGCCCGGTTAGAGTCCCCGTCGGTAGGTCCTCCAGCTATAACATGGATAACCCCCCGTGTGGGAGCGTTATCTAGATTGGATGAAGGACCCTCACCCGATGGGCCTTCTTGAGAGACAACCTCCTGGGACGGCGTTTGGGGGAAAGTGACTTGAGGTTGTTGATTATACGGCCCTGGACGGGTTACATCGGGTCGGGGGCCTCACCGTGCTGGTCCTCCCATCTGGAACCACAATTGCGGATATGCGGTTCGAAGGCGATCCAGTTCCTCCTGTAACTTGAAACATCGGCCACTAGCATGGCCATATTCCGTATGATATTGGCAGAAGAACGGGACGGGGGGTTACGTGGGATCCCCCTGTATCCTAAGGGTCGTTGCAGCAGGCCTTGTTGGTCATAAAATTTCATCTCCCGCTCCTTCCAAGTCCTTGCAGGAGGAAGTGCTTCAGCGGCCATAATTTGTAACGGCGGTACGGGGCGAACGTCCTGTAGCAGTGGACGAGGCCTAGGAGCCTCTTGTCGAAAAGGTCGCACATATCCCCGCCGAGGGGGTGCTTGAGGAGGGGTGGGGCGAGCTCTTTCAGTTGGAACTACTACGGTAGCCCGTTCAGCTCTCCGCACCTTTAATCCTTCCTCCTCACAGATAAATTGCTCTGCACGGCCTAGCAGCTCCTCATAATTGTCAGCAGGTTGTCTTAACAAGGAACTAAGGAAGGGGCCAGTGTAGAATAGCGCCTAAAAGCTTCACGATCCGCAGAGGATTCCCAAGTGCCGCGGTATGAATCGGTGGAGATACCCTCTAAGGGATTCTGAGGGTCCCTGGGTGA
Source organism: Wurfbainia villosa (assembly GCA_025175895.1). Lineage (NCBI taxonomy): Eukaryota > Viridiplantae > Streptophyta > Magnoliopsida > Zingiberales > Zingiberaceae > Wurfbainia > Wurfbainia villosa. The sequence goes on along the minus strand of CM046007.1, from coordinate 41,992,751 downwards.
GGTGCATTAGGATAGAGGCATCATGCTTATACGCCTTGCAGCTGGAAAACTCCCGGCTGAACATCCCCCAGAAATCAGCGAAACAAGTGATGGATCCTGGGGGCAGAGTATTAAACCATTTTTGTGCCGAGCCGGTTAAGGTGGTCCGAAAAACTCGGCATTTGAGAGCATCGGTATAACAGTGGAGCGAGGATGCTCCGTCGAATTGCGATAGGTGATCTTTGAGATCCGTCAAGCCATCATACTTATCGATCTGAGGATTCCGGAAGTAGGACGGGGGGACTTCAGAGAGGATGTCCATTGTAAAGGGACTGGGCTCATATACTTCTGGAGGTCTGGTTGATTGACTTTCGCCCTGTTCTTCCCTTCGAGTTTGGGTGAAGGGCATAGTGTTCTGAGGTGCTCTTCCCTCAAGTCCTTCTCCAGGCACTACTTCCACATTGACGGCGGTACGAGATGGAGGAGGCATTTCTGGAGGTGGACCTCTGGAAGAAGGTTCACCGGAATGAGGATGCAGATATCCGGTCCTTCTCCTTTCTCTAGCAAGGGCCTCTGTAATAGCGTCATCCATCAGGGCCTTCAACTGTGATGGTAGGAGGATGATGGGGCGCTCCTCCACTGTGGAGGCAGCGGGTTGTTGTATCTCTTCCGGTTGCATCTCGACGTCCAGCTCAAATGTTTCCCACAGACGGTGCCAACTAATGCGGTGAGGAAAATTTGCTTTACCCCCTTTCGACGCGACGAAGGCACGAAGGGAGTTTTTGGGAGGGTTCTCACAAGCCGCAACAGTAAAAATGGATGTAGAAGACGAAGTCAAGAAACGCAAGAACACCCAAACAGACAGTGGAAACTAGGACACAAAATATAACGTGGTTCGGAATGAGTATTCCTACTCCACGGAGGTGAGCTCTCCCACCGGGGACAATGCCCAAGCACTTTCCACTATGAATACCCTCCTTTACGGAAAGGAAACTTCCCGAGACGGAGGAGAAAACCTCTTACAGTTGGGTTACAAATACAAGAAAAAGTACGTGCGACTCAAGATCAGGGTCGCTGCTCCTCTTCTCCGGCGAGGTGATGACAGCTCTCCTCCTTCTCCTCCGGTGTCTTCGTTTCGTGTCTGATGGAATGATTGCGGATCCCCTCCTTTTCCTCTCTCTTTGCCTTTTATCCTCTTCCTCTGATCCATCACCATCTCACAGACTGTCTTCATCGTACACGTGGCCACCATGTCTACCTGGAGAATAATTCTGTTAAAGGTACGAGGGCGAAGGCTCTTCGGAATCTTCTGTGGGGACCTCTCTTTCTGTTACATATCACTCTCTCATCCCTATTCCAGGAAACTAGGTTAGTCTGTCCCCCTCAACCATCTACTTCTGGTAAAACTAACGTAGGTCTCCAATCCACGGATAGTATAGCCTTAAGGATCATCTGGCCGGACCGATTCTCATCCACCCCATCTGTCTTTGGGCTTATTTGGTCGAACCAATTCTTATCTGCCGCATTGGCCTTTAGGCTTATGTGGTCGAACCGATTCTCATCCGCTCCGTCGGTCTTTAGGCTTATATGACCGAACCGATTCTTATCCGCCCCGTGGGCCTTCTAGGCTTATTTGGCCGAACCAATTCTCATCCGCTCCGTCGGTCTTTAGGCTTATATGACCGAACCAATTCTTATCCGCCCTATGGGCCTTCTAGGCTTATTTGGCCGAACCGATTCTGGCCTATTTCCCAACGAAGTACTTGTAGGGAATTGCTTCGGAGGCTCATTGGCTCCCATGTCCCCGTTTTTAGAATTTCACTAATGAAAAAACTAATCCGGATGGGATGAGTTTCCTAAGCACAACCATTTCATCGTCGTGCCAAAAACTTGAGCGATCGCTTGAATAAACTAGTTGTTCAAGCAACACAACTCTTCTAGTTGGTTAGCCACGGAAGAGATGACGAACGGATCGTCGGTTTTTGTGTTTATCTTCGGGGTCCATGATTATACAAATACATACAAATGCAAACTAGTATAATCAACACATACTAACATAAAGATAAGAACATGCAAAGATCAATAATAAAAGTTGTAAAACTTTTATACCTCTTGATCTTCTATCGTATGTCCTATCCTCCTCGCGGACATCGTGTGGGCGAAGATCCTCCACGAGTTGAAGCCTCCTAGATCACGTTCTTCCCTTCCTTGCTCGCTCCGAACAAAGAGAAGAACCAAACAAAAACTCCTTCTCTTATCTAGAACCGGCCACCAAGCCAAGGATCTTGATATAACCGTCGGCCAAGGAGTAGTTTCTTGAGCGCCGGCCAACCTTGAAGAAAGGTTGCCGCCGGCCACCAAGGAGAAAGGGAGAAGGAAGAGCACCGGCCAACCTTGAACAAAGGTTGCCGCCGGCCACCAAGGAGAAAGGGAGGAGGAAGAGCGTCGGCCAAGGAATAGAGGAGGAAGAGAGATAGGTGCCGGCCAACCTTAGGAAGAAGAAGGGTTCTTCTTCTCTTGATGCCGCCCACCCTACTTCCAAAACCTAGCCGCCCAAGCCCTTGTTCTCCTAGGGTTTCTTGCCGCCCAAGATTAGAGAGGCAAAACCCTAATTTCTCCTAAAACCAACCTTAACTTTTGCCGCCCACTTAAGTCTCCCTTTTATAGAGTTAGGCTTAAGCCTTGATTTAATCTCAACCGTTGGTTCTAGGGTTTCATCCCAACCGTCGGATCTAGGGTTTTATCCCAACCGTCGGATCTAGGGTTTCATCCCAACCGTCGGATCAAGGGTTTCATCCCAACCGTCGGATCTAGGGTTTAATCCCAACCGTCGGATCTAGGGTTTCATCCCAACCGTCGGATCTAGGGTTTAATCCCAACCGTCAGATCTAGGGTTTCATCCCAACCGTCGGATCTAGGGATTTATCCCAACCGTCGGATCTAGGGTTTCATCCCAACCGTCGGATCTAGGGTTTCATCCCAACCGTCGGATCTAGGGTTTAATCCCAACCGTTGGTTTTAGAGATTTAATATTAACCGTCGGTTCTAGGGTTTTAATCTCAATCGTCGGTTCTAGAGATTTAATCTCCACCGTCGGATCTAGAGATTTAATCTCAACCGTCGGTTCTAAAGTTTTGTTTTCCATCCTTGGATCTAGGCTTCATGAGGATTATATTAGGCTACGATAGAGACCATGAGGAGGAGTTGGATCTTGGCCACCCGACGGATCGGAACCACACAAACTTGATCCATCAATGATGTTCCATTCCACTAGAGGATCATCATTGAATTACCTCACCAACCCCCATAAATTAATATGGGCTCCATATATTATTTGTACATCCATCTCCCCGTGTTTAAGATATCGAATGTCCGTTAATTAATTGATTTACTGACAATCAATCAATTAACATCTAACTCCTCGAGTAGTACCACTCAACCTTATCATCATGTTGACTAAGTCAACCAGCTGGGTTTACATGATGAACCTTATGAGCTCCTCAAGGGGACATCATCAACCTAATGTATAGGACACGGTTTCCTCTTATAATCAACGGCACACCATGTAAATAATATCATTTCCCAACTTACTGGGCATATTGATTTAATCCATCTAAATCTCACCCTTTGGTAAATCAAAGAAATAAATACTAAGTATATGTGCCTGTTATTGTATCGGGATTAAGAGAATGTACAACATAATATCCGAGGTCCGATTCAATTATGTAGTCAGCAATAAATTAAATCACCTCTATGTCGGTCCTGCTCAATACACCTGAGTGTACTAGTGTAACTCTATGTTCAAGACAAAACAATACCAAGCTACACTACAACCATGCCAATGGTTTGTCCAAAATCATCTTGGTTGTGAGCCTCTACTTATATTCTACAAGGGACTGATAACATGATCTTTTGTGCCACACCAAGCACCATGTTATCTACAATGTAAAATATTAGACAATATGCACACATATAATAAATATAAAGTGCAAACAATGATCATGTGATTCTTATTTCAAAGCAAAAATGTTCATACAAAAAGAGCTAGGCTTTCAGTATACATTCTAACAATCTCTCACTTATACTAAAAGACTATGTTGTCATCACACTGCCATACATCTGATCCCTATGTCCTCCACATGCCTATCAAACGCTTTCACTGGAAGGGCCTTAGTGAATGGATCCACCAGGTTATCCTCTAATGTAATCTTGGTGACAGCTACTTCTCCTCGCTTTACGATCTCTCGTATCAGGTGGTACTTGCGCTCTATGTGTTTACTCGCCTTATGGGCTCGTGGTTCCTTCGAGTTTGCAACTGCACCACTGTTATCACAATAAATTGTAATAGTTCTGGGCAAACCATGAATCACATCCAAGTCCATCAAGAAGTTCCTAAGTCATACAGCTTCCTTGGCTGCCTCAGAGGCTGCCACATACTCAGCTTCCATGGTAGAGTCCGCCACGCATTTCTGCTTGACACTCCTCCATACTATGGCTCCACCTCCAAAAGTAAACACAAACCCCGAGGTAGACTTACTGTTGTCCCTATCTGATTGGAAATCCGAATCTGTGTAACTCATAGGGACTAATTGATCTGCCTGGTAAACCAGCATATAATCCCTAGTCCTTCTCAGGTACTTCAATATATGCTTTACCACAGTCCAATGTCCATGTCCAGGATTACTCTGATATCTGCTAACCATGCCCACAGCAAAGCAGATATCTGGTCTCATACATAGCATAGCATACATGAGGCTTCCTACTGCCGAAGCATAAGGAACTGCCTTCATCTCCTCTATCTCCTTTGATGTTTTGGGACACATCTCTTTAGATAAAGGAACTCCATGCCTAAAAGGTAGAAAACCTTTCTTGGAGTTCTGCATGCTAAAACGAGCTAGGACCGTGTCTATATATGAAGCTTGAGATAAGCACAACATCCTTTTCTTGCGATCCCTAATAACTTTGATCCCAAGGATGTGTCCCACTTCTCCCAAGTCCTTCATGTCAAACTGTTTGAACAACCATACCCTTACGTCTGATAACACTTTGATATTGTTGCCAACTAATAAAATGTCATCTACGTATAGTACAAGAAATACCACTACGTTTCCATCACATCTTTTGTATACACATGGCTCATCCGGACTTTGAATAAATTCATATGACTGGATTACCTCATCAAAATGGATGTTCCAAGATCTCGAAGCTTGCTTCAATCCATAAATGGACCGATTAAGCTTACACACTAGATGCTCTTTGCCTTTAGCAATAAATTCCTCTAGTTGCTGCATATAGATGTTCTCCTCAAGACTTCCGTTAAGGAAAGCTGTCTTGACATCCATCTGCCAAATTTCATAATCCATATGAGCATCTATAGATAAGAGAATCCGGATAGACTTAAGCATAGCTACCGGCGAAAAGGTCTCCTCATAATTGATACCCTCTTTCTGAGTATACCCTTTCGCAACAAGCCTAGCTTTGAAGGTCTCAACCTTCCCGTCTACTCCTCTCTTTCTCTTGTAGATCCACTTGCTTCCAATGGCTTTCACACCATCGGGTGGTTCTACTAGCTCCCAAACATGACTAGAATCCATAGATTCTATCTCTGAATTCATCGCTCTTTGCCAAGATACTGCATCTCTATCTTGGAGTGCCTCGTCATATGTCCAGGGATCAGGTTCATGTTCGCCAGGGACCAAATCAGAAGATTCTCCCAAGAACATGAATCTATCAGGTTGTCTAACAACCCTCCCACTACGACGAGGTATCCCCTGTGTATCCTCTGTGACATGCGGTGCAGTGACTTGTGGTATATCCTCTTGTACCGGTGGTACTGAAGCAGCGACTTTCCCTCTTAATTCCTCCAGAACAATCCTACTCTTGGGCTTGTGGTTCATCACATAGTCTTCCTCTAGAAATCTGGCATTCGTACTAACGATCACCCTCTGATCTCTAGGATTATAAAACAAATCACCTTTCGTTCCTTTAGGGTAGCCCACGAACATGCATACTTCTGTACGAGGTTCCAACTTACCAAGATCTCGACCTTCAAAGGCACATGTCTTTGGACTCCCCATATCCGAATATGTCTCGGACTAGGTTTTGCCCATCCACAATTCTCTGAGGTAGAAGGCACGATTTAGATGGAACCAAGTTGAAGTATACATTGTCGTATCAGTATACCCCGAGCGAAGCGGCAACTCAGAATAACTCATCATCGATCTAACTCCATAAGAGTCCTATTCCTTCGTTCCGCTACACCATTCTGCTGGGGTGTGCCAGGTGCAGACAATTGGGATTGAATCCCAGCCTCTGATAAGTAATTCCTAAACTCTCCCAAGAGGTACTCACCACCACGATCAGATCGCAGGGTCTTGATACTTTTACCTTGACGGTTCTCCACATCAGCCTTGAATTCTTTGAACCTGTCAAAGCATTCAGACTTGCGGCGCATCAAGTAAATGTATCCAAATCTTGAATAATCGTCTATAAAAGAGATGAAATATTCAAAACCACCTCTAGCCTGGGTAGACATAGAACTGCACAAATTAGAATGAACCAATTCTAACACATCTTTGGCTCTATACCCCTTGGCCTTGAAAAGCCTCTTGGTCATTTTACCTTCCAAGCAAGATTCGCAGGTTGGGAGATCCTCCACCACTAATGAACCCAAAGGTCCATCAGTTATCAACCTTTGAATTCTACTTAGGTTAATATGACCAAGCCTTAGATGCTAAAGATATGTTTGGTTCATCTTCGAAGGTTCTTTTCTCTTATTGGAATTAGAATATGAGTTATTCACTTCTATATGCATTGTGGGAGCTTTTGGTTCAAGAGTATACAAATTGCCAACCAATGTACCTGAACAGATAATCTCTCTATTTCTTTTTATAACAACTCTGTCATTAAAAGAAACAGAATATCCATCCATAAACAATTTAGAAACCGAAATCAAATTCTTTCTAAATGTAGGTACATAAAGACAATTTCTCAAAACCAAAACTTTATTTCTATCAAACGATAAATAAACGTCTCCCACTGCAATAGCCGCCACCTTTGTAGCATTGCCCATGTAGACGGTAATCTCTCCCTCAGCTAGTCGTCGGGTTTCCTGGAACCCCTGCAAAGTATTGCAGACATGATCAGTGGCTCCTGTATCTACACACCAGGTACCGGTAGATAACACCACTAAACATGTTTCAACGACTAAGGCAGAAGATTTACCTTTGTTCTGCTTTAGGTTGGGGAAGTCTTTCTTCCCATGTCCAGTCTGTTTACAAGTGAAGCACTTGCCTTTCGGCTTCTTCACTCCTCCCTGAGGTCCACCCGCCATTTTTGCTCCACCTTGTTTCTTCTTCTTTTTGCCTTTCGGCTTAGAAGTAGAAACCTTCTGAGCAACCATGGCTTCCTGCCTAGCAGCCCGATTCTGGTATCCGAAAAGTTCCTTTTCCCCAGAATCATCCGCAGGCTTAGGAGGACACTCATCGACAGTTAAGACACTATCCATATTTCTTTTCCAATCAATATTATTTGGGTACAGTAAGTTTATTTCTTTTAATATTACAGCAAGTGGGTTGAAAGCCTTTTGAAAATCCTAAGAATCACAATGATCAAAATATTATATTTTAAATATTATTGATTCCTCAAAATAATAAAATTCCGAAATCAACCAACACCTCAAAACACCGAGAATATCGCATGCCACGCTGTGTGGACGTATACGAATTCTACATTTGTAAGAGGAGGTTTTACCCATTAATTTTATTATCTTGTCAACCTTACTTTTTGACAAATAAAATTAATAGTTGGTTCCTCTTTGGCCCTACAAATAAAAGCAGTGACTCCGATGGGGAGGATACTTTTATTTGCATCTAAGTGTGCACCATTACACGATACTAAGGGAATTATTTCGGATTATTTCTCAACTTACCGGCCATATGTGCAATGGGGACGTATACGAATCCATGTAATTAATTGATTTACTGACCATCAATTAATTAACATCTAACTCCTCGAGTAGTACCACTCAACCTTATCATCATGTTGACTAAGTCAACCAGCTGGGTTTACATGATGAACCTTATGAGCTCCTCAAGGGGACATCATCAACCTAATATATATGACACAGTTTCCTCCTATAATCAACAGCACACCATGTAAATAATTTCATTTCCCAACATACCGGGCATATTGATTACTAAGGAAGGCACTCAGAGCCGACACGCAAGTTTGTTGCATCACACGTCAAATTGTAATGAAGGCCACGGGAATTAATTAAAATATCTCTCTCCCACTTAGTAAATTGAAAATGATGAATTTTCAAGCACACACAACATGCATATAAAACAAATCAGCAATAAATATGGAAAAAACCAGAATTTTTCCAACTATTATGGCTTTGTTCTCCAATATGCGTCCCGTCGTATCGCCACCTCGTCCGCTCCACCTTTTCCGTGCGCAAGCCACATAAAGAGATCCGAGCCGAGATATATCATTTTAATTTACATCCATCGATCCTATACTCCACGAAGGAGTGTACAAATAATCTAGATCAAAAGTAAACTAAAATGAGCGGCTAAACAATGTCGTATTTAATTACAAAAAATTAAATACTAATCTAGCCTCGTCAACCCCGAGGATTCAAATAATAAATATTTACACACATACAATCACATACATACATATGGCCAAAATAGTCAGATCTTATGCCTGCAACCAAAGAGTTAAACTACGCATATCCTACTTGTTAGTAATATATGAGAGATGTCCTAAGGCAATCGCCTTATGTATGAACCATTTATATGATAAATGAAGATTCACTATTTGAATATACATATTTTTATGTATTTGATTGGATCTTAAACTCATTTACTGAATATTCATGATACGATTCACAGCATGAGAGAATTTATGATTGGATCACAACTAGTGAGTATCTCTACATGTGTAATTGTGATGTATCGGAATTATCCCTAGTCGATGAATTGATGGATTTGGACACCATTAATTCTGTCGAGACTAGCACGAGGTATACTCCTTGGTGTATCCAAGCAGCTGATTCTCACTGGCTGGAGACATTGTGATGTCCGGAGTTAATCGTGGATGCTAGTTATGGTAACTAGTTCATTGGAGTGACCAGCCGTAAGACTTCATATAGTTCTCTGCATATATAGATATGTCAATGAAGTTCTTACTGTGGCTTAAGTGCGATGTTCCTTTGACTTGCGGTATTCAAGTCATCTTGATCATGGAGACTTATGCTTTGACATCTTAAGCAAGCGTCTCTAAGGAGATGTGGACCCGGGATGATTGGGTATAAGTCGAAGTCATTGAAGGTGTTTGAATAGCCTATAAAGGATTCACCACTCCTTGTGAGGAGATGTATGCCAATGGCCTCTCGTCGGATTGTTACTAAAGTCTTTGGCCAAAGCATTACATGTTTAGAGTAAGGTACTCTTCGATACATGTGGAGTAACTAGAATTCGTAGGACGAGGAAATGATACTTGGGCTAGGTGTGACGTAGTCAGCCTAGTGGGGACTGACACTATAGACCATGTCCTGAACCAAGTGGGTATAAGATGAGTGAAGGGAATGGGGCACGAATCATTCGAGTCTTTGAAGGGTTTGAGAAATAGTTACGGATCAGTTGATCTTTTGTTAATTGGGGATCATGATGTACTACTAGGTGCCACTCATGATCGTTCTATAATTAATGGTTAATTATAGGCGGCCAACATAAACCGAGAACCTATTTGGTCACCGCTGTGGCGTAATCCGAAGGATTTAAAATGAGCTTGAGAATGGGATTCTCAGACCGAGAGAAACTAGGTTTGGTTGGACCAAACAAGAAGCGAGCATGAAATCGTTTCAGTCGCAATGGAAGCATGGATGGGCCGTGTCTTATGAAGACATAATGGATGAACCAAAATGGTTTGGTTCTAATCCAATGGAGGAGAATAAACCAAAGGTTTTGGTTTATTTTAAACGAATGAACCAAAAGTTGGTTCGGTTCGTTTTAACTTAAAATAAACCATCATGGTTTGGTTTATTTTAACTTATATTAATGGAGTGGGTTAGCGGGCCTTATGGTTATGATCCAATAACCATTAAGAGAATTAGTTCTCTATAAAAGAGGGTTTAAGGGTTTGTTAAGCCCTAATCCAAAACCCTAACCTAGAGTTGCCGCCCAACCTCTTCCTCCCTTTAGTCGGCGCCAAGTTGTTGTCGCCGCCCACCTTCTCCAACCGGCGACCAGCTGCTGCCATTTCCTCCACTTGTCGGCGATGAGCTGCTGCCGAAGGAGCTCCGGTGATCTCCCTTGGGTTCGGTAATAAGGTGAGCCTCCACCTTTCCTTTTGGCCGGCCCCATACTCCTCCACCAGAGCTGTCCAATTTTCTGGACAGCTTGTTTCCCTCTCATCAGAGTGTCGTTTGGATGACATTTAGAGCTCCGACAGTGGTAGTCTTGCCGGGGATTCGATCTCTGGTAATCCTCAGAGGTGGAGGACGAAGGATTCGTCAAACGGTTGACGAATACCTCTCCGGAGAAGCGAGTTTTGAGGACTCGTTTTTGGATCCGAATTTGGATTCGGATCGTGATCTTCTCTCGATCACATCGTCTTCAACATGAGGCTAGTAACCTGTACGAAGACAAAGCTCGTGACTTGGTGAAGTCATCCCGAAGATACTCGGCGTGGATACGGATAGAGACGATTCTAGCAAAGAATCGTTCCGGTTGATGTCTTTCCCGCTACACGTGATACGTAAGGTATACGTAGTTAAATTTCCTTTTATTGTAAAATTTAAATTTATGATTATGTCTACACATGTTGTACTATGCATGCGTGTGATGTGTGTGTTGTAATAAATGTAGATTTATTATTTTTATTTCTTCCGCTGTGCACATGTTTACGAAACATGTTCGAACACACACTCGCCGCGGTGCCGGAAACCCAACAGTGGTATCAGAGCCCAGGTTGTGTTTCGACATAATCGTAAAATGGTTTTGTGATAGTCATAATGATATTTCTGGAAATTTTCTACTTTTGGAAAGTTAGAAGTATTTATGGAAATTTTTCAATTTTGGAAAGTCTAGAAGTATTTATGGAAATCTTCCACTTTTGGAAAGTTGGAAGTATTTATGGAAATTGATATTTTCCATAAATAAAATATTTGATTAGATTTTGGAAATTTATTTTTTAATTTAATCATGATTTGATTTGGGAAATCAAATCTTAAAATATTTTATTTCCATAAGTAGTTTTGATGATTTAGGAAATTGTTTTCCTAAATTTAATTTCCTTAATCAACTATTTCCACAAATAAAATATGTGATTAGATTTGGAAATTTGTTTCCTAATTTAATCATGATTTGATTTGGAGAATCAAATCTTAAACATATTTTATTTCCATAAATAGTTATGACAAATAAGGAAATTATGTACATGACATAATAGTATGTCATGTAATTGCATTAGATGCATATCATTATGATACTATTGGTACCTTTTCTACATAATCCTCGATAGAAGGGTTAGCAGGTGACCCATGATCTGATCCAAAATATACGGCTCAGCTAAGGGAGAAAAGGAAGAACGGTTCGGGCGTAAATATCAGAAGTCATTGACACGGGTGAATAGCGAGAGTAATCGATACGGGAGAATATCAGAAGCCATTAGCACGGGCGCAAATATCAGAAGCAATGGACACGGACGAAGAAGAGGCGGAGGGCACTTCACTAACAGTGGAACAGGAATTGGTTCAGCTAGATAATTCCTGAAGCCGATGGGACGGATAAAGGGTCAACTCAACCTAATCAGTACGAAGGAAGTTGGGCACGGGAAAAAGAGAAATTGGTTCGGTTTGAGGAGGAACCCTAAGTCTAGGTCACCCGTGGACTACGGACCTACGTTAGCTTCATCTAAAAGCGGATAGTTGAGGGAGACAGTCTAACCTAGTTACCCGGAAAGTAGAGGAAGAGGTGTTATGCTACGGCTTGGGAGGCCCCACGCAATATTCCGAGGAGTCTTCATTCTTCATATCTGTAACAGAATTATTCTCCAAAGAGGGGGTGTGGCCACGTGTATGATGGAGATAATTTGCGACGTTACGATGGAGGAGAAGGAAAGATAAAAAGGGAGGAAGCAAGGAGGAAAAGGGGGATCCGCAATCATTCCAACCCAGGCAAGAGAGAAGAAGAGGCAAGGGGAGACGGAAGAAAGGACACCACCATCTCGCCGAAGAAGAAGGAGGGGGATCTGCCAGTGCTATATCTCTTGTATTTTCCACGTCTTGTAATATCATTGTAATAGGTCTTTCTCCTCCACCTTCGGAAACTTGCTTTCTGTAAAGGAGGATCTTCATAGTGAAAGTGCTTAGGCACCGCATCTGGTGAGAAAACTCACCTCTGTGGAGTAGGAATCCTCATTCCGAACCACGTTACATCTTGTGTCTGAATCTCGATTGCTGGCGTCGGTTTCTTACGTTTCATCTACTTCATTCTCTTATTCTCTACTGATTACGGCCTGGGAGAATCCTCTGGGACCTTCCTCAGTGCTTCACTGCATTGAAAACGGAGCGAACAGATTTTTTCCCAGACCCGCATCAGTTGGCGCCGTCTGTGGGAACATTTGAGCTGGACGTCGAGATGCAACCTGAAGAAATACAACAACCTGATACTTCTGTAGTGGAGGAGCGCCCCATCACCCTTCTACCATCGCAGCTGAAGGCCCTGATGGATGACGCTATTACAAAAGCCCTCGCTAGGGAAAGGGGAAGGATCGGATATCTGCATCCGCACTTCGGGGAACCTTCTTCCAGAGGCCCACCCCCAGAAATGCCTCCTCCCTCTCGTACAGCCGTCAATGGTGAAGTATTGCTTGGAGGCGGACTTGGGGGAAGAACACCTCAGAATATTATGCCCTTCACCCAAACGCGCCGGGAAGAACAGGGTGAAAGTCAATCAACCAGACCTCCGGAAGTGTACGAACCCAGTCCCTTCACGATGGACATTCTCTCGGAGCTCCCTCCATCCTACTTCCGGAATCCTCAGGTCAATAAGTATGATGGTTCGACAGATCCTGAAGAGCACATATCTCAATTCGACGGAGCGGCCTCGCTTCACTGTTATACTGACGCTCTCAAGTGCCGAGTCTTCCGAACCACCCTGACTGGCTCGGTGCAAAAGTGGTTCACTACTCTGCCCCCGGGGTCTATCACCTGTTTCGCTGACTTACAGAGAATGTTCAGTCGAGAATTTGTCAGCTGCAAGGCGTATAAATAGGACGCCTCGATGCTAATGCATATCACCCAGGGACCTTCGGAATCCCTTAGGGGATATATTCATCGATTCACTTCTGCAGCCAGGGGAATCCCTGCCGCCCGATCTGAATCTTTCAGAGGCGCTATTTAGCACGGGCTGAAGGAGGGCCCTTTCCTCAGTTCCTTGTTAAGACAACCTACGGATAGTTATGAAGAGCTACTGAGCCGTGCGGAGCAGTTTATCCGTGAAGAAAAAGGATTAAAGGTATGGAGGGCCGAACGGACTGCCGCAACAGTCCCAAATGAAAGAGTTCGTCCCGCTGCTCCTCAAGCACCCCCTCGGCGGGAGTATACAAGACCTTTTCGATAGGAGGTTCCGAGGCCTCGTCCAATGCTGCAAGGTGTTCGCCCCGCCCCGCCATTACAAATCATGGCCACTGAAGCGCTTCCTCCTGTGAGGACATGGAAAGAACGTGAAATGGAATTTTATGACCAGCAGGGTCTGCTATAACGACCCTTGGGACACAGGGGGATCCCGCGTAACCCCCCAGCCCCGTTCTTTTGCCAATATCATACAGAATATGGCCACAGTAGTGGTCGATGTTTCAAGTTACAAGAGGAATTGGATCGCCTCCATACTGCATATCCGCAAGTCAGGCTTCAGGCCGGAGGGCCGGCGCGGCGAGGCCTCCGACCTAATGTGACCCGTCCAGGGCCGTATAATCAACAACCTCGGGTCACTTTCCCCCAAACGCCGTCCCAGGAGGTTGTCTCTCAAGAAGGTCTATCAAGTGAGGGCCCTTCATCCAATCTAGATGGCATTTCCACACGGGGAGTTATTCATGTTATAGTTGGAGGACCTACCAACGGGGACTCCAACCGGGCACGGAAGTCGTACGCCCGTCTCATGGAGAGTTTGGCCATCGTCACCGACCAGACTATTCAAGTTGCACCGCCCATTTCGTTCGGGCCAGAAGATCTGCAAGGTGTCCTGCTGCCCCACACGGACGCCTTGGTTATCCGTATATCCCTGGCCAATTATGAAGTGGCCCGGGTACTAGTTGACTCGGGAAGCTCTGTCAACATCCTTTTCCAGGAAGCCTTCGGACAAATGCAGCTGGGAAATGCCCAACTAGAAGATGTGTCCACTCCCCTCTTCGGATTCGCAGGGCACATGGTCCACCCGACGGGACAGATTTCATTGCCTTTAACTCTGGGTGTAAAACCCAGCCAAAAAACTAGTATAATTCCTTTCCTTATCGTGGATGCTCCATCCACTTATAACGCTATTCTTGGGCGCCCTTTCCTCACCCTTTTTCAGGCAGTGGCTTCCCCATACCACCAGAAGTTGAAATTTCCAGTAGGTCAATCGGTGGGCGAAGTTCGTGGAGAACAAAAGGCCTCCAGGAGCTGCTACGTGCAAATGGTTTGGGACGATCAGAAGAAAGTCCGAACCGAGGACCTAAAAGGCAAAGTTGTCATCATCACTGATGTCTGCGTCCTGGAGGAATCTCCCCCCAAAGCTGGTAAAATAGAGGAGGGAGAGCTAGTGGAAATCGCTCCAGGAAAGGCCACACGAATAACACAATAGTTAGATATCAAAGAAGAGCTGGTGGCTTGCCTGAAGGAGAACGAAGATATCTTTGCAAAAGATGTGCATGATCTCACGGGGATTCATCCTCAAGTAGCGGAACACCATCTCAATATCATTAAAGGAGCCCGACCCGTCCAACAGAAGAGGCGACATTTTAGACCAGAAAAGGACAAGATCATAGCCGAGGAAGTAGCCAAACTACTAAAAGCGGGTCATGTAAAGGAAATCCAATTTCCCGAATGGGTTTCTAATGTAGTCTTGGTCCCTAAGCCTTCGGGGCAATGGAGGATGTGTATCGATTTCTGTGATTTGAATAAAGCATGCCCTAAAGACTGCTACCCCTTGCCTCGTATTGATCAACTGGTGGATTCTACTGTGGGATATGAAGTGGTGTCCCTAATGGATGCATATCAAGGATATCATCAAATACCTTTAGCCGAAGAAGATCGAAAGAGGGTTAGCTTTGTGACCGCAGGAGGGTTATATGCTTATGTGGTCATGCCGTTCGGATTAAAGAACGCAGGGGCCACATATCAGCGCCTTATGGACAAAATCTTTGCGGAACAGAAAGGGAAGAATGTGGAGGTCCACGTGGATGACATCTTGGTCAAATCGAAGGTCACTCGGGATTTAGTCAAGGACTTAAATGAAACTTTCGCTACATTAAGGCGGTTCAATATGAAGCTAAACCCTAACAAATGCCTGTTCGGGGTAAAGAGTGACAAGTTCTTGGGGTACATTGTGACTGAGAAAGGGTTGCAAGCCAACCCTGAGAAGGTGCAGGCCTTATGCAACATGAAATCGCCTGCTAATCTGCAAGAGACCTAGAAGTTGGTGGGCAAGATTATTTCTTTATCCCGATTTATAGCCAGATCCGCGGACAAAGGGCTGCCTTTTTTCAAGATTTTGCACAAAGCTACTAAATTTCAGTGGGACGATCAATGTGAACAAGCTTTCCAGGAGTTGAAGAAATATCTGGCTGGACTCCCGCTGCTAGCCAAACCAATACCTAGAGAACCATTATGGATGTATCTGGCCGTCTCAGAGGGAGCCGTTAGTTCAGTATTATTGAAACAAGAAGGTTCTCACCAGTGATCTATTTATTATACCAGCCATATCCTGAAGGGGGCAGAATTTCATTATACGGAGTTAGAGAAGTTGGCTTATATCCTAGTGCTAACCGCCCACAAATTAAGACCGTACTTTTTGGCTCATCCCATCACCGTTCTAACACACAGCGAATTGGGCAAGGTCGTCACTAAACCCAATTTCTCTGGAAGGTTGGCTAAATGGGTGGTAGAGCTAAGCGAGTATGATATACACTACCAACCTCGAACAGTTATCAAGGCCCAAGCACTCGCTGATTTTCTGGCAGAGGTACCCTGCGGCTCGGAAGATGGTTTGGCAACAAAGGAGAATGGACCAGAGGCATGGAGTATATTTGTAGACGGTTCTTCAGGATCTACAGGCAGCGGCGTTGGTATTTTATTAATTTCCCCGGAGGGTGAAGAAACTCGATTAGCAGTTCGCCTGGAATATCGGGCATCTAATAATGAAGCAGAATATGAAGCCATTCTAGCGGGACTGCAGGCTGCTAAAGCGGTGGGGGCTTCTTCCATTGTGATCCACTCGGATTCCCAGTTGGTCCTCTTGAAGCAAATCCCACAGGAGCACAACGGGAAGGCAGATGAATTGGCTCGGATGGCTAGTGCTATGGGAGGAATAAAATCCTCAGAAGCGATCCATACGAGAATTCATACTTCCCTAGCAATATGCAGCGTGGAAGGAGACATACCCGAATCGAGCATAACTCTCGATTGGAGAACCGACATCATAGCCTATTTACGGCATGGGAAGATCCCTGAAGGGAAAACAGCGGCATCCACTTTAATAAACCGAGCCAAATGGTTCATTCTCTTAAATGAAGACCTATACAAGACCTCTTTTGGGCGATCCTTGTTAAAATGCCTGGGAAATGAGGATGCGGAATGGGTACTCCGGGAGATCCATGAAGGATGCTACAGCAATCATTTAGGAGGGAGAGCTTTAGCGAGAAAGGCCTTATTAGCAGGATACTTTTGGCCTACTCTTCAGCAAGATGTTGCCCGTATAGTGCAAACCTGCATTGCTTGTCAGAAGCATAGCAACCGTTCTGAACGGCCAGCTGAGTTAATGAAAGTCGTAATCTCTTCTTGTCCTTTCGATCAATGGGGAATAGATATAGTAGGTCCGATGCAGTAGCTTTCTGAAGGAAGTTCTTATTAGTATTTTTTCCAAATGGGTGGAGGCAGAGCCCTTAGCCAAAATTACTGAGAATGCCGTAATTCAGTTCTTATGGAGAAATATCATTTGTCGGTATGGTATCCCTCGAAAAATAGTCAGCGATAATGGACGACAGTTCCAAGGAAAAAAGATCCAAGAATGGTGCCGGAGTCTCAACATTCAGCAGGCTTTCACTTCGGTAGCTCACCCTCAAGCGAATGGGCAGGTGGAGGTAACTAACAGGATCCTCATTCAAGGATTAAAGACCAAGTTGGGTGCTCAGAGGGGAAACTGGGTAGAAGAATTACTCGGCGTTATGTGGGCCTATCAAACCACACCCAAGACAGCAACAGGAGAAACTCCCTTTAGTTTGGTATACGGGGCGGAAGCCGTTATTTCGGTCGAGGTTTTATTGAATAGCACTCGGATAAAGGCATACGAACCAAATCATAACCAACTTATCCAAAGCACCGAATTGGACTTGGTGGAGGAAAGGCGAGAGATGGCACGGAGGCGAGCGGAATTTTACAAGCAAAGAGTGCAGCGAGCCTTTAATAAGAAAGTGATGCCTCAGAGATTTCAAGAAGGGGATTGGGTTTTCAGAAGTCAATCTACTGAGACCCCGGAAAGTCGGCTCCCAACCGGGAAGGACTCCTATGAAATAACGCCACAGAAAGGTGGTCAAGATATTATCAAGATGACCAAGGCAAAGAGCTTCCACGACCTTGGAATGCCCTTCATTTAAAACTCTTTCACACTGTATGAGAAATATGGAATAGAAGAAGGGAAATTATGAAACTCCGAAGGGGGTGCTTCTTGAATTGATTGCGTTAATTAGATGCCAAGTATTCTCCAAATTTCATTAAGGGGCTATTTACAAAGGCAATATAGTATTATCAATACATCTTGAAGAAGAAGAGGAAAAACAAAAAGGAAATTCCTGTTTCAAAATGGGATATTAAATTACAGCTTAAACCGGTCGGGAGGATAACGTCGAAAATCAGCCTCCCAATTTAAAGAAAATGAAGGATAAGTGGGAGG
Organism: Wurfbainia villosa; assembly: GCA_025175895.1. Taxonomy (NCBI): domain Eukaryota; kingdom Viridiplantae; phylum Streptophyta; class Magnoliopsida; order Zingiberales; family Zingiberaceae; genus Wurfbainia; species Wurfbainia villosa. Next base: position 41,974,614 of record CM046007.1, on the reverse strand, counting down.
AGGTAATCCGGCATCTTGTCGAGCGTCATTAAATCCGTCTTGATAAGTGGCGCATTAAAATGATGAGCCGCTCCTCGCGTTCGGAGACGGTCGTGCCGCTCTCGACGACCTCTCGCATGTTTCTTGTTGTTCTTGAAGATTTCGACGCACGTCCACATAGCACCGCGACACCTCCATAATAGCATCGGCCAAGATGGAGACATCATCGGCTTGGGAACTTTGGTCCTGTTGCACCAGGTGCGTCATCTCCACCATATTTTGACGCATAGGTGAAATCCTCCAACGCCGAATAAGATCTGGTTCGGGCGAGTTCAGTGCTCATCCTCTGGAGGGAAGTTTCTTGCCTGCGTAGGCGTGCGTGAGCATGCATCCTGGAATTTATGAGGGATGAGTTTTCTTGTACCTCCTTGCACAAGCGGGTGCGGAGGTCCCCTATCTTGTCCTGTGCTCGCCGATATTGAACTTGAAGACGAGCGATGGCGTCAGAATCCCGTTGCTTCCCCTTGAGGAGCTCTGCTACCTGCCCTTGAAGACGTAGTAACTCTTGAGCCGAGGAAGATTACGTCAAGAGAAGGCCGACCGACTTCGCCGGGGACGAGTGGCTCTGCACTGACGTGGTTGCTCCTTTAATGCCGCAATAGTGTCGATCCTTCCGAATCACGGCGAGCTTTGGCTAATTGCTCTTGGCACAGGTGCAATTGTTGTAATAGGAGTCGTTCTCGATTCTGAGCATTCGCCAAGTCTTCCCGTTGTTGTCGCTCCCATTCTTGGGCTTGAGCCTGGTATTGATGAAGAGAGCGATCCAATTCTTGATGGTTGGTCAGGGCCTACATACCGGTCGTGGGAAAAGAAATTGGTCAGCTAGACAAAGCTAAGGAAGCTGAGTGAGAAAACGTACCAAGTCCAGAGCATGACACAGGCCTTCCATGCGAGGAACCACTTCCTCTAAGTTCAGGATCCGAAGACTCCTGGGAGAAAGGGAAGAAGATGGGACGGAAGATGCTGAAGGAGGAATCTCGCTTATAAAGGGGAGAATGGGGGTGGTATCCATTGGTTGAGAATGGAAAGAAGGAGGAGCATCATTCGGGAGGCCCATGGAGGTGGTAGTCAGGGGTGGCATATCCGGAGTTGCGGGGAGAATATGTGTCACGCCTGGTTGGGGGTTGAGTTCGGAAGGAAAGACGGAAGGAGGCTGATCGGAGGAGGGATCTTAAGAAGACGAGATGATGAGCATTGGGCTGGAGGAGCCTTCGATGGGGATGCAAGAAGTAGAGGGACCCTGGTTAGGGTCCACAGGAGGAGAGGGATTCTTTAGGCGATGAGCGAAGGGGGAAGTTGGCAGTGAAGGAATATCAACCGCCATGGGTTCAGAAAAGGAATGACGTGCCGGGGAAAGAGAAGACAGGGGTGATCCAAACCGCTATTATCGCCATGGGAATACATCCTCCCCAGGTTCATCCCCAGGTTGCGGGGAAGAAGAAGGCGATTTCTGAACGTCGTTGGTGGAAGGAGAAAGAGTGGGAAAGTTAGGGCTTGTAAAGACCGGAGGAAGTGAGGAGGGACTAATGACCCTGGCTTCCTCCGGGATGGAGGTAGTGAGGGTCGCCGGAGGAGGAGAGGGAGAACGACGAGGTGAATCAGGTATGGTGGTGATCGGGGAAGGTGAAAAGGAAGAAGAAGAGAAAGGTGACCAAAGATCCCATTTGCGCGGCGTAGCCCGCTATCTCTGAAGAAGTTGGAATGCATCTTGGGGTCTAAAAATAAAAGGAAAAGAGGGAGGAAGAAAGGATCGAGGAAACGAGGTTTGGCATGAGGAGCAAACAGATGAAGAAAAAGGAGACCAAAAGGCGAAGGGATGAAGATGGCAGAAGAAACGAAGACAAAAGAACCCCCTATAAAAGGGGGAAGAATGGGCTTGCAGCCATTAGTGGGCTCCTCGTCTGTGGTGAAATGGAAATAAGGGTTTATATTTCTAAATGGCCCATTATGTATTAAAGCCCCCCATCTGCAGGGGAAGGGGCGGACATAGGCGTTCCCCCTTCAGGAGGAGAGCCAAAAGAGTAATGATATGAAGGCGTTGCCTCCTTTATGCTGATGGCCTTGGTGCTATACATATAAATTTCTATCCCCGCAAGGCAGAGCGGAAGATATCCCCATGTGGTGGTGGAACGGAAGAACCGATATCCTTCGGTTATTATTTACTCTATGTATAAATTTCTATCCCCGCAAGGCAGAGCGGAAGATATCCCCGTGTGGTGGTGGAACGGAAGAACCGATATCCTTTGGTTATTATTTACTCTATGTATAAATTTCTATCCCCGCAAAGCAAAGTGGAAGATATCCCCGTGTGGTGGTGAAACGGAAGAACCGATATCCTTCGGTTATTATTTACTTTATATATAAATTTCTATCCCCGCAGAGCGGAAGATATCCCCGTGTGGTGGTGGAACGGAAGAACCGATATCCTTCGGTTATTATTTACTTTATATATAAATTTCTATCCCCACAAGGCAGAGCGGAAGATATCCCCGTGTGGTGGTGGAACGGAAGAACTGATATCCTTCGGTTATTATTTACTCTATGTATAAATTTCTATCCCCGTAAAGTAGAGCGGAAGATATCCCCATGTGGTGGTGGAACGGAAGAACCGATATCCTTCGGTTATTATTTACTTTATATATAAATTTCTATCCCCTCAGAGCGAAAGATATCCCCGTGTGGTGGTGGAACGGAAGAACCGATATCCTTCGGTTATTATTTACTTTATATATAAATTTTTATCCCCGCAGAGCGGAAGATATCCCCGTGTGGTGGTGGAATAGAAGAACCGAAATTCCTCGGTTATTATTTACTTTATATATAAATTTCTATCCCCGCAAAGCGGAAGATATCCCCGTGTGGTGGTGGAACGGAAGAACCGAATTTCCTCGGTTATTATTTACTTTATATATAAGTTTCTATCCCCGCAAGGCAGAGCGGAAGATATCCCCGTGTGGTGGCGGATCGGAAGAACCGAAATTCCTCGGTTATTATTTACTTTATATATAAGTTTCTATCCCCGCAAGGCAGAGCGGAAGATATCCCCGTGTGGTGGCGGATCGGAAGAACCGAATATCCTTCGGTTATTATTTACTTTATATATAAATTTCTATCCCCGCAGAGCGGAAGATATCCCCGTGTGGTGGTGGAACGGAAGAACTGATATCCTTCGGTTGTTATTTACTCTATATATAAATTTCTATCCCCGCAAAGCGGAAGATATCCCCGTGTGGTGGTGGAACGGAAGAACCGATATCCTTCGGTTGTTATTTACTCTATATATAAATTTCTATCCCCGCAAAGCGGAAGATATCCCCGTGCGGTGGTGAAACGGGAGGACTGGGACTTCCTCAATTGTATATCACTTTTTGTCCCCATAAAAGGGGGGGGAGTTGAAATTCTTGTTTAACTTTGTATTGTTGTATTCCTGTGAAATAGCAGGGTTGACTCATTTAAGGGTTCTACATACGTGATTGAAAAAGGCGGAAGAAGCGAAATATACCTCGATCTGTGTGAGTCTACGTGAATACAAGAGGAGTAAAGAGTGGTACAACTCAGAAGATACTGTAGAAAGGAGATAAACTAGGAAAGTTCATTGATGTGAGAGAATTACATATTCTAAGTCATCTACAAGGGAAAATAACGAACAGCATCCCTTATATATCCCGGGCGTTACAGTTCTTTGTTAGGAGGGACAGAGGGAGTTCCCTTGTATGGTTGAGGTTGGCACAATAGTTGATGCCAGTAGGACTGCTGCAGGAAGGTCTGCCTGGCCAATTCCTTTTGGGACCCTATCAGTTGTTGGCGCAGGGAGCGATTATTGGCGGAAGTTTCCTCCAGCTGTTGCTGTAAACACTTCACTTGTTCCTCCAAGATAGCTATGTATCAGCGATCATTTACCTGTTCTTTAGAAGGAGAAGAACTACTGCCCTGTTCAGATATTCTGTCCATGGCAAACAAAGAAAAAAGGAGAATAAGGGAAGCTATCAGGTAAAGGTAGGGGGTTTTTATGGCGACGAAGGGGAAGAGTGCATTCATTGGTAGGAGAAGTAGGAACCATAAATGCCAGTAAAGAAGAGGAAACGTGGGGGCAGTAGTGGGAAGGTTGACGGGACTACCATTGCAATTAAGAAGGTCCGAATCCCCGAGAAATGATAGAAGAAAGTATGTACGGATCATATTACCGTCCTTCTGGAGAAAGACAAAAGCAGATATCATTTCTCTCCCTTATTTTTTTTATTAAGCATATTTGAAATGATTACATTAGCTTGATCTATAAAGATTTTCCATAATTACTCCTAACAGATGAAACGGGAGATGTCTCTTTGGGGGGAAAAGGAGCTAATATGACTCTGAAGCGTTCGCCTTGAGGTGGAGGAAGAACTGGTGGACCTTCATCGAAAGGGGAAGGATGAGTCCTCGCCCAGGGAGGCTGGGGCCAGCATCTTTGGTGGAAGTGGGGGAAGTTCAGCGGCAGCACAAGGATCTCCCACTGTATACTCCCACGTGAAGGGAGGATTCCACACCCATTTGCGAAAGGAGGGGAAAGGAGCGCGGAAGGACCTCCCTGCCGGAGGGGTGGGAGCTGGACAGAGAGGCGGGAACGGAAGGGGGCGGAAGGCTGAAGTGGCAGTTGAGCAGGTCTCCGAATCTTCAATATCCTCAGAGACCCAGTCTTGTAGTTCAAAAGATTCTGACTCTGAAGAAACTTCGATCGGATGCCCTGCTGAAGCCATGATAGAAAGATAGCAGGACGAAGACATGGGGGACGAAGGATTTTTAATGGAAGGAAAGGGGCAACAGAGGTTCTGGGAAAGGGAAAGAAGACGAAGAGGTTGATATCATTTCCAAAGCAGTAAAAGAGATAGGGAAGATCAACAAGCAAGGGCTATTTAAAGCGTCGCTCGAACCAGAATCGGGACAGATATGAATGATATAGGGTGAAAACCCTTCCAGCGAATTCCCGAACCAGAATCGGGACGGGTATGAATGATGTCAGGTAGAGACCTTTCAAGCGAATCCCCGAACCAAAATTAGGGTGGAGGGGAATAACGGTATTCTACATCTCTCCGATAAACCCGAACTGACAAGGTTATTGCGCCGTACTACACGGGAAAGAGATAACAGTGTAGAGCGAGATCAATTTAAAATTGGTTCAGAGTTCCCAACCCCTCAAGGAGCATAACAAGATGATGATAGCTAGTTATAGGGACAAAGGTATCGTTCAGAAGCAAGCGAGAAGCCCTCAGAGAAGTTACTAAGAAAAGAGAATGTTATAAATTACAGTTCGAAGAGATCGGGTGGACACTTAACTAATGCCCCTACTGGATCCAAATAACTAGTGTCCGCGCCGGGGTGCGGGTATCCCTGCTCGGCGTTTTGAGCCGAGGACCCCTCAAAGCCTAATACAAATAAATCTACCCCCTTCTTCACATAGCGTCTTTTAAGATCAGCCTTCTGCTCTTTCATCTGATCTTGGCATTGGGCTAGTTAAGCTCGACTTTCCGCCAGTTCAGCCGCCAGAGCATCTTTTTCAGCGGCTGCTTGAATGGCCTGCCTACCCAGAGTCGAGAGGGCTTCGGAGTATTCTTGGTGAAGGATGGATTGCTGCTGAGCCGTCATTGACAAAGCTTGAGGAAAAGCTGCTACTATAGAGGAAAGCTCTTGGCATTTTTCCATACAAGATCTCTTGGTAGCCTCCCAAGCTTGACGCTCTAAGTGGAGCTTGTAGCGCTCATGCTGAAGCTGTAGAATGGTGGTTGAAGAGTCCGCAGCTTTGATCATGGCATCCCCAAGGTGCCCTTTATATTCTTTCAACTCCTGAGCCAAGTCATCTACTTGTTGCAGCTCACTGGATTGGAGGAAAATCCGCTGCTCCAATTCCTCGTTCTTTCGCTGCAATTCTTCCTTCTCGCTCCTGACCAAGGTTAATTGCACCATCGCCTCCTCACATTGGCCCCTCATGTCAGCTTCCTTCGCCTCTTGTTCGCTTAACTGCCGAATGAGATCCTTCTGTTGTGTCACCGAGGCGAAGTGACGAGTTTCCATAGTAGATTGAAAGTGGGCCAGCCGAGTTACCATTTTGCTATGCTGAGTGACGGCCTGCAGGGAAGAAAATTGTCATTATACATTGGCATATGGTAATACTTGCGGTAAAGAGAAATAGGAGAAGTAATAGATACCTCGGCCAGTAGCTTGCTCACTTGCTCGCATGGGCCTTATGCCGTGATTAAGAATTTCACTTAGGGTGCGAATTTGTGAGGACCCCAGCGTGGCCCTGGAGGTCTGAGAAGGAGGGTCTTCCCTTGAGGAGGAGGAGGTACGATCTGGCGAAGGGGGGTGGGAGCAGTTCTTAAGTCAGAAGGAACAGGAGCTTGAAGGGACTCCCTATGAGAAGGTGGAGGTGAATTTTGTGCAGAGGGGGAGGAGTGAAGAAAATGGGAGGGAGAATCCCCTCCTTGAGGAGATGGAGAAGGGACAGGGGAGGTAGTGCCTCCTCTTCTCGGCTCATAAATGGTCAGGGGCTGAGACCCTAGTTGATCCGAAGCTGAGGGGAGACGAGCCGATGAGCTTGAGGCCCCTTTCTTGATAAGCTGCAGCTTTTTCCGAGGAGATGACGGAGTTGCTGTGGATTTGCCTCTTTTAGTCAAGGTCTTCTTCTTCTTGGCAGCCTCGATCGACTCTCCTTCCACCAAAGCCTTCTGCATCAGATTATCTGTAAGATATACTGATAAGAAAGATAAATAACATAGAAAGGAAGTCATATTATAGGATAAATATCACCCTACCTACAGCAATCGAAGTCATCAAAGGTAGAGGAGACAATCCAAAGTGGCTTAAAAGGGGAGTTTCTATCAGATGGTTTGAGTAGTAATGTAGCTCTCCTAAGACTCTATACACTTCCGGGAAGGGACATTTGGTCCTCATTTCCCGGAAGGAAGGCAATTCGGGAAGGTCTACCTTCCAAGTATCAGAGTAAGGTAAAGACTCTGGGAGTTGTATAAAGAAATATAAGGCTTCCCAACCCTTGTGGGAAGTAGGCAGGTTCACCAGGAATTGGCAGTCTAAATGACTAGACAAATAGAAGAGGCCTGCCTTAGAAGACTTTAACTGGAAGAAGCAATGGAATAGTTCGGGGGTCAAAGGGAGGTTCAAGTGTTGGAACACTATGTGAGCTCCTGATAAAATTTGAAAGGAGTTGGGGGTGAATTGGTTCAGGGGTAGTCGGTAGAAGTTTAGAATGTCTAAATAGACCGATGGTACCGGAAGGGATAGGCCATTAAGGAATTGTTCGTAGAAAAAGAAAGTCAAGCCAGAGGGAGGATTATGAGGTCGATGCAGTTTAGTTGTGAAACAGCATCTTATAGAAGGGTCTATGTAGTTGTTCCTAATGTTGAAGAAATAATGGTTACAATCTAGCTGGGTTATGGTATGTTCGTACCAGGCGGGTGGAGAGATGGTCTTAGGAGCCATGGGTGTGAACAAAGCAGAACACTTACTCAGAGGTTAAGGAAGAATCGTGCGGGGAACGGAAGGACTGGGTCGTCGAAACGCCGCCGGTGAGAATCACGGAAGGAGAAGAACAGGTTGGATGGTTATGCACTCTAAACGATACCTAAAAGGAGAAGACAAGGGTTTATATAGGGCTTTCCGTGACGATTCAACTGCACAGAAGGAGAAGGAGAAGCGGAGCCCACAGGCCCAGCGGGCCTCCTTTAGTATACTTAAGGGAGTTATAAGGGAACGGATGGATTTAAGTTGAGAAATGAAGGATCGGTCAGAAACTTTATGTACATTTGGAAAGTCAAGCTTATAACTTCGCTTGACTATTTTTCAGGGTTGACTAATGATACTACTAGTACCTTTTCTACATAATCCTCGATAGAAGGGTTAGCAGGTGACCCATGATCTAATCCAAAATATACGGCTCAGCTAAGGGAGAAAAGGAAGAACGGTTCGGGCGCAAATATCAGAAGCCATTGACACGGGCGAATAGCGAGAGCAATCGATACGGGAGAATATCAGAAGCCATTAGCACGGGCGCAAATATCAGAAGCAATGGACACGGACGAAGAAGAGGCGGAGGGCACTTCACTAACAGTGGAACAGGAATTGGTTCAGCTAGATAATTCCCGAAGCCGATGGGACGGATAAAGGGTCAACTCAACCTAATCAGTACGAAGGAAGTTGGGCACGGGAAAAAGAGAAATTAGTTCGGTTTGAGGAGGAACCCAAAGGCTAGGTCACCCGTGTTGGTGCAATCGGCCCAGGTCACGATTGACCAGACTCGAGTTTGACTCGAGTGATGTTTTGATGTTTGACAAAGGTATTTGACAAAGTGGTTTGGCATTGATGTTTGACATTAATGTCGGTTAATATGTTGGGGAGATTGTTGGAGCAATCGACCCGAGTCATGTTTGACCGGACTCGAGTTTGACTCGAGGAAGACCTTGATGGTTGACTGGGGTTGACCATGTGATTATGGGAAAGTCCAAGCATGGGTCTTGGCAAGGTAAAGTCCAAGTCATGGGTACTTGGCATGGAAAGTCCAAGTGGGACACTTGGCATTTGGTAAAGTCCAAGTCATGGGTACTTGGCATGAAAAGTCCAAGTGGGACACTTGGCGCATGGAAAGTCCAAGTCATGGGTACTTAGCATTTGGGAAAGTCCAAGTCTTGAGTACTTGGCATGAGAAGTCCAAGCATGGGTCTTGGCAAATGAGAAGTCCAAGCATGGGTCTTGGCAAATGGAAAGTCCAACCATGGGTCTTGGCATGGAAAGTCCAACATGGGTTGGCAAGGGAAAGTCCAAGCTTGAGTCTTGGCATTTGGGAAGTCCAAGGGGATTGATATTGGCAGCGTAAAATCCAAGCGGAGTCTTGGCGGCATAAGTCCAATGTGCCTTGGCGGTGTAGACACCGTTAGCATGACATAGCCGAGAGAAGCACCTGGAGGCTAGCACGATGGATGAACAAGTCATGGATGACTTGGAGGGATCCGAGAGGCGCGAGGCTGATGGAGGTGGCTAGAAGGCTTAGGTCTAGGCTAAGGGTGGTCTAGCAAGTATGGGGGCACCATACTTGGGTTAAAACCTCATGTTTGAGGTTGGCAGTCGACTGGCATTATGGCCGGTTCGACTGTCGTGAGTCGACTTGAGTTCGACTGTCGTTAAGAGTCGAATCGCTCTAGCGATCATTGCTCATGGGAAGCGATCGGCCGATGTATATAGCGATCGCAAGGGTCGGCGATCGCTACCGTTCACATGAGCATAGAATGCTCCGTGGCCGATCGGGCGATCGACGCTGCAATGATCGCCAATGTTGGCGATCGCGCCAAGAGTCCCGTTGGAACTTGTCCAACGTGGATTGAGCCGTTGTCTCATAGCTATAGTGCTGGCAGTCGACTGGGGACTTATGGCAGTCGACTACTAGGCGGAAATCCAGCCCGATGCGAGATAAAAGGGAGCTGTTCATGGAGATTGCGGCATCAGATTTTTGGGAGCTTACTTGAGGCGATTTGAAGGCGATTTGAAGGCGATTTGCAGGTGCATTTCAAGGCCCTTCAACCTCATCCAAGAAACCAACAAGCAAAGCGCTCAAACCCTAGTTTGTAAAGTGTTCTTTACATTTCCTTGTATTTTGCTTGTATTTTTGTGTATTACTTGTTGTAATCCTTTGTACGAGGTTTCTCCACCTCCGACTTGTTGTCGAGAAGGAGTTATTGCTTAGTGGTGTGTGATTGACATCACTAGGGCTCGTGTGAGCTCGATCCGTGGAGTAGGAACCGTGCGGTTCCGAACCACGTTATATCCTTGTGTTCGTGGTTGTATCTTTTCGTTATTGCTTTTATTATTTCTATTCCGCTGCGCATAACGAATTTTGTAGAGACGATCGCGAATGAATTCCATCGACGTACGGTCAACGCTATTCACCCCCCCTCTAGCGGCGTCAAATTTCCAACAAGTGGTATCAGAGCAAGGTTGCTCTTCAACGGATTAACAACCGGGAGCAAGACGCTAGAGGGTGAAGATGGAATTCCAAGACAAGCTTGGATGGGATATCAACACACCTATCCCTTATACCTTCTATGGACAAGAAGGATTCAATCAATGGAAGGTGAGGATTGAAGAATTCTTGATGATGAAGGACTTTGAAGAGTGGGGCATTTTGATGGAGGGATTTCAATATCCAAAAGGGCCCAAGGGAGGATTCCTCAAGAAGAAGAAGTGGAGTGAAGATCAACTCCAAGCCTTCGAGAAAAATATGAAGGTAGTAAAATTTATTCTTGATTTGGTCCCTAATGAAATTGTGTGTATGGTAGGGGACTATATGGACGCTAAGGAGTTGTGAAGCCAAGTGGCAAAGCTCCATGAAAAATCATCATTGGTCCAAGAAGAAGAAGAAGAAGAAGAGTGCTCATCCTCTCAAGCTCAAAAAGAAGCAAGTACATCTTCATCCAAAGAGCTTGAGGATTCGGAGGTTGATAGGGAATCAACATCTGGATCGGAAGAGGTGGAGGAAGTGGAAGAAGCATCCACTTCTAGGATTGAGGAGGAGATTAGAGTTTCCTCAACACCGGAGCATCAAGAAGAAGCTTCCACATCCGATCAAGATGAAGAAGTTTCAATTCCAACACCTTCCACCACCATAGGTAACTCAAACATGTCAATTAATAATAAAGTGAATATTATATGCTTTGAGTGTAGGGAGAAAGGACACTATAAGAGTAAGTGTCCTAAACGGGTTAAGAAGACTCCACCCGTGCCAAAAGTCAAGGAGACCGGTGCCTCAATGAAAAAGAGCAAGGAGCAAGTGATTTGCTTCAAATGCCGACTACCGGGTCATTACCGGAGTCAATGCCCGAAGGGGGAGAAGAAGGGGCAAAGGGGAGCATCACAAGTAGGGGGAGCTACTAAGGCTAACCCTAAGGTATATCAAGTTAATAATGCTCTTTCTTTAGTTAATAGACAAAAGCATGCTAGAAATTTCAATTCCCTAGCAATTTGCCATGAAAAGCATGCTAATAAATATAAATACTTTTGTTTAGGAGCTAAGAATGTCTACTTAGATAATAGGGAGAAATTTGGGACTAATGTCCCTAAAAACAATTTACCTAAGGACAAACCTAGGTCAAATAACTCAAGATCAATTTTACCTAGGGAGACAATTAGAAAGGTGCAAGAGCACCTAGGTCTAAACCCTAAATGGACTAGGCATATGCCTAGAAAGTCTCATGCCCAAGATTTAAATCAAAATTCTAAAATTGGGCAATTAGAAAAAGAAAATCAAGTCTTGAGGTCAAGACTTGAAAAACTTGAAAAGACCCTTAGGAATATACAAAATCAATTTAAAGGGTCTAGTGGTCAAAGTCAAAGGTCCAAAAGTCAAAGTCAACACCAAGGACCTAAGAGTCAAAAGTCAACTAAAGGCAAGCAAGGTTTAGGTCACAAACCTAAGCCTAAGGTAGCTTACTATAGTGTTCCATTTGATTATGGGACACAAACTAGGTCTAGGAAGACCAAGGTCAATAGGGAAGTCATCCCTAGAGTTGACCAAAGGGTGTGCCTAGTGGCTAGGGTTTCAAGGAAACCTAGGGTGGCCACTAAGAAGGTTGCAAGGGGAGTTACCCCTAGAGTCAACCTAGGTAAGACCAAAATGACCAAGGCTAACAAGCCTAGGAGGGTCATTAGGATGGTATCTAGGGAGGTTATCCCTAAGGAATACCTAATTAACCCTAGGAGCTCAAATCGGTTTTGGGTTCCTAAGAGCGTGATTGATTCATGCTAGGTGGGTTTAGGATGTGCCAACCTTGAGTGGATGGGTAGTTAACTCAACCATGATAAAGGTGGCATTTTAGGTTATTTTCAAGGTTATGGATACCTTGGAAATAGGGTTGAATTATAATCCTAAAAGATTTTAGGATGTGCCAATATTAGTTATGAAGTTTGATAAAATGATCAAATTGGCACAATTAGGATTTAGAGTGTTAGTGTGCCATTTTGGGTTTTTGGCACACTAAGGAGATTAATGACAATATGGCAAAATATATCTAACTATATCAAAATGGCAATTAATATTAAAATTTAGGTATTACTATACCTATATATTTAATATGTCATGCTTTGATTGCCATATGCCATGTCATGACATCATGCCTAGTTCTATGATTTTATATGTCATGATTCATGTTTAGGATTAAGGTTTCAAATGTCATGTGTTTTTAGATTTCATCTTATGCCATGACATCATGATTATGAGCATATGCTTAGTTATAACATTTCTAATGCCATAATCATTCATGCATTTAAGACAATTTGGTTGGAAATTGAATTAAGGACTATGGCATGACTTGAAGTCCCATTTATAAGGGAATCAAGTAGGGTTGCCTTAGAGAATGCATGAAACCCTAGATTAGGATGAACAAAACCCACATCTCACATCCAATTGACATGTATGTGTATTTATACACCTTAGATACATGTGAGATGCTAGGATATGAGTTGAGTTCAAGGTGCATAGTTTTTGCATCTAGATGAACTAAAACTCATCTTGTTTCATTTGTGGATCATTGGGAGAGCATGTGTACAAGTCATGTACATAGAGCCCAAGGAATATGATCCAAAATAAGGTTTTGAAAACATTTTAAAATCATTTTGAAAAACCTTGGTGAAGTCTATCTTTTGATAGCAATCACCATTGATGAAGTTGATACAAAATAGGGCCAAAACATTGAAAATTTCAATGGTTTTGAGTTTTGTATCAAATTCACTATTTTATGGGTAAAATAATTTTAATCTATTTTTCACCCATTTTATGTGTCATAAGTATTATACGTATAAATTTTTACGATTTTTCGAATTACGTATAATTATTTATGAATTTTTAAAATTCATTTCTGATAGCTGAAAATCGAGATTTTATTATCGATCGCCTACAATGTGGCGGGCAATGATAATGGGTGTGATCGATTGATTCGTCGAGTCGACTGCCAGGTCTGATTTCGGGTTAACAAGGTTTGTTTAGCCCGTGTTCAGCTATGGAAAAAGTTCCTAATCACTCCTAACCCTAGGATATGCTTTAGGAAGCATTATAAAGGGTGAAAATCCATTGGATATGGATTAGGAGCTGTGTTAGGTCAAAGTATCAAATTTAGGGTGAGTGAAAGTTCTATGTTGAACTTAGAACCTTAATTTTGATGGTTTAGAGTTCCTATTGGCTTAGGGGCTTCCCAATGACATTGTTGGTGCAATGGTCAAGGGGGAGTAAGCCTTTAGGGGGAGGTATCCATCTTGGGATGATGGATGTGTTTTTCTCCTTGAAGAGGAGAAGTTATTGGGAGAATATGACATCAATTGGAAAATTGATGGGTTTTTGATACCCAATTTGGAAATTGGGAGAGAGTATAGGATTGCCTCTCTTGAGTGATATGTGACTTATCACTAGGAAGATGGTAGGCATCCTAGGTATTTATTTTTGGATCAAGGGGGAGATTGTAAGATCTCATTGAGACATGAGACATTGACCTCCTTGGAGAGAAAACCTTTTTGATGTTAGTCAAAAAGGGGGAGAATGTTTGGGGGAGAATATTTGGAGAGTGTTTACCAATTTGGGATAATTGGTAAGGGATTTGAGTTAGTGGTCTAACTCAGATGATTTGTTTGGTTTTTGTCAAACATCAAAAATGTTGGAGATTTGGCGCCCGCTAGAGGGGGGGGTGAATAGCGTGTAACCGTACGTAGATGGAATTCTTTCGCGTTTGATCGTCTACAATCTTGTTAGCACAGCGGAATAGTAATAACAAATAAATATAACAAGACACACAATCACAACACGATCATATAACGTGGTTCGGAACCACACGGTTCCTACTCCACGGATTGAGCTCTAACGAGCTCTAGCGATGCCAATGCAATCACTAATCAAATAACTCCTTCTCGGAACAATCTGGAGGTGGAGAAACCTCGTACAATAGTGATTACAACAATAATCAAAAGCTACAAGCTAAGACAATGAAATACAAAGCAATACAAGTAAAGAAAACACTTTACAAATGCTCTTGGATGCTTGATTGCTTAGTTGCTTGATGTCAACTTGGAGACCCTGATTTGCAGCAGCAAATCGCCCCAAAAGCCTCAAGAAACCGATGCCAAAATCCTTCCCGTCGAGCTCCTTTTATCCTTGCGCGCGACCTGGATTTCCGCCTATCAGTCGACTGCCATAAGTCACCAGTCGACTGATGCCACTGTTGTCGTGAGACAACGGCTCGATCCACGCTGGAAAAACTCCAACGGATCTCTTGGCAGTCGCCAACATTGCGATCGGCCAGCGCCCGTAATCGCGCCTTGATCGGCTCACGGGCGTTGTGCTCGACACTCATTGGCGGTCGCCATCCCTTAGCGATCATTGCCCGGCGAACCACCCGATCGGCCCATTGCGATAGCGATCATTGCGAAGTTGGCGGTCGAACTCAAGTCGACTCACGTATGAGGTTTTAACCCAAATATGGTTCCCCCATACTTGCAAGACCACCCTTAGCCTAGACCTAAACCTTCTAGCCATCTCCATCAGCCTCACGCCTCTCGGATCCCTCCAAGTCATCCATGACTTGTTCATCCATCGCGCTAGCCTTCAGATGCTTCCATCGGCTATGTCATGCTAACGGTGTCTACACCGCCAAGGCACATTGGACTTATGCCGCCAAGACTCCGCTTGGACTTTATGCCGCCAATATCAATCCCCTTGGACTCTCAAATGCCAAGACACAAGCTTGGACTTCCCTTGCCAACCCATGTTGGACTTTCCATGCCAAGACCAATGCTTGGACTTCTCATGCCAAGTGCTCAAGACTTGGACTTTCCCAAATGCCAAGTGTCCCACTTGGGCTTTACCTTGCCAAGACCCATGCTTGGACTTTCCCATAATCACATGGTCAACCCTGGTCAACCATCAAGTCAATTATAAACTGGGTCGATTGTATAAACAATCTCCCCAACATATTAACCGACATTAATGTCAAACATCAATGCCAAAACACTTTGTTCAAATCCCTTTGTCAAACATCAAAACATCACTTGAGTCAAACTCGAGTCCATGGTCAATCGTGACCTGGGCCGATTGCACCAACAATCTCCCCCTTTTTGATGTTTGACAAAAACCAAATCAAATCATGAGTTAGAACACTAACTCAAATCCCTTACCAATTATCCCAAATTGGTAGACACTCACTAAATGTTCTCCCCCAAACATTCAAGTGAAAATGTAAATCAAATGTTCTCCCCCAAACATTCTCCCCCTTTTTGACTAACATCAAAAAGATTATCTCTCCAAGGAGGTCAATGTCTCATATCCCAATGAGATCTTACAATCTCCCCCTTGATCAAAAATACCTAGGATGCCTACCATCTTCCTAGTGATAAGTCCCATATCACTCAAGAGAGGCAATCCTATCTCACTCTCCCAATTTCCAAATTGGGTATCAAACACCCATCAATTTTCAATTGATAACATTCTCCCCATATAAAAAACATCCATCATCCCAAGATGGATACCTCCCCCTAAAGGCTTGCTCCCCCTTGACCATTGCACCAACAATGTCCTTGGAAAGCCCCTAAGCCAATAGGAACTCTAAACCATCAAAATTAAGGTTCTAAGTTCAACATAGAACTTTTACTCACCCTAAATTTGATACTTTGACCTAACACAACTCTTAATCCATATCCAATGGATTTTCACCCTTCATAATGCTTCCCAAAGCATATCCTAGGGTTAGGAGTGGTTAGGAACCTTTACCATAGCTGAACATGGGCTAAGCAAACCTTGTTAACCCGAAATCAGACCTGGCAATGATCGACAATTATCACGATCACATTTATCACCGATCGCCACCAATGGCAGATCGTAGTCAATTTTCCGAAATTCAGCTATCAGAATCCAATTTCAGAAAATCATAACTAATTATACGTATATCGAAAAATCATGAAATTTGATACGTATAATACTTATGACCAAAACAATGGGTGAAAAATGTTTGAAAAATAATTTACCCATAAAATAGTGAGTTTGATACAAAACTCAAAACCATTGAAATTTTCAATGTTTTGGCCCTATTTTGTATCAACTTCATCAATGGTGATTGCTATCAAAAGATAGACTTCACTAAGGTTTTCTAAATTGATTTTAAAATGATTTCAAAACCTTATTTTGGATCATATTCCTTGGGCTCTAAGTATATGACTTGTACACAAGCTTTCCCAATGATCCACCAATAAAATTAGATGAGTTTTGGTTCAACTAGATGCAAAAACTATGCACCTTGAACTCAACTCATATCCTAGCATCTCACATGTATCTAGGGTGTATAAATACACATACATGTCAATTGGATGTGAGATGTGGGTTTTGTTCTCCCTAAACTAGGGTTTCATGCATTTTTCTAAGGCAACTCTACTTGATTCCCTTATAAATGGGACTCCAAGTCATGCCATAGTCCTTAAATCAATTTTAATCAAATTTTCTTAAATGCATGAATGATTATGGCATTAACGATGATATAAATAAGCATATGCTCATAATCATGATGTCATGGCATAAAATAAGATCTAAAACCACATGACATTTACCTAAATCCTAAACATGAACATGACATATAGAATGATTAAAAATAAGCATGATGTCATGGCATGTTATATGGCAAACAAAGCATGACATATAAAATATATAGGTATAGTAATACCTAAATTTTAATATTAATTGTCATTTCATATAATTAATTATATTTTGCCATATTTCTAGTTTTCTCCCAAGTGTGCCAAAAACCCAAAATGGCACACTAACCTCTAAACCTAAATTGTGCCAATTTTGATCATTTTATCAAACTTCTCAAGTAATATTGGCACATCCTAAAAGCTTTTAGGATTAAGACTTAAATGTATTTCCAAGGCAACCATAACCTTGAAAATAACCTAAAATGCCACCTTTACCATGGTTAGGTTAACTACCCTTCCATTTAACGTTGGCACACCCTAACCCATTTAGCGTGAATCAAACACGCTCTTAGGAACCCAAAACCGATTTGAGCTCCTAGGGTTAACTAGGTATTCCTTAGGGATAACCTCCCTAGATACCTTCCTAATGACCCTCCTAGGCTTGTTAGCCTTGGTCATTTGGGTCTTACCTAGGTTGACTCTAGGGGTGACTCCCCTTGCAACCTTCTTAGTGGTCACCCTAGGTTTCCTAGAAACCCTAGCCACTAGGCACACCCTTTGGTCAACTCTAGGGATGACTTCCCTATTGACCTTGGTCTTTCTAGACCTAGTTAGTGTTCCATAATCTAATGGAAC
The DNA here is from genome assembly GCA_025175895.1 of Wurfbainia villosa. NCBI lineage: Eukaryota > Viridiplantae > Streptophyta > Magnoliopsida > Zingiberales > Zingiberaceae > Wurfbainia > Wurfbainia villosa. The sequence continues at coordinate 41,957,238 of CM046007.1, read as the reverse complement.
ACTATGGTAAGCCACCTTAGGCTTAGGTTTGTGACCCAAACCTTGTTTGCCCTTGGTTGACTTTTGACTCTTAGGTCCTTGGTGTTGACTTTGACTTTTGGACCTTGACTTTTGATCTTTTGACCCTTTAAATTGATTTTGTATAATTTTAAGGGTCTTCTCAAGTTTTTCAAGCCTTGACCTCAAGACTTGATTCTCTAACTCTAATTGCCCAATTTTTGAATTTTGATTTAAATCATGGGCATGAGACTTTCTAGGCATATGCCTAGTCCACTTGGGATTGAAACCTAGATGTTCTTGTATTTTCTTAATAGATTCACTAGGTATGGTTTTTCTAGGGACATTAGTCCCAAATTTCTCCTTATTACTAAAATGGACACTTTTAGCTCCTAAGCAAAAAAATTTATTCCTATTAGTATGCTTTTCATAAATTGCAAGAGAATTTAAATTCCTAGCATGCCTTTGCCTATTAACTAAAGAAGATGCATTATTGAAATATACCTTAGGGTTTGCCCTAGAGGCTCCCCCTACATGTGTAGCTCCCTCTTTGGTCTTTTTGCTTCCCCTAGGACATTGATTCCTATAATGTCCCCTTGAGTTGCACTTGAAGCATATGATATGCTCCTTGCTCTTGATATTTGGGGAACCGACATCCTTGACTTTTGGAGCCGGTGGAGCTTTCCTAATCTTCTTTGGGCACTTGCTCTTATAGTGCCCGGTTTCCCTACACTCAAAACATATTATATGCATTTTATTATTAACACATATGTTTGAGTTACCTAGGTTAATGGAGACCGGAATTGGACTTTGGGCTTCTTCATCTTGACCGGATGTCGGCTTCTTCTTGATGTTCCTGTATGGAAGTTCTCTCCTCCCTCAATCCTTGAAGTGGATGCTTCTTCCACTTCCTTCACATCTTAGATCCAGGATGTTTGATTCCTATCAACCTCCGAATCCTCACTTCCTTGTGAGGATGATCTCTCTTCTTCACCCTCCTTATCTTCTTGAATTGATGGTGAACTTTCTTGAGCTTAAGAGGGTGAGCACTCCTCTTCTTCTTCTTCTTCTTGGACCATTGATGGGCTTTCATGGAGCTTTGCCAAATCGCTCCATAGCTCCTTAGCATCCATGCATTCACCTAGGCTACACAAGAATTCATTTGGAATTAAATCAAAAATGAATTTGATTACCTTCTTAGGTTTCGCGAATCTTTGGAGTTGCTCGTCCCTCCAGCTCTGCTTCTTGAGGCAGCCACCTTTTGGTCCTCTAGGATACTCAAATCCTTCCAGTCAGAGAGATCATTCCTCAAGTCCTTCATCATCAAAAATCTTCAATTCTTCTCTTCCAAGAATCAAGCCTTCTTGTCCATATAATGAGTACGGACGGTGTGTTGATGTCCCATCCAAGCTTGTCTTGGAATTCCATCTTACCCTCTAGCGTCTTGCTCCGGTTGTTAATCCAGTTGAAGAGCCACGAGGCTCGATACCACTGTTGGAGATTTGGCGCCGCTAGAGGGGTGAATAGCGTGTAATGCGTAGATGGAATTCTTTGCGTTTGATCGTCTACAATCTTGTTAGCACAATGAATAGTAATAACAAATAAATATAACAAGACACACAATCACAACACGATCATATAGCGTGGTTCGGAACCACAGTTCCTACTCCACGGATTGAGCTCTAACGAGCTCTAGCGATGCCAATGCAATCACTAATCAAATAACTCCTTCTCGGAACAATCTGGAGGTGGAGAAACCTCGTACAATAGTGATTACAACAATAATCAAAAGCTACAAGCTAAGACAATGAAATACAAAGCAATACAAGTAAAGAAAACACTTTACAAATGCTCTTGGATGCTTGATTGCTTGTTGCTTGATGTCAACTTGAGACCACGATTTGCGTGACAAATCGCCCCAAGCCTCAAGAAACCGATGCCAAAATCCTTCCCGTCGAGCTCCTTTTATCCTTGCGCGCGACACGGATTTCCGCCTATCGGATCATTGCCATAAGTCACCGATCGTGATGCCCGCTGTGTCGTGAGACAACGGCTCGATCCACGCTGGAAAAACTCCAGCGGATCTCTTGGCGATCGGCCCTTAGCGCCCGCCGTAATCGATTGCCCGGTCGGCTCACGGGCGTTCGCGGCTCGACACTCGGTGGCGATCATTGCCATCCCTTAGCGATCGGCCGATCGTTGGTCCACCCGATCATTGCCAATGAGCGATCATTGCCGAGGCATTTTTGGCAGTCGAACTCAAGTCGACTCACGGCAGTCGAACCGTCCATAATGCCAGTCGACTGCCAACCTCAATCAATGAGGTTTTAACCCAAATATGGTTCCCCCATACTTGCAAGACCACCCTTAGCCTAGACCTAAACCTTCTAGCCATCTCCATCAGCCTCACGCCTCTCGGATCCCTCCAAGTCATCCATGACTTGTTCATCCATCGCGCTAGCCTTCAGATGCTTCCATCGGCTATGTCATGCTAACGGTGTCTACACCGCCAAGGCACATTGGACTTACGCCGCCAAGACTCCGCTTGGACTTTACGCCGCCAATATCAATCCCCTTGGACTTCTCAAATGCCAAGACACAAACTTGGACTTCCCTTGCCAACCCATGTTGGACTTTCCATGCCAAGACCAATGCTTGGACTTCTCATGCCAAGTGCTCAAGACTTGGACTTTCCCAAATGCCAAGTGTCCCACTTGGGCTTTACCTTGCCAAGACCCATGCTTGGACTTTCCCATAATCACATGGTCAACCCTGGTCAACCATCAAGTCAATTATAAACTGGGTCGATTGTATAAACAATCTCCCTAACATATTAACTGACATTAATGTCAAACATCAATGCCAAAACACTTTGTTCAAATCCCTTTGTCAAACATCAAAACATCACTTGAGTCAAACTCGAGTCCATGGTCAATCGTGACCTGGGCCGATTGCACCAACAAAAAAGAGAGATTGTTGGTGCAATCGACCCAGGTCACGATTGACCAGACTTGAGTTTGACTCGAGTGATGTTTTGATGTTTGACAAAGGGATTTGACAAAGTGGTTTGGCATTGATGTTTGACATTAATGTTGGTTAATATGTTGGGGAGATTGTTGGAGCAATCGACCTGAGTCATGTTTGACCGGACTCGAGTTTGACTCGAGGAAGACCTTGATGGTTGACTGGGGTTGACCATGTGATTATGGGAAAGTCCAAGCATGGGTCTTGGCAAGGTAAAGTCCAAGTCATGGGTACTTGGCATGGAAAGTCCAAGTGGGACACTTGGCATTTGGTAAAGTCCAAGTCATGGGTACTTGGCATGAAAAGTCCAAGTGGGACACTTGGCGCATGGAAAGTCCAAGTCATGGGTACTTGGCATTTGGGAAAGTCCAAGTCTTGAGTACTTGGCATGAGAAGTCCAAGCATGGGTCTTGGCAAATGAGAAGTCCAAGCATGGGTCTTGGCAAATGGAAAGTCTAAGCATGGGTCTTGGCATGGAAAGTCCAACATGAGTTGGCAAGGGAAAGTCCAAGCTTGAGTCTTGGCATTTGGGAAGTCCAAGGGGATTGATATTGGCAGCGTAAAGTCCAAGCGGAGTCTTGGCGGCATAAGTCCAATGTGCCTTGGCGGTGTGAACAGATTAGCATGACATAATAGAGAAGCACCTGGAGGCTAGCGTGATGGATGAACAAGTCATGGATGACTTGGAGGGATCCGAGAGGCGTGAGGCTGATGGAGGTGGCTAGAAGGCTTAGGTCTAGGCTAAGGGTGGTCTAGCAAGTATGGGGGCACCATACTTGGGTTAAAACCTCATGTTTGAGTTAGCGGTCGGGCATTATGGCGGTTCAGGTATAGTGAGTCGACTGAGTTATTGCCGTTAAGGCTGGAACTACTCTACGGCGGTCATTGCTCATAGGAAGCGATCGAAGCGATAATCTGACGATCGTGCGATTGACCCACGAGCGAATACTCCGTAGCCGTGGCGATCGGCGCGATGTTGGCGATCGGCTGAGTCCCGTTGGAACTTGTCAGCGTGGATTGGCCGTTGTCTCATAGCTTCTGATCTTGTGATCATTTGGAGACTTATAGCGTCGACTTTGGTAAATCGGCCGGGAGATAAAGGGGCTGTTCATGGAGATTGCGGCATCAGATTTTTGGGAGCTTACTTGAGGCGATTTGAAGGCGATTTGTAGGTGCATTTTAGGGCCCTTCAACCTCATCCAAGCAACCAACAAGCAAAGCGCTCAAACCCTAGTTTGTAAAGTGTTCTTTACATTTCCTTGTATTTTTCTTGTATTTTTGTGTATTACTTGTTGTAATCCTTTGTACGAGGTTTCTCCACCTCCGACTTGTTGTCGAGAAGGAGTTATTGCTTAGTGGTGTGTGATTGACATCACTAGGGCTCATGTGAGCCCAATCCGTGGAGTAGGAACCGTGCGGTTCCGAACCACGTTATATCCTTGTGTTCGTGGTTGTATCTTTTCATTATTGCTTTTATTATTTCTATTCCGCTGCGCATAACGAATTTTGTAGAGACGATCATGGACGAATTCCATCGACGTACGGTCAACGCTATTCACCCCCCTCTAGCGGCGTCAAATTTCCAACAACCCGTGGACTACGGACCTACGTTAGCTTCATCTAAAAGCAGATAGTTGAGGGAGACAGTCTAACCTAGTTACCCGGAAAGTAGAGGAAGAGGTGTTATGCTGCGGCTTGGGAGGCCCCACGCAATATTCCGAGGAGTCTTCATTCTTCATATCTGTAACAGAATTATTCTCCAAAGAGGGGGTGTGGCCACGTGTATGATGGAGATAATCTGCGACGTTACGATGGAGGAGAAGGAAAGATAAAAAGGGAGGAAGCAAGGAGGAAAAGGGGGATCTGCAATCATTCCAACGCAGGCAAGAGAGAAGAAGAGGCAAGGGGAGACGGAAGAAAGGACACCACCATCTCGCCGAAGAAGAAGGAGGGGGATCTGCCAGTGCTATATCTCTTGTATTTTCCTCGTCTTGTAATATCATTGTAATAGGTCTTTCTCCTCCACCTTCGGAAACTTGCTTTCTGTAAAGGAGGATCTTCATAGTGAAAGTGCTTAGGCACCGCATCTGGTGAGAAAACTCACCTCCGTGGAGTAGGAATCCTCATTCCGAACCACGTTACATCTTGTGTCTGAATCTCGATTGTTGGCGTCGATTTCTTGCGTTTCATCTACTTCATTCTTTTATTCTCTACTGATTACGGCCTGGGAGAATCCTCTGGGACCTCCCTCAGTGCTTCACTGCATTGAAAACGGAGCGAACAGATTTTTTCCCAGACCCACATCACATTATGTCATGCGTGTCGTGACATGTAGATGTATGTCATGTATGTTATGCCATGTAGATAATAGTTATTTGCATGCAAAGAGGATGAGACATAAAACCCTTACTCAATATTAAAGCCTACACCTTCCATTAATATGGTTGGAACCAGAGTTCCGTTTCTTGTTTGGGTTGTTGGACTCTCTTCAAGCCCGACTCGAACCTGAACATGTTCAAACCATGGAATAGTTTAATACTAATATGGTAAGAGTCAGAGGTCAATCGTTAGCTTTAGTTGTTGGACTCTCTCCAAGCTGAGCTAATTGGTTGAATGCGCTCTAACCATATTAAAACTATTTCTCGATTAATGGGTTGGCTTTAACCTGGAGCATCGGCTTATTGGACTCTCTCCAAGGTCGATGTAAAGGGAGGTGAAGTTGGGTGCTATGCATATGATGCATACTTGTTAATGTGTTAACAACCCGATGTATGTGTGAACATTCAATTAGTTGATAGCACATTGTAATAGTTGCATATATGTGATATGGAATCCGTATAGTTGATACCTACCGTCGTAGTTATGAATGGCTTGTTGGACTCTCTCCAAGATTGTTCATATCTATGATGGATATCAACCCATTCGGAGATGGACCTACGATCTCCCGAAGTGATTTTGGGGTTTTGAAATTCGAAAAATGAATGGGATTTATAAATGTATATTGATGCATTTTAAAATCATCTTTCTCATATATGCTCGTTTTGTATTTCTAAGATTGATCATGATGTCTTTGAATTTGCGTTCCATTTTGGATTCGAATAAATTGACTAGGCCGAACTTCTTGGACTGACTTAGAAACTTGAGAATTGTTCTCAAGGTTGAAAAGCTTGCAAATGTCCTCGAAGCGCCTCTTCCCGCTTGTTCTAGTGACGATGTAACTCTAGACCAATTGTTGGCCTATCAGAAACATGTGAGTGATTCTGAACAAATAAGTTGCATCATGCTAGCCATGATGGAACCCAAGCTACGGAAGCAGCATGAGCATATGGATGCTCATATCGTAGTCCTTCATCTTTAAGAGTTGTTTGATAAGCAAGTGAGATTCGAAAGGTTCGAAGTCTCCAAGCTCCTCTTCACCTCTGAGATGCAAGAAGGTTCATCTGTGGTACTGCTCAACATGTTGAAGATTGTGGAGCCTTCTGAGAAGCATGAGCAGGGGACGGTGTTGTTAGTTGATTCCTCGAAGAAAGGTTCTAAGAGGGAGTCAAAGGAACAACAGAAGGGGAAGAAGAAAAAGGCTAAAAAAGCAGAACCAGCTCAAAAGGACACTTGCCATCATTATGGCAAGGAGGGTCATTGGCGAAGAAATTGCAAGATTTATCTTGAGTTCGTGAAGAAGAATAAGGCATCGGATGCCCCATCTTCTTTAGATATCTTCGTTATTGATTGTCATTCTATTTCCTCAAACACTTGGGTATTGGATACTGGGTGTGGCTCACATATATGTAATGACATACATGGGCTAAGGAATAGAAGAAGACTCGTCAAGGGAGAGTCAAATCTACGTGTTGGGAATGGAGCAAAGGTTGCTGCACTCGCCATCGAAACGTATTTATTGAAATTCCCTACAGGACTTGTCTTAGAACTGGACAATTGCTTTTATGTTCTTTTGTTGATAAAGAACATCATTTCTATTTCTTGTTTAAATAGAAATGGTTTTCATTTAACGTTTAGTAACAATTGTTGTTATATAACTTTGAATGGCGTACTTTATGGAACTGGAACTTTGAGCAATGACATTTATACGTTAGACGTATCCAGTGACATTTTCAATATTGAAGCGAGCAACAAGCGTGCTCGAAAGGATAATCAATTAGACTCCTACATGTGACATTGTCGTCTTGGCCATGTAAGCAAGAAACGCATGTCCGAATTACACCGATGTAGAATTCTGGAATCGTTTGAATTGGATTTATACGATACATGCAAATCATGCTTAAAAGGCAAGATGACTAAGTTACCTTTTATAGGAAAAGGTGAACGAGTGGGAGAGTTGCTAGGCCTAATACATAGTGATGTATGTGGACCTATGTCAACTCAAGCTTTAGAAGGTTATAGCTACTTCATTACCTTCACCGATGATCACTCACGGTATGTGTTCTTGATGAAACACAAGTCTGAAGCCTTTGAAAGGTTGAAAGAATTCAGAAATGAAGTAGAGAAACAACATGACAAGAGTATTAAAATACTTCGATTGGATCGAGGTGGTGAATACTTAAGTCAAGAGTTTCTTGATTATCTAAGAGACAATGGCATATTGTCTCAATGGACTCCGTCATATACACCACAGCATAATGGTGTATCTGAGAGGCGTAACCGGACCTTGTTGGACATGGTCAGGTCAATGATGAATCATGCGAATCTTCCCAAGTCCTTTTGGAGCTATGCACTTCAGAAAGTTGTTTACTTGTTAAACAGAATGTCAACCAAGGTAGTCTCTACTATTCCATATGAGATATGGAATGGTAAGAAACCTCATGTATCTTACTTGAAGATATGGAGTTGTCCAGCTTATGTGAAGCGGACTATATCAGACAAATTGGATGCTAAGTCTGATAAATGTCTATTTATTGGATACCCTAAGGAAAACAGGGTTGCGATTCTATCATCTGTGGAACAAAAGGTGTTTGTTTGAGGCATCTTTGTGTTTCTAGAAAGAGTTTCTCTTGCAAGAAAGCGATGGAGTGTCGTCGAGCTTGAGGAGGCTCGAGAGACTCAAATAGACATTGATGAGATACAGTGAAGCCTGACAGTAGACAACTCATAGTGATGAGCAATCATTTGGACCTATTGTAACACCACATCTTCGTAGATCTGGTAGAACACGCATATTCTGAGAGATATGGATTTCTCGTAAGTGAATCGAGCGACGTGTTACTCATTGATGATGAGAGCCTACAGTTATGAAGAAGTCTTGACAAGTTGAGAAAGGGATAAGTGGCTTGGTGCCATGAAGTCGGAAATGGATTCCATGTATGAAAACCAAGTTTGGAACTTGGTTGACCCACCTGAAGGCATAAAGCCTATAGGGTGCAAGTGGGTTTTCAAGAAGAAAACCGACATGGATGGTAATGTGATTACCTATAAGGCTAGATTGGTGGCGAAAGGATATCGTCAAAAATAAGGTGTTGATTATGACGAAACCTATTCACCTGTAGCTATGCTTAAATCCATTCGGATGCTCCTGGCCATAGCGGCTCATTATGATTATGAGATATGACAGATGGATGTGAAAATAGCTTTCCTTAATGGAAACCTGCTCGAGGACGTGTATATGATACAGCCTGAGGGTTTCACAGCGGTTGATAAAACCAAGGTATGCAAATTGCGACGGTCCATTTATGGATTGAAGCAAGCATCCAGGAGTTGGAATATCCGTTTTGATAAGACAATCAAAAAGTTTTATTTCTCACAAAATCCAGACGAACCTTGTGTGTACAAGAAGGTTAGTGGGAGTGCAGTCGTGTTCCTAGTATTGTATGTCGATGACATATTACTTATGGGAAACGATGTTTCAATCTTACAGTCAGTTAAAATTTGGTTATCCAAGACATTCTCCATGAAAGACCTGGGAGAAGCATCCTACATCCTCGGGATTAAGATCTATAGAGATAGATCGAAACGGTTATTTGGTCTTTCGCAGTCTACATATATAGACCGAGTGCTAAAGAGGTTTAGCATGTCGGAATCCAAGAAAGGTTTCCTACCCATCAGGCATGGGGTACACCTTTCGAAGTCTATGTGTCCGCGCACAGAAGACGAGAGGATTTACATGAGTAAGATTCCCTATGCATCCGCAATAGGATCTATCATGTATGCTATGCTATGTATGAGGCCCGATGTATCGTATGCTCTGAGTGTCATGAGCAGATACCAGTCTGATCCAGGAATGGATCATTGGGTGGTTGTTAAGACGATCCTTAAGTACTTAAGAAGAACTAAGGATGTGTTCCTAATATATGGAGAAGGGTACATGGTGATACGTGGGTATACGGATGCTCGGCATGACAAGGATGATTCCATGTCTCGATGCGGGTATGTATTCACCTAGAATGGAGGCGCAATAAGTTGGAAAGGTTCCAAGCTTGACACTATAGCGGATTCTGCCACTAAGGCAGAATACGTTGCAGCTTTGGAAGCAGCAAAGGAAGCGGTTTGGATCAAGAAGTTCATCTATGAACTTGATGGTGTCTCATCAATGATCCAAACATGTGCTTCGCCGCTATCATCTTATCAGAGAGATCATAAGTAGGAATGAAATACAAATCGAAAAAATTCCCACTGAAAGGAACTTAGCGGATCCTTTGACTAAAGCATTACCTCAAAGTAAGTTTGAGGGTCATGTTAGAGCTTATGGTATTGGATATCGTAGCGATTGGCATTAGGCCAAGTGGGAGTCTGTTAGTAATATATGAGAGATGTCCTAAGGCAATCGCCTTATGTATGAACCATTTATATGATAAATGAAGATTCACTATTTGAGTATATATGTTTTTATGTATTTGATTGGATCTTAAACTCATTTACTGAATATCCACGATACGATTCACAGCATGAGAGAATTTGTGATTGGATCACAACTAGTGAGTATCTCTACATGTGTAATTGTGATGTATCGGAATTATCCCTAGTCGATGAATTGATGGATTTGGACACCATTAATTCTGTCGAGACTAGCACGAGGTATACTCCTTGGTGTATCCAAGCAGCTGATTCTCACTGGCTGGAGACATTGTGATGTCCGGAGTTAATCGTGGATGCTAGTTATGGTAACTAGTTCATTGGAGTGACCAGTCGTAAGACTTCATATGGTTCTCTGCATATATAGATATGTCAATGAAGTTTTTACTGTAGCTTAAGTGCGATGTTCCTTTGACTTGCGGTATTCAAGTCATCTTGATCATAGAGACTTATGCTTTGACATCTTAAGCAAGCGTCACTAAGGAGATGTGGACCCGGGATGATTGGGTATAAGTCGAAGTGATCGAAGGTGTTTGAATAGCCTATAAAGGATTCACCACTCCTTGCGAGGAGATGTATGCCCATGGCCTCTCGTCGGATTGTTACTAAAGTCTTTGGCCAAAGTATTACATGTTTAGAGTAAGGTACTCCTTCGATACATGTGGAGTAACTAGAATCCGTAGGACGAGGAAATGATACTTGGGCTAGGTGTGACATAGTCAGCCTAGTGGGGACTGACACTATAGACCATGTCCTGAACCAAGTGGGTATAAGATGAGTGAAGGGAATGGGGCACGAATCATTCGAGCTGCTGAAGGGTTTCAGAAATAGTTCTGGATCAACCGTTGATCTTTTCGGTTAATTGGGGATCATGATGTACTACTAGGTGCCACTCATGATCGTTCTATAATTAATGGTTAATTATAGACGACCAACATAAACCGAGAACCTATTTGGTCACACGCACAACGAGCGTAATCCGAAGGATTTAAAACGAGCTTGAGAATGGGATTCTCAGACCGAGAGAAACTAGGTTTGGTTGGACCAAACAAGAAGCGAGCAGCCAAGTTGTTGTCGCCGCCCACCTTCTCCAACCGGCGACCAGCTGCTGCCGTTTCTGTTGGGAGATCGGTTGGCCGGCTAGAGGGGGGTGAATAGCCCTAATTCGTCGGACGTCGTATTTTGCTTGTCTACAAAATATTAGCGCAAGCGGAATATACAAATGTAAATAAATACAAGCAAAATATAAGCAAGCAAGACAAACACCGAGATGTAACGTGGTTCACGGCTATGCCGCTAATCCACGGTCCGATTCGTCCACGGTGAATCACTCCGAAACCCAATCACTATTGGTCTCTCCTTTGCACCAAGCTAGGTGGAGGTAACCTTTACAAATACTCCTCTTACAAATAGAATGGAAATAAGCTTGAGTAAGAGGATGGAAAGCTTTAGGGATCTTTGGGAGAGTATTAGAGCATAAGCATTAGGCTCCCAAACCCTTACCCCTTCCTTTTATAGAGGAAGAGGGTTTCTTCCTGTTGACACAGATCACCGATCGATGCCCTCGATCACCGACCGATGTCGTAGTCGCTGCCCAATAACGGTGCTTTCCACGCTGGATTCCATCCAACCGGTATTGCATCACGACTCGATGCTCGATCGATCGAGTGCTCACGGTCAGTCGACTCCATTCGTGCGCAGTTCCATCACCGATCGCTTCCCGGCAATGATCATTGTCGACATCGGCCGATCATTGCCGAGTTCCATGCGGCATGATCGCTAAGCCCTAAACCGGTCTTATACTACCGATCAAACCATCGATTGAGCGATCGCCATGACATGGCATGACCGCGGTGTCGGGAAAACCCATCCGACACTTGGCCAAATGGCCAAGTTTCACCTAAGAGCTACCCCTTCCCGGGTTACAACGCTCACTCTCATCCCTCGGAGTCCCTCGCCTTCGAAGTTCTCTTCGTTCGCGGCCACGTCCCTCGGCAGCATCAGGCACACGGCTCTGCAATGCTCCTTCGCGTCTCTTGCCTCGAAGTCTACTTCCTCCGGCTTTACTCCAAGCTTCTCGACCGGCGGTCCCTCGGATGCTCCAAGCGCACGGCTTTCGCAAAGCTATCCTTCACCGACTCAAGGCACGAGTCATGAGATGTGAAACTCGCCATGGCTCCATGTGCGAATTACTAAGCCCTGCATGACTTCAACACACATATCAAATCAACATAACCAACTAACTTAAACCCTTTGCTACACACATCAAAACCTTATCATGGCAAGAGATTGCCCTAACAATCTCCCCCTTTTTGATGTGTGGCAATCCGTTTAAGTTAGGTAAACATTTGATAAAAATTTCTAAGGTAAGAAAAGCATGTAAGTATAAACATGACATAGCAACATGCAACTCCCCCTTAATCAATAAAACTTTCTACACAAATTTCTCCCCCTATCATATATTTCTCCCCCTATCATAATTAACTTAAACATAATTATTTCTCCCCCTTTGACACCATCAAAAAGATTAACACTAAGTTATAAAACCCATGGCATCAAGTATAGAATTGAAATACCACAAATTGAATTAAAAACTGAATTCGGCCTTCACTGTTCTGATTTTCAGCCATCACGATCGGTTCAGATATACCAATGATCCGCACATGATTTTCGGGATTTCTGATTTTTCTGGCCGAATTTCAGAAATGCGTTAAAAATTCCAGAAAATTCGAAAAATCATAAAATTTGGGGAACACATTTCTTTTAAGTATTTCTATCAGTGAAAAATATGTTTTCATGAAAAGTCATTATATTTTCTGATATTTACCAAAAATCCAAAAACTTTAAAAACTACTAGGTTTTTGATCATGAAAGTATCAAGTTTGACACCTAGTTTTGGTTCCAATTGTTTCAAAACATGAATACATGTATTTTAAAGTGAGAAATTGTTTTGAAAACATATGAAATATCCAACCATGATCTTTGGGCAATATGTCTATGAATTAAACATAAGTCTTCCCCATGATTGGTCTATTATTGCTAAATTGATACATTAAATGACCATCTAAATGCCATAAGCATTAGTGGACATTTGTATCATCCTAACATCTCACCCATGCTAAGTTTGCAATCAAGTTAGCCTATAGTGAGTGTGAGATGCATCCTAGGGGGTATTTGTATATACTTAACCAACATATTCATGCAATTCTATCATGGTTAAGTATCAACCTAACATCCTACATGATCATAATGACATATATGATTTAATTTCACATTATGATCATGAAATACACGTTTTCATCAAATTATAACCATGCATTAGGTATTATATGATGATTATAAGTAAAGTATCACCTAAAGCATGATTTAAACCTATTTTTCATGATAATGTGCCAAATATCATAAATCATGATTATTTATAAGCAATATTATCTATTTATGGGCACGCTTATCATCACCCAACACTATCTAAAAATGTTGTCCCGTCATCCTAGGTCAACCAAAATATGATATAGGTCAAGTTCATATGGTTGACTACCCTAGGGGTTTTCTAACCCTTAAGGATGGATTTTGGAACCCAAAATAGATTTTTGCCTATGGGATTCACTAGAAATTCCTTGGGGATCCATTTCTTAGCTATTACTTTGTTTTTGTCTTGTCCCCTAGCAATTAGGCATTTATAGGCCTTCTCATTTTTCTTCTCTTTATATCCTAGGCCCTTCTTGTTAAAACTTGCCCTTTGGCTCCCAATTATCATGTTAAGGGTATTGGAGCCTATTGTGAATTTCTCTAGGGCTTTGGTTAAATAATCTACCTTTTCCCTAAAGCCCTATTTTCATTTATACATGCATCACTAACATCTAATGGCATATATTCATCATGTGAGCATGCATCATCATGGCAAGAAGAAATATTTTCACTTAAGCATGCTTTTTCTAATTTTTGCTCTAATTCCTTAATTCGATTAAGCATGCTTTTATTTTTCTTTTTCATGCCAAATAAGTCCTTAGTTAAACTAGAAATTATGGAAACTATTTTCTTAGGAGAGGCATTCTGCTACCATTGTTTCCATATCCTCTTCTTCTTCTTCTTGGATGATGAGGATGTGAAGCTTCCCCTTCATTTGAGCTCTCCCCACTTGTGCTTGAATCTTCATTTGAGGAGGAGGAGCAATCCGAGTCATGAAGAGCCATTAGTGCTAGGTTGGCAACAAATGCGTTCTCTTCTTCCGATGATGATGATGAGGCAAGGTCATCCCATGTCTTTGCTTTGAGAGCCCTGGCCTTCCCTGTTCCTGTTGCCTTCTTTTCTTCTTCCTTTCTCTTGCTCCCCTTCTGCTTCCTCTCTTCTCTTCCTTCTTTTTCTTCTCTTCCTTGCTCTTGTTTAGGAGGGGACAATTATCCCTTATGTGCCCTTCTCCTTGGCAATTGTAGCATATCACCTTCCCCCTTGGTCTTCTACTCCTATCATTTGATTTGTTAAAATGAAAACCCTTTAAAGCACGACTTACCCTCCTTACCATATATGCCTCTTCGGTGCTATCCATGGAGGAGGAGGAAGATGCTTCATCGGATGAGGAGGAAGGGATTTCCATCTTCTTTTTCCCTTTGTTGGCCATCAAGGCTACTCCCCTTGAAGTTTGGACTCTAGGTTCTTCTTGTATTCCTTCAAGTCTTGTTTCATGGAGCTCCATTGTTGAGAAGAACTCCTCCAAGGTACTTACTTCCAAGTTCTTGGAGATGTAGAATGAATCCACCATGGAGCTCCATCTTGAGGACCGGGGAAAGGCGTCTATGGCCTTCATTACCATATCCCGGTTGGATAACTTCTCTCCTACACTTGTTAGTCCAAGCAAAATCTCTTTAAACCTAGAATGCAATGAAGTTACCTTTTCTCCCTTTTCTAATTTGATGTTTGATAGTTGGGAGCGGAGGAGGTCTCTTCTTGCTAGCTTTGCCTCCGAGGTACCTTCATGAAGCTCTACTAGCTTCTCCCACATCTCCTTGGCACTAGAGCACTCCCCAATTCGGTTTATCTCTTGTTGGGGAAGTACGTTGAGGAGATGATGCTTAGCCCTTGAATTTGCAATGTGTTCCTCTCTTTGCTTCTTAGTCCACCTTGTCTTCTCTATTGGTTCACCCCTTTCATCCCTAGGCAACTCGAAACCATTTTCCATTATAAGCATAACATCAAAATCGGTCTCGAAGAATACCTCCATTCGCTTCTTCCACTGTTTAATTCGCCGTCGAACTTCGGCGGGTAGATGTTGGAGCCGGCCATCTTTTAATGAAGTGTTTGTCGTGGCGGTTAGTCCTTGACAAACAACCTGCTCTGATACCACTTGTTGGGAGATCGGTTGGCCGGCTAGAGGGGGGTGAATAGCCCTAATTCGTCGGACGTCATATTTTGCTTGTCTACAAAATATTAGCGCAAGCGGAATATACAAATGTAAATAAATACAAGCAAAATATAAGCAAGCAAGACAAACACCGAGATGTAACGTGGTTCACGGCTATGCCGCTAATCCACGGTCCGATTCGTCCACGGTGAATCACTCCGAAACCCAATCACTATTGGTCTCTCCTTTGCACCAAGCTAGGTGGAGGTAACCTTTACAAATACTCCTCTTACAAATAGAATGGAAATAAGCTTGAGTAAGAGGATGGAAAGCTTTAGGGATCTTTGGGAGAGTATTAGAGCATAAGCATTAGGCTCTAAACCCTTACCCCTTCCTTTTATAGAGGAAGAGGGTTTCTTCCGACACAGATCACGATCGATGCTCGATCACCGATCGATCTCGTAGCCGCTGCCCAATAATTTCCACGCTGATTCCATCCACAACCGACCGATGGGACCATCACCGACCGATGCTCGATCACCGAGTCGACTCCATTCTCGGTTCGCATTCCCCATCACCGATCGCTTTTCCCGGCACGATCGGCCGACATCACCGATCGCTGCCTGGCGCATGATCGCTAAGCCCTAAATCGGTCTTATACCCCGATCAAACCATCGATTCGAGCGATTGCCGCCATGACATGGCGATCCGGGTGTCGAAAACCCATCCGACACTTGGCCAAATGGCCAAGTTTCACCTAAGAGCTACCCCTTCCCGGGTTACAACGCTCACTCTCATCCCTCGGAGTCCCTCGCTGGTTCTCTTTCGCTCGCCACGCCCCTGCAAGATCGTGCACGGCCTGCGCAATGCTCCTTCGCGTCTCTTGCCTCGAAGTCTACTTCCTCCGGCTTTACTCCAAGCTTCTCGACCGGCGGTCCCTCGGATGCTCCAAGCGCACGGCTTCCGCAAAGCTATCCTTCACCGACTCAAGGCACGAGTCATGAGATGTGAAACTCGCCATGGCTCCATGTGCGAATTACTAAGCCCTGCATGACTTCAACGCACATATCAAATCAACATAACCAACTAACTTAAACCCTTTGCTACACACATCAAAACCTTATCATGGCAAGAGATTGCCCTAACAGTTTCCTCCACTTGCCGACGACGAGCTGCTGCCGGAGGAGCTCCGGTGATCTCCCTTGGGTTCGGTAATAAGGTGAGCCTCCACCTTTCCTTTTGGCCGACCCCATACTCCTCCACCAAAGCTGTCCAGTTTTCTGGACAGCTTGTTTCCCTCTCGTCAGAGCGTCGTTTGGATGACGTTTAGAGCTCCGACAGCGATAGTCTTGTCGGGGATTCGATCTCCGGTAATCCTCAGAGGTGGAGGACGAAGGATTCGTCAAACGGTTGACGAATACCTCTCCGGAGAAGCGAGTTTTGAGGACTCGTTTTTGGATCCGAATTTGGATTCGGATCGTGATCTTCTCTCGATCACATCGTCTTCAACACGAGGCTAGTAACCCGTACGAAGACGAAGCTCGTGACTTGGTGAAGTCATCCCGAAGATACTCGGCGTGGATACGGATAGAGACGATTCTAGCAAGGATTGTTCCGGTTGATGCCTTTTCCCGCTACACGTGATACGTAAGGTATACGTAGTTAAATTTCCTTTTATTGCAAAATTTAAATTTACGGTTATGTCTACACATGTTGTACTATGCATGCGTATGATGTGTGTGTTGTAATAAATGTAGATTTATTATTTTTATTTCTTTCGTTGCGCACATGTTTACGAAACATGTTCGAACACACACTCGCCACGGTGCCGAAAACCCAACACTACTATTATCCGGCACATATAATATATGAAAAAGTGCATAAAAATTAACCGAATCCTAAACACACAAAACCGGAAACCGTGGCTCTGATACCAATTGTAGGGAATTGCTTCGGAGGCTCATTGGCTCCCATGTCCCCGTTTTTAGAATTTCACTAATGAAAAAACTAATCTGGATGGGATGAGTTTCCTAAGCACAACCATTTCGTCGTCATGCTAACAACTTGAGCGATCGCTTGAACAAACTAGTTGTTCAAGCAACACAACTCTTCTAGTTGGTTAGCCGCGGAAGAGATGACGAACGGATCGCCGGTTTTTGTGTTTATCTTCGGGGTCCATGATTATACAAATACATACAAATGCAAACTAGTATAATCAACACATACTAACATAAAGATAAGAACATGCAAAGATCAATAATAAAAGTTGTAAAACTTTTATACCTCTCGATCTTCTATCGTATGTCCTATCCTCCTCGTGGACATCGTGTGGGCGAAGATCCTCCACGAGTTAAAGCCTCCTAGATCACGTTCTTCCCTTCCTTGCTCGCTCCGAACAAAGAGAAGAACCAAACAAAAACTCCTTCTCCTATCTAGAATCGGCCACCAAGCCAAGGAGCTTGATATAACCGCCGGCCAAGGAGTAGTTTCTTGAGCGCCGGCCAACCTTGAAGAAAGGTTGCCGCCGACCACCAAGGAGAAAGGGAGAAGGAAGAGCACCGGCCAACCTTGAACAAAAGTTGCCGCCGGCCACCAAGGAGAAAGGGAGGAGGAAGAGCGTTGGCCAAGGAATAGAGGAGGAAGAGAGATAGGTGTCGGCCAACCTTAGGAAGAAGAAGGGTTCTTCTTCTCTTGATGCTGCCCACCCTACTTCCAAAACCTAGCCGCCCAAGCCCTTGTTCTCCTAGGGTTTCTTGCCGCCCAAGATTGGAGAGGCAAAACCCTAATTTCTCCTAAAACCAACCTTAACTTTTGCCGCCCACTTAAGTCTCCCTTTTATAGAGTTAGGCTTAAGCTTTGATTTAATCTCAACCGTTGGTTCTAGGGTTTCATCCCAACCGTCGGATCTAGGGTTTTATCCCAACCGTCGGATCTAGGGTTTCATCCCAACAGTCGGATCTAGGGTTTCATCCCAACCGTCGGATCTAGGGTTTAATCCCAACCGTCGGATCTAGGGTTTCATCCCAACCGTCGGATCTAGGGTTTCATCCCAACCGTCGGATCTAGGGTTTCATCCCAACCGTCGGATCTAGGGTTTCATCCCAACCGTCGGATCTAGGGTTTCATCCCAACCATCGGATCTAGGGTTTAATCCCAACCGTTGGTTTTAGAGATTTAATCTTAACCGTCGGTTCTAGGGATTTAATCTCAACCGTCGGTTCTAGAGATTTAATCTCCACCGTCGGATCTAGAGATTTAATCTCAACCGTCGGTTCTAGAGTTTTGTTTTCCATCCTTGGATCTAGGCTTCATGAGGATTATATTAGACTACGATAAGGACTATGAGGAGGAGTTGAATCTTGGCCACCCGATGGATCGGAACCACACAAACTTGATCCATCAATGATGTTCCATTCCACTAGAGGATCATCATTGAATTACCTCACCAACCCCCATAAATTAATATGGGCTCCATATATTATTTGTACATCCATCTCCTGTTTAAGATATCGAATGTCAGTTAATTAATTGATTCGACCATCAATCAATTAACATCTAACTCCTCGAGTAGTACCACTCAACCTTATCATCATGTTGACTAAGTCAACCAGCTGGGTTTACATGATGAACCTTATGAGCTCCTCAAGGGGACATCATCAACCTAATGTATAGGATACAGTTTCCTCCTATAATCAACGACACGCCATGTAAATAATATCATTTCCCAACTTACCGGGCATATTGATTTAATCCATCTAAATCTCACCCTTTGGTAAATCAAAGAAATAAATACTAAGTACATGTGCCCATTATTGTATCGGGATTAAGAGCATGTACAACATAATATCCGAGGTTCAATTCAATTATGTAGTCAGCAATAAATTGAATCACCTCTATGTCGGTTCTGCTCAATACACCTGAGTGTACTAGTGTAACTCTATGTTCAAGACAAAACAATACCAAGCTACACTACAACCATGCCAATGGTTTGTCCAAAACCATCTTGGTTGTGAGCCTCTACTTATATTCTACAAGGGACTGATAACATGATCTTCTGTGCCACACCAAGCACCATGTTATTTACAATGTAAAATATTAGACAATATGCACACATATAATAAATATAAAGTGCAAACAATGATCATGTGATTCTTATTTCAAAGCAAAAATGTTCATACAAAAAGAGCTAGGCTTTCAGTATACATTCCAACAAGATTTTTCGCTTCACGCTTCGACACCTTCACTTACTTTCCCGCACTCAGCTTATCTCAAGCGCTACCAATCTGCCTCCTCTTTTTCTCCATCAACCCTCTACTTGGTTCGGGTAATACCTTGCCTATGAGCTCTTCTATCTAGTTCGTAGAGAAAAGGTAACGGATGTATCATTGACTTTTGGGCATTTGACCCTAGAATTGAATTTTCTATGATTCTAAGGGTTTTCTCCATTTTCTCAAGTTTTCTAGCTCTAATTTTCTCAATTTTGATTTATCATTGGATTTTTGGGAATTATTTTTCCTTTTAGGCATATGCCTAGATTTCTTGGGGTTAATGCCCAAGTTTTCTTCAATTCTTCTAATTGATTCCCTAGGTAAAATAGTTCTAGCATTATTGGTCCTAGGTTTATCCTTAGATAGTTCTACATGCTTGGTACCTAGACAAACATATTTATTCCTCCTAGCATGCTTTTCATTTATAATTGCAAGTGAACTAAAATAATTCTTAGCATGTTTTTTAACTTTAGGAATTGAAGGTGCATAATTTAAATATACCTTAGGGTTAGCTTGGGAAGCTCCCCCTACATGAGATACACCTTCTTGCCCTTTCTTCCTCCCCCTAGGGCATTGGCTTTGGTAGTGCCCCCTTTGGTTGTATTTGAAGCACACAATGTGCTCTTTGCTTCTAGTTGTGGGGACTCCGGCATCCTTTGACTTTCAGTTGACTTTTGGTGCCGGTGTTTTCTTCTTAGCCAATTTTGGGCATTTACTCTTGTAATGCCCTTTCTCCCTACACTCAAAGCATATTATGTGATTTTTATTTAAAATAACAACACTTGAGTTACCTAGGGAGGTGGAGGATTCTTCTTGATCACATCTTCCGGAGGTAAATGCTTCATTTTGATCTTGCTCCTGAATGAAAATCCTTTCCTCCCCCTCAATGCTAGAGGTAGAGGTCTCCACCAAATCATCAACATCTTCAAATGTGATGGGTGCTTCTTCTTCGACATTCTCCTCTACTTGTGCCGGTTGAGAATTTTCTTAGAATTTCATAACTTTATCCCATAATTCCTTTGCATCCCTAAAATTACCCAACCTAGACCAAATGTTGTTAGGAATCAAATCACTAAGTAATTCGATTACCTTGCGATTTTTCTCGAAGTCCTTGATTTGGTCTTGGGTCCACCTTGACTTCTCAATTGGCTTGTTGTCTTTGTCCCTGGGCATCTCAAAACCATTTTCTACAATAATCATAACATCAAAGTCGGTTTTGAGATATACCTCCATCCGTTTCTTCCACCAAGCAAAATTTCCATCATATTTCGGTGGATGGATGTTGTAGCCGGCCATCTTATAGTGCTTGTGTTGGCGGTTAGTCCTCGACAAGTTCCTTGGCTCTGATACCACTTGTAGGGTCGCGGTTGGCCGGCTAGAGGGGGGTGAATAACCCTCTTTCGTCATACGATGGAAGTCATTCTTAATCGTTCTCGTTGCATGCTCGCCTACAATTGTCGTTAGCACAGCGGAATACTAATACAAATATGAATACTAACAACAAATACAATTACACAAGAGACAATATACAAGATATACGTGGTTCGGAATCGAATGGTTCCTACTCCACGGGCGAGCTCACCGAGCTCTAGTTATGCGCATGACATTAACTAAATCGCTCCTTCTCGACAACACGTCGGAGGTGGAGAAATCTCTCACAAGCAATTACAATGTAATATATAAATACAAGCAAATACACAAATACAATACACAAGAAAACTTTCACCGATTGCTTTGATCGCTTTACTTGTTGCTTGCTTTAGATGACTCTTGAAGGTCTGGAATGCAGCAGCAATTCCCCTCCAATAGATTCCCAAAAGGCTTGGCAAAAACCTCCATCTCGAGCTCCATTTATAACCTGCATCGAGCTGTTTTCGCACCTAGCAGTCGACTACCAAAAGGCCCCAGTCGACTGCTCCTGTAGTCGTTGCCTCACAACGACCAGATCCACGTTGGACAAGTTCCAACGGATCACCCACCAGTCGACTGATCATGCCCATCAGTCGACTGGTGACCTAGTAGTCGACTGCCCAGTCGGCTACGAAGCATTCTGTGCCCGCGACATTCCCATCAGTCGACTGCCATCCCTCGGTAGTCGACTGTTGTCGACATCAATTGACTGTCATCCCTTGGCAGTCGACTGTCAGGCCATAAAATACAGTCTAACACCAGTCGAACCCTAGTCGACTCAGAGCAGTCGACTGTCATTTCATGGCAGTCGACTGATGTCGGGTAAAACCTCAAACACCAAGTTGTTTGAGCATCCGACACTCAGTCTTAGCCACTTGGCCAAGTTCACCTCATCCCTCATGGAGTTCCCACCGAAACTCTCTTCTCTCGGGCTACGTCCCTCGGATGTGTCAAGCTCACGACTTCGCAATGCCATCCTTCGCGTCTCAAACTCTCGAAGTATGCTTCCCTTTGGGCTCACTCCATTCGCTCCCCGTCCGGCGGTCCCTTGGATGCACCAAGCGCACGACCTCGTAATGTCATCCTTCACCGACTCAAGGATCCCGAGCCTAGTGAACTTACCAAGTCCTCAAGACTTCCCATATGCACCAAGCGCACGACTTTGCAATGCATTTCTCACCAAGCACCAAGCGCACGGCTTCGCAATGCTTTGGATTTTCCCACACCAAGCCCCATGCTTGGATTTTCCATGCCAATTCCATGTTGAACTTTCCTATGACAATCCCATATCATAAGTTTTGTCTATCATCAAAATACTGTTTGAGTCAAACTCGAGTCAACCTGGGCCGATTGCACCAACAATGTCAACATCTTGAATTATACATCTATCTGTAAAAGATTGAAAGGTATGACTCATATACTATGTGTTAATGTAAAAGATTGGAACCGTCAATCTAATGATCTCTTCGTCTCGACCTTCCATGATTCGAGAGGGAGTAAATCATGGAAGGACTATATCCTATACGTGATTGATAAGACAGTGAATAATCATCTGAGTCAATGATAGAGTTTTAGATTGTCTCCGAAATTGATCCTTATCCATTGTGTAAAATGTTCCCATTGATTTACCAATGGGCCATACTCGCAAGGGTCATATGCTTGTAGAGGATCCTTGGAAGCTAGAGGGGGGGGGGTGAATAGCTTGTTTTCGTTTCTACAAAAATGGTTAGCAGAAGCACAATAAATACAATAGTAATAGAAATGAAAATACAATGCTAACACAAAGCTTTTACGTGGTTCGGAGATAACGCTCCTACTCCATGGTAATCCTTAAGCTGGATCAACCCTAATTAATCTCACTAAGAAGCTTTCTCATTTTACAACAACCCTCCTCTTCTTACAAAAGATGAAGATGAAGTTTAGAGAGGAGGGGAATTAAAACACTAGGAAAGCTTAGAAAATTCGTGGAGGCTTGAGAGGATGATCAGAAAGTAAGCATTAACTCTCTTAACCACCACAAGCCCTCTTTTTATAGAGAGAGGACTATTTTTCCCGTTGGGCCACTATCAGTCAACTGATATACAACATTAGTCGATTGTCGTCGCGGTTAACGGCTTCTGAACAGTCGGATTCGTGGGATTCATAATCGTCATCATCCAACGACACACTCATCAGTCGACTGATACCTCCATCAGTTGACTGATGGAGTGATCAATCGAGTGATCACGGTGCGCAGTCGAGTGAGACTCTATTCTGTGCCCGTGTTTAACTTTATCAGGCGGCTGCCACTGTTTAGCAGTCGACTGATGGCGACATCAGTCGATTGACATGACTAGGAAGTCGACTATTCGTCAGCTTTTCAGCCTGACTCAGTCGAGCACCCTAACTATCGACTGATACATCATATCAGTTGACTGATACTCGTCATTCATACTTGAATTGACTCCCTAGACCTAGACTCAACCTTCTAGTTCTTCCTTAAGCCTTGCGCCTCCAGGATCCCTCCGAGTCTACGACTTATTCATCCTTTGCGCCTGCTTCCAAGAGCTTCCTTCGATTTTATCATGTCTTTGATTTCCCTTTGCCAAAGCGTGCTTGGATTTTACGCCGCCAAGACTACATGCTTGGACTTACGTTGCCAAGACTTGCCTTTGGACTTCCTTTGCCAAGGTCCGCTTGAACTTTACGCCGCCAAGACTACATGCATGGTCTTACGCCGCCAAGCCTTCTCCTTGGACTTCTCTTGCCAAGATCACACTTGGACTTTGCCTTTACCAAGTCTTCATACTTAGATTTTCTTGTCACTTAAACATGTTCATAATTAGATCACAAGGTATTGTCTAACTTAGATGATTATCCAAACATCAAAACATATAAATGCTTGAGGCATTGTTGCACCAACAATGCTGATACTGTATGTCAAGTTGGGTCACAATTGGATTGCCTTTGCATTTAATGACTGCTAGGCCTCCACTTGACCAACTCTTCTAGATTATTTTGACAAATATATAACTCCTTTGGCTCATTCTCTTGCCAAGTAAACAAAGAAAGAGAAGAGACACAAAACTCTTTGAATGTATTTGATTCAAGTTATCATATATAAATTTATTTATATGATTACTAGATGATCACGTATCAAAAATATAGGGAATAAAATATAATTTTATTTGCTAAATAAGTCCAAAATTATTATTATTTTTTTTTTCAAAGTAATATGATTCTCAATTATTGATGTAATGAACATATTCATTACTGGGATTAAACATAGTTAAATAGATACCTAAGATTATCAACCATCATTTTAAATCAAACACTTTTTTTTTGGGTTAATACACCTGGAGGGGTTATTTGTCATTTCTCCTTTTCCCTTCCCTCCAGGTAAACAGTGCGCACAGATAACAGCCGTCGTCCGCTTAAAAACCCTACCGCCCTCGATGCCGTAATCCACTTAGCTATATCCCCGCCATCATGACTGCCGCCTCTAAGTTTCTTCGTGCCTCGTCGTTCTCCTTTCGGCGCGTCTATCGACTCATTGCCCCGTCTCTGCTCCTCCCTTCTCCTTTGCACCGACGCGCCAACCTCTTTCTCCCCGTCCCGCATCCACTTGCCCCTCGAGCTCCCCTCCCCATTCTTCATACCTTCACCATTAGCTCCGTTGCGGAGTTCGTCCCAGATGTGCCTCCTTTGAACCCGGAGGAACCTCCCTCATCTTCCCATCCGTGGCCTGAGTGGGAGAGATTCATCGACAAGTTGAGGGCAAATGGTTACTTTGAGGCTTCCACCTCTGCGGTTCCAAGTGGAGATGTGGATGGTTACGCCGCTTATGGGCCTGCGGACATGGAGGTCAACCGTGTTAAGAATGCCTGCCTCAAGTTTGCTCGAGAACGATTAGACATCTTCAGGTGTTTTTCTTTTCTTCTATTTTTTTTTCTAGTGTTTTTCTTTTCTTCTATCTTAATTGGTTGCTTTGTTATTGATGGTAAAGTTAAAGAAAGAACACTGGTTGGCTATATCCGCCTGAGTGCATAACCATTGTGAATTATGTGGTTTAGACAGATGGGCGAGGCTGATATTTTGTTGCCCAAGTTGGGTTCTAAACTGGCATTGGAGTACTGATACTGTTTCGATAAGGATTACAACCACAATAACATTCTTTACCCATTATCAACATTCTTACAAAGCTGTCATTTTGTTTCATGCTCCTTTGAATGATTGATGGAAGCTAATTTGAGTACACCAAGCCTTGATATCTCAGAAGAAACCAATTTGAACGAGCACAAAAATATTGCAATGTTGATGGAAACTATGCTATTTAGCAATATTGTATCATATCAGTCACACCATTTCAGGGATTCTTAATTTCCATTTGTTTACAGTGGCTTTGATTAACAAAAAAAAAAAAACTTTGAATGAAATTGTCTGTGATATGAGGAGTCTTATCCCAACTGGGTATAGAGAAAAACTTGTTTCAAGAGGGGTAAGTTTTTAAAGGGAGCCAATTACCCCAAAGAAATTGATCAATTTGTCCCTATTTGAGCGAGTAAGGAACCAGGCAACATCCATCAAATAAAACTTCAAAATTTTAGTCAGAAATTGTCTTCTTAGGAATCTATAAAAGGATCCTTATTGAGAAAAATAGCATTCTTCTAATTACTATATTTCTTTCTCTCCCTCTCCCTCTCAGTGACTCCACATCCAACAACATCCTTCTTCACCTCTGCAGCAGCAATGCTCACCATTGTGCACTATCTCCTGCACTCTTATGTTCACTTATCCTCCCTCAGTTTATCTACAACTGCCTCAGTTGTGGACTATATCCTAAGCACATATCCATAACTGTTGCAATCTCAATATTGGGATTTTATTGGAAAATTTTTGTATTGGAAATTAAAATTGTATTAACTTACAAAAGTCATATCGTACAACCCTACTAGAGTTTAAATTTTCAAAGTTCTTCCTTGGTGAGCCTTAGTGTGAATGTCTGCTGCTGTCTGAAGACTAGTTGACAACTGTAGCAACTTGAGTATTCACTCTTCTATTTTTTCCTTTATGAAGTGCTTATCAATCTCCAGGCGTTTCATTCTATCGTGATGGTCTGGGTTCTTTGCAATACTAATAGAGGCTGGTTATCACAAAACATCTTTATATATTCTTCAATAGTGATCCTTAGACCTCTAAGAGTCTTTGTAGTCACATCTCTTCACATATATTGTGTGTCATTGCTCTAAATTTAACTCCTGCATTGTTTTCTGACACAATAGGTTAACTTTTACTATGCCATGTAACTAAGTTTGCCCGTACATGTGCAATAGCTGATCATAGCTTAATGCTTTTGCCTTTTGATTTCATAAAATAGAAGATGTGTTAGTTTTAAATATTTCAGGATCCTATAGATTGCCTCTGTATGCTCTTCATTTTGATTGTTCATGAATTGACTCACCGTACTAACCGTATAGCTAATGTTGGGTCTTGTGTGTGCAAAGTATATGAGTTTGCCTATGAGCCTTTGATATCTTCCTTTATCAACTAGTGCACAATCCTCTTTTGTTCCTATTTCGATTATTGCGTCCATGGGAGTGTTTTCTGGCTTGCATCTAAGCATTCTTGCTTCTTTTAGAAGGTATATATATATATATATATATATATTGTTGGGTTTCCGGCACCGCGGCGAGTGTGTGTTCGAACATGTTTCGTAAACATGTGCACAACGGAAGAATTAAAAAGCAATAAATCTAATTTAATACAACACAAACACCACACACATGCATAGTACAACATGTGTAGACATAATCGCAGTTTCAAATTTTGCAATAAAAAGAAATTATGCTAGTTATACCTGACGTATCACGTGCAGCGGGAATGACATCAACTAGAGCAACTCTCGCTAGAATTGCCTCTATCCGTATCCACGCTGAGTACCGTTGGGATAGCTTCGCCAAGCTACTAGTCTCGTCTTCGTAGGAGTCACTAGCCTCGTGTCGAAGACGATGTGATCGAGAGAAGATCACAATCCGAATCAAAATTCGGATTTGAAAATGAGTCTCTAAAACTCGCTTCTCTGGAGAGGTATTCGTCAACCGATTGACGAATCCTTGGTCCTCCACCTATGAGGATTACCGGAGATCCAATCCTCGACAATAAAGTCGCTGATGGAGCTCCAAACGTCGTCCAAACGATGCTCCGACAAGAAGGAAACAAGCTGTCCAAAAACTGGACAGCTTAGTGGAGGACTTGGCGCCGACCAAAGGAGATGGCCGGCTGATCGTTGGTCACCGGAGCCAAGGTGGATCGCGGGAGGGTCGTCGGAGGAGGGGCCAGCAGCTAGGGTGGACGGTGGCACAAAAGCTGGGCTGGCTTCCTTGGGTGGCATCAAGGAGAAGAGAGGGAGAGGAGAGGATGAGAGTTTACAAAAATAAAACTTAGGGTTCTCCAAGCCTCTAGCCGCGCTTTTATAGAGCGCGTGTTTCTTAACCATTAAGAAACCTTCTCCTTAGAGTTATTGGTTCATAACCAAAATCCGTTAACCCGCTCCAATAACTTAAGTTAAAATAAACCGAACCGAGTTGATTTATTTTAAGTTAAAACGAACCGAACCAACTTTGGTTCATTCGTTTAAAACAAACCAAACCTCTTTGGTTTATTCTCCACCATTGGATTAGAACCAAACTAATTTGGTTTATCCATCATGTCTTCATAAGACTCGACCCATCCATGCTTCCATTGCTACTGAAACAATTTCATGCTCGCTCCTTGTTTGGTCCAACCAAAACTAGTCACTCTCGATTTGAGAATCTCATTCTCAAGCTCGTTTTAAATCCTTCGGATTACGCTCGTTGTGCGTGTGACCAAATAGGTTCTTGGTTTATGTTGGCCGTATATAATTAACCATTAATTATAGAACGATCATGAGTGACACCTAGTAGTACATCATGATCTCCAATTAATCGAAAAATCAACGGTTGATCCAGAACCATTTTTGAAACCCTTCAGCAGCTATAATAAATCGTGCCCCGTTCCCTTCACTCATCTTATACCCACTTGGTTCAGGACATGGTCTATAGTGTCAGTCCCCACTAGGTCGACTATGTCACACCTAGCCCAAGTGTCATTTATTCGTCCTAAGGATTCTAGTTACTGCACATGTATCCAAGAGTACCTTACTCTAAACATGTAATGCTTTGGCCAAAGACTTTAGTAACAATCCGACGAGAGGCCATGGGTATACATCTCCTCGCAAGGAGTGGTGAATCCTTTATAGACTATTCAAACATCTTCGGCCACTTCGACTTATACCCAATCATCCCGGGTCCACATCTCTTCAGAGATGCTTGCTTAAGATGTTAAAGCATAAGTCTTCATGACAAAGATGACTTGAATACTGCAAGTCAAAGGAACATCGCACTTAAGCTACAGTAAGAACTTCATTGACATATCCATATATGCAAAGAACCATATGAAGTCTTACAGCTGGTCACTCCAATGAACTAGTTACCATAACTAGCATCCACGATTAACTCCGAACATCACAATGTCTCCAGCCGGTGAGAATCAACTTCTTGGATACACCAAAGAGTATACCTCGTGCTAGTCTCGACAGAATTGATGGTGTCCAAATCCATCAATTCATCGACTAGGGATAATTCCAATACATCACAATTACACATGTAGAGATATTCACTAGTTGTGATCTAATCACAAATTCTCTTATGCTATGAATCGTATTGTGGACATTCAGTAAATGAATTTAAGATCTAATCAAATACATGAAAACATGTATATTCAAATAGTGAATCTTCATTTATCATATAAATGGTTTAAACATAAGGCGATTGCCTTAGGACACTTCTCATATATAACTAATATATATATATATATATATATATATATATTGAGAGATTGATATTCCTACCTTGACAAAGCTTTCAAATTTAAGAAAATAGCTAAGGCTCCCTAAATCTTTGATTTTGAATTTTCTACTTAGTAGGCTCTTATGTGTGATCTCCTGTTAGAATAATGTCATCCACGTAGACAATAAGAGTGGAAATTCTCCCTTGAGGCGAACATTTAACAAAGAGGGTGTGATCCACTCTACATTGTAGATAATTATAGTGCTTGATTACTTAGTAATTATGGCAAACCAAGCTCTTGAGGATTGTTTGAGCCAATATAATGAGTGTTTCAACCTATAAGCTTTGTTGATTGTGACTCATAACTTGAATTTCGAAGGGATGCTCATGTAAAGTTCTTTCGGCAAGTCTATGTTGAGAGAAATATTTTTGACATCTAATTGATGAAATGACCAACCTAGATTTGCGTCTAGATATAGGAGAACTCGAATTGTGTTCAATTTGGTTACAAGAGAGAAAACTCTTTGTAATCGATTCCATGCGATTGTGTGAATCGTTTTGCAATGAGTTAAGCCTTAATCAATCAATATTTCCAACATTTCTCACCTTTTTTATTTAATTGTGGAGATCCATTTGCAATCTATAGAATCCTTTCAGGTGTAGTTCAATGATATTTCATGATCCATTCTTCTCTATTGCTTGGATCTCTTATTTAAAACGACCTTAAATTTTGGTATTGTGAGAGCTTCTTGTATGGATTTCATAATCTGTATGATCCGGGCTTGCCACAAAAGTCCTAAAACTTATTAGATAGGCCCTAATATGGCACAAAGGTATAGATTGGATGTTATGTGTATTCTTTAACACACTTTTTTTTTTGTAATAGGAAGACTACCATCTTTGGAGGACTAGGATTAAAGTTTCCTTGTGGATCTTTTAATCTCGAGTCCGGTTCAATTCTTGGATATGCCTAACAAGTACTTTGTGCTTTATCTCCATTTGGTTCTTTTCTTGTCTAGGATAGGCGATAAGATAAGTTGTTTTCAGATTGATTGGTGTATAGGGAACAAAGACTAAAATTGCTTGGGATTTTGTTTGGCTGAATAACAATTGGATAGAATAGAGGAATTGTTTAGGAAAAAGTATTTGGAAGTTAAAGACATTTTGCTGGAGGTATGAAACCATGGGTTTATTTTGGTGAGTAGGGACAATTTTTATGTGGATATTGGTCATATGTTTGATAATTATGGGAATATCTACGGTATTGTTCTTTATATTGATGAACTCCACCCACGATAAGTTAACCTTATTGTGACCAGTCCCAAGCTCGGATAAAGGAGGAGGGTTGCATTAGGTTGTCAGCAAGCATTAAATTAAGACAAATGTTCAATGAATGAGTCCATCAAACTATTGTGCTAATATTAGGTTGTTCCCCAGAAGGAACATGTTACAGAGTCCGACTGTAATGTCTCTGCAAAGACCGCTACATCTCCAGAACTTGGGTATAGTGATAAATATGTAAGAGTTCGCGTTGCAGGGTCCGATTATAATTATCGGCAAGGACTGCTATATTTCCATGAGAACTTAGGTGTAGTATTAAATAAGCAAGAGTTCTCACACCATAGATCGGGTAAAAATAAATATTATAGGAAAATTAATAGTCTAAGATTTGGTACATGAAATATAAGAACTCTCACTGATAAAACAATGGAGGTAGTAGATACGATGATTAGGAGAATAATTAATATTTTGTGTGTATAAGAGATAAAATGGGTATGCTAGAAGACAAAGATGATAGAGAATTCAAGTTTTAAGTTGTGGTATACAAGAAATGGAATGAGTATTATTGTAGATTGTTTGTTAAAAGATGAAGTTGTTGGAGTAATTAGAAGGGGAGATAGAATTATAGCTCTCAAAATAGTAGTGAAGAAAGAAACTATGAACGTAATTAGTGTATATGCACCTCAAGCAGGATTAGATGAAGATACCAAATTAAGGTTTTGTGACGACCTAGATGAAGTATTACAAAATATTCCATCAAATGAAATGATTTTAATAGAAGACAATTTAAATGAGCATGTTGAAGTGAAAATGAGGATTATGAGAAGGTGCATGGGGGTTATGGGTTTGGAACAAGAAATAAAGATACATTTCTTGGTGATATCCATTTTCTAGACACATTGTTGTAAAATTTTGATTTTTAAACTCATCTCCATTATCACTTCGTATTATTTTTATCTTAAGGTATTTTTCGTTTTGTATTTGTTTACTAAAGTTTTCATCTTTTTGTTTTAGGAATTTTACCCATGTAAATCTAGAGTAATCGTCTATTATCACTAAACAATATAAATTTCCACTTAGTGATTTTACTCCATGTGAATCGAACAAGTCTAAGTGAATTAACTCGAGTATTAAACTTGTTTGACCTTAATTAGTTAATTTATGTTGGGACTTGGTTTGTTTTCCTTGTTGGCAAGCATTACAAACTTTGTTTTCAATATTTTTAAGTTTAGGCAAACCTCTAATTAAGTTAGTTTCACTTAACCTCGTTATTTTCCTAAAGTTGATGTGAGCAAATCGTCTATGCCACAACCAACTTTCATCTTGTTGTGTCAAATGACACTTAATTGAGGATCTTTCTAAATTTATTGAATATATATTTTTATTCCTAACTCCTTTAAGTGATATTTTTGAGTTTTTAATATTGTTAATCAAACATTCATTTGATAGAAATTTTACTTCATAACCAGCATCACATAATTGATTTATACTAATCAAATTGAATTTGAAATTGTCTACGTGCAAAACTTTTTGTATAATAAAATTCGATTCTAATTCAATGTTACTCGATCCAATTACCTTAAATTTATCGTGGTTTTCAAAGGCGACTGAACCTAGATTCTTGTAGCTTTATTTTGAGAATTTTTAACTATCTCCAGTCATATGTCTGGAGCAGCCACTATCCAGAATCCATTGATCCATTCTGGAGTCCTATATGATTTAAAACTTTTTAAGATAATTCACACCTTTAAATAAGATGAATCATCTTGAATTGTTGTGTAAAACTAGTTAAGTTTGATTGAGTAATTTTGTTAAGTTTGATTTAGTTAAGTTTAGTAATTTAGTTAAGTTTAGTTAAATTAAGTTGGGTAATTTAGTTAAGTTTAGTTAAGTTAAGTTTAGTAATTTAGTTAAGTTTAGTTAAGTTAAGTTAAGTTGAGTAATTTAGTTGAGTTAAATTGAGTAAATTTGTTAAGTTTAATTGTGGGAAGTTTATTTAAATTATTTAAACTTGATTAAGTTCTAATTCATCTCACCCTAGCTAGATTTTCAATACACGTTAATCCTATGAGTTTTTGTGAGATGAAAATTTCTTTTTATCTTAATTAATTTTAATGAGAGATTTCAAAGTTTTTAAACTTGTGTTAGATTCAAGCTTAGCTTGAGTTAATCATGTAGGTTTTTTCAGCATTGACTTCCAGGTTGTGGTGAGACATACGACCTTCTTGGATATCGGATGGACCACTTCCTAGACAAAGTCAATGAAGGAATCAAGTACTTGACTCACTTTGAACTAAGTCCTGGTCTAACTAGTTAAAGACTTAGTGAGTTAGCTTCGGTCAGTTCCACTCGACTTAGTGCACCAGGTCGTGGCGACGCATATGACCTTCTTGGATATCGGATGAACCACTTCCTAGACATGTACTTCGAA
The DNA here is from genome assembly GCA_025175895.1 of Wurfbainia villosa. NCBI lineage: Eukaryota > Viridiplantae > Streptophyta > Magnoliopsida > Zingiberales > Zingiberaceae > Wurfbainia > Wurfbainia villosa. The sequence continues at coordinate 41,924,841 of CM046007.1, read as the reverse complement.
GAGCTTCCCTAACTTACTATCAGTTCACTTCGTCTTAGTACTAGGTTGTTCAAGTTTAAACTACTTTGTTTCCTATCTAGTCCATTCTAAATTAAGCGAGTAAAGTAAACTAAGACATGCAAGAGTTTAACTAAATAAGGAAATAAGCAAAGTATTAGCTCCCTCTAAGTGATAACTTAGTTTAGTTTTATTCACTAAGTGAACTTGACTCTTGGGAACCCAAAATTGATTTGGTTCAACTTGATTGACTAAGTTAGACTTAGGAACCCATGCTTGGACTTGATTCTTAGCGTTTCGGCTAAGTAGTGACATGTATGATTTGTACGTGGATTTAACTTTGTGTCCGAGTCTGGACTTGTTGTACATGGCTCGCTGAGATCCAAGTATTGTGTTGAGATACTTGGAGCCCGAAGTGAACCTTTCTAACGATCCGATTAGATCTTCTCCTTGCCTTATTAGGATTGAGTTCTCTTCTTCAAGCTTCACAACTTGAGTTGAGTCTTTATCCTTAATTTGACAAGTCGAAGTCTTCGAGTTGACTTGCTCCTTAAGTATTTGGACTTCCTTAAGAAGCGAGTCGACTCGATTCTCGGACTTAGCTAATTTCCTTCCTAAGCATGCAATTAGATTGTAAAGCTTATCTTCTAAAGGAGAAGTTACCTCGTCTAGTCCTTCAGAAACGGATGCGGATCCGTAGCTTCTCTTGGACTCGGACTTGTACTCGGACTCGGAACTTGACTCAGTTTCGGAGCTTGATTCGGCCATGAACGCTACGAAACTTCTCTTCGTCTCTTCTGCGTCCGATTCTTCCGAAGACGATTCGTCCCATGTTGCCTTGAGTGCTTTCTTCTTCTTTTCCTTCTTGGGTTTCTCTTCCTTTTTTAGATTTGCGTATTCTGATTTGTAGTGTCCTTTTCTGTTGCACTCGTAGCAAGTCACTTCCGATCGGGGTCTCGACTTGTTGTCAACGACCTTTCTAGCATCCTTTTTTGTAAACTTTTTTCTCCGGTTGAATATTTTCCGGACTATATTTACTATTTCCTCTTCTCCGTTTAGGTCCGACTCCGACTCGTCTTCGGACTCACTTTTTGTTTTTTCTTTCCTTTTGGTCGAACCTGCCACTAAAGCAATACCATTCTCGGTTTGACCCGAGTTAGCTTGTTTGTGTAGTTCAAGTTCGCAAAATAATTCGTCTAGTCTAATTGTAGAAAGATCCCACCACATCTCTAGGTCGATTTTCAGGTAGCACTCTATTCGTCTTTTCCAATAGGAAAAGTCCTTTCCGTTGAAGAGAGGAGGGCGAACGGTGCTATACCCTTCTAAGTGCGACATTACTAAATAATTTTTTTAAAATTTTATTTTAAATTAATTAAAATTCAGAATTATTCCTAGAGTTATTTAAAAAATTAAATTTATACTAAAGCACAATTAAAAATTTATTCTAACGCAAAAGCAAATATTATTCTACGACAAAAATAAATATTAATGCAAAATTATTCTAAAACAAAAATGAATATTAATGCAAAATTATTCTATGACAAAAATTAATGAAAAATTATTCTAATGTAAAAATTAATGAAAAATTATTCTAATGCAAAAATTAATGAAAAATCTAAAGCTCTCGATGGTGGTTGTACTAAATTCGGAGCGCCCCCACTCTGATACTAATTGTAGGATCGAATTACTTCGAGAGAGGGGAATGAATCTCGGAGGTTATAAATTTTCTTTAGATTTTAAAAACTTATTTTATATTTTAAAATATGAGTACGTAACGGAATAAATGAAATAAAGAGATAAACTTTTTACTTGGTTCACAACCCTAGTCGGGTTGCTATTCCAAGGCCCGTAGCTCTTCTGAGAGCTACCTCGATGGACAATCACTATAATACCCTCCGACTCGAGAACTCTCGACTTCGGAGGGGTTTGCTTTTTACAAAGATGAGAGATAGGTAACACTTTACCTTCTCTTTGAAATTAAGTACATAAAAGTGAAAATGAATGCAAATATTAAGATTTAAATTATGCCGACACTTTTGGAGATTTCGAAGTAGGCACGGAGTGTCGGAAATGTGTCTTCGTGAAGGGCTGAAGCTCTTGTGGACGAAGACAAATAGTAGCAGCACTTGGACATTGTAGAGATGTTGTATTTGGAGCTGGTCGTGTATTTCTTTTATAAAGCTTTTCCAGTCGATTGGAATGCCTTCTAGTTGACTCCACATCAGCCTGTTGATATGATATTTCGGGTCTTCCAGTCGACTGAACACGCCCCAGTCGACTCCAGGTCACCTGGCTCCGCATCGGGAAGTTTGCCTCTTCAGTCGATTGAAACTCCCCAGTCGGCTGAAAATCTTTCCATCTGTGCTGCCAGGTCTTCGATCGATCACCAGCTAATCCTGTTGACTAGGTATTCAGTCAACTGCCTTGTACCCAGTCGATTGGAATCCATTCAGTCGATTGATCCCTGCAAAACGAGATTAGCACAAACAAACAATATGAAACATGATAGCAGTAGTAAAACTGCTCGATCTCGACTTCTAAGTCCCACGCGGAGTATTCGTCGGATCGACGCCTAGCTTTGTCTCCCCACAGATGACTCGTCCTCACCTCTTCACTCGAGGCTTACTTGTCGGCTGCCCTGTCGGACTTACCATTCTTGACATCTGATATGACCCACCAGGACTTCCACCAGTTGTCCGATCTTCCTGACCCAACTGGAGTTTTTGCCGATTGTCTGGTCTCCTGACCCAATCGGTCTTCATGTCAAATGTCCGGTCTACTCGACCCATCTGGACTTCATGTTTGGTGTCCGGTCCTCCTGATCTATTAAGATATATGTCTAGTATTCAGTCAATATGACCTACTAGGACTTCCTGTTAAGCTTGCACACTTAACACTAATATTAGAACACAAGTAAATCCTAACTTTAACTATGATTCATACATCAAAACTAATGAGTGATGTTCTCTGTACCAACAGTCCGTACTATCTTAAATGTCTCATGGAGTTTTCCCTCAATATGTGCAATTCTAATTTTCGCTCTAATATTCTTATTTCTTATTTTATCTATCCTTTTATGTCCACACATCCACCTTAATATCATATCTCTTCAATATTTTGAGTTAATAAAGTTTCTAAATTTATTTTCTCTAGGTGAGAATTGATAAATTTTTCTTTGAGTGAGAATTGTATTTTTGTTCCCTCTGCTATGCTGCATCAAATAGTATCAAAGTCGAATTCCTAATTCGGTGTTCAATACCTTCCCATCCATCTTCACTATTATTGTTTCTCTCCACTATTATTTTTTTCCCACCATCATTATCTTTATCACTGTGATACTTTAATTTATTGGTATTATTCATCACGTCTTATTCTCTCTATGCACAATCATTTATTTCTTTTTTTGCTACTAATCTGTCCATCGCAAATTTATCATCGAATAGTGGTGCTCCATCCTCTCCATCACCACTTTTATTGAATTTTCTTCTTTAATTGTCATTACATATTTCTTACATCGCTTCTTCTGCATATATATACTGTTATCTTCAACTTTCATTATTTTGTTCCACCAATACCATCGATAATTTTTTTTATTTTCATATGTTCTTTGATTCTAACTATATAGTCAAATTGTCTCATTATTTTCGCACATCATCAAGTTCATCATTGTCTTGGATTATCACCTCCTTATCTTTACTATTGTTATCATCATTGTTTCCTCGTGATAACCACTTACAATGTAGGAGATCACAAGTAGAGAAAAGCGAGTTTGTCTGTGAATCAAGATACCCAATCCCAATATAGGTTTAGACCTGATCTAAATTTGAAACTAGACTAGAAAAAGATACTATCCATTGGGTCAAACTAGATGCCTTTAATTTCGATAGTTGGGTAGATCCAAATTCATTTCTCATTGCATTGCTAAGATTGAGAATTATGTTCAATACAATTGAAATTGAATAAGTACAATTTGCAAAATTCAAACTCAGTTCAACAAAAAAATACTTGCAGAATATCTAAGATCAATACGTAACAAATGAGAAAGAACCAATCACACATTGGTAGAGATAAAACGAATTCTAACTAGAAAATATATTTCACTATACTTTAGAAAACTACAATACACTTTGTGGATCAATCTAGAACAGTCAAAAATGAGTATAAGCGAATATCTAAGCAAAGTTTATGAATGCGTTGTAATCCTAAATTAGACTCTAGTCAAATTCTGATATATTTTATTGATAAATGGAGAGCTAAAATTCAAAAACAAATAAAATTATTTGCTTTAACCTTAATTGAAAAGGCTTGTCAAAAGGCGGAAGAGATTAAACACTTGATGAAACCCCTTTACATGTATTCATTAGGCCTCTTAACGTGTAACAATCCTATTTATAGAGCATCATCACAATCTAGCAAGCCTCCTAGCCCAACTCGTCTTGGATCTACCATTCAGCTAAAACAGATAAATACTCAAGCCTTTAGGAAAGTTGAAAAATCTTAATATTCAATATTTTAATTGTCACGACAAAGATCATATATCATCCAATAGCCATTTGGAGTTTAGCCGTAGAGCAAGAAAATAATGAAGTTGACCCTCTTGATAAGAACAATGAAAATAAGAAAATTGAAAAACAGACCAAAAGAACTAATGTAGTTAATTGTATCCTTTCAATGCTTGCATCAGATGACACATGGAAACCCACTAATATTTTCCACATATATGCAAAATATAAAAGTAAATCTTGTAAAATTTTAGTTGATACTAGGAGTTGCATGCGCATAGTTTTCACACAGACCTTTCATAAGATTCAAGCCACCCTGGAACAATACCCGAACTCCTATGAGGTGACATGGATAAATCAAAATTTCCTTTCAGTTACACTACAATATTTAGTTGCAATAGAGATAACAAATTGGAACCCAAACCTAATCTGCTTACTAAAATGATCCAACTCTTGAGACAACCCCATCATTTTCTCACACAATGCATATTTGAAAAGAAAAAAAAATGATACCATTAAAACTAGAGATATCAAATTGGACCCGTCGAAACCTAAGAGCATAATTTGGACAAAGTTACCCCATTTCTCTACATATGCGTATAGCCAATTATATCAAGAATTTGATCCTAAGATTTCAATTGTCTAGTCTATCACTTGTTGACTTCACTCACAACAACTCAATAAATCAATCTATGGGTCATAATATATTTAAAATCATGTATGGTTCGAAAGCTCATCAACTTATTGATCTGATTCCTTTATCATTTTTTCTTCCGAGTCAATTGAGAGTTTTGCCAAGTGACTTAGAGAGATTCATGCTGATGTTTGGACGAAAATCACATTGAGTAATAAGACTTATAAAATTTAAGATAATACACAATGTTTATTTAAGGAATATACTGTAGAAGAGCATATGCTTGTCCGTATATACCCCAAGTATGTTTTTTAAAACTTTTCAAAAAAGCTTCACAACTCGTTTTTTTTTTCAAATTATGAGAAAAATTAGTCCTAATGCATATATTGTTAATTTGCCTACTTATTTAAACATTAAACATTCAAGTCTTTCTTGATTGAATTGACTACAGGACACATACCGATGGTGTTGATTCCTACTCTTTCATCAGTGACACAACATTCTCATCTTATGAACTCAAGTTATCGAAGAAATTATTCGATACATTTAAAAAAGACGATCCAAAAGGATAAGTCTAATTGCTAGGAGTTGAGTTTTCTTTAGTGAAGGAGAATAATGCAAGTAGAGAACCATATTGGCATAAAAAAAGATAATGATTTACGAAATAAATAACAACCGTCAAATTTGACTAAAAGGGTTCTTCCATTTCACAACTATTCTACCTTTTCACTTGATAAAATAAAATATATCGATATCAAAAAGATAATGTTTTAAGGCAATAAAATAACAATAATTCGATTCAACCACAAAGGCACCTCCACTTCGTAACCGCTTTACATTCCCACTTGACGGAGTCAACATTTTTTCGGTTGAGGAGTCGAGTTCTTTTTTATCAGATGATTTGCCTATAGATCGTGTACCTACAGTGTCAATTCCTTTGAGTTTTTCTTTGTCTATTATATGCCTATAGGTCGTGTATCTACAATGCTAATTCTGACATTACCATTCATAACACTATTTTCTCATTAAGTTGAGAGTATTATAGACCATCAAACAATGATCTCAATGTAAGCACTCATCGATACTTAATTTGTTGGAAAGAACTTTCAGGGATTGATGACACATGAATCACTAAAGATGAATTTCGAAGTATCCCCCCAAGTTTTTGGAGGAAATGGAGCAATAATTACTTGATCTAGTTGGAGATACGATGCCATCTCATGTCCATATATGCTGCATTGACATTCTTGTTTTGTTAGTTCATTCTCTCAATCAACAAAGTTGACTTTTTTCTGGTCGAGGAGAATGACAGTCAAGAATTTAATTTATTAAAAGTTGTTTAAGTTGTTAATTTTTATAATTAGTTAGGACTTTTAAAAAATTTTAGTTTTTTTAGAAAAGTGTGTCAGTTTTGTTTTAGAAAAATTAGGATTCTTTTCTTATTTTATAAAAATTAGGTCGTGTCTTCAAACTATAAAAATTCTCTTTAGTCTCGCTATTCGAAATCCTCAAAATAAAGAGAATAATCTCTTATCATGAATGAGATAAAACTTGCTCAAAAGAGAGAGGAATTCAAGAATCACATAGTATATGAGTCTCCTATAAAGTCTTGAGGCTCATGGAACAAGCTATTACATAATTCAAATTAAATTTGTTGGTTCATTATGAATGCACATGGGACCAAACCTTATGTATATATATGGTGCTAAGGCCCAACATTGATGTTTGACTATTACCCTTACAGTAAAAATGTTGATGAATAAAAAAAAAATCATGACTATTGCTTCAGCAGGGAGTGTGCATACTAAATAATTTGAATAGGAGTTAGGATGCATTTAATAGGATCGAAATAATTATAGAGAGATGAATAACATTATTTAAATATGAGCTGATAATTTAAAATAGAATTGACAAAACAAAACAAGATGGAGATAATTCCAACTCTATTTATCAAGGCAAATCTACAATGTTAATTTATGCTTCTTTGGATTGCCACCTTTCTTTATTGTGAATATTCTGACTTGAAGTGCCTCTTTTTATTGCGTTGAAAGCACCTCAAATTTCCTTTATCAGGTTTCTTTTTTTAAGTTTCTTCTTGATTCCTCTTTTATACATCTTTTCTTTCACATCATTTTCTTCATTGCATTTGTAATTTTTGATGGTAGGTCTTTATTATCAAATTTTGAATTGGGTTCGGATTTGGACTCGTATTCAACCTTTGATTTGTTCTTTGACTTTGATTTAACCTTAGTTGATTTTGATTTCTTTGTAACTAAAGCTCTATTTTTCTTTAGATGACCAAGGTTAGTCTATTCATGAAGTTCAAACTCAAAAGAATTTATCCAATTTAACATTAGATAAATTCTTGAATACTTTATACGCATTCATCGTAGATGCCAATAAAGTGGTTCTTAGAACCCTTAAAGTATACTTGAATAAATCTCGATTGTTGATTTGCTCTTTTAGTGAGTGAAGGTCGTTTAGAATTTTCTTGAATCTCCTATGTAGTTGGCTTACTAACTCTCTCTCTTTTATATGAATAGTTTGAAGTTGATTTTGAAGTAGATCTCTTTTGGTTGTTTTGAAATCAATTATTTCGTGTAACTCAATCAACTTCTCCCGTATTCCTTAGCACTTCGAAATAGCCCCACCTTACTCAATTGCTCTTGAGATAGTCCATATTGCAATGTTGTTACATCTCTTGCATTGCCTTGAACTCTTTTCTTCTTGTCACTAGTCCATCTCTCAAAACCTAGTGGTTGATGATTCTCATCTTTTGGTAGGTCGAATCGTGTCATGAACACCATTCAATTTTCTATGTCATTCATCAGATAGTATTCCATTTCTCCTTTCTAATAGGCAGAGTTATTGCCATTGAAAAGAGGACGGAATGTATTATATCATTCTTACAAAGATATGAAAGCATATCACTAAGATTTAAAAATTATCTCTTCAAGTACTTGGGTAAGTAGCACAAACAATCAATTTTCAAATAAGTATGTTATTTTTAGGGGTTTAACTCTGCTCATGATGAGTTAACCCTGTTATGGCCAGTCACAAGCTTGGATAAAGGAGAAGGGTTATGTCAGATTGTCAACCGACGTTAAATTAAGACAAATGTTCAATAAATGGATACATTAAACTATTGTACTAATGTTACGTTGTTCTCCGAAAAGAACGCATTACAGGGTCTAATTGTAACGTCTCGGCAAGGATCGCTACATCTCTAAAACTTGAGTACAGTGATAAATATGTAAGAGTTCGTGTTGTAGGATCTGACTGTAATGTATCAGTAAAGACCACTACATCTCTATAAGAACTTTGGTGTAGTGTTAATAAGAGTTCTTACACTATAGATTGGGTAAGAATAAATATTATAGAAAAAATAATAGTCTAAGATTTGGAGCATAGAAGATAGAAACTCTCACTGATAAAACAACGGAGGTAGTAGATACGATGATTAGGAGAAGAATTAATATTTTGTGTGTAAAGAGACAATGGGTAGGCGAGAGGGCAAAGATGATAGATAACTCAAATTTTAAATTGTGGTACACAGGAAAGAGTAAAACAAGAAATGAAGTGGATATTATGGTAGATAGTTCGTTGAAAGATGAAATTATAGAAATAGTTAGAAAATGGATAAAATTATAGCTCTTAAAATAGTACTGGAGAAAGAAACTATGAACATAATTAGTGTATTTGCACCTCAAATAGGATTGAATGTAGATACCAAAGCAAGGTTTTGGGATGACGTAGATGAAATATTATAAAATATTTTGTCAAATGAAATGATTTTAATAGAAGGCGGTCTAATGAGCATGTTGAAAAATGAGGAATATGGGAGGGTGCATGAGGGTTATGGGTTTGGAACAGAAATGAGAAGGTAAAAGTATATTGAATTTTGCGATAGCATGTGACTTTGTACTAGCTAATATGTTTTTAAAGAAAAGAGAAGAACATTTGGTCAAGTTTAAAAGCGGGAATAATAAATCGTAAATTGACTTTCTTATAGTTAGGAAGAGAGAGAAATATTTATAAAGATTGCAAGGTCATTCCTAGAGAAAGCTTAACTATCTAATATAGGTTAGTAGTATTGGATATGCGCCTCAAGCATAGTATTAATAAAAGAAAAATATACATGACTCCTAGAATTAAATGTTGGAAGTTAAAGAATGGGAAATATAATATATTTAAAGAGAAGATAAGAGTATAAGTATTAGGTGAAATATACTGTGATCCTAATACGACATGAGATAAGATGACATCGAAGTTAAAAATAGTAGCCAAGAGTGTAGTCGGTGAGTCAAAAGGGTATGCACCACAAAATAAAGAATTTTGATGGTAGAATGAGGAAGTATAAGAAAAAGTAAAGGAAAAACGAATAATCTATAATGAATTATATATTTGTAAGGATGAGAAAAACTTAAAAAAATATACAATAGCCAAGAAAGAAGCTAAGAAAACAGTGAATGAAGCTAAAAATTAGCTTTTGAACGGTTATATCGAAAATTAGATACAAAAGAAGAGAAAAAAGATATTTATAGAATAACTAAAGTGAGAGAGAGGAAGACAAAATATCTTATCCAAATAATATGTATTAAAAATGAATGCAATACTAGTAAATGATAGAGAAATAAAAGAGCGGTGGAAGAGATATTTCTATTAACTTTTTAACGAAGGTTTAAGTGTCCAACTTAATTTAGGTAATTTAAGTAGGTCAAATGACTATAGAATTTTAAATTTTTACTGTAGAATTTAAATTTCAGAAGTAGAGTAAGTTTTAAATGGGATGTAAAATGGAAAAGCCGTTGGACCATATGATATTCCGATAGAGGTATGGAAGTGCCTAGGAAAACAAGATATTAAATGACTTACAAAATTATTTAACATGACATTGAAATTTTTTTTTGATCAATGGAGGATAAGTATAATAATTCCCTTATATAAGAATAAGGGAACGCACAGATTTGTGCAAACTATAGGGGTATTAAACTAATGAGTCATACCATGAAACTTTGGGAAAGAGTAATAAAAAAAGATTAAGGAAAGAGACCATGGTTTTCGAAAATCAATTTGGGTTTATGCTTGTAATGTCGACAATAGAAATTATTCATCTTCTCAGGCAATTAATTCAAAAATATCGGGGGTAAAAGCAAGATATACACATGATATACATTGACTTAGAAAAAACATATGATAGAGTCTTAAGAGAAATTATATAGAGAATTCTAAAAAAAAGAGGTGGTAGCGTAGTATATATTGAACTAATTAAGGATATGTATGAAGTAATGATCAGAGTGAAGACTTTAGACGGATTAACTGAAACATTTCTAATAAAGATAAGGTTACATCAAGGATCAACTCTAAGTTCCTATTTTTTTACACTAATCGTGGACGAACTCACTAGACACATTCAAGATAGTACCGTGGTGTATGTTATTTGCAGATGATATTATTTTTGTAGATGAGACACGTGAAGGAGTAAATGTTAAACTAGAGTCTTGGCGGAAAACATTAGAAGTAAAAGGTTTTAGGCTTAGTAGAGTAAAGACAGAATATATGAAATTTAAGTTTAGTAATATTAATCGTAATGAGATAAGTGTTAAGATATGAGATGACGAGTTATCTGGAACTGAGAGCTTTAAGTATTTAGGATTATTTTTGCAAGACAATAGAGGGATTGAGAGATATGTTTTACATAGAATACAAGCAGGATGATTAGAGCTGTCAAATTGGGTTGAGCCCGTCGGGTTGGCCCGCCCCGCCAAATAATTTAAGCAGGTTAGGTTGAAATTTTATCAACCTGCCATTTTGGCGGGTCTAAACGGATCGACCTGCGCGGGTTGTGGGTCTAGACGGGTCGGTCCGCCGTGGGCACGGGTTGACCCGTGAGTTGAGAAATGCCAAAAGATGGAACATGTGAAAATAAAATTGTATAAGTTTTGTCCAATATTTTAATATTAACAAGACAAGTTTTTCATCATTACAATCTTCTTCTATCACACATACACCTCAACAAAAGTATAAAAGAAGTTATGAGGAAAGAACAAAAAAATATTTGATGAAGTATTTTTTTTTTTATACTCTAATTGTTTTATATTATCTTGTCACTACTATTCTAATCAATGCAGAAAATAATAAAATATCAAAATAAAATAATTACAAGGGTTAGAAAATCTCAATTGAATCTCTGGTTGGAGGTGTAAAAATTTACATTTGCATATTATCAAGATTTGATATTTTGGAACATTGGAAAGGAATCAAAAATATCAGTGCTCAACTTTGTAGATCGATAACAAAATCTCAATTATAAGATTTTAATTACTTCAAATGCTTATTTTTTTAATCATGGTCCCCCATTTGTCTTACCAATCATTGTCTCAAGCCCTGAATGCCTCACTAATTTTAGATATATTTTTTTAATTTTTTAATTTTTTTAATTTTTTGGCCCGCGGGTTGGCCCGCCTAATCCACAACCTGCCTTGGGTTGGGTTGAGTTGGAGATTTCTCAACCCGCCGAGATGGCGGGTCGACCCGTCCCTCCTCGCTAAATGTTGAGTTTTCGACGGATTGGCCTGTCCCGCCATGGGTCGGCCCGTTTGACAGCTCTAAGGATGATTGAAATGGAGGAGAGCATCAGATGTTTTATGTGATCGTAAAGTACCTCTAAAACTTAAAGGGAAGTTCTACAAAATGGCGGTTGGACCAGCTATGTTATAAGATTCTGAATGTTGAGCTACGACTCGAGCACTTGAACAGAAGATGAGGATTGCAGAGATGAGGATGTTAAGGTGTATGTGTGAACATATGAGGATGGACAAAATAAGAAATGAGAGCATTTGAGAGAATCGGAGTTGCATCTACTGACGGAAAACTCCGATAGACATGTTTAAGGTGGTACGAATATGTACTTAGATGATTAATAAATACTCCAATTAGACAATGTGAAATGATGATAAATATGCACATCAAATGAGGAAGAGGAAGACCAATAAGACTTGATTAACAACAATAAATAAGATAAAATTTATTTATGTATAGATGATGATATAATAGGGGATAGAGCCTAATGACGAAGGATCCATATAGCCGATCCCATTTAGTGGGATAAGACTTGGTTGTTGTTGTTGTTGTGTTGTTTTTAGAGGTTCAAGATTTAGGGTTAGGGTAGAAGGTATAGGGTTAGGGTATAGGGTTGAGGTTTAGGGTTAAGAATTTTAAGATTAGGGTTTGACCTCTATTTGAATGCAAGCTCAAGCCTACGTTAGATTCAATTTAGCTTTGGTGGGTCTCAAGGGACGTTTATAAAATACTTACATGCCTAGATAGAATTTTCTTAAAGCTAAGCACAAACAATCAATTTTCAAACAATTGTGTTATTTTTAGGTGGTTAAGATTTAGGGTTAGGGTATAAGATTGAGGTTTAGGGTTTGAGGTTTAAGGTTATGAATTTTAAGATTTGGGTTTGACCCCTATTTGAATGCAAGCTCGATCGTAGTTAGATTCAAATTTAGCTTTGGTGGGTCTCAGGCTATGTTTTTAAAGTACTTACATGCTTAGATAGAATTTTCTTATAGCCGAGTACCCAAGAAACTTAATACTAAATCTTGATCTAATTGGCCTATGCAGATAGTCACACCTTGTAGGATCTCTTTTATTTAGCTTAGACATGCATTAAGTTGTGCTTTCCAATTTACTATCAGTTTATTCCTCTCTGATATCAATTGATATGATTGAAATAACGATAGGGGGAGGTGAATTGCTTTATTTAAATATGAGTTGATAATTTAAATTTAAAATCAGAGTAAACACAACAAAATTGACAAAACAAAATAATACGGTGGAAAGAACAAAACTAGTGATTTAATGTGGTTCGACTTCCCTTTAAGGTTTCTATTTCACGACTTCTGATCTTTCACGTGGATCAACCAAAAAGATAACCACTAGATCTCATTTTCAGAGAGTCTGAAAGTAGAGAAATCTCTTACGAATCAATATACAAATAATATAAACTTTGAACTTAATAAAACAAATACAAGGCAATAAGAGTAAATGATACCGAAGAGAAGATCGAAGATTGCGTTGTTGAAGATTTGTAGGCTTGCATAGTAACACAACAACATAAATGAAGACTAGAGAGCTTTTTCTTCTTGTTGAAATGCTGCTGTTGAATCCCCTTTTATAAAACATTTTTAGGCGTCCGGAAGCCCTTCCGCCCTTAGCTTGGCATCTATCCGATCAGAGTAACCTACCCTATATCCATATTCCGAGTGCCTAGACTCCTATCGACTGCTTGGATTCTGATGTGGTAGAATTTGATGGACGATCGATTTGTGATCTTTGCGATAAACTTCTCTCGAATGCCACGTCGTCGATTATCCATGGTTGATTTGGATCTTGACTAGGGGCGCTCGGATCCCAATTGGATGCTTGAATTCCAACCGAGTGCCTTTATATTCAGGCACTTAGATCCAATTAGGGCGCCTATATTACTCCAATTTGGTTGATCTGATCAAGTTGAGATCTTGCACCACAGAGTTAGCACATATTTCTAGTGTTGAAGCAATATGGTTGCTTTCCCTTTGTCTTATGTCAGGGTTTCGCCTAACTTAAAAGTTTACCCTTGTCATAGAGTGAGTAATACTCTCTTACTACCTTCTGAAACAAGTCTCTTTTCTGAGCTTACCTTGCCTATCTTGTCCAGATGTGGATCTCCTAGATCCATCTAGACTTTGTTGCTTGGTGCCACTAGATTTTCCTTAGTCACCTGATTAGCCTGCTAGAATTCTTGTCTTCTAAATACTATTGGACTTCACATGTTTGATCCCATTAAATCTTCCTTGGTCACTCGAATAGTCTGCCAAAATGCTTGTCTCTTAGACATTTCTGGATTTCACTATCAAGATCCTGCACTTGCACACTTGATATAACACATTGAAACATAAGACATCCTAACTTTAAACTTTGTGTTTTACTTAAAATACATGTTCAATCTTGTGATGCCTTCACCACCACCAACATCTAGTCAACATGATATATAGGAATATGCAATATAAATCTGCAACATCTGTATCCCAAGATGGATCTTTTAGATTGATTCAACTCAGATAGTTTTTAAGAGTAATTATTCCTAGTTTTCAGCATGATTGTAGTCTTGTATTTCAAAATATGAAGCATTTTATTGGAATATTCTGTATTTTACCAAACCTATTGCTTGCTTTTGAGTCAATATTGAGATCTGTTGTGTATTATTTTTCTTAGTAGTATCTTTAAAATGATCTAAGCTAACTTTGGTTGTGTAATTTTTCATTGTTTTCATTGGATTTTGTGGTCAAAATTGTTGAATATGATATCAATTTAAACAGTGCAGTTGTTTTCCATTAAAATCATGTTTTTCATGATTTTAGCATTTAGATTTGTTGATCATATCATTCTGCAGCTCTCTTTCGATAGAAGACATACAGGCTCTTGTTGAGCATGGTTGCCCTAATGTATTTCGCAAAGCAGTCAATTCAGCAAAAAGGTTAAGGGCATATCTGCATCTTGATGAAGGGGCTGTAAGTTCTACTTATCAGTCTAGATTGTTGTAAAATTTAGAACTTGTCATGAAATGCTTGATGGAAATTGGAAAAGTCATTGTGGATTAGGTTTTGCTATCATATAGATGTTCCATAGTATAGGAATTATGATGAATTGGATTGCCAACGTTCTGCAACCATTCACTTCAAATTGCTTATTGTTTTTTATTATCACCTAAAACTCCAGGTATGTGGTGTTTGTGATCTAAGAGGATCATGTGACAAAGCATATATAATGCCAGTTGATGGTGAAGGACCACGCACTGTGGATGTAATACGGATTTTATTGAGTTACGCACTGAATCCAAAGGAATTTTGTGTGTCGGAAAGCTCACCCATCAAAGAGCACATCCAAAAGTCTGCAAGAAGTCTACTATTTGAGCTTATTAAGCTCAGTGATACACCCATTGATCCATCTATCCCAAAACCAGCTGTGAAGCTTCCTACTCCAAAGGAAACATTTCCAAAGTTCAATAGCAACCAAAACAGAGCATCCAACTTTGAAATGAAGCGAGGTGACTGGTTATGTCCAATGTAAGTTATGTGCATAGTCTTCTATATGCTATGGGATGTTTAATTGTGTACCTTTGATTTATTTAAATTATACATTAAAATTCTGGTTCCTTATGTGCATAGCTAGTAATTATTGAAATTAATGATGCACAAACAATCTTGTATTAGTGATCAAATGGTTGGGTGGTTAGGAAGCGATAGAGTTTGTACAGTGGATATGAGGATAATTTGTGAGATTACTAGAAATATGAACTAAAATTTAGTAGTATTCAGGATCAGTTATGTAAATCTGATTTTGACGTGTGTTAAGAAGACAATCTATAAATGTGTACTTAGGAAAATTTAGTCAATTAGAATGTCAGGCATAGGAAAAGAAAAGCAATGAAAACCGTGATAACATTATTAAATCTTATTTAGAAAATTTAAAAATTATTAGTGATACAACTTACATAGGGTTCAGTGATAATAAGATCTATGCTCTTTTTTTTTAATAAAAAAAGAGAAAAGATCTATGCTCTTTCTAGCAAAAAGGCAATTACGTTGACCCCCAGTGCTCCTCCCCGCCAGTCCCGCGGTGACGGTGAAGGGAGGTAAATCACGGAGACTATGCCCCTTGACCCGTTGGCCAGAAACAGCAGAGGGCTTCTGAGTCCGGATGAGAATTTTAGACTCCATGCCGAGATTTGACTCCTGTCCATTCTAGCATCATCTGAGCTGCTCTAGCCAACGTGTTGTCCTGAGGGGACAGAGAAAAGAAAGATCTATGCTCTTGATACTACTCAATGATGTAATAAGATCCATGTATTCAATCATGAATAACTTGTTCCTAGTGGTGGCCTAACTTCTATAAATTTTTTGGTGCTTTACCTTGACATTTAATACTACACGTGGTACATTCATAATGGCCAAAATGTACTAAGTTATATTAAGATGTTTTAAGTGCTTGCTTATCTCCTCAAGCATGGTGAGGTGTGGTGATCCTTGAGTACCTAATGAGGCTAGGTAGTCACTTTTAAGAAGGCACAACTTAAATGAGCACCTTCTAATGCTTTGTGTGATTGGATGAGTTTCGTTATAATCCTTTGGAAACCCCACTGCAAGTAATTTTCAGCTTACATAGTAAATGTGGTCTAGGGCAAATATAATTTTTTGTTTAGATTAATACGTATTCTTCGACTTTTAGTCTAATTCTACTTGGTGTTTACAAATTTATCGCCCATGAATTTACAAGTTTTATTGGTAGTTATTGCATCTGATTGGATTAAACAATCAAAGAAGTTGCAATTTATGTTAGATTTATGAGAATGGCTAGCTTTAACATTTTTAGATATATGACTATGCATTTTATCTTGAATGTCTAATATGTTAGCAATGAATGAACTTATGTTCATTACTAAAATCAGATGGTTAAAGAATAGTAATGATTGTTTGGATTAGTAGGATCTATAAATCACAATCAATAGGAAAAATAAACAATAGGGAAAAGATGAAATAAAGTTATTAAAAATGTTAAAAAACTTTAAGACGGCATACTCATCATCGTCATCAATATGGTATTGTGTTTGTCATAAATATTCAAGGTTAGCTATATGGATATGATGTAGCATAACGGAGCGAATAATGGTTCGATTCTCACCAGAGGAAAGTTTATTAATTGTTAATCAAAGAAAATGAAATTAGAAAGTTTATTAACTCAAAAGTGAAGAATATGAGGGATTCTAACCCCTTTTTATAATTTAAGAACACGACCTATTTTTTATAAAATAATAGAAAAATCTTAAATTTTATGATAATAACCTAATAGTTTTTTTTGTTAAAAACTAAATATTTTTTCCTAAAGTCCCAACAAATTATAAAAATTAACATCTAAGACACCTTTTAATGAAATAAATTTTTGATCGTCTTATTCTCTCCAACCGAAGAAAATTTGGCTCAGTCGAGTGGCAAGGTGAATTGACAAAGCAAGTCTGTCAATGCAACATTTTAGTGTGAGGTGATGTTGCTTTTCTGGCTGGATCAAGTAGTAGTTACTCCATTTCCTCCAAAGTTTAGGGGAGGTTTTGAAGTTCATTTTTAGTGATCCACGTATCATCAATCTTTGAAAGCTCTTTTCAACGAATTAAATATCGATGAGTGCTTACTTTTAGGGAGATCACTATTGATGTTATGTAATGCTCACAATTTCATGAGGTGTTGTAGATGGGAGTGTGAATGGATGAGAGAGTGAGAATTGACATTGTAGGTACATGGCCTATAGGCAAATGATGCAGGTGCATCCATCAATTTGATCAACTTTTATCTTGTGGTGCAATCTTGCCTTCTTCTGAACTATGATGAAGAGTAATTGAGGCCTCCAACGAGGATATCGACACCCCTATGATCCCCTAACACGTGTGTGATTCATTTTGGGATCGAAACGAGGTGTAATGGAGCTCCCAGAGGTTACCATAACCTACCCGTGGCCACCTCTACGAACATGGGCTATTCTGTGACTCGACAGGGGCGCATCCATCAGTTTGATCAACTTTTGTCTTGTGACGAAACCTTGTCTTCTTCTGAGCTATGATGAAGAGTAATTGAGGCCTTCAACAAGGATATCGACACCCCTATGATCCCCTAACACGAGTGTGATTCATTTTGGGATCGAAACAAGGCGTAATGGAGCTCCTAGAGGTTACCATAACCTACCCGTGGCCACCTCTATGAACATGGGCTATTCTGTGACTCGATAGGGGTCATTTAATAGGGACCATGACCTGATCGTGGTCCACACCACGATTGTGGCGCGCTATCGCTGCTAATTAGTGGTTCATTAATATTTTATTATTATTATTATTTGTTTAGTTTTAAAAATTTTCTATTTTGTTTTTTTTTGCCTTTTCTGTTTAATTAATATTTTTTTTATTATTTCTTTTGTTCGAATTTTTCTCCTTAGCCTATTTAAACATGGGTTAAGGTTCTTGTAAGGACATTCTAGTTATTGATTAATAAAGTTATTTCTTTTCGTTTAAACGTAGAAGTAGATCCTCTTTGTTTGCGAGTTCCCTTCTCCTTCGATTCTCCTGCCCCTCTACTAATGTTGCGCGTGGAAGGATTCATCCATCCCGCTACCTCGCCTACGTCAGTTGGTATTAAAGCCTTATATCCATGGAAGGTCGTTGAGGACGTGGTCGTGATAGGTATGTTCCGACTAATCCTAAGAGATAATCAAGGATCTATAGAGACAAGTCACGGAGTTATCTCAGTGTATATCAACGCGAGATCTTGAAGATTGTGATATATTTGATCAACACACTACTTCGAGTTTTGAAAACCTATTTCATTGTGGTCATGAAGAACAGTATGGAGACCTTGATTTTTGCGTCGAGCTTTTCGACACATTACATGTAGAAATTTTTAGTGATTGAATTGACAAAGTCGAACAGTTTTTTAATTTCGAAGAAGTTCTTGATCGTGCTAAAATAAAATTGGTAGCCAGGCTCAAGGGCTGAGTCTTCGCTTGGTGGAAACAATTGCGGCGCTCACGCGAGGAGCAGGGCAAGGCCAAAGTTATTGATTGGGAAAAGATAAAGAAAAAGATGAAAGGTCATTTCTGTTGGACTTTCCGAGCCGCAAAAACCGCTTTTTGCGTTGCGGAAACCTCGGAAGCCCGGCCACAGATCCGTGCGAAGATATATAAAATTAAAAATATGTATGTGCTTAAGTAAACCTAGATCTACCTTAGATCTAGAAGGTGAGAGCATTACCCTCGTAGCGACCCCCTTCGCTTATCCCGCTCGTTCAAAAGCTTCGCCAAAACTCAAGAGTGTCAAGTGCACACTCGTCTATTGGTATCCACACGGACAAATGGTGGAGAAAACACAACCTTGAGTGTGCTAGCACCCCTTGGATGGTTCGGCCAAGATAGAGAATGGGAGAGCTTGAGAGGATGATCCAAGGGAGAAGAAGATGGAGTTACCACAAAAATGAATTCCCTTCATCAAGTGGAGTGGCCGGCCACTTCAATGGGTGGGAGTTACATGCATGTATGTAACTCCAAGAGCCAATGACTCTTGGTCTCCCTCATGAGGTGGCACCACATGATAAGTCAATGACGACCCCCATGCCATGTCACAATGACATGGCAATTGGTCAAGTTAAAATTGACCATTCATTTTCCCTCTCAAGTCAAGTCAAACTTGACCTCTTATCTCCTATGATTGATCAAATCTAACTACTTGATTCAAGTCAATTTGATTTAATGAATCTCTATTCATTAATTTAAATTGACTCAATGAATCAAATCTAAATTAGACTCATTCAACACTTGAATCAACTTGAGTCTAACTCAATTAGTCTAATTTGGATTACTCTTAATCCAATTTGGTTCATCCCATGAACCTAATCCTCATGACTCATCATATGAACCTAATCTCCACCTAATTGCCCTTTGTGTGTGACCCTATAGGTTCTTGTAACGTTGACAATGTCCCTAAACCGATTTGGGAGCATAAGCAATGAGCGGTATCTAGCAACACATCATTGCTACCCAAGTTACAAGAATGTTGAGCTCTAACATCACCTTTGTGACTACTAATTGTGACTCTCACAATATGTGACAATGTCATCCTATCCTTGACATCTAGATTGACCAATTGAGGCATAGACTGTGTCATCCTCGGTACAATCTATATTTTGAACTCCAAGTAGACTCACTCTAATCAAATGAGCTCAATATCTCATATTGGCTCATTTGGGCATGACCATGCACTTCATGGTCTCACTCTATCAAGAATAACGATGTCACTCCTGTCATATAGGAGGGATAAATCCCATTTACATCACTCACATTCCTCCGCATAATTTGTTACATACCCAGTAATCGCCTTTATAATCCACCCATTTACGGGTGACGTTTGACGAAGCCAAAGTATGCAACTCCTTATGTAGGGAACCATGGTGACTTCAGGTCTAAGGACTAATAGTCATACTAATAGCCACATGAGAAAGTATATGACACTCATATAACGATCCATGATACTTTCTCATGACGGCTCATTCAGTATACATTCTCCAATGCATACTCATGTGTCAACTTGATATCTCATATCCATGACTTGTGAGATCAAGTCATCGTGTTGACCTACATGCTAGTCTCTACGCATTAACATTGTCCCTGAATGTTAATACTTGACTAGGAATGATTAAGAGTAGTGTTCTCTATATCATCTCATTATCGATTCAACCAATCGATTGATATAGATAAGAACCTACTACTCAAGGACATTATTATACTTAGTTATTTGACACCAATACAAGTAAATATAATAACCATGCCTTTATAAATAGGAATATGATACAATAAAGTCCATACAACAATCATCACATGATTGACTCTAGGGCTTTCACTAACAATTTCATCCATTTTTATGCTCTGTTATTCTAACCTTTTCGTACTTTAAGGTAGACCACCCGATTAATCAAAGAGTAATCTCTATCGGTTGACGAAGTAGGAGGCTGTGTGCAGATAATGACCCCGGTTTGAATTTGAGGACGAATTCTTTCAAAACGGGGCAAAAGATAGAGGAGCAGTACATGATTGAAGATGATGTTGACGAGGTAATGGAAGACCCAGTCAATGACGATAATAACGCTGACGAGGTAATGGAAGAAGCTGTGGAAGATTCCGTCTACGACGAGGACGATGTTGAGATCATCGAATTCAAAGAAGACATGAAAGATCTCGTCTACAACAAAGACGACCTTGAGACCACCGAGTTCAAAGAAGAGATAGAACATCTCGTTTACGACGAGGACGACCTTGAGACCATCGAGTTTAAAGAAGACATGAAAGATCTTGTCTACAACGATGACTACCTTAAGAGCACTGAGTTCAAAGAATACATGGAAGGCCCCGTCTTCCACGAGGACGACCTTGAGAGCACCGAGTTCAAAAAAGACATGAAAGATTCCGTCTACAATGATGATGTTGATGAGGTAATTGAAGAAAACATGGAAGACCCCATCTACGACGATAATGACATTGACGAGGTCATGTATGAAGATGAATACGAGAGCACCAAATGCAAAACTCTATTGATTGAAAAAGACAGTTGATTCTGTTTACGACGAAGATGACATTGACGAGGTGATGATTGCTTGCAAGAATCTTCTCTCTCATGGACGAAGCAATAGAGGCATGCTGTATATTGTTGGACCCACCTTGGTAACACGATCGCAAAGCTCTCCACGATATACGAAAGAGCATCTATATCGGAGGCCAGAAGATTGAACTAACACCCCGACGAAAGGATCCCACTCCTATTTTAGTATCTTCTATCTCTCATTTGCTTTCTATGTCTAGGTATTTAGAGGTGGTCGCACAAGAGAAAGACACCTATGTCCTACTACTTCACCTGAGTAGCATCTTAGACATAGGTCCAGATTTATCGACAAAACAATAAGTGATGGAGCTAATGGACCAAAGATACATCTGAGAGAGTAAGGGTCCTTGTGCCAAAAAAGGTGATGACCATGATTCAAACTCGAGATCGAGTTCTTTTCAATTCCGGACGTCTGATGCAGGTGCATCTAACAGTTTGATCAACTTTTATTTTGTGACTTGATCTTACCTTCTTCCAAGCCATGACAAAGAGCAATTAAGGCCTCCAACAAGGATCTTGACACCCCCATGACCCTCTGATATGAGTGTGCTTCATTATGGGACCGAAACGAGGCATAATAAAGCTCCCAGAGGCTATGACGGTCTACCTGTGGCCATCTCCACGGGTGTTGGTTATTCTGTGGCTCGACAGAGGCCATTCAACAAGGACCACGACCTGCCTATGGTCCCCACCACGACCAGGCCGTTGTCCACACCACGATCATGGCGCGTCGTCACCACTAATTAGGGTTTCGTTAATATTTTATTATTATTATTATTTGTTTGAATTTTCTGTTTAGTTTTAAAAATTTAGTTTTTTCTATTTAGTTGATAAATTTTTATTATTTCTTTTGTTTGTTTGAACTTTTCTCCTTCTCTAGTCTATTTAAACATGGGCTAAGGCTCTTATAAGGATATTCTAATTATGAATTAATAAAGTTATTTCTTTTCATTTAAACTTAGAGACGGATCATCTTCGTTTGCAAGTTCCCTTCTTTAATTCTCTCTGTCCCTTTGTACTAACGCCGCATGTGGAAGGATTCATCCATCCCGCTACTCCGCCTGCGTTAGCATATCAATAAACATAGAACTTGACTCCGTCAAGTGGGAAGGTGGAGCAATTATGAAATGAATGCATCTTTTTAGCTTTCTTTTATCAAGTGGGAAGTTTGAATAGTTGTGAAGCAAAGGCATCCTTTTAGTTGAATTTGATAATTTTCTGGTTTATTTCTTTAATCTTTGCTTTTTTATTGCCATTATAATTCCCTATTCGCATTATTGTCCTTTATTGAGGAGAATTCGACTCTTGGCGAGTTGTTAACTTATCCTTTTGAATCATCTTTTTTAAATGTATGGAATAATTTCTTTGATAACTCGGGCTTTCAGGATGAGAACGTTGTGTCACTAATGAGAGTATAGGAGTCAACACCGTCGACATGTGTTATTTCATCAATTCAATGGAGAAAGACTTGAATGCTCCTTGATATGGTAGTAAGTCTTCAAAATTGAATATTGGATTAATGTTTAAATAAGTAAGCAAATTAACAACATATGTATTAACATTAATTTTTTTCTTAATTTGGAAAGGTCTAAAAAGGGGTTATGAAGTTTTTTTGAAGAGTTTTTAAGGATGGACTTGGGGTGAATATAGACAAACACATAGTTTCCTATATTATATTCTTTAAATTTGCAATGTATATTAACATGAAATTTATAAACGATTTTTCTCTCGACGTCAGCATGAATTTCTTTGATTCATTTAATAAAATTCTCAGTTGACTTAGAAGGAGAAGTAGTAGATTAGGAAATTAGGTCAATAGGTTGACGAGCTTACAGACCGTACATGATTTTAAATGTACTATGATCGGTAGACTAGTTTATTGAATTGTGGGTGAAATTAACAAGTGGTAAGCTAGACAATTGCGATCTTGGGATCAAATTCTTGGTGCGATTAGTCATACGTTTATGTGTGGGTCTATAAGGTAACTTTGTCTAAGTTATGCTCATAATTGTCTCAAGGGTTGGATCATGTTAGTGAGTAAGTTAGGTTTGAGCTTTTATTTGTTAGGTTTAGCTAATATATTTTGATGCTCTTACCATGTGTGCTTGGAAGAGTAGTTATTTTCTCGTTGGTCATGAATAGCGGAACAATCATGAAGCCAAGGTTGGCCAAGGATGACATGAGCTATATTCATAGGAAGAATGTCAAATCATATATTTATATGGGTCCTTCTCTATTAGAATTAAGCACTGTTGTGTAATTGGAAAGAATGTTTGATTTACCCATGCCACCTTATAGGGGTTCGAGTGTAATTTCGAGGTTAATTGAATTTTATGAAGGTCCTATGTGGAAATTATGTTCATACAAGTCCCATTGTCGACTATGATTCTACAAGATTTGCTCTCACATTTTGTAGGTGTGGAAGATACTATTATGTTTGCATGCGTCATCTGATGCAGACATTGAAAGGATAGGATTGACTATATTAGTTCCTTTGGTTTATTATTCACTTTTCTCATTTTCATGATGCTTGAAAGATGATCAACTTTTTTGTTGTGTTCTTGTGCTAAGACTAGGACTGTGTGTATATTTGAATGTTATATGATTTTTGTCATGGTAATTAAAACATTGAATATTAAATTTTTTTTCATTTTTTTAATGACTTGCGCATTTGTCTCTTTTCACTTGATGGTAGATTCGAGACGAGTTGGGCTGAGAGGTTTGCTAGATTATGATGATGCTTTATAAATGAGATTGTTACTTATAGAGGGGCTTAATGAATGCATATAAAGAGGTTTCATAAAATGTTCAATTTCCTTTTGGCAAGCCACTTCAATCGTAGTCGAGGCAAATAATTTTACTTGTCTTTGAATTTCAAGTCTCAATCCATCGAATAAGTAAATCAAAATTTGACTAGGATTTAATTTAGGGTTACAATGCATTCGTAAGCTTTCAAATTTATTTAGATATTCATTTACACTCCTATTTGATTATTTGCTATATATTGATTTTGGACACTTAATAAATATTTCCTTGTTAAACTTATGATTTTGAATTTTGCAAATCATAATTGTTCAATTTCAATCACGTTGTACTAGTTTAAGTAATTTTCAATTTTGTCAATTCAATCAAGAAATGTATTTCGTTCCAACTAACCATCAATGTTAAGGACATCTAATTTCAAATTTAGATTTAGATCTAGACATAGGTTGAGAGTATCTTAAAAGTGATATACTTTGTCAATAACCATTTGATGATTCCATTGTGGATGATGAGTAGATGATGGTTGAGTTATACATGATATGTGATTTGCTGGTTTAATACTCGCGTCCTTTATTAGGTTGTCAACAACATGAGCTTTAAACCATTCTAGGGATCCTTTTACATTAGCTCGTCTTTTAAAAGTTTAAGTTTAATTTCTACCTCTCTAAAAGTGAGGTTTTTTATTGTGGTGATGAGGAAGTTTGACAAGTAATAAGTATTTTAAACTTAAGATGCACAATAATTTAAGAAAATAAGTAGAAAATTCAATAGATGATGATGGAACTAATAAATTCAATTAAAGAATAATGAGAAAATTAAATAATGCATATGAAGTAATTAACCTACTCAATTAAATAATAATAATTTTCAAAGAAGGAACTATGCTATTATATTAATGCGAGCTTTCTTGTTGCAGAATTTGAAAGTTCTCATGGAAGTTTGATCTCTTATATTGGGAAAAAAAATCTCAATAAAAGATGGAGCAACACTGTTCGATGATAAAATTGCAATAGGTGGATTAGTAGCGAAAAAGAAGGAACAACAATTGTGTTTACAAGAAAAAAAGCATGTTGGATATTAATTGTAATGAAAGTACAATGGAGATGGAAATGACAATGGCGAAGGGAAAGTATGACGGAAAAAAATAACAATGAAGATGGATGGTATGTTGAGTATCGAATCAGGAATTCAACTCTGATACCATTTGATACAACACAATGAAGTGAATAACGGTATGATACCCTGAAGAAAATTTATCGATTCTCATCCCGAGAAAAGAAAATTAGAAACTTTATTAATTCAAAATACGAAGAATACGTGAAGATGCGACTTATTATAAAATTAAATCTTAATTTCTTTTTATAAGTTGAAGATGCGACTTATTCTTTATAAAATAATAGAAAAATCTTAAATTTTCTAATAGAAACGTAATGGATTTTTCTAAATATATTAAACAACTTTTTTTTAAAAGCCCTAACTAATTATAAAAATTAACAAGTTAGATAACTTTTAATAAATTAAATTTTTGACAGTGACAAGATATTATTTCTCCATTAAGATTTAATAAATATCACTAGTAATATTTTAATTAAATAAATTATTTTTTCACCCAAGTATTTTTCTTTGATTGTAGGAGAGTTTTGGCGCAATGGTAAAGTTCTCGTGTGATCTAAAAGTCACGGATTCAAATCATGGAAGCAACCTCATACAATATAAGGTAAGACTATTTATAATAAGCTATTCTCTAAGATCTTGCATTAGGGGAGCTTTTGTATGCCAGACTGTCTTTATTTTATTTTTATTTTTCTTTAATTTCGCTCTTAGGGAGGATGACGGTGGCAGGGGATAATTTTTAACTTACCATCCTCACCTCATGTAGAAAGGCTTCCCGTAGGTCTCAACCTTTCTCCGAAGAGAACAAGATCAGATCCAACAGTCCGCGATAAAGCAATCGCATTTTTGTGACGAATGACCCGGGGATTTTCCCTAGATCATCTGATCCCATCACTTAATCCTACGAGCTGCAACTGTAGAATACCGAATAGATATGACCATCATCGTATACTCTCTCCTCTGTACAAAGCCAATCCACATTTGGGGGTAATTGTTGTTGTTGTCTGCATGAGTCTTCTATGATGTCTTCTGCTGATACTGCCGCGTAAATCACTTCCCTTGAAGGGAAGTATCACGGAACTCCAACCACGCCTGAGGTAGTAGGTCGCTGCTGATGAGATAACCAAATCTTCTGTGCTGATCTCTACTGTCGATACGGTGCATCATCCTCCCGGAACATCATCGATAGTCTTCAACTGAGTCTTCAAAATACACCTCCTCAACTGTACTGGTTGCTTACAATAGCAATAGATGAATTGATCCAACGGATAATTTGACTTCACGTGTCTTCGTGATCCGCACTGCACGCACATAATCCCTTTGGAGTCTTTGTTCTAATTTCGCTGATGTGCACGAGAACATCCTGATGATCTGTGGTTGATCTTCTATAATCGGAAAGTAGCTCAAGGCCTATGACTCCGATCTTGCTCCTTTTATCCAACAGTCGGAGACTTCCGACTTTAATAAGTTGACTTGCAATATCTGCTTATCGGTCTCCAACTCTTAAACACTTGTACGTAGTTGACATCACATAACAAGTCCAACACATAAATCCGGATCGAAATAAGGAACATCCGAAATCAAAAGAAAACATAAATCCATGCTGGGACCCTGGGAGACGAGATGAGACGATGACAGCCAGCGATGCTCCAAGTCCATCACGAAGTCGGCTACCTGTTACCTGGGCGACAGAAAAACCCAGAGTCCGTGGTGGTGAGTAAAACTCAGCAGGTAATAGGGGAGAATATGTATATATATATCAAATATCATATGTAATTCAACAGTATAATCTACAGGTACGACAGGTGAACACCAGCATGATAATCATATACATGCATATACCTTCTAACCAAATGAACAATGAAAAATGCAGACGTCCTGAAAGTCTGCTACGCTACACCTATCTAACCTGAGCACATATCCACAATATATGTATATAATTGGAAATCTGGTCTAAACCATACAACATCATAAATACTGGTTAAAGCATGCAATAGTCTAACCAACAAGTATACAGGTATCCGTCACAACTAGATAACAGGTGCGGGTGGCATGTATAAAGATGATGTACAACCAAATGCAACAAGCATAGTACAATCAAATGCAACATCACAATAAGCATATATATATATATACTAATCACAATCATCCATATATATATATATACATGCATATATGTATATATATGACAATATGCAAAAAATGTCATAAGTCACGGCAATGCAGCATGCATGGTCATGCCGGCTCACCCTAAAGCTACCACGACCCAGTGTGGCCTCGGTGGCTCGTCATGATAACTGTCCTAACTCAACACCAACCACTACTCTCGAGTGGCCGAGTGGGCAGTATGATCGAGTAGCATATAAGCGTGAAGAGCAAGCTACTCGACGGGGGTCCCTGTTGTTGACCACTCTGACAGTCACTACCCACGAGTGGTCGAGTGCCACACACGCAGGACAACGGCACGCAAATCCAACTACCACAGTCTATAGTGATAGAGCAAAGACTACAACGCTCGCCACACCTAAGCATCTCTCATGAGTAAATCAGAGAGGCAGGATGACTAACGACCCTCTCAACCATAAGGGAGACCACGTCGCCAGTATGCATGCAAATGACATGAATGCACAGTCACACATATAGACATCCACCACAGACTCTCTATTCCACAGAGAGTCAAACCAATCAGATCAACGCACTCTCCATCCTGTAGAGAATTGTACTCAACTGATTATAATAAGTTAGAACCATCGGTCCGTAGCGACACACTAAGTACAATTCACCTGATCATTTACACAATACATGGTCGGTAGTAAACATGCAACCTAAGGGTATTAGAATTAACCCTACGTTCAAGACATTACCTACCCACGGATGACCTTTTGCCCAATTTACAATCAGGTCGTCATCCGGACTTTACTATTTGCACCCAACAAACAAATTCTAGGTTACTTACATCACATCTGTAACTCCTAATCATGATGAAATGAGATATGATAACAGCAATAGAGCATAACAGGCCAAAGATAAAGTATCAAGCGCAAGAGTAAATAAGATCAGAGTCAAGGTAATATAATCATATAAGATGATCATATATCTAAATCTGCATACATTAAAACTACCTGACTAGGGTAGGAAATTATCCACCTGCTGTAGTGCTCGTAATAATAGAGTCCTCACGTCCGCGGACCTGTCTTGTATCCACGTCCTGCAAATATCATCAATTACCATTTAGTGCAAACATACAACAAAATACGAATTAACTACTACGTATTCCCCATATCTGTATCCCTTATCGAATACGTGTTATAACTCTCATTTTGTAGCCGAGATCAGAGCATCACACAGCTCGATCGACAATCGACATTTCGCACTAATTTCAGGACCTGACTAACCTCAACCAAGCCCTAATTACTCGCATTGAAACGGTGCACAACCACCCATAATTAGGCTAAATCAGTGATCTAACCACCCTAATTGACACACTCCGTTCCAACAGGCTTTTTTTTCACTTAGCCCCAACCGAGCTAATCCCAGTACCAACCATTCAAAGTCATTGCAGTCCCTTCACAACCAAGAGCACTGCATCACTGATTTCCAATCACACCATGCATCACCCTATCCCCTAGTTAACGTATCAGCTAACCACGGAACCCTAAGGCTTTGCAATGAATAAACAAAACAATCCTTATGCCACCACTTTATCTCACTGCCATTACAACTCAATTCACAGCCAAACCACTTACACCTACACTACAGCCTATGAATAACCACGTTGACACCCATAGACCCATTCATAGCTTCATCCTTTCATCTTCCCCCACTCACAACCCCCTTTATGGCCAAGAACCATTTTATCCACGACCGACAATTCCATTACAGTGTCCTCCATCAACCATTTCCACCGTTAACTAGATAAATCAAGGGAAACATTGAACGATACCCAAAAATCAAAGCTGCCCCATCGAGATAACCAGAAATCAATATTACCCATAGCAATACAACAAATTGAACTGGACTGATGGAACAAAAAGGAACGGCTCGTGCTTACCAAAGAATCAAACTCACGCAAAGAAACCTACGTAATGTGCAACCAACCCTTCAAAATTCCACCGCCCACCGTAAACCAACAAACGTCACGCCGCTCTAGCTCTCATTGAACCCCCTGTTCAATCGACTCAAAGTCAACTACTCAAATCGCATAGGAATCCCTTCCGACGTCGAGGGAGTAAACATTGCCTTACCCAGCTCCGACAGTATCGCGGCTTCCGATCTGAGCACGGTGCCGTCACCACCGACCCAAGCCCCCAAATCGCGAGCACCCTTGTTGCTCTGGTCTGTCCACGAGCACCGGCGAGGGAACGTTGCTCGCCGCCGTCCACTCGCGCAGAGAAGCTGACGAACTCCGTTCGGTAGGAGTCGAAGAGGTCGCGCTGAGGAGAAAGGAATCACGCTGAGGAGATTCGCGGGGAAGAGATGTCGTCGCGAAGAAATAAAGGGGAAATAAAATCATACCGAAATGCTTCAGGCGGAGAGACGGCGTAAACGACTTCTTTAATGGAGCGGTTGGTTTGTAAATAAACGGCCTGATTTCGCACTGCTAAGCTCCTTTTTAAACCCTTCTCCGTAAATGGTCTTAGAAATTTCCATATAAGTCCAAGAAAATTTCTAGAAAAATTCCATAAGGTATTCTCCTAATTACCAAACATTATTATTATTATTATTATTTTTTCAATATTGTATTTTCCGGTATCTTACAATGTGAATCCACACGGTCAGGCCATGTGAATCCACACGGTCGTGTCGCGTCTCCGTCGATTTTGGAGATTTTCTCTCATGGAAATTTCCTGGGTTGTTCTTACCTTAATTATGGGATAATTATGGTAAGATATGTTCCGTTTAAGCCTCATAAAATGACCTAATCAAGAGATCTATAAAATGATCCCTTGATAATCTTTGGCTAAGGTTTTGTTTAGGTTTTCTCCCATGGTAGCCGTCGTTGCTCTCTCCTCTCTCCTCTTCCCTTGTCTCCGCTGGTTGGCTAGCACCAATCGGAGACAAAGACTTGCTGTTCTAGGAGTTGTCTCAGGTGATTCCGGCGTGGATACTGATAGAGGCAAGATCTGTTGGTTTTGCCTATGGTTTCGATGGATTTAAAAGAATCCCGAAGGTATAACTTCTCCTTCTCCTTGTGCGTTTTTATATGATTATGCCAAAACAAGTTTTCCTGGCTCTCAGGGGATGTTTGGGATGTAATAAAAATTGTTTTTATTCGCTTATTCTGCTGCGCATGATCCCGGAACCTACAACAGCAATGGTCAAGGGGGAGCAAACCTTTAGGGGGAGGTTATCCATCATGGGATGATGGATGTGTTCTTCCTCATGAGGGGGAGAATTTTGGAGAAATGAGAATGTGAGATGCCCAATTGGAAAAATTGGGAGTGTGAGGATTCTCTCTCTTTAGTGATATGAGACTTATCACTAGGAAGAGTCAAGACATTCTAGATGTTTTTGGACCAAGAGGGAAATTGTAAGATCTCATTGGGAGATGGGACATTGACACCCTTGGGGATAACCTTTTTGATGTATGTCAAAAAGGGGGAGAATTGGTGAGAGAATTTGGGAATTACAAATTTAGGAAATTTGAGTTAGGTGGCCTAACTTAAAGGTGTTTGTGGTTTCACAACATCAAAAGGGAGATTGTGCAATCGGTCCAGTCACGATCGATCGACTAAACGATTTTGATGTTCGATAAAATGTACGACAATGCGATTGTCATGGAAAGTCTAAGTCCACGTATTGACATCGAAAGTCCAAGTGAGACACTCAAAACGAAAGTCCAAGCATAAGTCTCGATAAGGAAAGTCCAAGCTGAGTGCAATCGGAAAGTCTAATACGGGTCAAGGAAAGTCCAAGGGTCGATATCAAGGCGAAAGTCCAAGCGAGTCTTGGCAAAGATACGCCTAATCGCGAAAGTCCAAGCGTAGTCTTGGCAACAGAAGCCTAATACGCTGGGCAAGATAGACTACCTTAGCAGCATAATAAATGGAAGCACCCGAGGGTCAAGGATGAAACAAGTCATGGTTGACTTGGAGGGATCCTACTGACGCGATGGACAGAGGTGGCTGTAAGGCCAGTTCAGGCTAAGGGTCTCAGCAAGTATGAGGGCATCATACTTGGGGTTAAACCTCATGGTTAAGGTTATCAATCGACCGACTTTAGATATCATCGTCAAGGTTTTGACACTGACACCGAGTCGACTCGACAATGATCGAGATTACGCTACCGAATCGCCGGAGTCGATCGCAGAAATGACCGACAAATGATCGCCAAAGATCGATACCGATCGATGGCTCGATGATCGATGGCGAATAATGATTGCATGGACGATGAGGTCATGGAGCAGAACGCTCGTAGTCGATCCGTCACTGTTACGGCTCCGGCAATCGATTGATGGGTAATGACGATCATCGCTAGTATCCGCCGAACTTATCCAATGTGGATCGAGTCATCTCACAACGACTACAGGAGTAGTTGACTAATGGTTGTGATCAGTCGACTGCTAGGTGGAATCCAGTCCAAGGTGAAGCTTTAAAAGGAGCTCGTGGAGAAGGATTTTGGTATGGTTCTTTGAGGTGATTTGGAGGGGATTTGCTGCTGCAATCCAGACCTTCAAGGCTCTTCTCAAGTAACCAAAAGCAAGCACTCAAGTTCACATTGTGTAAAGTTTTCTTTATTCGTATTTGTGTAGTTTACTTGTATTTGTTGGAGGATCGTGGCCCGGCTAGAAGGGGGGGTTGAATAGCCTTTTGTGATCGTCGATGGAAATTGTGTCTTAATCGTCTACAACTTGAGATTAGCACAGCGAAAATATAATGCTAAAGCAAAGACAATTAAAACAAAATAAAGTAAAGAGAAGAGCAATTTGTAAACTCAAGGATGTAATGTGGTTCACGACCTTTGGCTTCTGACCACGCCAGATCGCATCGTCATAACGACACTACGACAATGATCGATGGGCCATCAATGATCGAAGCCATCGTCGAGTGACCTGCATAATTAGTCGACTAAAACTCACGGCCCGCGACCACCTTCGAATGATCGTTGCCCTTCGCAATGATGATGGTGCACTACATGATCACCGGGCCAAGTCCATCATTCGAACACCGGTCGAACACTAGTCGAGTGCCATCGACTCAGAGCAGTCGACTGTTATCTATAGCAATCGACTGGTGTCGGGTAAACCTTAAACAAAATACTTATTTGAGCATCTGATGGTCGGGTAAACCTCAAACCTAAGTTTGAGCATCCGACACTTAACTTAGCCATTCGGCCAAGTTCACCTATGAGCTACCGTTATAATCGCTTAATCTCTCATCTCCTTTGGAGTCTCTCGCCGAAGTTCTCTTCGTCCGGCCATGCCTCTCGAATGCACCAAGCGCACGACTTCCGCAATGCCATCCTTCACGTCTCGCCCTGAAGTTTGCTTCATTTGGCTTCACTCCAATGCTTCTCATCTGGCGGTCCCTCGGATGCACTAAGCCCACGACTTCCGCAATACTATCCTTCACCGACTCAAGAACTCGAGCCATGAGATAGTGAGTCCACCAATGCTATCATCAAGCTAATTCATGTGTGATTTACTAAGTCCTGCACAACTTAAACACATATATCAAATCAACATAAACATCCTAACTTAAACCTTTGCCACACACATCAAAACCAAACTATACTTGAGTTGATTGCCCTTACAATCTCCTCCTTTTTGATGTGTGACAACCATATTTAAGTTAGGTAAAACATTAACCAAATACATAAAGAAGAAAAACATGTAAAACAAATATGAGCATCAAACACTCCCCCTTAATATATGCAACTCCTCCTTAACACATGCTAATTCTCCTCCTAGAAAAATTAACTTAAACTCTTACATTTCTCCCCCTTTGACACCATCAAAAATATTAAACATATGTCATGTAACATGACATCAAAGTCTTAATGGAAGAAAATTACCAAAACATGTTGAAAACCACACAAAAGCTGCTCACATTTATCCATTAGTCGATCGGGTTGAATAACCGATTGTGACATACATTTTGCTATTTTTTCGATTTCCGAACTCAAGTTCAGAAATGCATTAAAAATTCGAAAAATTATGAAATTTGGGGAACACATTCCTTATGAGTTCCTTTATCAATGAAAAATGATTTTTCAAGAAAAAACATTCATTTTTCAAACATTTGGCAAAAACTCAAAAGTTGTAAAAACCTTCAATCATTTTATCAACTTTGAAATCTAATTTTGCCTTGAGTTGTTTTAAAACATCAATTCACTGTTTGAAAAACATAAAATAGTTTTAAATCATTTAAAATATTCAACTATGATCTATGGACAATATGTCCATTGATTAAACATTTGCTTTCTCCATAGTTGGTCTATGATTGCTCTACCATGATACTTTAAATGCCATCTAAATGCCATAAGCATTAGTGAAGCACTTGTATCAATCTAACATCTTACCCATGCTATGTTTTCAATCAAGTTAGCTTTATGGTGAATGTGAGATGTGACTAAGGTATTTGTACTTAACCATAAATTTTATACAATTCTATCAAAGTTGAGTATCATCTAAAACAACCAACATAATCATAACACAAACATTATCATAATTGTATATCATGATCATAAATCAAGTATTATCATTAAATGCACATTATGATCATTAATCAAATATCATCACCCAACATTATAAGTCAACCATTTAACATGATATAAAATAAGTCCACTTATGGTTGACTATCCTAGGTTTCTCTAACCCTTGAGGATTGACTTGGGAACCCAATATAAATTCTTTCCAATGGGGTTTATCAAGTACTGTTTTGGGATCCATTTCCTAGCTACCATTGTTGTCTTTGATTGTCCTCTAGCAATTAAGCAATGATAGACATTCTCATTCTTTGATCTCTTATAACCTAGGCCTTTCTTATTGAAACTAGCCCTTTGGCCCTCAATAATCATGTTAGGGTATTGGAGCCAATTGTGAATTTCTCTAGGGCTTTAGTTAAATAATCTACCTTTTCACTTAAGGCCTTATTCTCTTCAATACATGCATCATTACTACTAGAAGAAATAACATTATCATGTGAGCATGAATTTTTCAAATTTTCTTTTAGATCCTTAATTTCATTTTGCATGCATTTGTTTTTTTTAGCCCTAAATAAGTCCTTAGTCAAACTAGAAATCATGGAAATAATCTTTTTGGGAGGGAGATTCGTTACCTCACATATCCAATCCTCTTGTTCTGAATCCGATGAGGATGCTCCCCCTACACTTGAGCTCTCCTCTTCACTTGTGCTTACTTCTTCTCTTTCGGAGAAGGTGGAGGCTATGTCATCTATCCCCATGAGCGCTAGGTGTGAAAATTTCTTCCTCCGATGAGGATGGATCATCCCATGTTGCCTTTAGATTTTGCGTTTTTGCCTTCCCCTTTTCTTTTGATTTTTTTTCTTCTTTCTTCCCTTCTCTCGTCTTGTCCTTCTTTTTGTCTTCCTTTGCTTTGTTCAAGAGATGACAATCATCCCTTATGTGTCCTTCTCCTTGGCAATTATAGCATATCACTTTTCTTCTTCTCCTCCTATCATTAGATTTGTTAAACTTAAAAATTTTCAATGCACGCCTTGCCTTCCTTACCATATATGCCTCTTCATTGCTATTCATTGATGAGAAAGATTCGTCATCGGATGAGGAGGGTGGAGTCTGCTTCTTTTCTTTGTTGGCTACTAGTGCTACTCCCCTTGACTTTATACTTGGTTCTTCAACTATGCCTTCAAGCCTAGTTTCATGGTAGAAAAGAATTCTTCTAGAGTACTTACCTCTAGATTCTTTGAAATATAAAACGAATCCACTATGGAGCTCCATTTTGAAGATCGGGGGAATGCATATATGACCTTCATGATCATATCTCTATTGGAGAGCTTCTCCCCTACATTTGATAAACCGTTAATTATCTCTTTGAATCTTGAATGCAAAAAAAAGTACCTTTTATTCTTTATCTAGTTTTATATTGTTGAGTTGAGATCGGAGAAGGTCCCTTCTTGCTAGCTTGGCTTCGGATATGCCTTCGTGAAACTCCACTAGCTTCTCCCACATCTCCTTGGCACTAGCGCACTCTCCAATCCTATTGATTTCTTATTGAGGGAGCACGTTGTAGAGATGATGCTTGACTTTTGAATTTGCAAGGTGCTTCTCTCTTTGTTTCTTAGTCCACTTTGATTTTTCGATTGACTTCCCTTCTTCATTCCTAGGTATATCGAAATCGATTTCCATAATAACCATAATATCAAAATCCGTTTTGAAGAATACCTCTATTCTCTTCTTCCACCAAGAGAAGTCGCCTTCGAATTTGAGTGGATGAATGTTCGAGCCGGCCACTTCGTTGTCGTGCTTGTTTTGGCGATGAGTCCGTCGACAAACTCCTCTCTCTGATTCCACTTATTGGAGGATCGTGACCCGACTAGAAGGGGGGTTGAATAACCTTTCGTGATCGTCGATGGAAATCGTGTCTTAATCGTTTACAATTTGAGATTAGCGCAGCGGAAATATAATGCTAAAGCAAAGACAATTAAAACAAAACAAAGTAAAGAGAAAAGAGCAATTCGCAAACTCAATGATGTAACGTGGTTCACGGCCCTTGCCGCTAATCCACAGACGATTCGTATGGCGAATCACTCCCTCAAATCAGTCACTAAACTTCTCTTTTGCTCAATCAAGGTGGAGAAGAAAGCTTCTTACAAAATCCTCCGTCTTACAATATGATTTAGATGAGAACAAGGAAGAGGAGGTTTGGAATGTTTAGGGCATTTGGGAGCACTTAGGAATGAAGCATTAATATCCCCAAGGCCCTCACCCCTTCTCTTTATAGAGAGAAGATATTTCTTCCCGTTAGGCATCCAATAGTCGACTGATGCACGACTGTTGCATGCATCAGTTGACTGTCGCCGTTCCAACGACTTCTCACCACGCCAGATCGCGATCGTCACAACCAACGACACTTTGATCAGTCGCCTGATCATGGCCATTAGTCGACTGATCAAGCCATCAGTCGAGTGACCCAAGCAATCAATCGACTCAAAACCCTTCGCGTCGGATCACCTTTCAAGAGCCGATCACGGCCCTCGCAGCATGATCGCTAAACCTTAGCAGTCCAGAAGTCCATCAGTCGAACACCGGTCGAGCACCAGTCGAGTGCCATCGACTCAGAGCAGTCAACTGCTATCTATAGCAGTTGACTGGTATCGGGTAAAACCTCAAACAAAATACTTGTTTGAGCATCCGATGGTCGGGTAAATCTCAAACCTAAGTTTGAGTATCCGATACTTGACTTAGCCATTCGGCCAAGTTCACCTATAAGCTACCGTTACAATCGCTCAATCTCTCATCTCCCTTAGAGTCCCTCACCAAAGCTCTCTTCGTCCGGCCACGTCCCTCGGATGCATCAAGCGTACGACTTCCGCAATGCCATCCTTCGCGTCTCACCCTGAAGTTTGCTTCCTTTGGCTTCACTCTAATGCTCCTCGTCCGACGGTCCTTTGGATGCACCAAGCGCACGACTTCCACAATGCTATCCTTCACCGACTCAAGGACCCGAGCATGAGATGGTGAACCCATCAATGCTATCATCAAGCTAACTCATGTGTGATTTACTAAGTCCTGCACAACTTAAACACACATATCAAATCAACATAAACATTCTAACTTAAACCTTTGCCACACACATCAAAACCAAATCATGCTTGGGTTGATTGCCCTAATAGTATTAGCAGAGTTGTCAAAAGCGATCGCTTCGCTCGCTTAAGCGCTGGCACATGCATCGCGCTTTAGAAACCTCGTAAGCACACGCAACACGAAGTGAGCGCCGCGAGGCGCGGCTCGAGAGGTGCACGCCGCGCTCAAATAATTTTTTCCTTTTGTTAAGTTCTCAGTAGCTCATATAAATCTCGCCTCTCGAGTTTCGACTGCCTCTCGCCACGCCTCGCCATCGCCTCTTGTCTACCTCTCGTCGCCACTGTCTCTATTGGTAAGAATCTTTGTGTTTTTTTTTCACGCTTCTGTATTTGTTTTCTGGCCTTGCGCAACCACCCACGGGCCTCGAGCGGCCTCTGCGGGGGCCGCGACACCGTCACCCAGCCTCCGCGGAGGCGTCGCTGGCCTTCGCAGGGGGGCGCGAGGCCGTCGCGCGACCTTCGCTACGCTTACGTGGGAGCGCGAGGCCGCCGCTACGGCCGCCGTGATCGCGCCGCGGGCGCGAGGCGGGCCGTGTTGCCTTCGCGGGAGCGCGAGGCCGTCGTGCGGCCTCTGCGAGGGCGTGAGGCCATCGCGCGCGACCTCCGAGGGGCACGAGTCCGTCATGCGGCGTCGTGCGGAGGTTGGGGAGGCGTTGTTGGCCTCTACAGGGGGGCGTGAGGCTGTTGCGCGGCCGTCGCGCTTCCTCCGCGGGAGCGCAAGGCCATCGCGAGGCCGTGACCTCCGCGGGGCGCGAGTCCGTCACGCGGCATTGTGCGATAGCAGAACGACATCGTGCGACAACAGAACGACGTCGGTGAAAACTTTAGGCTTAATAATCAATTGCCCCGTATAAAATTAATTAAACTTTAATAAAATTATCTTATAAATTTAAAAATATTTTATAAATTATTTCATTAATATATATATATATTTTAATTTTTTAATTATATTTAATCAAATTAATTAAATTAATTTTTTTACCATTTAGTATTTTTTTACTGTTTATTTTTTTTAGCAGTTTAGTATTTTTTTTTATTGATTCATTTGTATTGATTTCTTTCAGTTATATTAACCATGTCACATACAACAATTCCATCAACTCGAAAGGATATTGCTTGGATTTATGTAACATGTTCAGATCCTAAAAATCCAAATATTGTCGGTTGTATTTTTTGCAGTAAAATAACAAATGGGGAGATTTATCGACACAAGTTACATTTAATTGGAGACAATAGAAATGTGAAAGCTTGTCCCAAATGTCCCGAGCATGTTAAAGAAGAAATTAGAGAGTTTATGCAAAAAAAGAGTAATTTGAAAAATCAAATGGATGATATTCCTCATTCTGATGATATTGTTGATTTGGAAGATTTAGAAGAATGTGAAGATGATATTCAAACTAAAGTGAAAGGGAAACGATCAATATCCGGTCCAAGCATCCATCCTACGGTCCAAGGTAAAAAGTGTAAACAAACTGGACCTATTAATCTTTATTTTATGAAAGATGTTGATAAAATTGTCAAACAAAGATGTGCAAAAAAGAAAGGACAATATGATGAAAATAAAAAAAAATTAAGAGATATTGTGGTTGAGAAATTTGCTACATGGATGTATGATGTTGGAATTCCTTTCAATGTCATTAAATATGATTATTTTGAGCCTTGTATTGAAGCTATTGGGCAATTTGGATCGGGGATGAAACCTCCATCATATCATGAAGTGAGGGTTAAGTATTTGAAGGAGTTGGCAAATACAAACTTCTCAAATCCCACGAAGAAGATCATGCCAAGTTTGGGTGCACAATCATGGCAGATGGGTGGACAGATAAAAAGGGTAGGACTCTTATAAATTTTTTGGTAAATGGTCCTAAAGGAAGTGTATTTGTTGAATCAGTTGATGCTTCAGGCTATTCTCACACAGCTGACAAGATGTTTGAGTTACTTTCTAAATTTGTGTATCGCATTGGAGAAAAGAATGTGGTTTAAGTTGTAACAGATAATGTAAGCTGCAATGTCAGTGCAGGTAATATTTTAAATTTATGTTACTTTCAATTAAGAATCGGATCGGATTTTTAATTTTTTGACTAAATTTTCTTTGTTTTTTTAGGTCGTCTTTTGGAAAATCGATTTCCACACTTGTACTGGACTCCCTGTGCAACTCATTGTTTAGATTTGTTGCTCGAAGATATATTCAAAATTCCTCATCTTAGAAAATTGCATCAACGAGCATTAATGGTGAATGGTTATATTTACAATAGACCACAGTACAACAAGCAAATATGAGAAAGATGTTTACATCTGAAAAGTGGGTATATAGTCGATTTTCTAAAGAGGCAACCGGAAAATGTGTAATAAAAGTGATATTGATGCCTTCTTTTTGGAAAAATATGGTTTTTGCATTAAAAGTTGGCGGCCCATTGGTGAAAGTATTGCGGCTGGTTGACGGTGAAAAAAGGTCTCCTATGGGTTATATTTATGAGTCAATGGACAGAGCCAAAGAAGCTATTGCTGCGTCATTTAACAATAATGAAGAGAAATATCGTAGTGTTTTTGAATTGATTGACAAAAGATGGAACATTCAACTCTATCGACCTTTACACGCAGTCGGATATTTCTTGAATCCAGAGTTTTTTTATTCAAACCCTAACATAGAAAATGATGTAGAAGTGATGGAGGGTTTGTACAAGTGCATATCTAGATTGGTGAGAGGTGAGGATTTACAAGATAAGATCACGAATCAATTGGAAAAATACAAAAAAAGAGGACTTTTTGGTTTTCCAATGGCTATTAGACAAAGAGCTTTAAAATCACCAGGTAAATTCATAAATAATATATTGTGCAATGTCAATATTGGATGATAATGAAGTTAATCTTATATGTTTTTGTATTTCAAGCTGATTGGTGGTTTTCTTATGGTGCATCGACCCCTGAATTAAAAACATTTGCAATGAAGATTTTGAACTTCACATGCTCTTCTTCAGGCTGTGAACGTAATTGGAGTATTTTTGAACATGTAAGTTGGAGTTTTTTCATACATATTAAAATTTATATTATGGACTTAACTTCTTTTAAATTTTTGGCAGATACATTCTAAGAAAAGAAATAGATTGTCTCAACAACAATTGAATGATTTGGTATATATCAAGTACAATAGAGCTTTAAGGTGAAGATATGATATTCGAGATAAGATTGATCCTATTACTTTGTCAGAGATAGATGATAGTAATGAATGGTTGATGGGAAAATTGGATGACAGTAATAAAGATGATGATAATGATTTTGTCTATGAAGGTGAAGATTTGCGTTGGAGTGATGTAGCACAAGCGTCTGGGGTTAGTAAAAGTGCATATGACTTTCGATCTCAAAATACGTCTACTTCAAAAGGAGCATCATCATTTGCTTCAGCAAAAAGAAAGCAATCTTCAGCTCAAACTAGTCTTGTAGATGAAGAAGAGATCAACCTTGATGATGAAACTGATGAAGAAGATACCGATGGATACAAATCAAGCGATAGAGCTGATGACATAGATTTGGACAATGAAGATGAAGATGATGATTATTTTGATATTTGATAATTTGATACTTGATATTTTGATATTTGGATACTTAGTTTCTTGATATTTTGATATTTGGATACTTAGTTTGTTCATTTTCTTTATATCTTTGTTGGATGTTGATATCTACTTTGATATTTTGATAAAATATTTTGTTTA
Organism: Wurfbainia villosa; assembly: GCA_025175895.1. NCBI lineage: Eukaryota > Viridiplantae > Streptophyta > Magnoliopsida > Zingiberales > Zingiberaceae > Wurfbainia > Wurfbainia villosa. The sequence goes on along the minus strand of CM046007.1, from coordinate 41,884,105 downwards.
TTGTATTTTTTTCCATAAAGCGTGCGTTTCGCTTTGCGCTTTAAGCTCCAAGACCCTTGAGCGCTTTTTTGCGCCTTGCGCTTTTGACAACTATGAGTATTAGTTTGTATTTGTTTCTTATTATTGTAAGAACTGTTGTAAGAGGTTTCCTCTACTTCCGGATTGTTCCGAGAAGGAGTGTATTGATTATTAGTGGTGTTTGGCATCGCTAGAGCTCATTCGAGTTCAATCCGTGGAGTTGGAACTCTAAGGTTTCGAACCACGTTATATCTTGGTGTATTTGTGCTTGTGTATTTGTATTTGTATCATTTTCTATTTCCGCTGCATACTAATATAATTGTAGTAACCACGCGATCGATTTCCATCTACGCAACGTACGCGCTATTCACCCCCCTCTAGCGGCCACCAACGTTCCAACGATGAACCACCTCTGTCTGCTAACTTGGAAGTTAAAGAAAGCAGGTGAGTATAAATTACTCGATGGGTAATAAGGAAAGAAGGTTCATGAAGATAAAGTATGTATAGAGGCCAAAGGAGACCTAGTAAAGTTAACAAATACATCACCTGTCTAGGCCGAATATATCATATCTACTTGGGATCAGCCTCATAGTCATCCTCAAATCCAACCTGATATAAGTCAAAATACAAACAAGCATAGAATAATTAAGACAATCAAGATCAAGTACAATCATACGTCGGTTGCTGGTCAATCAAACGATCATGATTTATCTCCTGGTCAGTCAGGAGAATCAATAAAATACTAACCTGATCAATAATGTATATCAAGCAACACATATAATCAATCAAACTATTATGTATAGCAAAGTATTGACTGTGGACAATAATATGCTACCACGAATGAATTTCATGGATAGTCAGAGTGTATAGACGATCACTGCTTGTGGACAACGATATGCCACCACGAATGAGTCTCATGGATAGACAGGATGTATGATAACTATTTAACTACTGATTGCGGGCAATTACAGAATGTCCATTATACAAGTTATTTCAAATTGTAGAATGTCCTGAGTCTCTTCCAATTAGAATGTCTATCTTGAATCCGAATCTATAATAGATAGCAAGAGTTTTAATTCAAATTAGTTAAATAAAAAAACAGATCAATTATTACCTAATCAGCAAATTATTTACTATCATCAATTAATTGATTAATTCAATTAATCATTCGATTTATTATAATGCTAATAATCACTAATTACAATTGATTAAATATCATTAATCAATTAACTAACTAATTCTCAATTTCATTAACTTATAAAATAATTAACTCCAATTGATGTGAATTAATTAATCAAAACTGTCCATTAATTAATGATAATCGATATTAATCAATATTAATTATTCAATGGATTAATCAAAACCATTCATTATCATGCTGAATAATAGTTCAGTTAAACTGATCAGCAACTTAATTAGCCCTAATATGCTATTAATTCATTTAACCATATGATTAATAATTTAATTAATTAAGTAATTAATTGACAATGGATTTGATAGTAATAAAATTAGATTTACTGTTCGGTCATCGAAGGCGTGGTCGTCGTCGGCGGCGAGGCAAGGAGTTGGGGTCTAAGAGAGGAGGGCATGACTAGCAACGCGGTGGTTTGTGGTGTTTCTAGTGGCCGACAGTGACACTTCTCGTGGTTGGCAGCGATTGCGAAGCCCGCAGTGGGGAAAAGGAGGCAGCGATAGGCTGTTCTGGTGGTAGTGAGGTGGCAATGTTGAGAGAGAAGGGTACGCCGAGGGCAATGGGCTTGGAGGTCGACGACAATGATGCGGCATCCATGTGCGTGCTGGTGGTAGGGAGGCGGTGACGAGACTAGAGCACAGCTAGAGTGGGGAGGCTGGTGGCGCAGGTTGGCATGAGGTGGTGACTCGCACCCAGTAGATGGAGGTGGTAGGGCGGGAGGTTGGCATGCAGTGGCGGCTTGTGCGTATTGTGTGCATGGGGAGGAGATGAACAGTAGCCTCATTTTTAGTAAAACTTAGTTTAATTGTTGTTATCAATTCCTAGTTATAGTTGGGATAAAATAATCAGACTTAGTCAAAGCCTAATCCAACTATCTAGTTTTAATAAATTATGTGTAGTTTTTTTAATAAGTGTGTAAAAAAGTCTCAGAGATTTTAAGATTTTTTTTTGGAGATCAGGTCGCATTATCAATTTATAAAAGGTGTTAAGCTTTCATATATTTGACAAGTTTTGAGTTAATATAATTTTCAATATTTTAGACAGATAAATTTGATACGAAACCCTAAGTTTTCCTTATGCAGGGGGTTGCTAGGGGAAAAGATCAAGAAAAAACAATATATTGAGAATTTGTGGCCATTGCTTTAATTCCTTTGCCTTCCTAGTTTGTGTTTCATTTCTTGTTGACATGATTGTTTGGCCACCATTAGAACCAACCTTATAATGCATAATGAGGGTGTACAATGACCAATTGCCTATTAAAGAATGTTCCTTGAAATTAAAGCATGTGGCAAAGATTCATGTGTTGTAGAAATTGACCTATTAAAGTGGCTGTTCCTTGAAATTAAAAAGTGACAAGGATCATCTTTCTTGCAGAAATTGAGTATAGTAATTATTTTTCATTAGGTGCTCTTTTGTGAAGAAAGTTATATTCTGATGGCAAATTGAGTTCCTGAAATTTGTTGGAAACCAATTTTCGTTGACACTGAAGATATGCATTTTACCTTTAATATGCAGTTGCAATTTTCTCAATTTTGCTCGAAATCTTCGTTGTTTGGAGTGTAAAGAAGATGGGCCAAAGAGAGCGAACAAGGACAATGGTAATTTGATGAAGAAGGGAGATTGGAATTGCCCCAAGTAATGTTTCTTTAAAACTTTCCTCTCACTTACTGGAATCATCGAATTTTTCACTCAAATTAATTGACAACTCTTATGTGGTGGCAGGTGTGACTTTATGAATTTCGCGCGCAATAGGAAGTGTTTTCGTTGTCAGGAACAACGCCTCAAAAGAGAGTTTAATAATGGAGAGTGGGAGTGTCCCTCGTGAGTCTCTTGCAATTCTTCTTTTGATGCTTGAGAACGATCCTTTGTCACAATGCTGATGCAAATTTTATGTTTAGATGCTATTACCTCAACTTCCGCGGAAACGTGGTCTGCCGGAAGTGTAGTCATGATCGTGCTGAAGATGAAGGAAATCTGTTAGATGATAACGTCTGGAGGTCACAGATGAAGACAACCAAGGATACCATAAAATTTGGAGACGATGATGATGGTATCGTGCCTCTAGTGGATGAAAGCAACATGGTAGTGAGAAGGGCAACTACAGCCCAGAGACGATTGACCTCTTCAAGGAACTCGAGTTACGAATAGATTGTCTTTCTGGATGCCAAACCTATTATCTTCTTGATATATTTCGTAGCTTAATGTGAAACCCAAACTGAGAGGTTTTATGTGGTAACCAACGCGTTTATTTTGTGAAATAAAAATTCATCGATGAAATGATTTATATCAAGTAGAATTAAAAATATCCTAATACAGATTAGTGATAATAATTTTAGTTTTTGCTCTGCTTGTTAGAAAATAAGCATAGCAATAGCATTTGCCGATGAACAGTTCGTCCTCTAGAACTATAGCAATGAGCTTCCTACGTTCATGATATTTGAAGAGTAACAGAGGTGATTCTTTCTTCGTGTACAATAAATAGTGATACCGTTGTCTTATATTAGGTTAGGCGTGGGATGTGAGTACTTATATTCTGACATTATTATATAGTGATACTCTGAGTTAGTAGTATTCTTATTAGTGGTACTCTGACGCTACTAAATAGTGGAATTCCATAGCAGTGGTGCTTCCTGCTCAAGCGTGAAATTTTCTATTGAGATTAAAATCACCCAAAGCTGCATGCACAATTATTTGTATCTCTGCGTTGCTATATACATTGATAGCATTGTTATGATTTATGAATCAAATCTCACGCTCCCACGGGTTCAAGCTTTATGGTGATTGCAAAATGAGACAGGAGTGAGAATTAATGTCTACTCCTTTATAATCGTGGAGTCGATTAATAGAAATATTTGGGACGAATAAATTATAATTTTGCAGCAATGAATCAATTCTCATTCTGTAGCAATTAATTCAACACAATCTTATTGATAGAAATATATTGTCCTATAGTGCGTTGGTTGGGACAGAGCAACACTTACGAAATGAGCACAGATCGATTCATGAGGAGAGTTTAAAACTCCTTTTTGAGCTCAAATAGTCATTCTTTATTCTGACTAATTACATCAAGGTTAAAGGGCTAGTTTTATCTCCTTTACAATAGCCGTGGGATAGACCGATGGAGGTCGATAGACTGACGATTCTAATTTTTTGTGAAGTGTACCATAATTATTGTCTCTGTAGGGATGTCACATTAGTAAGGCAATGTGGTGGTTATAGAATGAGTACGGATCGATCCTTAGTGGAAGATCTAAAATTTTTTCTCGGATTCAGAATTACCCTCCACTGTTTTACTAATCGTGTCGAAGTCAAAGACTATCCGCAATTTATCTCTCTCACGATAATCCTGAGATGGACCGATGGAGATAGCTAAGTTGACAGTTTCAAACTTTTATAGAGTATACCATAATTATCGTCCCCTTGGGATGACTTGTTGGCTAGAGTAGTGTAGATGCTGTTAGAATGGACAGGAGTCGAATTTCGATATAGAATCTAAAATTTTCATCTGAGCTCATAAGTCCTCCGTTGTTTATGGCCAACCCTCTCTCCCCGTGATTTTTCTCCCTTTACGATCATCAAGGTACCGACGATGAAAGATATTGAGACGAACGTAATTATCTTTTACTAGAGTGTACCACAATTATCAATTTTAATAGTAAAGATGTAAGCTTCCTCATGGTCGCATAAATGTTCTTCCATTATAGGAAGAAATCATCTTAGCAAGCCAAGTTAATTTATGATCTATCTGCAGCTGCTATAGTATGTCAATAAAATAAGGGCATATGAAGAAGCCAGTAAATAGAGTTTCAACACAAGAAGATAGCAATTAAAAAGTAAAATTACATTAGGATTGGTCTTAATTAATTAGGTTTCGTGATTATATTTGAGACCTACATCAATTGATTTGATTAATTGAATCATGGAAAGGATGAATTAGATATGAATACAATTTTTCTATCTAGTTTCTATAGGGCTCAACTGATTGGGTGATTTAGTTGATTGGACAATTACTTGTGTTATTGTTTGAAGTTGAGAAAAAAATAGTTTGAAGATCATTTTAAAAAAAATTATGGAACCATCATATTAGCAGTCTCCCTATGACGGTCTCATATCTATAAAAGAGGTAAATTGAAAAGTGTCTATGCGGACAATCTCATCTTTCTTGATTTATCATTATATTTGGAGGAAAATTTTATAAATTCATCGTAATTGAAGATTGAACCGTGGATGCATGGAGCTAAACTGAATGCCTTGTCATTGCACCGTAGCCCCGGGGGCATTTGAAATTATTTTAGAGGTTAACTGATGTGGTTTGAGTTGATTGAGTAAGATTTAAATTGATTGTATGAATGTACAAACTATTGGTTTAAATGAGTTGATTGAAAGTGTTAGTGCCTATAAGATCCATATTGATGAAGAATACAGGGAAGAAATTAAGGTAATCCTATTCAATCATTCCGATTATCCTGTGCACATTGAAAGGGGGCAAGACATAGCCCAGCTCATCATTGAACCTATCCTTTATCCTGAAGTACTAGAAGATATCTCCGTAATAGTATGATATTGTCCACTTTGGGCCTAAGCCTTCATGGTTTTATTTTTAGGCTTTATCCAAAAGGTCTTATACCAATGGAGATATCTTTTCATCTTATAAGCATATGATCTTTTCCATATCTTATCAATGTGGCACTTTGATTGTATTCCCAATACTACAATCCCCCCTCAAACAAAGGCCACATTGACCCCCCTCAAGCCTATCCATCCTCGAAGGACATCCTCTGTTTGATGTCTGATCCTCAACCTACTAAGACTTCCTGCCAACTGTCTGGTCCTCTTAACCTAGCTAGACTGCCTACCAGTTGTCCAACCCTTCTGGCCCAACTAGACTTCCTACCAGTTGTTCAGTCATCCCAACTCAACTGGACTTCCTGCATGGTGTCTGGTTCTTTTGATTCCGACATGGGAGCTCAACTTCCTTCGTTCGAGGTTCATGGCTCGACATGGTGTTAAATATGAAAAATTTAGAAATACCAAAATAAATGGCCAAAAATTAAGAGAAATAATCCTGAAAATTTTTTGGGATTTTTAGGGGATTTTAGAAATTTTTTCGGAATTTTTCTGGATTTAAACGGAGCTTGTACGAGATAATTACGGAGATAAAATAGATAGGCTTTGGTGAAATCTATTTAAGGGAGTTAATAGGCGATATTAACCTAAAGTTTCAAATATCTAAAGCTAGGTTTAGTTTTCACAAACACATTTCTTTCCTCTCGGTTTCTCACGCCGCCCGACGGTTTCTCCCTCGCGGTAACTCCTCTTCCCCCCACGCGTCGCATCCCCTTTCTCGAGCCCCTTCTTCCTCGCGTCGCCACCCACAGCACCGGTCGTGCCTCACCCTCATTCTTTTTCCCCTCTTTGTCGTTGTCGCCCGAGCCAGCCTTGCCGAACTAAGACGCCCGGGTCCTTGCAGTCGACCGCTCCTCCGCAAGCGCCGGCAACGCCGCCCTTTCCCTGCGCTCAGGCCGCTTCGCTGCCATTGCAAGCACGCCGCCGCCTCTGCGCATTGCTCACACGCGGCGAGCATCCTCTGTTGGATCGAGAAGCGTCGCTAGAGGGAGGGTGAATAGCGATCGTAAATCTTTTCGACGTTTCGTTCGAGTAGATAATTAAATGAGTAAGAGCAGCGGAAAATAAAGAGACACGTTTATTTTTACTTGGTTCACAACCCAGCGGTTGCTACTCTAAGGCCCTATCGGTCCTAGACCGCATACGGAGGGCAAAGCACTATAACATCTTCTCCTCGTTGGAGGTAGGAGACAACGATCACAAAACCGAATGTACGAGGATGAGACAACAAGCCTACCTGACCTCGTTACGAATAAAAACAATGAATACAATATCAAAATATATTACTAGATGCTACTGCCGACGAAGAAGATATGAACTTGTTGTCGCGTTGGCGTTATGACGGTGTTGGAGCATTGGCGTTGTAGCGTTGGCGTTGTAGGAGCACTTGATGAATAAACTTGATGTTGTTTGGAGTTGGAATCCACCCCTTCTTTTATAGATTTTGCTCTCTGAATATGTCTCCTCTTTTTTCGGAACAGATCACGAAGTTGTAATAAATTTTATCTCGAAGTGGCCGCGTCAAACCTTATCCGTTTTGACCTAGCGCAAAGCCTGATTCGTCTCCATCAGTCGACTGATGACTCCCATCAGTCGACTAATGAGCATCAGTCGACTGCCCAATGTCCAACAGTTGACTGTCAGCCTGACCACTTCCCTGCAGTAAGAGGTTAGCTCGGAAAATGATAAATTCGATGGTTTATAACCATCCGATCTCGACCTAGACCTTCTACAGGAAGTCTTAGTCGGATCGCCGCCTACGATCATCCCCGTAAAGAGGACACGACCTTACAATCTCTCACTCACACGAGCTTTCCTCGATACTTACCTTATAGCTTTCGCTTCCGGCCTTCCACTCGATTCTTCGGCTCCCTCCGAAGTCACTCGAGTGTCGCCCGACCACCACGGCTTCCTCCGGGTGTCGCTAGCCTACAACTCCAGCTTTAGTACTTTTCTGCACATTCGATTTAGCTCGTGAGATAACGATGTAAACTTAACTTTGTATCTTTGCCATAATCAAAACACAGGTTCGATTATCTAGCGCCCCTGCACCAACAATCTCCCCCTTTTTTATCTATGGCAAACCAACACAAAGTTAAGGGAAATTAAAGCATAAAACAAGTATAGTAAATGATGAATGTCATTTTAAAAAAACTCCCCCTTAACCCCAGGTGAGTTTTGAAAGAGATACTTTAGTTTTCAAAACTAAATAAATTTTTTGTTACTCCCTCTTAACTTTCGCTCTTCTCCCCCTTTTGCCATAAATCAAAACAAATGTTGGGGTTTGTTATGTAAAATTGAAGTTTGTTATATAAAATAGGGGTTTAAAAACAATATGGTATATGCATGCATCAAGATAAATCAACTATGAGTCCAAGCATGCATCTAGCAGTAATTAGATAGATTGGTTCGAGGTGTGTCCCTCTGCACCAATAATCTAAAGGTTTGTAATATAACCCTTAGGGTTAGTTTGCTTTCCCCCTTAGTCAAATATATGAAGTATAAGAGATGTAGGGGGCGCTAAACTTTGGCCTAAGAGTTGTTAAGTATAATAGTTGGGAAAATAAGTAGTCTTTTGAAAGGTTATATTTCAATTATCCTTAACATCTCACCCATTTTATGTGTCTCAGAATTTGTTCACCTTATATGTTTTGTGAGATGATTTTAAATTGATTAAAGATAGTCAACCTTGGGTTAGATTCGGATTTAACCTTTAGATCATTAAGTAACTTTTCGAGAAATTGGCTTCCAGGTCGTGGCGAGACACAGGGGCCTTCTTTGATCGGAACAACGACCACTTCCTTAGACAAAGCCAAATTCAAGAAAATATCACTTAAGTCACTTAGGGTTACTTCCTGGTCTAACTAGTTTAGGATACGGCGAGGTAGCTTCAGCTAGTTCCACTCGGTCAAGTTCACCAAGCTAGATACGCCTTATCTAGCTCGAATATACGAGACTTTGTTTCCCTAACGTACTATCATCTCGCCGCGTCCTGATACTATATTGTCAAGAGTTGACTAACTATTTTCCCTATCTAGCCGTTCTACAAATTAAAGTAAAATATTCAATGGTTTTGCTAAGTAAGCGGGTATACTATTTTAGTGTTAGCTCCCCCTGGACCATTGAACCAATATGGTCTATTCAAATAATGAATTTGATCCTGGGAAATCCAAAACTTATTAGTCCTTATATGTGAATTCAATAAAACCTTTGGGACCCATGCTTGGACTCTTTGATGACTACGATTTACGATAGACATATATGACATATTCGTAGTCGTTGACCTAAATCTGAGTCCGACTTTGTTGTACACGGCTCTTTGGGGTCCAAGTAGTCTGTTAAGATTCTTTGATCCCAACGTGAACCTTTCCAACGTAGCCTCAACCTCTTGAACTCGGTCTTTCAAGAGAGAATTCTCTTTCTCGAGTTTTTCAATTTGGGTTGAGTTTCTCTCTTGAACTTGACTAGTTGAAGAGGTTAGAGTAGCCTCTTGCTTGAGGGTTTCAACCTCTTCAAGTAACGACTCAACCCTAGACTCAGACTTAGTTAATTTCCTATTAAGCATTTTAATTGTATTGTAAAGCGTATGAATTAGTGAGCGGCTAACCTTAATTTCCTCTTTTGGTCCGACTTTGAGTTGCTTCTCGAAGTAGTCCTCGAGTTCGGAGTCGGTGTTGTAATTGGATTCGGACTCTGACTCGGACTCTTCGGGTCTTGCCATGCATGCTATGCCGCTGCCTTCTTTGTTGTCCTATGTTGCATGAAAAGCCTTCTTTTGATTTGATTTGAATTGTGCCCTCTTTTGATTCTTTAGTAGCCTCCTTTCCCTCCGAATGATCTTCCGCACTACGTCCACTATTGCTTCCACCTTTTCGGATTCGGACTCTAATTCGTCGTCGGGTTCGAGTCCATCTTCTTGCCTGGTAGGTGGCTTGCTTCTTTGTCCTGCAAGTAGAGCAATACCTCTCTCGGCCCGGACCACGTTAGTTTGCTCGTGAAGTTCAAACTCGGAAAATAATTCATCTAACCTAAGATTCGAAAGGTCCTTAGAGACCTTGTAGGCATCGACCATGGATGCCCACAAGGTAGTCCTAGGAAATGAATTAAGAACATACCTTAGTAGGTCATGGTTTTCGACCTTGTGGCCGATGGTGTGCAGGCCATTGACAATGTCCTGGATGCGGGTGTGTAGTTGCGTCGCCGTCTCGTGTTCTTGCATCTTAAGGTTATACAACTTATTGAAAAGAAGGTCACGTTTACATACCTTAGCATCGGACGTTCCTTCGTGTAGCTCGATTAATTTGTTCCATAGGTCCTTGGCGCTAATGAATGGTCCGATGCGGTTGAGTTCCTCCTTGGACAAGCCGCATTACAATATTTGGGTTGCTCTTGCATCGGCTTCGATTTGCCTCTTGGTTGCATTTGTCCACTTGTTGAAATCCAAGGGCTCTCCTTGATCATTGGTGGGTAGAGCGAAGCCGGTTTGGATTATTATCCAAGTCTCGACTTGTGTTTTCAAGAAACACTCCATCCGACCTTTCCAATAACGGAAATCATCTCCGTTAAAGAACGGAGGTCGGGTGGTGCTATACCCCTCAATGTGAGCCATTAAGTATCTTGCAAAACACGAATAAAAACCAAAGAGAATTCCAAGACTTGGTCTTGGATTAGTAATGCGGGAAATAAACATAATTAAATGAGAAAAATAAGAAACTAACAAAAACTAACAACTTACGACCTTCGATGTCCCCGAAAGGGTACTAGACATTGGATTTTGGGGCTGTAAATAGCTTGTTACGAGGGTAAACCCTGATAAGAAATGTAGATATCTCAGAGAGCTTCGATTTGGTAGGTAGATCATTATATGAGTCCACTTGTGCAAAAAGTTATGACCGTTTTACCGTCGGTTACTCTAAGAGAGAATACTTGCAAGCACACAACCAAAAGAAACATACCAAGACTTCGTCTTGGATTAGTAGTGAGGGAGGAAAAAGACCAAAAAAAATATGAATAAAAAAATACGAACAGAAAACCAAAATGTGCTAGATCGGTGGTTTCACCAAATCTTAGCACCCCCGCTCTGATACCAATTGTTGGATCGAGAAGCGTCGCTAGAGGGGGGGGGTGAATAGCGATCGTAAATTTTTTCGACGTTTCGTTCGAGTAGATAATTAAATGAGTAAGAGCAGCAGAAAATAAAGAGACATGTTTATTTTTACTTGGTTCACAACTCAGCGGTTACTACTCCAAAGCCCTATCGGTCCTAGACCGCATACGGAGGGCAAAACACTATAACGTCTCCTCCTCGTTGGAGGTAGGAGACAACGATCACAAAACTGAATATACGAGGATGAGGCAACAAGCCTACCTCACCTCGTTACGAATAAAAACAATGAATACAATATCAAAATATATTACTAGATGCTGCTGCCAACGAAGAAGATATGAACTTGTTGTCGCGTCGGCGTTATGACGGTGTTGGAGCGTTGGCGTTGTAGGAGCACTTGATGAATAAACTTGATGTTTTTTGGAGTTGGAATCCACCCCTCCTTTTATAGATTTTGCCCTCTGAATATGTCTCCTCTTTTTTCGAAACAGATCACGAAGTTGTAATAAATTTTATCACAAAGTGGCCGCGTCAAACCTTATCCGTTTTGACCTAGCGCAAAGGCTGATTCGTCGCCATCAGTCGACTGATGACTCCATCAGTCGACTGATGAGCATCAATCGACTGCCCAATGTCCAGCAGTCGACTGCCAGCCTGGTCACTTCCCTGCAGTAAGAGGTTAGCTCAGAAAATGATAAATTCGACGATTTCTAACCGTTCGATCTCGACCTAGACCATCCACAGGAAGTCTTAGTCGGATCGTCGCCTACGGTCATCCCCGTAAAGAGGACACGACCTTACAATCTCTCACTCACACGAGCTTTCCTCGATACTTACTTTGTAGCTTTCGCTTCCGGCCTTCCACTCGATTCCTTCGGCTCCCTCCGAAGTCACTCGAGTGTCGCCCGACCACCATGGCTTCCTCCGGGTGTCGCTAGCCTGCAGCTCCAACTTTAGTACTTTTCTGCACACTCGATTTAGCTCGTGAGATAACGATGTAAACTTAACTTTGTGTCTTTTCCATAATCAAAACACAGGTTCGATTATCTAGTGCCCCTACACCAAAATCCTCGACCCCTCTGCGCGCTCGTCGCCCACGAGCACAGGCCGTCGTGACGTGTCCGCAGCCACAGGACCACCGCGCCTCTTCCCCCTCGCAAGCGTCTTCTTCCTCGCGTCTGTAGCCACAGGACCGTCACCACGAGCTCCCTCAGTGTCACCGGTGAGAGTGGAGCTTCTGGTAAATACCTGGTTTTTCCTCTTGTTTCCTTTCTGTTCAGTGATTGTATGGGCTGTGGTGGTCAAGGGTGGGCATTGGTGTCGGGTGGTGAGACATGGGCAATGATTTAGGGTAGCAAGGAAGTTTACCGATGAACTGAGCAGTTGGGAGGTTCCAATCGCAGGTATATCTCGAGCTCTCTCCTGTTTGGTTTTGGTTTGGTTGATGGTGGCTGTGGGTTGATGTGGTTGGCTGTGAACATTGGTTGAGCCGACTGAGAAGGACTGTGTATTTTGTACGGCTGTGAACAGGGGAGTTCTCGGCTGTGCACGGTTAGGTGTTGGAGTTTTGTGCAGATTTTCTGTGATGTGGGGTTTTGGCCGACTGTGTAAGGGTTAGATAAATTAGTGAAATTGGAAGTTTATTTGGGTTAATTGGTTTATGTACGAAATCGGCTTTAGATTCGATTTGACGGTGGATTGCATTTTTATGCTTAATAATAGTTATGCTGTATGCAGGTTTCGCTCACGAGGTAGGTTCACGGGCGTGAGGATTTCGTTGTTTTCTCGATCATTTTAGCAGGCTGGTATTTAGACTTTTCTTTTTGATATAGTCATGTTGATATGCTAGTTAGGTATAACTTACAATAATTTTCATGTTTATCTGACTTGTATGTTATTGTGCCTACTTGATACATGCATCTGATCAAATTATAGTTATACCTTTCCTGTTTTACTTGGATCATTGATATGTACCTATTGGTTGTGCATATTATTCGGATATGGATTTTAGTTGGTATTACATGCTTTAGTATCATGCACCATCTTGCATGATTGCATGCTGACTGGACAGGGTTCCTTTATAGTTGAGCCCACAGTCAGTTACATGGTCTGCACACGCTGCCACTCATGGGTTAGTGGTACATCAGGAGGGTGTGTGAAGTTGCTCTGTCAGGCTCCGCTGGTCCGCTCATGGGTAGCGATGAGGCAGCGTGATAGCGGGCAGGGATCCCTCCTATGGTCTACGACACCGGGAGATGAGAGCTTTGCTCCCCCACTCTGTTTGGGGCAGGAGGATAGGTGTACTCCGACAGCATCCTGTCCACTCAGTCACTCAGGTGTAGTGATGGCACAGTGTACAGTTGTCATAACCCTACCCACTCGGCTTCACCATCGCGTGTGAGGCGACTGACTGGCGTTAGGGGTGACCATGTCATTTGCATCGCATGCATTTTGCATGGATGACATTTGTATTGTGTTTGTTGCATTTTGATTGCTAACTTAGATGTTACATATGATTGCCATGCATACATGATACATATTTATATTTGGTCTGATGACTTTATTTCAATTAGTATGACACATGCTCCTATATCAGGATAGGAGATTCAGGTAAGTACAGTCCTTTTGTATTTCTTTCTTGCATATCCTATATATGAGACTGTACTAGCATGATTGTTATTGTTAGTTATATCTTACTATGCATATCGACTTTTATCCGCTGAGTTCATTGAACTTACCCCGTTATTTTATATCGATTTCGGGATGAAGTTGTCAGGAGAGTCCAGCTGCCAACCCCCCCCCCCCCCCCCCTCGTCGTGATAGTTTATTAGTTATTTGATTTTATGGTTTTGGATTTGGACTAGAAGATATGTTTAGGTCTGGTGTTTGATTTATGTACTTGTGGATATTTGGTATGTCCTTATGGACCTATATTCGGATTTTATTTCGATTGGATTTGGTTGAGTATTCCTGCCCAGATGGAAGAATGGGTAAGTCTAGATGTGATAGACATTTGGTTATTTCCTTTGATTGTTGGCCTGAGGCCTATTTATGACCTGCGTGTGTTAATTAGATTTCGGTCGTGTTGACCGAGGTATAGTGGCCGTGTAGGCCTTGTATGCAAGATTGGTATTGTCGCCCGTACAGGGGAGATGTTGCCGGATTTTTGTCTGGCGGGGACTCCCTCGGGGCATGACAATTTATTTGGTATCAGAGCGCCTAGATTTTCGAGTTCCTAGGGGTTTTTGGATTTTTCGGAGTTCACCACGTTTGGCAGGTTTTTGCGAGTCAATCTGGAAAATTTTGGATTGGTATGGATTTCCGACGATATTTATTTTTCGAAAATTCGAGGATTATTGACGAGGACAATTTGGGGATTTGGCGACGACGGGACCTCTCCTAGCGGCAAAATAGGTATGATGATTAATTTTATATGTTTTTACTTGTAGTAACAGCTGTACTAATTTAAGAGATATGAGACGAGGTGGGCGTTCTCTTGCGTTGAGATGTGGTGGGGGGCGGCCACGCCAGAGGACATTGAGATCTCGGGCGACGGAGTCGCCAGAGATATCTACTAAGGGTGAGCACGTTGATTAGGGTCAGATTTCACATGGTGCTATGGGAGTCGTGGATCCTCAGTCCTCGGTGGTTCCTCCTCCAGAGATACCCACTTCTGGGGTATCCGATGTACCAACGGGAGACCGTGCTGCTACACATTAGACACCCCTGCCAGTAGGGCCTGCTACTACACACCCGACTGGCCCATCAGTGGAGTTGGTCGACCCTCACTCGGTATCTTCCCTTGCTCATGAAGCGACACCATCTACGATAGTTTCGCTAGCTCCTGCGACGACCCCTACTCATCCTACTGATGTGGCTGCAGCACGAGCTCGGATTCTCGGTTTAGCAAAGTCGATGAAAAGCCGGTTCACCTTATTTAGTGGAGAGACTGATCCGAGCGTGGCTCAGTCTTGGATCGAGACTATAGAGCGTACTTTCTTCTATATGGTCTGCTCCGAGTGGGAGAAGGCAAAGTTTGTGGCCTTCCATTTACGAGGCGAGGCCGAGGTCTGGTGGGACACGCAACGCTCGATCATCGGCGAGCAGCAGATTACCTGGGCGAGATTTAGAGAGGCTTTTCAGAGTCAGTACTTTCCACGATCATATCAGATGATGCGACGTTAGAATTTTCTGAGTCTTCGATAGAATAATCGCTCAGTGATGGAGTATAATGCAGAATTTCAGAATTTAATCGGTTAGCCAGGTTTTGTCCAGAGTTAGTCGCTGAGGACAGGTCACGCATGATGCAATTTGTTCAGGGACTTGATGGGCATCTTCAGGTCAAGATGGCAGGATTTGGCAGTTCTTCCTATCGAGAGGCATTGGATAGAGCTTTGTTGATCGAGTCGGCTCAACAGAGATCTAATACTGACAGGAAGAGGAAACAAACATAGCGAACCACAAGACATATCCAGCAGCCACAGACTACTGGACAGTAGCAAAGTGACCACAGTCAGTCGGGTCAGAGTCATTTTGGGGCATCTAGCCGATCTCAGAAATCAGGACGATCTTCAGCTGGACCCTCCTAGTCTTCTCAGCAGGGCCGAAGGCAGCCCACTAGTGACACCTACTGTACTCGTTGTGGATCGAGAGAGCACACTGTCTCAGCCTGCACCTTGGGATAGTCAGTTTGCTATTATTGCAAATTGCTTGGACATATGAGCTGAGATTGTTCGTTGAAGGCTCAGCATGTGGCTTCTGGGGTTTCTATCCAAGGAGGACAGTTGCCTCAGTATGGGACTCAGAGAGGGGGGCATACAACCAAACCTTCACAATACCAGCAAAGGACAGCTCCCCCTACAGGAGGAGCATATGGAATGAATGGACAGGAGTACTCCAGTGCCTATACGATGTCACAGGGTTCAGATCGGGACTCAAGATCGATGCAAAGACTACCACTAGTACAATACTAGCCGCAACCAACCATCGATTCAAGATCACCGCACCCCACATCGGTTCAGACTCAACCGCATTTACCGACATAATACCATCATATCCCATCATCATCATAATTCATATCACTTCAGATCGATCAGATCCTCGTGCCAAGACACAACCACCGGCAAGTACCACCTCCACCTCCACCTCCACCGGAGACTGGGCGGATTCATACGATTACTAGAGAGGATGCGCAGCGAGCCAACGAATATGTTTTTCGTGGTACAGTTTCACTTAATGCATTTTCCGCTATTTTGCTAATTGATACTGGTAGTTCGCATTCGTTTATTTCTCGTACATTTATGAGAGAGATTGGTAGACTACCTACTATTAGGTCACAATGATTAATCGTCTCCCTACCGTCTGGTGATACGTTGGACGTTACCCAGGAGGTCCGAGGTTGTCCCTTAGATTTCGGTAACATTATACTTACTGTAGATTTATTGGTACTGGACATGATCGAGTTCGACATTATCCTTGGCATGGATTGGCTGTCAGCATATCATACCACAGTTGATTGCCAGACGAGGGTGGTCACATTCCGACCTCCAAACCAACCCTCGTGGGATTTCACTAGCATATGGGACGATGACATATCGACCATTTCTGCGATTCAGGCTCAGAAGCTTTTATTGCACGATTGCCAGGATTTTCTATTATCTATGATCAATGTAGAAGACAGTGGTGACTCTCAGATCACTGACATTCCTATTGTCCGAGAATATCCGGATGTCTTTCCAGAAGAGTTACCGAGCCTGCCTCCCAGAAGGCAAGTGGAGTTCACGATTGAGTTAATTCCTGGGATGTCGCTGACATCGAAAGCTCCTTATCATATGGCCCCGAGAGAGTTGGATGAGTTAAAGGTTCAGCTCCAGGAACTTTTGGATAGAAGTTTTATTCGCCCTAGTGTATCACCCTGGGGTTCTTCGGTTCTTTTTGTGAAGAAGAAAGATGGTTCAATGAGATTATGCATTGACTATAGGCAGTTGAATGCCATCACTATCAAGAATAAATACCCCCTGCCACGTATTGAGGACTTGTTTGATCAGCTCAGAGGTACATCAGTATATTCTAAGATTGATCTGCGATCCAGATATCATCAACTAAGGGTTAGAGATTCAGACATTCAGAAGACAGTGTTCCATACCAGATATGGACACTATGAGTTTTTGGTAATGCCATTTGGGCTTACCAATACTCCAGCGGTATTCATGGATCTGATGAATCGTGAATTTATGGATTTCCTAGATCAGTTCGTAATTATCTTTATTGATGACATTCTGGTCTATTCTCGTTCTGAAGAGGAACACGCACAACATCTTTGCCTTGTTTTGGATAGGCTGCGACAGAAGCGACTATATGCGAAGTTCAATAAGTGCGCATTTTGGTTACCCTCAGTCGATTTTCTCGGACATGTGGTTTCTAGTAGAGGTATTTCAGTGGACCCCCAGAAGATCGAGGCTGTCACCAGTTGGGAGCAGCCGAAATTAGTTCAGGAGGTTCACAGTTTCCTAAGCTTGGACGATTATTATAGACAGTTCGTTGAGGGTTTCTCAAGCATAGCTATGCCGTTGACACGCCTTAACAGGATGGGCGTGAAGTTCACGTGGACAGAGGCGTGCGAGACTAGTTTCCAGGAGTTGAAGAAGAGATTGGTGTCAGCACCGATTCTGGTATTACCATCAGGGGACGATGGTTTCGTCCTTTATACAAATGTGTCTCTCCAGGGTTTAGGCGCAGTATTGATGTAGCACGGCAAGGTGGTCTCTTATGCTTCTCACCAGTTGAAGGAGCATGAGAAAAACTACCCAGTACATGATTTAGAGTTAGCTGCTATTATCTTTGCCTTGAAGATTTGGAGGCATCATCTGTATGGTATTACATTTGAGATTCTCACTGATCATAAGAGTCTCAAATATCTATTTACGCAGAAGAAACTCAATCTCAGATAGAGGAGATGGATGGAGTTCCTGAAGGATTATGACTGTACCATTAGCTACCACCCGAGGAAAGCCAATGTGGTTGCCGATGCACTTAGTCGGAAGTCCCGAGGGACTTTATCTTCCTACCGAGTTTAGTCATGGATTTGATTCAGGGTTTCTCTGAGTTGAGCCTTGAGGAGCAGGGATCGACAGAGCAGGGCGTTCTGGTTACCATGGTTGCACAGTCGTCTATCCGAATGAGAGTCCGGGAGGCTCAGGCCAGTGATAAGCATTTACAATTCATTGGTAGTCAGATAACTTCTGGACAACAGACTGAGTTCACCCGAGATGAGGAAGGTATTATTTATTTCCGGGGCAGATTATGTGTATCTCAGTCTCACCCGGTCATGGAGGAGTTACTTCAGGAGGCTCATCGCTCTCGATTTGTGATCCACCCCGGCGGAACCTACATGTATCGTGATTTAAAGCGTTTGTATTGGTGGAACGCCATGAAGAAAGACATCGCAGATTTGGTTGCAAGATGTCTCGTTTGTCAGCAGGTGAAGGCTGAACACCAAAGACCAGCCGGATTACTTCAGTGGATTCCTATTCCAGAGTGGAAGTGGGATCATATTACCATGGATTTTGTGGTGAGTTTGCCTAGGACATGTCAAGGCCATGACACGATTTGGGTAGTCATGGACCGACTAACCAAATCCACGCACTTCTTAGCGATTCGGAAGACCGACTCTGGATCGTTTGGAAGAGTTATATTGTCGGGAGACCATCAGATTGCATGGTGTTCCTTTGAGCATTATATCAGATAGAGATCCCCGATTCATGTCCGGGTTCTGGCAGAGTCTACAGCAAGCCTTAGGCACGCAACTTCATTTTAGTACTGCATTCCATCCATAGACAGAAGGACAGTCTGAGCGGACCATTCAGACACTTGAGGATTTGCTGAGGTCTTGTGTGACAGATTTCGGGGGCAACTGGGAGGACCACTTGCCGTTAGTGGAAATCGCCTACAATAATAACTATCATTTGGCTATCCAAATGGCCCCGTTTGAGGCATTGTATGGTAGACAGTGTCGTACACTCACCCTCTAGGAGGAGGTTGGGGAGGCCCAGTTGCTAGGACCCTAGAGAGCTCAGCATGAGACAGAGTTGGTCCGTACTATCAGACGTAGGATGACAGAGGCACAGGATCGTTAGAAGAGTTATGCAGATCAGAGACAGAGACCTCTGGAGTTCTCTATTGGTGATCATGTATTTCTGCAAGTTTCACCCACGAAAGGGGTGAAGAGATTTGGCCTCCGTGGTAAGCTAGCTTCTAGATACATTGGTCTGTTTGAGATTTTGGAGAGGATTGGAGTAGTCGCTTATCGTCTAGCGCTACCACCATCTTTGACGAGTATTCACGATGTGTTCCATGTGTCCATGCTGAGGAAGTATATGCCAGACTCTACACATGTTCTGTGAGATGTGTCAGGTTCCATTCAACCTGATGCTACTTACGCAGAGGTTCCGGTACGGATTTTGGATCATAAGGAACGACAGTTGCGAAACAAGATTGTGCGACTTGTCAAGGTCGGGTGGAATCACCACACCGATGAGGAGGCTACTTGGGAGCTTGAGGAAAAGATCAGAGCTCAATACCCCCACCTGTTTACTTAAGGAACGTGAGGTATATTTTTCAGTACTTGTGGTATCTCTTACTTATTATGTATCTGAGTAGGAAATTTGGGGAACAAATTTTTATTAGTGGGGGAGAATGCTAAATATGGAAAATTTAGAAATACCAAAATAAATGGCCAAAAATTAAGAGAAATAATCCTGGAAATTTTTCGAGATTTTTAGGGGATTTTAGGAATTTTTCAAGAATTTTTCTGGATTTAAACGAAGCTTGTACGAGATAATTACGAGGATAAAATAGATAGACTTTGGTGAAATCTATTTAAGGGAGTTAATTGGCGATATTAACCTAAAGTTTCAAATATCTAAAGCTAGGTTTAGTTTTCACAAACGCATTCCTTTCCTCTTGGTTTCTCACGCCGCCCGACGGTTTCTCCATCGCGGTAACTCCTCTTCCCCCCACGTGCTGCATCCCCTTTCCTGAGCCCCTTCTTCCTCGCGTCGCCACCCACAAAGACCCAGCACTCACCCTCATTCTTTTCCCCTCTTCCACCGAGCCACTTGACGACCTCTTACTTAGTCCTGCGATGTCGACCGCTCCTGCAGCGCAGAACGCCGCCCTTTCTGCTCGGCCAAAGCCGCGCCATTGCAAGCATGCCGCTTTGGCGCTGTTTCGCGACGCTGGCGAGCATCCTCTACCCCTCTGCGTGCTCGTCGCCCATGAGCACAGGCCGTCGCGACGCGTCCGCAACCATAGGACCACCGCGCATCTTCCCCCTCGCAAGCGTCTTCTTCCTTGCGTCTGCGGCCGCAGGACCACCGCCACGAGCTCCCTCAGTGTCACCGGTGAGGGTGGAGCTTCCGGTAAATACCTAGTATTTCCTCTTGTTTCCTTTCTGTTCAGTGATTGTATGGGCTGTGGTCAAGGGTGGGCGTTGGTGTCGGGTGGTGAGACATGGGCAATGATTTAGGGCAGCAATGAAGTTTGCCAGCGAACTGAGCAGTTGGGAGGTTCCAATCGCAGGTATATCTCGAGCTATCTTTTGTTTGGTTTTGGTTTGGTTGATGGTGGCTGTGGGTGGATGTGGGCGGCTGTGAACATTGGTTGAGCCGGTTGAGAAGGAGTGTGTGTTCTGTACAACTGTGAACAGGGTAGTTGTCAGCTGTGCATAGTTAGGTGTTGGAGTTTTGTGCAGATTTTCTATGATGTGGGGTTTTGGCTGACTGTGTAAGGGTTAGATAAATTAGTGAAATTGGAAGTTTATTTGGGTTAATTGGTTTATGTACGAAATCGACTTTAGATTCGATTTGACGGTGGATTGAATTTTTGTGCTTAATAATAGTTATGTTGTATGCTGGTTTCGGTCACGAGACAGGTTCACGGGCGTGAGGATTTCATTGTTTTCTCGAGAATTTTAGCAGGCGGGGATTTAGATTTATCTTTTTGATATAGTCATGTTGATATGCTAGATAGGTATAGCTTGCAATAATTTTCATGTTTATCTGCCTTGTATGTTATTGTGCCTACTTGATACATGCATCCGATTAGATTATAGTTATACCTTTCCTGTTTTACTTGGATCATTGATATGTACCTATTGGTTGTGCATATTATTCGGATATTGAATTTAATTGGTATTACATGCTTTAGTATCATGCACCATCTTGCATGATTGCATACTGGCTGGATGGGGTTCCTTTATAGTTGAGCCCGGAGTCAGTTACATGGTCTGCACACGCTGCCACTCATGGGTTAGTGGTACATCAGGAGGGTGTGTGCAGTTACACTGTCAGGCTCCGCTGGTCCGCTCATGGGTAGCGATGAGGCAGCGTGGTAGCTGACAGAGATTCCTCCTCTGGTCTACGACACCGAGAGATTGTTGGATATTTGATGCCGCTAGAGGGGGGGGTGAATAGCGTTTACTCTTGCGTAGATGGAAAACGTTCGCGTGCTTGTCTACAATTTTCGTTAGCGTAGCGGAAATAAAGATAATAAAGCATTAACGAAAACACAAACACACAAACGCAAGGATATAACGTGGTTCGGAACCGAACCGGTTCCTACTCCACGGATCGAGCTCTAAAGAGCTCTAGCGAAGCCAATGCAATCACTAACCACAAATACTCCTTCTCGACACAAGTCGGAGGTGGAGAAACCTCTTACAAACTATTCTTACAATAATAAGAAATAGATACAAGCAATTACAACAATGAAATATAATGCAAGTAAAGAAAACTACTTTACAAGAGCACTTTGGTTGCTTGATCTTTGGTTGCCTTGGACTAGCCTTGAAGGACTGGAAGAGCACCAACAATTCCCCTTCAAATCGCCCAAGAAAACCCTTGCTTCAATCCTCCACGAATAGCTGCTTTTAACTCGACGGCCGATTTCCGCCTATCACCGATCGCCATAAGTCACCGATCGATGCCACTGTTGTCGTGAGACAATGGCTCGATCCACGTTGGAAAAACTCCAACGGATCTCTTGGCAGCCGACTGCCAACATTGGCTGATCGCATCGCCGTAGTCGATCGCCTACGGGCTACGGAGCGCTCGTGCTCGACATTGGATCGATACGATCGTTGACTTGGCAATGATCGCTTCCATCGAGCAATGATCGCAGAGCATTTCGGCTCTAAACCGGCAAATAACTCAAGTTGACTCACGGCAGTTGAACCGGCCATAATGTCAGTCGACTGCCAACCTAAAAAATGAGGTTTTAACCTAAGTATGGTGCCCCCATACTTGCTAGACCACCCTTAGCCTAGACCTAAGCCTTCTAGCCACCTCCATCAGCCTCACGCCTCTCGGATCCCTCCAAGTCATCCATGACTTGTTCATCCATCGCGCTAGCCTCCAGGTGCTTCCCTCGGCTATGTCATGCTAACAGTGTCTACACCGCCAAGGCACATTGGACTTATGCCGCCAAGACTCCGCTTGGACTTTACGCCGCCAATATCCATCCCCTTGGACTTCTCAAATGCCAAGACTCAAGCTTGGACTTTCCCTTGCCAACCCATGTTGGACTTTCCATGCCAAGACCCATGCTTGGACTTTTCCTTATGCCAAGTACTCAAGACTTGGACTTTCCCAAATGTCAAGTGTCCCACTTGGACTTTCCATGCCAAGTACCCATGACTTGGACTTTACCTTGCCAAGACTCATGCTTGGACTTTGCCAAATGCCAAGTGTCCCACTTGGACTTCCCGTGTCAAGTACTCAAGACTTGGACTTCCCTATGACAATTACATTGTCATATGTTTTTGTCGAACATCAAAATATCACTCGAGTCAAACTCGAGTCCTGGTCAATCGTGACCTGGGCCGATTGCACCAACAATCTCCCCCTTTTTGATGTTTGACAAAAACCAAACAAATCATTTGAGTTAGACCACTAACTCAAGTCTCTTACCAATTATTCCAAATTGGTAATCTTAAATGTTCTCCCCCAAACATTCTCCCCCTTTTTGACTAACATCAAAAGGTTTTCTCTTCAAGGAGGTCAATGTCTCATGTCCTAATGAGATCTTACAATCTCTCCATTGATCCAAAAATAAATACCTAGGATGCCTACCATCTTCCTGGTGATAAGTCACATATCACTCAAGAGAGACAATCCTATACTCTCTCCCAATTTCCAAATTGGGTATCAAAAACCCATCAATTTTCCCAATTGATGATACTCTCCCAATAACTTCTCCTCTTCAAGGAGAAAAACACATCCATCATCCCAAGATGGATACCTCCCCCTAAAGGCTTGCTCCCCCTTGACCATTGCACCAACAATGTCCTTGGGAAGCCCCTAAGCCAATAAGAACTCTAAACCATCAAAATTAAGGTTAGAAATTCAACATTGAACTTTACAACACCTTATAATTGATACAAACCCTAAACAACTCTCCTAATCCATATCCAATGGATTTTCACCCTTCATCATGCTTCCTAAAGCATATCTTAGGGTTAGGAGTGGTCAGGGACCTTTACCATAGCTGAACACGGGCTAACCAAACCTAGTTTTCCCGAAATCAGCCTTGGCAGTCGACTCACGGCTACTACCGATCACATCACATCACGACGCCACTGTAGGCGATCGATAACTGAAAATCTCGATTTTCAGTTATCAGAAATGAAATTCAAAAAGTCATAAGTAATTCTACGTATATCGAAAAATCACGAAATTTGATACGTATATTACTTATAGTCAATACAATGGGTGAAAAATATTTGAAAATTATTTTACCCATAAAATACCGAAATTGATACAAAATCTAAAAGTGACTAAAAACTTTAAAGTTTAAGCTCACTTTGTATCAATCTCATCAATGGTGATTGCTATCAAAAGATAGACTTCACCAAGGTTTTTCAAAATAATTTTAAAATATTTTCAAAACCCTATTTTGGATCATATTCCTTGGGCTCTAAGTACATGACTTGTACATAAGCTTTCCTAATGATCCACAAATGAAATTAGATAAGTTTTAGTTCATCTAAATGCAAAAACTATGCACCTTGAACTCAACTCATATCCTAGCATCTCACATGTATCTAGGGTGTATAAATACACATACATGTCGATTGGATGTGAGATGTGGGTTTTGTTTCATTTAATCTAGGGTTTCATGCATTTTTCTAGGCAACCATACTTGATTCCCTTATAAATGGGACTCCAAGTCATGTCATAGTCCTTATATCAATTTCAACCAAATTGTCTTAAATGCATGAATGATTACGGCATTAGAAATGATATAAATAAGCATATGCTCATAATCATGATGTCATGACATATGATATAAAACTAAGCATACATGACATTAACCTAAAACCTAAGCATACTCATGACATATAAAATCATAGAAATAAGCATGATGTCATGACATGACATATGACAATCAAAGCATGACATATAAAATATATAGGTATAGTAATACCTAAATTTTAATATTAATTGCCATTTGATATAATTAGATATATTTTGCCATATTATCATTAATCTCCCTAGTGTGCCAAAAACCCAAAATGACACACTAACCTCTAAACCTAAATTGTGCCAATTTAATTGATTTTTCTTAATTTCAAAAGTGCATTGGCACATCCTAAAATCTTTTAGGATATTGATTCAAATCTATTTCCAAGGTAACCATAACCTTGAAAATATCCTAAAGTGCCACCTTTACCATGGTTGAGTTAACTACCCATCCAATCAATGTTGACACACCCTAAACCCATCTATCGTGAATCAATCACGCTCTTAGGAACCCAAAACCGATTTGAGCTCCTAGGGTTAATTAGGTATTCCTTAGGGATAACCTCCCTAGATACCTTTCTAATGACCCTCCTAGGCTTGTTAGCCTTGGTCATTTGGGTCTTACCTAGGTTGACTCTAGGGGTAACTCCCCTTGCAAACTTCTTAGTGGCCACCCTAGATTTCCTAGAAACCCTAGCCACTAGGCACACCCTTTGGTCAATTCTAGGGATGACTTCCCTATTGACCTTGGTCTTCCTAGACCTAGTTTGTGTTCCATAGTCAAATGAAACACTATGATAAGCTACTTTAGGCTTAGGTTTGTGACCCAAACCTTGCTTGCCCTTGGTTGACTTTTGACTCTTAGGTTCTAGGTGTTGACTTTGACTTTTGGACCCTTGATTTTGACCACTAGACCCTTTAAATTGATTTTGTATCTTATTTAGGGCCTTTTCAAGTTTTTCAAGCCTTGACCTCAAGACTTGATTTTCCTTTTCTAATTGCCTAATTTTAGAATTTTGATTTAAATCTTGGGCATTGGACTTCCTAAGCATATGCCTAGTCCATTTAGGATTGAAACCTAGGTGTTCTCCTATTTTCTTGATAGATTCCCTAGGTAAAATATTTTTAGGGACATTAGTCCCAAATTTCTTCTTATTTCCTAAGTGGACACTCTTAGCACCTAAACAAATATATCTATTATTTCTAGCATGCTTTTCATGTACAATAGCAAGAGAATTAAAACTCCTAGCATGCTTTTGACTTTGAAATTTAGAAGGTGCAAGATTAGAGGTTACCCTAGGGTTTGCCTTGGAGGCTTCCCTTACATGTGTAGCTCCTTCTTGGGTCTTCTTCCTCCCCCTAGGACATTGACTCCGATAATGTCCCTTTGAGTTGCACTTGAAGCATATGATATGCTCCTTGCTCTTTTGACTTGAGGCACCGGCATCCTTTGACTTTTGTTGACTTTTGGACGCCGGAGGAGCTTTTCTTACTCTCTTTGGGCATTTGCTCTTATAATGCCCACTTTCCCTACACTCAAAGCAAGTTATGTGATTTTTATTTAAACCTAAATTGCTTGAGTTACCTAGGGTATTTGTGGTGGGTGCCGGTGTGGATTCTTCATTCCTCCCAGAGATTGAGGCTTCTTCTTGAATTGGTTCCGGCTCCAGTGTGGATGGTCTCTCCCCCTCAAACCTAGAGGTGGATGCCTCCTCCACTTCTTCCACTGCTTCTACCTCTTCAGATCCAGATGTTGATTCCCTATCAACCTCCGAATCCTCTAGCTCTTTGGATGTTTCTTCTTGAGCTTGAGAGGGTGATGGTCCTTCTTCTTGGACCGATGATAGACTTTCATGGAGCTTGGCCAAATCGCTCCATAGCTCCTTGGCATCCACATAGTCACCTAGACTACACAAGAGGTCATTAGGAATTAAATCAAAAATGAATTTGATTACCTTCTTGTTTTTATCGAATTGTTGGAGTTGCTCCTCACTCCACTTCTTCTTCTTGAGAAACCCTCCCTTTGGTCCCTTAGGATATTCAAATCCTTCCATCAACGCGGACCACTCCACAAGGTCTCTCATCATCAAAAAATCTTCAATTCTCGCCTTCCAAGAATTGAAACCTTCTCGTCCATAGAAGGAATAGGGAATTGGGGTGTTGATGTCCCATCCCAATTGTCTTGAACTTCCATCTTTTCCTCTAGCGTCTTGACTCCGGTTGTTAATCCGTTGAAGAGCCACCAGGCTCTGATACCACTTGTTGGATATTTGACGCCGCTAGAGGGGGGGTGAATAGCGTTTACTCTTGTGTAGATGGAAAACGTTCGCGTGCTTGTCTACAATTTTCGTTAGCGTAGCGGAAAGAAAGATAATAAAGCAATAACGAAAACACAAACACACAAACGCAAGGATATAACGTGGTTCGGAACCGAACCGGTTCCTACTCCACGGATCGAGCTCTAAAGAGCTCTAGCGATGCCAATGCAATCACTAACCACAAATACTCCTTCTCGACACAAGTCGGAGGTGGAGAAACCTCTTACAAACTATTCTTACAATAATAAGAAATAGATACAAGCAATTACAACAATGAAATATAATGCAAGTAAAGAAAACTACTTTACAAGAGCACTTTGGTTGTTTGATCTTTGGTTGCCTTGGACTAGCCTTGAAGGACTGGAAGAGCACCAACAATTCCCCTTCAAATCGCCCAAGAAAACCCTTGCTTCAATCCTCCACGAATAGCTGCTTTTAACCTGCATCGGGCTGGATTTCCGCCTATCAGTCGACTGCCATAAGTCACCAGTCGACTGATGCCACTGTTGTCGTGAGACAATGGCTCGATCCATGTTGGAAAAACTCCAACGGATCTGATCGCCAACATTATCGCATCGTAGCCGATCGCCAAGCTACGGAGCGCTCGGCTCGACATTGACCGATGACGATCGCCGACCCTTGGCCCGATCGCTAATCGAGCACGATCATTGCCAGAGCATTTTCAGCTCTAAACTGGCAGTCGAACTCAAGTTGACTCACGGCAGTTGAACCGGCCATAATGTCAGTCGACTGCCAACCTCAAAAATGAGGTTTTAACCCAAGTATGGTGCCCCCATACTTGCTAGACCACCCTTAGCCTAGACCTAAGCCTTCTAGCCACCTCCATCAGGCTCACGCCTCTCGGATCCCTCCAAGTCATCCATGACTTGTTCATCCATCGCGCTAGCCTCCAGGTGCTTCCCTCGGCTATGTCATGCTAACAGTGTCTACACCGCCAAGGCACATTGGACTTACGCCGCCAAGACTCCGCTTGGACTTTACGCTGCCAATATCCATCCCCTTGGACTTCTCAAATGCCAAGACTCAAGCTTGGACTTTCCCTTGCCAACCCATGTTGGACTTTCCATGCCAAGACCCATGCTTGGACTTTTCCTTATGCCAAGTACTCAAGACTTGGACTTTCCCAAATGTCAAGTGTCCCACTTGGACTTTCCATGCCAAGTACCCATGACTTGGACTTTACCTTGCCAAGACTCATGCTTGGACTTTGCCAAATGCCAAGTGTCCCACTTGGACTTCCCGTGTCAAGTACTCAAGACTTGGACTTCCCTATGACAATTACATTGTCATATGTTTTTGTCGAACATCAAAATATCACTCGAGTCAAACTCGAGTCCTGGTCAATCGTGACCTGGGCCGATTGCACCAACAGAGATGAGAGCTTTGCTCCCCCACTCTGTTTGGGGCAGGAGGATATGTGTACTCCGACAACATCCTGTCCACTCGATCACTCAGGAGCAGTGATGGCAGAGTGTACAGTTGTCATAGCCCTACCCACTCGGCTTCACCATCACGTGTGAGGCGGCTGACTGACGTCAGGGGTGACAATGTCATTTGCATTGCATGCATTTTGCATGGATGACATTTGTATTGTGTTTGTTGCATTTTGATTGCTGACTTGGATGCTGCATATGATTGCCATGCATACAGGATATATATTTATATTTGGTCTGACGACTTTATTTCATCTAGTATGACACATGCTCCTATATCAGGATAGGAGATTCAAGTAAGTATAGTCCTTTTATATTTATTTCTTGCATATCCTATATATGAGACTGTACTAGCATGATTGTTATTGTTAGTTATATCTTACTATGCATATCGACTTTTATCCGCTGAGTTCATTGAACTTACCCCGTTGTTTTATATCGATTTGAGGATGAAGCTGTCAGGAGAGTCCAGTTGCCAAACCCCCTCTCGTCATGATAGTTTATTAGTTATTTGATTTTTTGGTTTTGGATTTGGACTAGAAGATATGTTTAGGTCTGGTGTTTGATTTATGTACTCGTGGATATTTGGTATGTCCTTATGGACCTATATTCGGATTTTATTTCGATTGGATTTGGTTGAGTATTCCTGCCCAGGTGGTAGAAGGGGTAAGTATAGATGTGATAGACATTTGGTTATTTCCTTTGATTGTTGGCCTGAGGCCTATTTATGACCTGCATGTGTTGTTTGGATTATGGTCGTGTTGACCGAGGTAAAGTGGCCGTGTAGGCCTTGTACGCAAGATTGGTATTGTCACCCGTACAGGGGAGATGTTGCCGGATTTTCGTCTGGCGGGGACTCCCTCGGGGCGTGATAATTTATTTGGTATCAGAGCACCTAGGTTTTCTAGTTCCTAGGGGTTTTTGGATTTTTCGGAGTTCGCCACGTTTGACAGGTTTTTGCGAGTCAATCTGGAAAATTTTGGATTGGTATGGATTTCCGACGATATTTATGTTTCAGAAATTTGAGGATTATTGACGGGGACAATTTGGGGATTTGGCGGCGACGGGACCTCTCTTGGCGGCAAAATAGGTATGATGATTAATTTTATATGTTTTTACTTGTAGTAACAGCTGTACTAATTTAACAGATATGAGACGAGGTGGGCGTGCTCCTGCGCTGAGACGTGGTGCGGGGCGGCCACGCCAGAGGACATTGAGATCTCGGGCGATGGAGTTGCCAGAGAGATCTACTGAGGGTGAGCATGTTGATCAGGGTCAGATTCCACATGGTGCTGCGGGAGTCATGGATCCTCAGTCGTCGACGGTTCCTCCTCCAGAGATACCCACTTCTGGGGTATCCGATGTACCAGCGGGAGACCGTGCTGCTACACATTAGACACCCCCGCCAGTAGGGCCTGCTACTACACACCCGACAGGCCCATCAGTGGAGTTGGTCGGCCCTCACTCGGTATCTGCCCTTGCTCATGAAGCGACACCATTTACGATAGTTTCGCCAGCTCCTGCGACGACCCCTACTCATCCGACTAATGTGGCTGCGGCACGAGCTCGGATTCCCGATTTAGCAAAGTCGATGAAAAGCCGGTTCACCTTATTCTGCAGAGATACTGATCCGAGCGTGGCTAAGTCTTGGATCGAGACTATGGAGTGTACTTTCTTCTATATGGTCTGCTCCGAGTGGGAGAAGGCAGAGTTGGCGGCCTTCCATTTACGAGGCGAGGCCGAGGTCTGGTGGGACACGCAGCGCTCGATCATCGGCAAGCAGCAGATCACCTGGGAGAGATTTAGAGAGGCTTTTGAGAGTCAGTACTTTCCACGATCATATCAGATGATGCGACGTTAGGATTTTCTGAGTCTTCGACAGAATAATCGCTCAGTGATGGAGTATAATGCAGAATTTCAGAATTTAATCGGTTAGCCAGGTTTTGTCCAGAGTTAGTCGCTGAGGACAGGTCACGCATGATGCATTTTGTTCAGGGACTTGATGGGCATCTTCAGGTCAAGATGGTAGGATTTGACAGTTCTTCCTACCGAGAGGCATTGGATAGAGCTTTGTTGATCGAGTCGGCTCAACAGAGAGCTAATACTGACAGGAGGAGGAAACAAACAGAGCAAACCACAGGACAGACCCAGCAGCCACAGACTACTGGACAACAGCAAAGTGGCCATAGTCAGAGTCATTCTGGGGCATCTAGCCGACCTCAGAAATTAGGACGATCTTCAGCTGGACCCTTCTGGTCTTCTCAACAGAGCCGGAGGCCTCCCACTAGTGACACCTACTGTACTCATTGTGGATCGAGAGAGCATACCGTCTCAGCCTGCACCTTGGGACAGTCAGTTTGCTATTATTGCAAATTGCTTGGACATCTGAGCTGAGATTGTTCGTTGAAGGCTCAGCATGTGGCTTCCGGGGTTTCTATCCAGGGAGGACAGTTGCGTCAGTCTGGGACTCAGAGAGAGGGGCATACAACCAAACCTTCACAACACCAGCAAAGGACAGCTCCCCCTATAGGAGGCGCATATGACATGCATAGACAAGAGTACTCCAGTGCCCGTACGATGTCACAGGGTTCTCAGATCGGACCTCATGATCGATGCGGCCCGACCACTAGTACAATACGATGCGGCTTACCATTGATTTAGTATCACCAGCCCCGCCAGCTGTTCAGACGGCCATGACTACCGTCTGAAGACCGGCCTTCATATCAGCCATCATACCAGCCTTCATATCAGCCTTCATATCAGCCTTTGTATCAGTCTCAGACCCATACACAGCCACCTCTGGCAGTGCTACCACCTCCACCTCCATCGGAGACTGGGCGGATTCATGCGATTACTAGAGAGGATGCGCAGTGAGCCAACGAATCCATTTTTTGTGGTACGGTTTCTCTTTATGCATTTTCCACTATTATGCTAATTGATACTGGTAGTTTGCATTTGTTTATTTCTCGTATATTTATGATAGAGATTGGTAGACTACCTACTATTAGGTCACAGCGATTAATCGTCTCCCTACCGTCTGGTGATACGTTGGACGTTACCCAGGAGGTCCGAGGTTGTCCCTTAGATTTCGGTAACATTATACTTACTGTAGATTAATTGGTACTGGACAAGGTTGATTTTGACATTATCCTTGGCATGGATTGGCTGTTAGCATATCATGCCACAGTTGATTGCCAGACGAGGGTGGTCACATTGTGACCTCTGAACCAACCCTCGTGGGATTTCATTGGCATCCGGGATGACGACATATCGTCCATTTCTGTGATTCTGGCTTAGAAGCTTTTATTGCATGGTTGCCAGGGTTTTCTATTATCTATGATCAATGTAGAAGACAGTGGTGACTCTCAGATCACTGACATTCCTATTGTCCGAGAATATCCGAATGTCTTTCTAGAGGAGTTACCGGGCCTGCCTCCCAAAAGGCAAGTGGAGTTCACGATTGAGTTAATTCCTAGGACGTCGCCGACATCGAAAGCTCCTTATCGTATGGCCCCGAGAGAGTTGGATGAGTTAAAGGTTCAACTCCAGGAGCTTTTGGACAGAGGTTTTATTCTCCCTAGTGTATCACCCTGGGGTTCTCCAGTTCTTTTTGTGAAGAAGAAAGATGGTTTAATGAGATTATGCATCGACTACAGATAGTTGAACGCCGTCACTATCAAGAATAAATACCCCCTGCCACGTATTGAGGACTTGTTTGATCAGCTCAGAGGTACATCAGTATGTTCTAAGATTG
Source organism: Wurfbainia villosa (assembly GCA_025175895.1). NCBI lineage: Eukaryota > Viridiplantae > Streptophyta > Magnoliopsida > Zingiberales > Zingiberaceae > Wurfbainia > Wurfbainia villosa. The sequence continues at coordinate 41,852,338 of CM046007.1, read as the reverse complement.
ATCTGTGCTCCGGATATCATTAACTAAGGGTTAGAGATTCAGACATTCAGAAGACAGCGTTCTGTACCAGATATGGACACTATGAGTTTTTGGTAATGCCATTTGGGCATACCAATGCTCCAGCGGTATTCATGGATATGTTGAATCATGAATTTATGGATTTCCAAGATCGGTTCGTCATTGTCTTTATTGATGACATTTTGGTCTATTCTCGTTATGAAGAGGAACACGCGCAACATCTTCGCCTTCTTTTGGATAGGCTCCGACAGAAGCGACTATATGCAAAGTTCAATAAGTGCACATTCTAGTTACCCTCAGTCAGTTTTCTGGGATATGTGGTTTCTAGTAGAGGTATTTCAGTGGACCCCCAGAAGATCGAGGCTGTCACTAGTTGGGAGCAGCCGAAATCAGTTCAGGAGGTTCGCAGTTTCCTAGGCTTGACCGGTTATTATGGACGGTTCGTTGAGGGTTTCTCGAGCATAGCTATGCCATTGACACGCCTTACCAGGAAGGGCGTGAAGTTCATGTGGACAGAGGCGTGCGAGACTAGTTTTCAGGAGTTGAAGAAGAGATTGGTGTCAAGTCGTATTGCCATCGAGGGACGCAGTTTCGTCCCTTTATACCGATGCGCCTCTCTAGGTTTAGGCGCGATCGATGTAGCACGGCAGGGTGGTCTCTTATGCTTCTCGCCAGTTGAAGGAGCATGAGAAAAACTATCCAGTACATGATTTAGAGTTAGCTGCTATTATCTTTGCCTTGAAGATTTGGAGGCATCATCTGTATGGTATTACATTTGAGATTCTCACTAATCATAAGAGTCTCAAATATCTATTTATGCAGAAGGAACTCAATGTCAGACAGAGGAGATGGATGGAGTTCCTGAAGGAATATAACTGTACCATTAGCTGCCATCAGGGGAAAGCCAATGTGGTTGCCGATGCACTTTGCCGGAAGTCCCGAGGGACTTTAGCTTTCTATCGAGTTTTAGTCACGGATTTGATTCAGGGTTTCTCTGAGTTGAGCCTTGAGGAGAAGGAACCGACAGAGCAGGGCGTTCTGGTTACCATGGTTGCTCAGTCGTCTATCCGGATGAGAGTCCGGGCGACTCAGGCCAGTCATCAACATTTATAATTCATTGGAAGTCAGATAACTTCTGGACAGCAGACTGAGTTCACCCAAGATGAGGAAGGTATTATTTATTTCCGGGGTAGATTATGCGTACCTCAGTCTCACCCGATCATGGAGGAGTTACTTCAGGATGCTCATCGCTCTCGATTTACGATCCACCCCGGCGGAACACGCATGTATCGTTATTTAAAGCATTTGTATTGGTGGAACGACATGAAGAAAGACATCACAGATTTTGTTGCAAGATGTCTTGTTTGTCAACAGGTGAAGGCTGAACACCAGAGACCAGCCGGATTACTTCATAGGATTCCTATTCCAGAGTGGAAGTGGGATCACATTACCATGGATTTTGTGGTGGGTTTGCCTAGGACACGTCAAGGCCATGACTCGATTTGGGTAGTCGTAGATCGACTAACCAAATCCGCGCACTTCTTAGCGATTCGGAAGACCGACTCTCTGGATCGTTTGGAAGAGTTATATTGTCGGGAGATTATCAGATTGCATGGTGTTCCTTTGAGAATGAATCCCCGGTTCATCATAACAAGATTCCAGGTGAAGTCTGCCAAGCCTTAAACACGCATGCGGTTATTTAGTATTGCAATTCCATCCATAAGCACGGTGGAATAAATGATCTGGCGGACCATTTAGACACTTGAGGATTTGCTGAGGTCCTGTGTGATAGATTTCGGGGGCAACTGGGAGGACCACTTGCCGTTAGTGGATTTTGCCTACAATAACAGCTATCATTAGGCTATCCAAATGACCCCGTTTGAGACATTGTATGGTAGATAGTGTCATACACCCACCCTCGTGGGGAAGGTTGGGGAGGCCCAGTTGCTAGGACCTCAGAGAGCTCAGCATGAGGCAGAGTTGGTCCGTATTATCAGACGTAGGATGGCAGAGGCACAGGATCATCAGAAGAGTTCTGCAGATCAGAGACGGAGACCTCTGGAGTTCTCTATTATTGATCATGTATTTCTGCGAGTTTCACCCACGAAAGGGGTGAAGAGATTTGGCCTCCGTGGTAAGCTAGCTCCTAGATACATTGATCTGTTTAAGATTTTGGAGAGGATCGGAGCAGTCGCTTATCGTCTAGCGCTACCACAATCTTTGACGAGTATTCATGATGTGTTCCATGTGTCCATGCTGACGAAATATGTGCCAGACTCTACACATGTTCTGTCAGATGTGTCAGGTTCCATTCAACCTGATGCTACTTATGCAGAGATTCCGGTACGAATTTTGGATCTCAAGGAACGACAGTTGCGAAACAAGATTGTGCGACTTGTCAAGGTCGGGTGGAGTCACCACACTGATGAGGAGGCTACTTCGGAGCTTGAGGAAAAGATCAGAGCTCAATATCCCCATCTGTTTACTTAAGATACGTGAGGTATATTTTTCAGTACTTGTGGTATCTGTTACTCATTATGCATCTGAGTAGACCAAATTTTTATTAGTGGGGGAGAATGTTAAATACGAAAAATTTAGAAATACCAAAATAAATGGCCAAAAATTAAGAGAAATAATCTTGGAAATTTTTCGAGATTTTTGGGGTTTTTAGGATTTTTTTCGGAATTTTTTTGGATTTAAACAGAGCTTGTACGAGATAATTACGGTGATAAAATAGATGGGCTTTGGTGAAATCTATTTAAGGGAGTTAATAGGCGATATTAACCTAAAGTTTCAAATATCTAAACCTAGGTTTAGTTTTCACAAATGCATTTCTTTCCTCTCGGTTTCTCACGCCGCCCGACGATTTCTCCCTCGCGGTAACTCCTCTTCCCCCCGCACGCCGCATCCCCTTTCCCGAGCCCCTTCTTCCTCGCGTTGCCACCCACAACACTGGCCGCGCCTCACCCTCATTCTTTTCCCCCTCTTCATTGTTGCCGCCCGAGCCAGCTTTGCCCACCTCAGTCGCCCAGGTCCTTGCGGTCGGCCGCTCCTCCGCAAGCGCCGGCAACGCCGCCCTTTCCCTGCGCTCAGGCTACTTCGCTGCCATTGCAAGAACGTCGCCGCCTTTGCACGTTGCGAGCATCCTCGACCCCTTTGCGCGCTCGTCGCCCACGAGCATAGGCCATCGGGATGCGTCCGCAGCCACAGGATCACTGCGCCTCTTCCCCCTCGCAAGCGTCTTCGTCCTCGCGTCTGCAGCCGCAGGACCGCCCCCGCGAGCTCCCTCAGTGTCGCCGGTGAGGGTGGAGCTTCCAGTAAATACCTAGTTTTTCCTCTTGTTTCCTTTTTGTTCAGTGATTGTATGGGCTGTGGTGATTAAGGGTGGGCGTTGGTGTCGGGTGGTGAGACATGGGCAATGATTTAAGGAAGCAAGGAAGTTTGCCGACGAACTGAGCAGTTAGGAGGTTCCAATCGCAGGTATATCTCGAGCTATCTCCTGTTTGGTTTTGGTTTGGTTGATGGTGGCTGTGGGTGGATGTGGTCGGTTGTGAATATTGGTTGAGCCGACTGAGGAGTGTGTGTTCTGTACGGCTGTGAACAGGGGAGTTGTCGGCTGTGCACGGTTAGGTGTTGGAATTTTGTGCAGATTTTTTATGATGTGGGGTTTTGGCCGACTGTGTAAGGGTTAGATAAATTAGTGAAATTGGAAGTTTATTTGGGTTAATTGGTTTATGTACGAAATCGGCTTTAGATTCGATTTGACGGTGGATTGCATTTTTGTGCTTAATAATAGTTATGCTGTATGCAGGTTTTGGTCACGAGGTAGGTTCACGGGCGTGAGGATTTCGTTGTTTTCTCGAGCATTTTAGAAGACGGGTATTTAGACTTATCTTTTTGATATAGTCATGTTGATATTCTAGTTAGGTATAGCTTGCAATAATTTTCATGTTTATCTGCCTTGTATGTTATCGTGCCTACTTGATACATGCATCTTATCAGATTATAGTTATACCTTTCCTGTTTTACTTGGATCATTGATATGTACCTATTGGTTGTGCATATTATTCGGATATGGATTTTAGTTGGTATTACATACTTTAGTATCATGCACCATCTTGCATGATTGCATGCTGGCTGGACGGGGTTCCTTTATAGTTGAGCCCGCAGTCAGTTACATGGTCTACACACGCTGCCACTCATGGGTTAGTGGTACATTAGGAGGGTGTGTGCAGTTGCTCTGTTAGGCTCCGCTGGTCCGCTCATGGGTAGCGATGAGACAGCGTGGTAGCGGGCAGGGATCCCTCCTCTGGTCTACGACACCGGGAGATGAGAGCTTTGCTCCCCCACTCTATTTGGGGCAGGAGGATAGGTGTACTTCGACATCATCCTGTCCACTTGGTCACTCAGGAGCAGTGATGACAGAGTGCACAGTTGTCATAGCCCTACCCACTCGGCTTCACCATCGCGTGTGAGGCGGCTAACTGGCGTCAGGGGTGACCATGTCATTTGCATCTCATGCATTTTGCATGGATGACATTTGTATTGTGTTTGTTGCATTTTTATTGCTGACTTAGATGTTGCATATGATTACCATGCATACAGGATACATATTTATATTTGGTCTGACGACTTTATTTTATCTAGTATGACACATGCTCCTATATCAGGATAGGAGATTCAGGTAAGTACAGTCTTTTTGTATTTCTTTCTTACATATCCTATATATGAGACTGTACTAGCATGATTGTTATTGTTAGTTATATCTTACTATGCATATCAACTTTTATCCGCTGAGTTCATTGAACTTACCCCGTTGTTTTATATCGATTTCAGGATGAAGCTGTTAGGAGAGTCCAGCTGCCAAACCCCCCCTCGTCGTGATAGTTTATTAGTTATTTGATTTTATAGTTTTGGATTTGGACTAGAAGATATGTTTAGGTCTGGTGTTTGATTTATGTACTCGTGGATATTTGGTATGTCCTTATGGACCTATATTCGGATTTTATTTCGATTGGATTTGGTTGAGTATTCCTGCCCAGATGGCAGAAGGGGTAAGTCTAGATGTGATAGACATTTGGTTATTTCCTTTGATTGTCGGCCTGAGGCCTATTTATGACCTGCATGTGTTGTTTGGATTCCGGTCGTGTTGACCGAGGTATAGTGGCCGTGTTGGTCTTGTATGCAAGATTGGTATTGTCACCCGTACAGGGGAGATGCTGTCGGATTTTCGTCTGGCGGGGACTCCCTCGAGACGTGACACATGGACCAAGAATCTGATACCAGTTGTTAGTGCCTATAAAATCCACATATATTCACAATAGTATGATATTGTCCACTTTGGGTATAAACCCTCATTGTTTTATTTTTGGGCTTTACCCAAAAGGCCTCATACCAATGGAGATATCTTTTCATCTTATAAGCACATGATCTTTTCCATGTCTTACCAATATGAGACTTTGATTGTATTCCCAATACTCCAACAGAAAGGAGAGCAGTCTCTAGAGAGAGAAGCTCTATCTTCTCTCTAAAAATCAACCAAGAGGGAGCTTCACCCATTGTCGAGAATGGGACGACTACCAAGGCAGCTGCACCAACCTAGAGAGGAGTTTACCTATGGCCTATCAGTTGTCGGGCCATTGTGCTTGAGGCACTAGTGTTTGTGCAACAAAGCCCTAAACATTTGTGTTTTGATGTTTGGATAATCATTTATAGTTAGGTAATATTTTGTGATCTAACCATGAACGTGTTA